>OZ020195.1:11833846-12433846 GCA_963971165.1 Philopedon plagiatum
TTTTGAATTATTTCCAGCAAGTTTATATTTCCCATTTCTCCAGGCAATACGATGAAAGACTTATCTTTCTTTATTGCTTTGGATCAAACAGTTTAACTAGAAAGTGAGTCTTGAAGTCTTCCACTGCATCTGTACTTAGTGAAACTTATTCGTGTCGCCCCGCACAGTGTAACGGATTTGATATTTCGTGGGCAAATGGCGAAACAGCGACTCTCGAATTTCAATTATTTTTGTCTCTAGGCTATTAGTAAAATGTATGAAATTTAGACGTTTACCAGTTATTCCCAAGTGTATCAACGAAAAGTACTTCCTTTTTAAGCAGAAACTTGACTTTTCTGAGAGCGATCAAAATGATGCGAAAATAAGTCCTACTTTAAAAAATTCATAATATGTGTTCTATAAAAAATTTGAAAGCAATTTTTGTTGTAGCTATAGTGTGCTAACTGCTCTTAAGATTTCCAAATTTTAGTGGAAATATTAGTAAAGTTTACTTACACATGAATTTTTGAAGAACCGTGGTCCTTGTGACAGAAAAAACAACGTTTATTGTGACCTTTAAAAAAATGCCTAAACATGCCTAAGTTGTCACATACATTAGAGGATTACACAACTCATATCTTTGGAATATACAAAAATATCATCCCACTTTGTCCAGTTATTGAAAAAGAAATATTTCTTTAATAATGTTGCATAGGCATACAGGAATACCAGGTTGGCTGCTTTTTAATGTCGCTTTGAAGATTTCCCAGGTATGTTATTAATTATATTAAATTTTTTAAGAAGTTACAAGTAAATTATACCACATGTGTTGCAGTGCATTTGTGCTTTTTTATACAATAACTAAGTACCAACATTGTAAAACTTCTTTGCTTGGAAAATATTTGCATTAGAAAATAACACCAACACTGCATGCCCTTCATATATTTGTATTCGTCTATTACAAAAGCGAAACACTAACCTAGAGAACAACCCTTGCAGGTATTATTATATCAGTTTAATACCAGACTATTAGCATCTCGTCACAATGGGGCTTTATGCCAACAACACGGTTTAATCACCATATAATACCCACATAAAATATCCATAAAATAGTTTGCTTAAATGAAATTTTACAATGACGGCATTAATTTTTGTTTGTCTTAAGACTAAAGAGAGGTGCCAGCAATCCGTAGCTGACATGACAGTAGAATTTATTAAAATTTTCACAATAGTACTCAATGAATCATATATTTTTAGAACTATTAAAAGTGATCGAAATCTAAATCCTTCAATTGAAAGTTAGGAAATCAGACAAACTGACAATTTATCGTCAGGCATATGAAAAAAAATATTCTATGGTTTATTTTTAATGATGTTTCTGTTTTTCGTTATTAACCTTACTAAGTGAGAATAATGTTCTTTTCTTAGTGAGTAGCAGGGAAGAGTGAGACTCACTAACGACATTCGGTGCGTGATCTTCTCGTCAATTTCTTAAGTGAGGGAAAATACTTTTTTACGGAAAGTTGAATTTGTTTAACAAATTGGGTCCTGGAAGGTTGGATGATATTATCCCTATAGCAGTAACCCAACCCAACCCAACCCAACCCAACCTGATTCCCTCGTCTAATAATGAAAATAACGTCTGTTTTGCTTAGGTACAAGTTTGTGGTTTAGTGCGAGTTTAAAAGTGAATTTTCTTTTTCTCACTTGAACTGTCCAACGAAAAATCTTGGTGCAGTTAGCGACAAGCAAGACAAATGCTTTCACCAAGGTATAAAGGAAATGGTGCGGCTTTATCACGAACGATAGGGTATCACAGTGATTGGATGTTACAACGTAATTTGCTCAATAAACGTTGCAGTAGGGATTTGGCGAAAAGACAGTTTAGTCTAAACGACAAAGATTTCCTTTGGCGAACGAGCGACAATGTGAAATTTTGTATTGTTCTAGTTTTCATATTAGTTTTATAGTTATAAATTTAAAAATTTTAAAAATCGTAGTTCTGATTGTACAAGAAAATCTTACGTAACATATTAAAATACATGCCATTTTTGCTACCAGCACTATGTCAAATGACTAAATCAAGTTTGTTTCGTCATAATCAAAATATCTTTTAAAACCGCAGTTTTATACGGGGGAATTTTTTAACTGAAATAAATTCGCTGACAAAGAATCCATCCATTCTATAAAAAAAATCCAGAACCTCGGGTACCTTTTTTTTGAGTCAACAGTTTTTTTTTGGATTTCCGTGTATTTCACCCTTCGTACAGGGATGGAAACTAACCAAACTTTTTTTTTAATGCAAATGTATATAGTGTGATAGCTCTCGGAAAGGGGCAAAAAACGAGGAATATAACCGACTAATTACTTTTGAATTTCTATTACCTGATAAGCGAGAAAAAGTTTAAAAAATGTGATTTTTTAAATAATGTTTATTGTAAATATTGTTGGCAATTTTCACCATTTGTTTCCTGGCCTAGTCTAAAGTAAAATTCATTTGTAACATTTCTGGAGTTATTTGTTGGATTTCGTGTATTATTCGTTGTCTAGGTTCCTCTAAATTTTCTGGTTTTGTCACTTCAACCTTATTTTTAATGTGGCCCAAAACAAAATAATCAAGGTGGTTAAGATCTGGCGGTCTTGTCGGCAACTCAATTGTACCTCTTCTCCCTATTCCCCGGTTAGGAAAAACATCATTCACATATTGTCGAACATGTTGCACGTAATGTGGCAATTTTGCTAATGGTGCTTTGCGAAATTGGTGGTAAATGAGAATGCTGCTCTTGAAACAAATGCGCTACTCCTGCTTGAGTCCGCAATCTATGGCCGTATCGTGAATCATCATTTTAATTCCATTTCTGTGCGATTCAGTTAAATATAGCATTTTAAAGAAACTTAGGAGTATGAGTACGATCAATACTATTAACAATATCAGTATTGACAGTAGAGCTGTTAATCCTCGTGCCAACCAGTCTCAATACTGCCCTACCTTACACGATCAATATTATTGTAATAGAATATGAAATTATTTAAAATATTACATTTTAAAATTTTGTCTCGCTTATCAGGTAATTTTATGACCTTTTTCGTACATGCATTTGCTTTAAAAAAAGAGTTGAGTTAGTTTCCATCCCTGGATGAAGAGTTAAATTCACGGAAATGCAAAAAAACTGGTGAATCAAATAAAAGTACCCGTGTTTTTGGACTTTTTCAAGAAATGCTAGAGCACTAAGAATAACTCTTTTTGCATTAAAACAAAATTACAAATTCACGGTGACTAAAGTATTAATGTCAACCTTGACATTAACTTCGACTTCACTACCAAGAAAATTTAAAAAGGTAGCAGGTATTTGGTTCGCAACCTGGATAGTTACGTTTAAAGTATATTTATGCGAAATAATTTTTAGTTTGAAATATTTCAAAAATGATTGAAATCCGCACGGGGTATGTTATACAAAACATGTCTAGAACTTCTTGTAGAATCCAAAAATGTGACACAAATCATATCATCCAATTTAAAATAAGCGAGAAAATCGATGTTTTATACTATTTTTTTTACTCGATGCTCAATTGTTTTGCTGATTAGATAATATATATGAATGAACCATAAAAATCCCCAAAACTTTTATATTTAACATTTTTTCCCATTTCTAAAAATAAAATAAATAAGGCCAGTTCATTTTTATTGCAATATCCCTGTATTTTGTTAGTAGAAATTATAAAAAAATTAAAATCGTGAATTTCTAAAATTTTTCCACACTTTAAAAACCAATTTCAAAAATACACTACTAGAATGCTTAATAACAGATGGAAGAGAACTTTCCAATTTTCATTTCAATAAAAAAGTATGTTTCGAGGGCGTGCTTGCAGCAGATAAGCCGTAATTCTAGGTATAGATCGTGTTTAATCCGAACCATAAAAAATAAGTAAAAAATTTTATGGAACAATTGCAGGAAAATATTAAGTTCATTACTTAGTTAACGATGGTTGTTAAGAGTGAAATGTGATATTTGTCTTAGATTGCTTGAAACGAATGGATACCAAACATGAAAATGAGCGATAAATAATATTTCCGTAATGCACAGTTATTTAAAAAATGGTTGTGGCGTTATCAGTAACTAGCACACGACAGTAATTCCAGTGATGGGGTGAAAAATGAAATGTAATCTGGGTAACAACATACTCTTAAAGTTGTTTGAAAACAAAATAAATACTTCTGGAAGTAGATACAGCTATTAAGTTATTGAAAAGCAATTAAACCTGTATAAATATGTTTCGCACTAAAAATCTTGAAAAGTTTTTTAACGTTGCAAACTCATGTAGTAGATAATATACTGCTTGTCAAAAAAATTGCAACCGAAATAATGTAACAATATAAACCAAGATTTGTTATACATGCTTATGTCTATATTATATCCAATTTGATTTGAAAATGATGACAGAAAAACAATTAAACAAGAATTCACCCTATTAGTCAGTTCCATGAAGAGTTTCCACAAGAACATATTTTTGTAAACAGAATATTCATCTTTTCTTTCCTGATAATCGCGGAGGAATCAGATATCTTTCTATCCGTGTTGGCGAAAGTGCATCAAAAAAGGCAAATAAAAAAAATTTTAATTTTTATCGTACCTTCGCTTGTGGAAGTATTGCTGGTTATCTACTTTGAAAGATTAGTTATCGCAAAATTCTTTTCTTTCCTGATGAAATTCCCAACGGAATCCGATTTCTTTATATCCTTGGAAAAAGGTCATTAGTAAAAGGCAAATAAAAACCATGTTTTGACATTAAAATTTTTAAATTTTTAATAATAGAATGTGATGAGTCTAAACTTAGATATCTAAGTTTTAGTTTACTTACATAAATCTCGGTGCTAAAACACTTAACCACTGCACTGGCTAAGCCACCTAATAAATCACCCGTCCTGACATCGATGTCTTAGTTACTCGACCAACAAGAAAGAGGTGGGAATCTAATTGGTCATTTCAGAGAGCGTCCAGTCAATCACAGATATACCTAGACGAACACTGCCGTGCAACGAAGAGCGGGTCTCCCTTGAGACATTTGGTGGGTCTACGGGTTTATGATTTAAAAGTTTGTCTACCATTATATAAATATGTATACTATGTATCTACATGTATATATAAGGGTGGACAAACTAGCAACTGTTAATAATGATAATTTTTAGTTAAAACCAATTTAATATAGAGTTAATATGTGTTGTTACACTTTTAACTCAGAAAGTATCCGTATGTGCCTTATATAAAATGATCGAACAGTGGTAAAATTAAAGTAGGATAACGTAAAATGATAAATAGCCTATTACGAAATGATGCATTTAAAATAAGTTTTTTAAAAACTTTAGATAAAATTGAAAGTCCATTTTTTATTATGAACATAATCCTTGATATTTTAGAGAATTATCAATAGACATAATATGCTAACATGAACTGATACTTTTTGTGGCCAAAAATGAAACCCAGTTTATTTCCACCGTTTATTTTACCTGCAACCTATTTTGCTGGGGTTCCGGAATTTAAGCCTTAAGATTATTGTCGTTCATCGGAAGTTTGCATTTCACTTATCTGTACCCAGGTTAAAAAAAACACATAAAAAATATATTTAAATCTTCACCTAAATTGGGTTCGCATCTTTACAGTACTAGTGCTTTTTTCTTTTTAAACAAAATAATGTTTTCAGGGGAATCTTTCAAATTGCTCATTTTCAGTAAACTACCTACAAACTTTGTCGAACGTTTCTAAGTTGGTTTAGATTGATCTTGCAAATGATATACTTTTTGACAACGCTTTGCATATTAAAAGGTATTGATGCTGGATTTTGTACGTTTCAGATACAAAATAAAGATCAAGGAGTATGAACATCATTTCAACTATATTACGCAGTTCTTTGAGTTAAGAATTTAATTACTGGGCACCATTCAAATTATTTAATGATATTACGGTAATCTGAATGAAAATATTTTTTCGTAGTACATCACAGCGAGAGACTGCGATTTTGTCTCTCCAACACCTGTATCGCGTCATGTCGCGCAACAGATTGTACCGTGTGTGGGATGTCTACAGCCTGTTGCTAAAACTTTAGCGTCCAGTTGCATAGACAATGTAATCAAGAATGAAACTAATGTGACACCACTCATGAAATGCCTTTGCCAAAAATGATAACAATTAAATATATTACTTCATTAAAAGGTTTAAGGTGCTAACCAAATAATAGATTTAATTGACGTTCAGAGTCACCTTTCGCAATGACATTAACATGAGTGTTGTCATATTACAAATGTCCTATTAGTTTAGTTCTTGATTAAATTGTTTGTGCAACTGTACGTAAATGGTTCAGCTGTACGTTGCGCAACGCATCACCATTCATTTCCTCAATGCTTGCATAAAATTTTTATAAAAGCATTTTAGTTCCTTAATCAGGGGACCATTTAACTGAAACAGATTTATTCATCATATTATGTATGAATTGCACCAAATTATTTTAAGAACTAATCATAATAATTACCGACATATTATACCGATTAGTCAAATTTTCTTACACAAGGCTTAAGGTATGGTTGTTCTTACTTCTGAAAGAATTGTAAAAAACATGAATAACAAATTAGTTAAATTTTAGCGTCATTTGGTATTATTGATACCTAAGGCAGTCTGTATCCGATAACTTTTCTAAAATATTGTCACCAAATCATTTTTAGCTCACCCCTACCGGGTCACCCTTCCTGCTTAACAAGTCCGGTAGTGACGACGCGCGTCGGCATATCGGTCCGTGGCGGGGCGGAAGGGGTCGACTTGGGAGGTGAGATCAGCGGTAAACGGCAGTCTACATCTCGAGCCAAGCGAGACCGCTGCGAAGCCAGAGCACGTCCCAGAACCACTTTCCTCGCCTCGGCGGTGAATTAGGAGTTAAGAGATAGGCCTCTTTTGGGTACTTATAAATTGTATAAAATATAGATATTCATTTTAACTTAGAAATAAATGCTGCAGTAATTAATGATGAAACCAGTGTTTTAATAAAGATCCCGTGACAATATGATTAGATTGCGTTGCGACTAATTAAGTGGATATCAAATTGCTCACAGTTATGTATAGCCCTAGTCAAATAGATATTAAGTTGCTAATAAAAATGGATTTCTAATCGCTCATAGTTTGTTACCTTACATCACTTGGTTTATACCATAATTAAATATAGGTCAAGTAACTCATAGTTATGTATATTCATCATTAATTGCGTATCATATTGTTCATGGTTATGCATTGCCTTAATTAAATGCATGTCAAGTAACTTATAGTTATGTATATTCATCATTAATTGCGTATCATATTGTTCAGGGTTATGCATTGCCTTAATTAAATGTATGTCAAGTAACTCATAGTTATGTATATTCATCATTAGTTGCGTATCATATTGTTCATGGTTATGCATTGCCATAATTAAATGTATATCAACTTCCCTGAAGTTATGTAGAATTATAATCAAATTGATATCAAATTGCTCATGGTTATTATTATTCACATGTTTACTTGTTTATAGTTCCATATAACCATAACTAAAAAGATATTAAATCGCTCATAATAATGCATAACCTTATTCAAATGAATATCAAATTACCTAAAGTTATATAGAGTCATAATCAAATGGGTATCAAGTTGCTGATAGTTATGTAAAGAGAGAGCCACATGGATATCAAATTGCCTAAAGGTATGCATTACCGAATTACATGAATATCAAATTGTTTTAAATTATGATATGGATGTACGTTTCGAATAACAATAATTTTAAGCAATTTATTGGTGATCCATGTCTTTGTCAAATTGTCTAACACAGAATACCTTATAAAATGCTTTGGTTTTCTTAGTGCCGTTAAAATGAAAACAAAAACATTATTTTGGTGTTTATGTGAATGTCTTAAAGTAATGGGCAATAACCAGGATCCTAAAAAAATCTATGCAGGCATAACAAAATGAAAAACTTCGCATTGAATCCCTTTTTAACATAACTCCCATCTCTTGAAAGGAGTCCCTCGGCTTGAAGCTCTGTAAATTTTCAACAAAGTAACGTCTTCGCGCCAGAGAAAGACTTACAAACAGCCCTGAAGGCATTCAGTCGGCAAATTTATTACGTTAGGTGGTGACAAGGGCTAAAGCATGGCAAAAGACGTATCGCGTTAACGAAAAATAAAATGACCGGGGTGTATTACGGCGAGAAATAGATTCTAGTCCCGTCTATTTAAAGAAATAAATTTTGTTGGCGAAAAGCACTAAACACTTAATGAGAAAAGGTTGATATTGTTTAGATTTAGGCGAAGAATAAACTGCTTCTTTGTAGCTTTACTTCTACAACGACTACATACACTCTTGGCCAAAAAACTGGACAAACACAATTTTGATCAAGTTTGACCTTTAATAATTTTTTACACCGATAGTCACATGCTTTCTTAAAACATTGTAATTTAGAAAAATGTTGATTTACGAAAAAAAAATTGAGAACATCGCTTGTTTTTAAATAACTGTAATATCCAAAAAGTTCTGTTTTCGAGAAAATTTATTTTCGAAAAAACGTACTTCCACAAAATGTGTTTACGAAAAATTTAAATGTAGCAGTCCAATGGACAGAAGATATAAATAAAAAATGCGAGAATCTAGAATATTGGTAAGATGACAAACCGTTGTGTTTTCGCAATAACCGGTTTAGATATTTCGACCGTTATGAAATAGTTACATTTCTTAGAACACTAAACAATAAAAATAATGCCGCACGTGAACTTGCCCGTTTGTTTTGGTCTATATTTTTGTGTAGCTTGGGGTGACGTTGCACCCCCCATTCCAAACTAAATTCCAACTGCGACCCTGTTCTTGACATTAAAAAAATACTGTATCGATATAATCCGCATGATAGTGCACGAAAACGTATTTTTCCTTTTTTACTGTACAAAATGTATCTGCTGTCTACAAAGTTAAGAGCTTACCGAAAAATGAGCAATTTTAAACTTTCCTTATTGCGCGACGGCATTATTTTGTTAAAAATTTACAATACCGCTCCGGGCGCAGTCTTTCTTTTAAGGAGTACCTAAACTTTTCGCTAAAGTGATTTTCTAAAAGTTCTCTTTATCCTGTTTTCCAATTAATTTATTTGTTTCTTTTTTGAAAGTTTTGGGAAAATACGCTTGCACATTAAAGAAGTTTACAGGTAATTATCTTAAAGATTACTAAAGCGAAAAACAGACTGAAGTTACTTGAAAATATTTAATACGAATAAGTGCAACATGTTTTATCACTTTTTTCCAGCTGGTTAAAATTATTTTGTTTACAGTTTATAAAAAAAATATAGTCCGTATGCTTTCTGCATTTTTTGGACATTAGTTTTTATCTACATATTATTGCTTTAGTTTCATAAACTTCCTCTTTGGTAACCAATTCAAAATTTGTTTTTAAACCTTGTTTTAGGATTTTCTACCCATAAACTAGAAACACATTTGTGCTACTAGGGCGTGCTAAATTATCATAGCGCAACTATCTTTTTTCTGCTTTTCAGCGTCTGACATCGTGTTGCATCATAGTGCTAAAATTTATTTTTTTCTACGAGAAAGCGGAAGTAACTACTTTTCATAATTCTATGCGTGCTAAAAGTTGCACTGTTCGTCACTAGTGCTGATAATGTTTTCAGCACTAGTGCTAACAAACATTTTTTCTTACAAAAACGCTTGGACTCGTCAGTTTTTGATTTTAGATGCGCATTGTTTAAACTAAATTTGATGTATATATATATATATATATATATATATATATATATATATATATATATATATATATATATATATATATATATATATATATATATTGTAGGGCAAAAGTGTTCGCGGGGCAAAAGTTTCAAATGCTAATTGTCAGGCGCGGCCCCTCCATTAAGTCATTTGGTCAATAACCCACCTAAAATTTACGCTTGCTGACATGGTGTACGTTAACCGAGCCAACAAAATTCGCACAGGAACTCCGGAGAGGGCTATGCTGTCCTCGCATCGTGACAGGGGATGACGGCACCACCCTCCTAAAAACAACCTCAAACAAATGATGTGTCTTGGGTTGCCTAACGCCCTGTCCATGGGACAGATTGATGGTACGAGGGGCGAACCAACGCCATCTAACATACAAACGTGCTACTAGTCAGTAATCAACCTGGCAAATATATGTCTTTGGAGGAAAGTTGATTAACTCCACCTAGTGGGTTCGTTATGCGATTAGCGGATGAGTGTTGTAGCATGCTGCCACATTCTGCAGTGCTCTTCTTCCATCTGATGTAACAGACCCGCCAAAAATCATAACGTTAACCTCGCATTAATTTAATCGAAGTTAAGCCATATGGTGTTCGAAACTTAGAATTAATTTTGATAAATTGTCTAAAAAGTTAAAAAAAAATATATTTTGTAATTTTGTCAACAAATGAAGGCAAGGAGCATTATAAATAATTGAGCTTTTTTTGCTTGAGTAAACAGGCAGGGTTTTTCAATAAATTTATGGTTAATCTCCAATTTATGAAACTACACTTTAAAAAGTTTGCTATGCAAAGCCTGCGATTAAATAGATCGCCCTACCTGTGCAATTAAAAATTGTATAAAAATAGCACCAAACTCCTCTAATTGAAAACATTACTTTATTTGCCTATGTTAAGCTGCATACCAAAAATGAAATTAGCCAGCTTTACGAGTTCGTAGCTATATTCACATACGCTAAACGGCAGGATATAATTAGTTTACGGCTAATATATAGAAGCTATTTGGGTTTTCCAAGTATCAAATGGTCTGTTTTGTGAATTATTTTTGTTGCTTCGTAAACTGAAAAACTGTTTTAAAAGCTTATGCTTCTCAACAATTAAAAAGCAAGAAACATGCAGTGGTATAGATAAATCAGAAGCTAGTTAAATATTAAATATGGTTACCAATTTGCTTATTTTCAATATATTATGTGTTTATGTAATTATGTGTTTTAAAACTTAATGTTTTCAACGATTTTCTCCGGTTTAGGTAAATGTATTGCAAAAAGAAAGTATTTGATATTTGAAAGTTTCACTTACGAATCCGTTTTTTGTTCCGACTTTTTATTTTCGAGTTATTAGGTACCAAAAAGGAATTTGCAAATGGCATTTTGCGACCTAAAAAAATTAAAAGCATTACTTGCCATTTTCAGATACTCACCAGTTTCAATATAGTTCTGAAGCTCCGACTCCTCTACAACCTCCGAGAATGTACGTTGATTTAATTCACTTTTGCGATCTGTACCCGATTTCAACGGAAATCGCGGAAATTTCGACTTTGACCTTTAGTAGCTCCGAGGCTAGGTGCACTTCTCTATCAACCTAAAAAATTCGATTGCTCCCCGTCTGACTGTTTCCGAGAAAAACAAACCTGTTCGACTTTAGGTTAAGCTTTACGTTAGCATGTAGATTGACACTTGTTTTTGCTGATCCCCTGACATCATTCACTAAGAATAAATGGCTGCTTTTTAAATCGTACCGAAAGGTAAACATTTTTTGTAACTAAATTATCCTAGTAATTTTCTTCAAAATATTTTTTTCTGGTTTTATAATGAGTTCCTTAAACAATTTGTGCATTAAGAAAATATGTGCATTTTCCTTATTATGTCTCCTATTTAGTTCTTTTAGTAATATGGAGGTCTACGTAGGCAAACTACCTAACGGACCATTTGAATGCAGCAATTTACCAACCGCTGTGGTACAAAGGTTATGCCAACCAATAAAAGGGACCAGCCGTATCGTAACAGTTGACAACTGGTTTACCAGTATGGACTTACTGAATTCTCTTTACACAGACTTCAAGTTGACTCTTTTAGATACTGTGAGCAAAAATAAAAAATAATCGCCTTTACAGTATTTTGCTACAGTGGGCCGTCCAGTTTCATCAGGCATGTTTGCTTTTCGGAAAAATTCTACGCTCTTATCTTATATACCAAAAAGGAACCAAAAATGTACCTATTAATTTTGTCAAGTATACATTATGATGACAAAATAGATAGTAATACAAATAAACCAGAGATGATAATGGACTATAATGCGACCAAGGGTGGAGTCGACTGCGCACATAACTCTTGATATTTTGTTATTAATTTCTTTTTCCACGATGCATAAACCAACCCCACCATCCCATCTACTTCTGCTTTTCGTTACTTACTTCCCCCTAAATATATACTACCAACATTACACATTTATACGAGTGATTTAAGCTCTTAACATTTTTTTCATGTTTAGGTATTTCAAATTAGTTTGATTTCTTTCTTATTTCTAGAATCCCTCATACCTTTCCCTTTAATTTAATATTTAAATATAACATAACTTACCACCAACATTTTTCAAAGTTGCAAAATTTACAAATAATTAGTCATTGATATCAAAATTTGAATTTGGCGGCATTTAAAACCAAACTTCACACTAGGTATCTCTAGTTGCAAAATGCTTCCCCTAATAACCTCGTGGTTCATGATCATTTATCAAATCTTACACCATCAAAAATGCGATCGTTTAAACTGGATTTTGAAATGGTTTTTTAAAGTAATTGTTTGATTTTAATTGTGATGTAAAAATATTTTAATATATTCTACTGTTGTTCGTTATAATGGATGTCTGACTGGCATCCTGACAAGTGAGTAAAAAACCTATAAAATAAATTTTAAACCGGGTCTGAGATAAAAGCGCAATGTTCCTCCACTACATAAAGAACTTGTTAAAATTTAATTTCAAACAGTTTTAAGGAAATATGCTATCCTATGTTAATTTTTCGCCTAAAATTTTATCAGCAGCTTTTAGAGTTTCCACCAAAATTCGCATTTGCTAAACTGCAAGAGTATAATGGAAAATAATGGATAATATATAGCCGCTATTCGGTTGTATTTGGCTATCAACTACCAGATGTTGTTTGGCAATTATTTCTTTATGCTTTGGCTATGGCACAGTTTTTAATTGATTTTATTTTTATGGCCAATTTCTAAATTTAAAACAGATGGTATGTTCCTTTTTTGACCTAATTTTAAAAATCACTTGACCATTATATCTTTTTAAAAATGTGAGTGTGGTAAACAAATTATTCGCATAGCTCAGGTCTACAATGTAAAATAAGAGATTTCTTAACTAATTACCCAAGTAACCAGTACCTGAAAATGCAAAATTAGTGAGATAGTTGGAAACATTATATTCAGGTGTTATTTGACTACTACAGCTTTAAATCTCTGACGTGTATAAAACTAGTATTTAGAAAACAATTTAATAGTTTCCGACTTTTCAGGATTTTTCTTGTAATTCGAGACTTTTCTTGACTTATATTAAATAGTTTTTATTTCATTTTTATCAGCATGTAAGCTCTAGTAAATCGTAAATCTTTTGTAACCGGTTTTATTCAAGAATTCCAAAGAAACTATACCGCTGTGCGCCTGTTACGAAATTTGCATTAATGCTGCCTGACTATTTGCATAATACCGACACTGGGTAAAGTAGAGAGTCGTGTAAAAACGGCTACATTTTCTACCCTCAACCGCCTCTTTTCTCCGCCCTATTATGCTTGTGCGGAAGCTGCTTTTCTTTCGCAAAATTTATTTGTATAGTAAAGAATGGCGCGTCCGGTATGTCATATTAAATGGCAATTATGAAAATTATTTTCGGTGATTTTTGGCGCATTATTTTACAACGAAAATGTGCCAGGCTATATTGGAATATTTATCAGGCAGCGAATATTTAAACTAGGAATTTTTGTTGGGTTAAAATTTGGAAACATCATGCGCTGCGTGGCAAAAATGTAAGTTAAAGAGTGCCACGTGTTCATTTTCTTTATTTTTATGAGACTTACTATTTATTTGCTTTTAATGACAGTATGCTTAGCAGTAAACAGAGTATTTCAAATAAACTATGCCCTATTGTCGTATCGTTAATTGTTGTAGCTCTAGCGTTAGCTAGAATAGTAGGAAAGACATAATAGTCACCCTTGTTTTCTTTTATACTGGTAGTGATCAGGTACTGGAAAAATACAGGGTCTCATTTTTTTGACAAAGCTGAAACAAGAGGTTTGATTTGGCAAAATGTGGTGCTTCCGTCAGCAGGTATAACATATAAGGAAAATAACTTTATATTTCAACAAGACAATTGCTCCGTGTAACCTGCCAGAATAGTGACGGACTAGTGTGATAAAAACAATATAACGTGCTTACCTTGGTGCTCAGGAAGTCCTGATTTAAACTCGATAGAAAATGTTTGGGGACTCATGGTGAAGAAAGTGTAGGATCTCAGTTATAGACCTCAAAATGAATTAGAACTATGGGAGAAAATTAAAACTCCGCATTACACCAACTCTCTTATATCCTTAATACCAAGGAGACTACACTCCGTATTAAACTCCGGTAGTGTAGCCATCAAATATTAATGTTTCAGAAAGTTTGTTTAACCTTTTATTTTTAGTTTTGTGGTAGAGTTAACGAGAATTAAGTATTAAAGAACTTTAAACCATAATTTATTATTAGCAAGGTTTCAATAATGTTTGCGACTTCAGGATTTTAATTTTTTAAAGTAACCTTAAAATTAAAACCCTAAAGAAGATGCAAACAGCATCGAAATGTTGCTAATAATAAGGTAAGGTTTAAAGATCTTTTAGTACTTAATTCCTGGTAACTCTACCACAAAATTAGTGTTTTAGTTACATATTCTTATAATTTTTTTAATACAATTTTACAAATTTAATATGTTATTACTTAAAGAAAGGATTTTGATCTAAAGTTAGGGAAGAGCGTTTTTACTGCGCCCCGAAACAACGAGTGCAGGTATTGGCTCAAATACATATAAGAAAATCCGTTTTTTAACAGGTGTTATAGAGGTAATCCAAAATAATAAAAGCCCGTTTTACGAAAATATGACAAAATGGGGAAATGTATAAAAAATGTCGTAAAAATTTATCTGGCGGCCACCAAAGCCCAATTCTCAGCATCTAGTATTTTCAAAAATATACAGCTTTTTAGTTAGAGGAATAATATTATCCACGTCTCCGCTAAATTAGTAACATTTTTTCTTCCAACAGAACCATAAACAGATGTTAAATTTCCGATAATTTATTATTAATGCAAATTCGCAAATATTCGCAAAAAATCAGTCACTGGATGAGGCTACAGGCTGGAATTTTATACTTCTATGAGTATTTGAGCGAAAATTCGGTTGTTTCGAGTTTTCAGGAAAATTGAAAATTGAAAATATTGAAAACTCGAATTCTAGACATATTTTGATATTAATAAACACTATCGGCTAGAGTCTCCAGCGCTAGTCCGGTCTAATTTGGCAACCAAAAGTTTTAAACTGATAGTTGTAAGGATAAGACAACTAAGCTTATACTATGAATTTGTTTCTGAGTTTTTTTCGCAAATTTGTAAAGCTAAGGGCAATTTTAGTACGTACTTTCGACAATAATAGAACTAAATTTATTCTAGCAACCCTTTCCAAGATGAAAATCATTTGGAAACTAAGCAAATCGTTAAAATGTCAGAATCATTCATAAGATTTTCATTACGACTTATTAACTTATAACAGAAACCTGTCGAAACCTAATTGATCAACCAGAAGATCTTAATTTATACTAGTACTAAATCTTAAACCTTCTTAGTGAATCTGAATGTATGTGTCAATTAAATAGCTTCCAAGATTTTGACAACCTGTAGTATTTGAGGTGCAGGACATCAAACAAATGTTTAATAAATATTAAGTTTTCACTTGGTAAAATACCAATTTTTTACTCAAATTAAATGACATTTTCAACTTTAGTTAAATAAAATTTTTATAATTCACTTAAATACATGTTGTATTTCCTTTTTTTTATTAACTTTAATTTACTAATATTGGTGAAAAATCATTTAGTTTTGATATAATCATTCCGAAGCACTTCACGATTGCATGCATAATAAATAAAAACCACTCTGATTTGAAACTGCTTCAAAAACAAACCCATTTACTCTTTAAAAGTAAGATAGGTAAGAGGTATAGGTGAACGAAAAATAGAAGTCAAGTTCTGAAGTTTTTATTTTTAAGACAATTAAGTATGGTAATCACGGCAGAACAAAAAGGTTTTGTGATCAATAGTTACTTTAGAAATGTTAGAAGGGTTGATGGCCAGTGGTTTTGTTGAACACGGGACGCCACTCAGGATTTTCAAATAGAATTTCCATTGATTTTTTGTCGAAGTTCAGGGTATATTCCTTTAAATCTAAAGCTTATTAAATATCGGAAGGTTAACTGCTTTAAAAAAGATGTGGAGTAGGAAAATTACTCTAAATATTATCATACTTCTGAGGAAAATCATGTTAAAGTTCGATTTTACGATAGATAATACTGAACAAATTACAAGTTAATGTGCTTTTACTACTCATCAAAAATTAAATTATTTTCAGCACTGCAGCACTGGTTATTTCATTTCGACAAGATTGCTTACGTTACAAACTTTAATATGATGCTCGCACTAAAATGCCCGGTTTGTTAGTTTTGTCTTAATCAAATCTGCATGCAGTAACCTTCTACAGAAGTTAATCAAATTCATATTACACAAAGTTCAGTGGATAACGATTAAGTGTGACGCGGAGGAGTTCCGCAATTTCATTACCAGTGAGTAAATAGGAATTTCCAAATTATTCCTATTAAAAATATCTTATTTCACTTTTTTTATACTTCAGTAAAAACTTGTGAATACGTCAAAGGCATGTACACACAGGGTGCTGATAAAGTCTGGAAAAATTGGTATGTCTGGATAACGATAAAATTTTCAAAAAAAAATTCTGGACATCTCTTTTAGGTTTGCCATATTTTAGAAATATTTCGATGCATGTGTCTCAAAAAGCTCAAAAATTTTAAAATTAAAAAAGATGTTCGAACACTTCCATTTTATGTTAATTAACTAGTCAACTATCACCTAGTAAATTTGGTGAACCTTGGGGTTAAAGTCCGAATATTTGAATGAAAATTTCGCACCCACTTTTTCTAACCCATCGCAAGCTGTTATTTTGAATCATTTGCAAGTCAACGAAAAACATTTCCCGAAATATTCATCCTGCTTGAGCTTCCTACAAAATCACACTGGAAATTTTTTTGGCATTATAAATGTTAATATATTGACACGGGAATCGGAGCGTCTAACACCCCCCCCCCTCCCCGCAAACACACACTGCCGGATGAACGATTTCCAGAAACAATGAAAATCATAATTAGCATCCGATAGGCATAAATTTACAAAGAGCTTTGCTAAGCTTTTATGTACTTTGAATCTATTTCAAAACTTAATCAATTCGTCTAAATGCAAATACATACGCAGTTGCCGCAGTACATTGCAGTCCTCCAACATGAAACGTCTTATAATTGTACTTGCAATAATGAATATTAATCGGATTCCCAACAACACTAGGCGTCTAATGACTCATGCTGCCATTTTAAGCCTAAAATTTGCAAACACGTATCGCTGCTTCTTCCGGTTGCCGAATTTATATCTGTAAGCATAAGCAGTTTGGAAGCATGTGGTTAATATTTATTATTTACTGGTAATTTTTTACATAGCTAATGAGTCAGAGAGCACTTGAGAATACTAAATGTCGAAATAAAGAGTGAATATTAAGAAAAGGTAAAACAATTCTATTAAAAAACACAACCGTTAATATGCACTCATCCCGACGAGTCCCAATAAGGACGAAACCCGGATCGACTAGTTCCTATATTTTACCTTAAGTAATCACTTTTACTATTTTACTTACACATTTTTTAATTTTCCTAAATCACATGACTTAAAATGTTTTCCTGTTCTTTCTGAATGAACTAGATCTTAAATATTAATTCTTAATTTCTCAATAAAATGTTTCTTTACGCTGCCAGATTGTTGCAAAAGCAGATTTAACAACTTTATCATTACTCTATATTCCTTAAAAAACAATACAAAAAAGCTCTATTATATAGAAATATAGAGCTTGGCTTCTCATATTACAATATATGCGCATATTAAAACTTTTAATTATGCAGCTTTTTTGGCGTTTTATTATAATGGTAATATTCGTCCATTATGATTCGTAATTTCTTCTAAAAGTAAATAAAAAACTTTGAAATTAAATACTCAACTGTAACAAAAAAGTATAAAAAGGCAGGGAATAATTTTAATTACAAAAGATAAAGATAAACGAATTTTTAAAGCAAAATACCTAAAATAAATAGTGGAATAGAAAAGTCGGCTAAGTGACAGAAAGATAGCTTTGAGCTACTGAGAAGGATATAGGGGCTCTGCAAGTCTTAACTCTTTTTATACAACTGCTTTTAAAATAGCCTAACAAAAAATTCGAAATCAATTTTATTTGGTATACTTAAAAAAATTGTAAAATAGTTTAAAACTAGAAAAGGCTAAACGCAATTAGGGCAATGTCCAAAGTCTTAAACGAAGACAATTTTTTTACTTTGTTTTTAACAAATATTTGCATGGGCATTTTCCACTTTTCCACGTCAGAAAATCAACAACATTGTACAAAATCTCGTTCCTGGTGCACATGGATTGTACGTTATAGTTTATAGTGTTTTAAATTTACTTCAAATTTGTGGTATCACGTTGCCCGTTTTATACCACAATCGCACTTGGACCGTTATTACGTCCAAAGCAAGACAATAATTTTTGTACACTATTGACTATTGTCTATTCTACTTTCCAGTTACAATAAGAAAAAACTACTGTTAGATTAAAAATATACTTACCAATATAACTTAAATTTTATGCACTTAAACACTACCACTGTAGAAGAGATTTTCCACATAAGATCTATATAATGTCGATCACAATCAATGAGCCTCCGACTAGGCCATTATTGTCCTCCGTGTCACTCATTTTTGATCGCAGTTGAAGTGTTTGGTTTTTAACAGCTTCTTGCTTTTCTAGCAAATGTTCATACTATTTACAAATGCGGATTTTTTTAAATAAAGCAGCATCTACACTCGAAACCTCTGTAAACACCAGCAGGAGTCACAATTTTTTTGTCAGGAATAATGATATAAACCCCAAGCAAGAATTTTAGCTTGAGAGGGGCTGAACCACTAAACCAAACTGAACTAATGTAGTATCAAAGAGACAGTTGTTCACTCTTCCTAAATGACTACTATACATTTATTTAATTCAACTCTTATCTTATCTTTGTTATAGCAATAACGGTTATGGTTGATTTAAGCATTGGTTTATATCAAGACACAACTGATTTGCAATGGCGGGCTTCATTTAGGGCAAAATAATGTATACTTAAATACT
This sequence comes from Philopedon plagiatum, assembly GCA_963971165.1. Lineage (NCBI taxonomy): Eukaryota > Metazoa > Arthropoda > Insecta > Coleoptera > Curculionidae > Philopedon > Philopedon plagiatum. The sequence continues at coordinate 11,853,138 of OZ020195.1, forward strand.
ACTGCTTTTCAATAAAAGGCTTTCAGACAAGACGTTACAATGCTTTTAAATATTTATAATATTGTATCTTTAAAACGAGCTGAATTTTCTTAAAATATCAGTTATAATGGCATTGAGAGGCATTTAAATATCCAGTGGATATGAGCATTTACTTACTACAATTAACGACTGAAACGAATTATTTATCCAGCCCTCGAGAAATCAGCACGAGACCATTTTACATACAAAATGTAACGCAAAATTGAAGACAGAACAGCAAGACCTCGACACAAATGAAAAACAATGTCTTCGTCTCGATTCACACCCGCTTAGAGTAGTGGGCACCATCAGTATTATTAAAACAAAAATACGCGGCATTGAAATAAAGACAATTAAATTTAGTTTAATCATTGAATTTGGAAAATCCAAAGTTATTTTAAATTGTTCTACAATATCCCTTTTCTGATGAATCTATTAAAATATCAAACATTATTTCTTTTCACAACTGATGACATTAGATTTTAGAAAGTTGAACAAAGGCTGTAACACAATGAAATTGCCTTATCCTCTTTACTAAAACAAAGCTTAAAATTTACACATATTCATTTGTAAAAGTTTTCATAACAAAACCTATCATTATGTTGTTCCTGATTGTAAAATGCAAATTGCATTGTGTAAACTCCAGCTGCCTGACGCTAAACATTTTACCGTCCCTCTTTACGGCATTATTAACGCACACTAAACAGTTTTACGTTTGATAAAACATCTGCAACAATACGCGACCGTAGAGACGCAACTTTTTAAAACTTTAAACAGCTACGTTCCGTAGATTTTGTTACATAAAATTCTCTATAGCGTAACCTTTGCCTTTCGAAACGGACATTACAAAAACAGCTAACGCTAACAATCATGGAAACTAGCATTTAGTCGACGAGTGAGCTAATAAACACTATAAAACAACAAATAATAAATAGTTCTTATTTTTGATATCATGTTGGAACATAAATAAAATACCCTTAATGGAAACCTTTTTTTTTTGTTTACTACCGATTACAACTGATCAAACCTGATATATCTAAGTAGGTATTTATCATGTTCCAATGATGTCCTGAGCTTACTTTTAACAAGTAAATCACTTTTACTCTACTTTTGATACACAAGCACTACACAATACTAGTTCATAGGGCTTCCTTAACCTTCACAGCTGGTTCTGATTGCCCAGTAGACGGATGGCCTACAAACAAACACTTAATTTTTGTCAGATTTGTTCTACTCTGATTTTAGTATAGGAAAGACACTACAGTTTTTATAACTTTGTGTCAAATTTTACTTAACAATGGTAATTTATTATATAAACAAATTATATAAATATATAGTGTGTTATGAAAATCACTACATATATACAGACATTCCCAATACGTTTTTTCCCTCAAATGGCACACGTTTTTTATTTAAAAAAATACCTCCTACTCCTACCTTCCCTAAAACCAATGGTTCAGCAGTTAGAAGGAAATAAACAATTAAATTGTTTATAACACCCTAGAATTTTTCAATCCTGATAATTTTGGCTCAATTTACACCTAATTCTCAATGTTCATGATTTTTTCAGATTTTTCTGATCGATCCTTTTGGTGATAAGGGTGTGGGACAGCAATTTTTAAGCGTTTTTCCCGAAAAATGTTTAAATAAAAGCATACAAAAATACGTCATATATATTGTTGAATTCGTGCATCAATAAGCTTTCATTTGAGACCCAACCCGATGCCTTTGAAAATATTGTTTTCCATTTTCCAATTTACCCCCTGAAATTAACCCCCAGAATCAAAATTTAACTCTTTATACTTCACGTCTGTAATTAGGCCACCACATTCTATCTCTGTGCGAAATTTCAAATTTTTACGTCGAATAGTTTCTGAGAAAATCGCCTGTGACAGAAGGACACCGAAGTGATTTCAATGTGTTCCGTTTTACACGGAACACTAAAACTGGAATGTATCTTATATAATTTAAAAATACAATCTTAATCTCTATGTGAAAACTTATGAAAAAGATTATTATTAAATGATAAATAGTTACTTTTAAATTAAATCATCTCCTCGCCAATATTGGATTTATAATCAGCAATCCATGTTACCTGCGGGAGGTGAAACTGAAACTCGACGTGACGCCGCCGTTGTTGGGCAAAATGACGCTAGCAACGTTTGCCAGCCTCCAAGTTCGATTAAGTCAACTGGAAAACGCAGATAAAGTGAACTTTGCAAAGGAAAAGTTGCCAGATAATTTAATAACAAAGACAAAATTACCGTCAAAATACTTCACATCACTGAATCGAGACGATAACAGGCGTCTAGCTCTGTTTTGCTTTGTTAAAAGTGTCACGCCTCTATCTTCTTACTTTGAGGAAATATGTGTTTATTTTGAACTTTATTTAAAAATCATGGTGTAGTTACTTTATTTTCTAAATATACAATCAGTTGATTAAAATTCAAGAGACGTTGCTGATGTTTTAAACTTTCTTAAAGTCTAATTTAGTGTTGTTATAATACGGTGTATGTGAGTGGGGAATATGAGGATCCCTAAAGGTCCTCCAGCAATTAATGAATCAATTTAATAGATTAAATCCATTTACGTAAGGGTCAATATATTTTATTGTTATGAATGGATCAGAATATTCAATTACTAGATGACTCTTTTAACATTTTTCTGTCCGAGAAAGGACTAAGTGATGATGGTGGAGCTAGCTCGTTAAACAAGTGTAACACAAAGAGTAATACAGTTCGAAGAAAATATAAAAGGTTAGAAATGTTAACTCCTAAGTAACATCCGGAAACACCATCAAATTAGCAACACAAAATCAATAAAATAGTACGCATCCTACCACAGATGTTGCTCTAGCTCGTTTTTTCGTGACGGGTAGTTTAAAAGTGATATGTTTAATATATCAATTTTTTCAAGCCGAGTAAACACGATTTATTGTTTTTTTTTGTACGACACAATAATATATTATGTATTCAGTAAAACAAGCTATAAATTGATGATTTTACTGATTCAAATATATTTTAGAGGAAATTACCAATAACAAACTAAAAAAACAGTAATAGTCTTTAACAATCAAATACTGATACTTATAAACCCTACATTACTTTTCAAATAGAATCAGCAATCACTCGCGAATCAATCACCCTATATATTTTTAGGGATAAAATAGTTTAATAGAAATATTTTAAAAATATTCTCCTGCCGCCCCGGAAATAAGCAAACATTATTGTAATGGCCACAAACCCTTTCAAGTCAATTTCATTCGAAAAGCAAAAGAGTGTACTTCAGAAAAGGATAAGAGACGTTGGCGTGATGTATCTTCTGCATATATCTTCGTAATGGAGCTCTTATACTGCCTTGGCTGCTGAGTCTGCTTTTTCATCATTCTTTACTGTGTCGATTGTCATATCAGCTTACTGCAAATGTATCCTTTAAAAGATGGGAAAAGTATTAAGTTTTAGTGTATTATTCTCAGATACTTGTATAGTACATATAAAAGGATTATAATAGTGTAAGACAGCAATTATTAAAAAAAATGTTTTTTTAACAAGTTAAAAGGTGAAGATGGAAAAATATGTAAAGGACTCTTTTATATTGAAAATTACAACGGATATAGAACAATAATTGCATTGGACGCATATTTCGCTAACTATGCTAAGCTTCTTAAGATGGATGATTTATATATCCGTCACTTTTGATGATGCAAACATGATTGTAGACAGCATAACACTTTAATATTGTCATATATTGGTATTTATTCAATATCGATTAGATTGATAAGATTTCTAAGAATGCATTTTATTCTGTTATATATTTTTTTATTCTTCACTGATTTGGTCTTCTGTAAACATTGTTTTGGTTCTTCCTTTTCAATATATTTGGTTTGAAAGTTTGTATTATGGATACTTTTTTTTTAGTTTTTGCAAATATTCTTGAGTTCTAGAGCCTTTAGCAGTAATATACAGGTACTATGGGCAACTATCTTTTCCACTAGTAAAGACAGACACAAGAAATTTTAGGTGTATCTTTATGTCCACGATGGTACTTGATTCGTGTCGTTGTCCACCTTGCAGCAGCACAGAGCCAAATCCGAGCACTTTGCCGATACTATTGCTACCTCGAAAATCGATGCTATATTTTGACTTTAGCTCACATTTTAACGTATTATTATTGGCTGTTAATGAAAATAAATCGGTACCAACTTCATTGCATGACTCTTTTAAAGCGGTGTACATGGCTTTTGCTATTTCATTAATTTCGTAAGCTCCTGGTGGAATCCTTACATACTTTGGTATCGCTGTTTTCAAATGGCTGAATGAATTATTGCTTTCGTCGATATTAAAAATCGAATTATATGTGTAAAATCCCAGCAGTGCAACTCCATATTTGTCTGTTGTATTTAACTCGATGGGTGGGTAAAAATCCGCACTTAAGACACTTGTATGTCCTGTTAGAGTGAATGTGTAAGACATGACTGACCACGAAACTATTTGTGTAGCTATTTTATTGCTGTTTGCAACAGTTAAATGGATTTAAGCTGAAGCGTTGCTTTATTCCTTTGGACGTTTTTAAACTGTTTTCTGCCTTTATATTCACATCGTTAATTTTGCAATAACAACAAAATATTTTTTTTGGTATCGGTCCATCGCCCTCGTCCGAATCTGAATTATTGCTATTATAATGTTCGAAACAGTATTGATATTTCAATATATCGACGTCACTTTTTAGGTGATTAGGTAACCTATCCCAAACTAGTGCTATTTCATTTGGAGCTAATGCGATCAACACTTCTTTGGGCGTATTTTCTAACTGTTCGGCAGTCATTTTTTGTAATCCTCCGACTTCACGATATGCTTTAAGTGATAGCAACATTTTGGTGTAGTTGTCACGTTCCATTTGGGGTGTCAAAGACATACTTTTTACGATTGTAAAAGAAACTTCAAACACAAATGTCCACACCAGACTGTTCCGAATTCTTGTTGACGGTCGTATGTATAGTAAATTTTCTTCGTCGCTTCGGAACCCATCTGCAGATATCGTACCAATTCCATAGGTGGGGGTAAATCACCGAAACTATCGTAGTATGTTACATCAGAATTGCTTTTTCTATATGCTACCCAATGAGTCCCTACACCCGACATACTATCCAAATTTATAATGGCGGCCTCATAACGTTTGGGACCGCGTACAGGTAATGAATCTCTCATATATACGCCTCGAAAGTGTGGTATTTTCATTTTTAAGGCGTACTTTTCTATATCAATATTGGATAGTGGTCTTTGAGGTAGGGATTCTATTAGTTTTTTGATTTCTTATTTTTGCCGTTGTTTATATATAATCCCAAACCTGTGCGATATGGTTTCAAGTATAATCCATTTCCTCTTGAACTTAGATGTAAGCCGGTACCTATTTTTTCTGCAGTCGACTTTTTTACTGCTTTTACGGCACGCACGATGCCTGCTGCACCACCTGCTAATGAACCTAAGGCCGATAGTCCTGCAAATATTGGTATTAACGGTAATATCCCCCCAGTCTTCGGAATTGGAATGATTCTAGGCGTGCGAATTTTTCGTTTGCCACCGGCTATTCTTAGGGATTTACGTGCAGCTACTGCAGCTATTTTCGATGCTTTCATGATATTTTTCTCGACAAGTTTTTTCCCACCAGCTTTTAACAATTCTGATCGAACGGGTCGTCTAATAGATGATCCAAAAGCTACTTTGTGTAGTCGCTTATGTTTACCAACGCCTTTACCTTTAGTGTGGCGGCGGCGGCGCTGGAAGCGACGTTTACCTCTAGTGGATGCTTTTCTCGATTTTGATGATGATGATACACCCATACCAAAACGTTGTTTCGCTTTCATAATGTTGGTTACCAACCAAGCTGCAGCTTTTTCACCAGCGCTAGAGTCTTTAGATTTTACTCTTTTCCACGCGCTTTGCTCGAGTTCCTGATCTGCTTGGTGGCGAGCACTTAAATTTTCACTATTACGCAAATAGGCTAAATCGTGTTTTTTGCATGCGACATCCAAAGAATTAATTCCTTGATCTCCTCTTGCCACACGTTTTACTACTTTCGTCCCGGGCCCGCAATACTGATAGCCGGGAATGTGTAACTCAAACGGTAGCCTATTAATTACTGAATTAACAATACCGCTTCCAGTCTTACTTGATAAACGAGACCGTCTACTTCGTCTGACGAGCGACATCTGAATGATAGTTTACGTGAAAGTTCAGTATAAAATATAGATTTTGTTAAGATGCGTATCGTCAATCTTAAACAAAAACTTCCCGTCGATAATCTCGATGTAAAGGTCGGATCTGGACTAGAACAAAAATTATTTAAAAGACATGGTCCTTTGCTACCGTCATCTATTCGTGGATTATTAATAGGACCTTCAAACTGTGGAAAAACAAATGTTATGATTTCGCTGCTTACTCACCCCTCGGGACTGCGTTTCGAAAATGTTTATATCTACTCAAAGTCGCTCTATCAACCGAAATATGAATATTTAAAGAAAATTTTATCACCAATCAAAGGTCTTGGCTACTACGCTTTTAGCGACGCAAATAACATTGTGGAACCGTCAGATGCTAAACCTAATTCAATATTTATTTTTGATGACGTTATGTGTGAGAAACAGGACGTTATAAGATCGTATTTTAGCATGGGACGTCACAAAAATGTGGATGCCTTTTACTTGGCGCAAACGTATTCTCGTGTTCCTAAGCAGCTCGTCCGGGATAATGCCAACTTCATTATTATGTTTAAACAAGATGAGATGAATATGAAACATATATTTTCCGATCACGTTTCACCCGACCTGACGTTTACACAATTTCAAGAGATGTGTGCTAAATGTTGGGATAATAAATATGGTTTTTTAGTTATTGACAAGGACAGTGATGTAAATTCGGGCAGATACCGCAAGGGATTCGATAGTTATATATTCCTATAATAATAACTTGGATAATCATTTCATCGTTGAACGGTGCTTTGAAAGCATCATGAATGAAGAAATCGAATTAAAACGAAAGCTACTGGAAACTACAAATGCGGTTAGAAAAAAATTTAAACAAATTAAAGCAGCTAAAGTGCAGAATGAACATGATTTGGAAAAGTTTTATGAACCAGTTTCTAAACCACTAGAATCTATATCTAAAGCCGTAAAGCAGCAGCAGCAACAGTACGCAACTAAAAAATCAAGTACTACGACTAAACCACAAAGTCGGAGTAGCAGCAGCAGCTCGGTGGGAATGGCGAAAATGTTTGAAGAACATCCAACAGAAGCGGATTTTGAAACATCTACACCGATTTCGCAAAAAACACAAATTCCTACACCAAAATGTGGAAATCGTGAGTCACTGTTCGAAACCCCTTCCCCATCAACGATAACATCATCTTACACATCACCACACACATCAAGTGGTAGCAGTTCAGCCGCAAAAACTATTCAAGATTATTTAAATGGATTAAAATTCGAACCGTCCCGTTATGATACCGTGTATGGTGTACGCTTTGGTAAAAAAGACAATAAATCAACAAAATATATTGGCAACTTGGTGGTTCGTTTTCTAACAAACGGAAAGATGGTGTTATACAAGAACAAAACAAACATTGCTGAATTCGATGGAACGGCTGAGCTTTACGATTTGATTTTTCTAAAAAATCCAGCATGCTTAGATAATGAAGACGAAATTAGTCTAGATGTACTTCGAAAATACCAAACCATTTTGAAATTGACGGATGCGGCCTACGACGGTTATGACAAGAAACGTGGTTTAAGGGAAACCCGATGGAGAAAATATTTACGAATCATAAAACCGCTAATTATGGGAACCAAACTGGGTGGTGGTGTAGGAAGAAAAAAAGGCGACAACAAAATCCAACTACCAGCAAAAAAGCGCCTATCGTCGAAATCATCTGAATATGTTTATTGGAATAAACCTAAGGAGTTAGTGGATAGATTACGATTATTGTGGGGGTCAAAAGTAGCTGGACATACCGGACATGATAATGAGATTATGTCAATTATGGAAGAGCTTCGAGAAGAAGGAATAATATATTAAGTTTTGCACGTAGTTGCCATCCTCAGTGTCTGATAAGACGTGGAACCTTATAATATGGATCCTAGCCGAGAAAAAATTAAAGTCGTAAATGAATTACATAGGACAGCAAGAAAAAATTTTGTTAGAAGACGTACGGTCATAAAAGGATATCGAGATTTGTGGCAAATTGATTTGGCGGAAATGCAGCAATATGCTACTGACAATGATGGTTACCGTTACATTGTTGTATGTATAAATTGTTACTCCAAATTCGTGTACACCAAAGCAGTTAAGAATAAGACCGGTGTTGAAGTTACGAATGCCATGAAAAGCATCATTGAAGAAGCATCATATGCACCAAACAATTTACAGAGTGATCAAGGAAAGGAATTTTATAATAGCACCTTTCAAGCACTCATGAAAAAATATAATATAAACCATTATTCCACATATAGCACGAAAAAAGCGGCAATTGTGGAGCGTGTTATAAGAACTTTGAAAAATAAGTTATATAAACAATTCTCGGCTAGAGGTTCATACAGATGGTTACAAATATTACCAGCTATAACGAAGACCTATAATAACACTAAACACCGCACCATTGGAATGAAGCCTAACAGTGTAAAAGAGGATACCCCTATTAAAGCATATGACTATTTGAAAATTGTTCCGAAGAAAAAAAAATTCCATTTGGGTGACATTGTTCGCATTAGCAAGTACAAAGGTGTATTTGACAAAGGATATACGCCTTCGTGGTCAACGGAACTGTTTGAAATAGCAAAAGTTAATATTACAAATCCACCTACATACTTGCTGCAATCATTAGAAGGTCAACCTATTAAAGGATGTTTTTACGAAGCAGAACTGCAAAAGACAGCTAGCCCTGGTGTTTATTTAGTTGAGAAAATTCTTAGAAAACGCAAGAAAAATCAAAACGATCAATTGTTTGTAAAATGGTTAGGTTTTCCAAATCAATTTAATTCTTGGATAGACAAATCAGATATTGTATAAATATTATCAAATAGGTTTTACGTTACGTATGTATGCATTATAAATAATAATAATAAACATTGCTTTTCATAATTATGCGTTTTATTGTTAGTTTATTACATGTAACAGTATAATTATGTTTTCAAAAGAACTTCATCTAGGTTGGTTTCCATTTTGGTTTTTTTGGATCCTTTATCTTCGTTGTGGTGTGCCGTGCAGCATGTGGGTGAATTTGATGAATTGATATATTTTTTCCTTAAGGTACGTAATTTTGTCCTCATCATCTTCAAACATTTTTTGAAAAACTGGTACTAGCACATTACTAAATATGGTATTTATCTGCGAACCAAGTTGATGAACTTCCATAAGGACATATTCTTTGGTAGCAGCATCATTCTCATTTATCGGTTGGGCAACATTCCTTAATATCTTTCCCTCTATATCAAAATGTCCATCTGAAGTAAGTTTAAATCCGATTCCGGGCAACCCTCGCGATACGTTGTTACAAACAAGAGTTTTCTGTCGACCAAATTTATCAATTGTGTTGTTAACACGACCCATTTTAAAGTAAAACTAATTCACTCTCTTTATGTTCGGCCTATATATAAATAACATAACTAATAAAAATTTATTTTACAATAAACCATGAAGCAAGTAAGATTTGACGAAGAAAGAAATATTATCCACCGTATGTCTGTTTGGTGTTTCGCATATAGACAAGCCCGACAAAGTAATTTTCAGCAACTAATACTTGATAGATATCGTTTTCAAAGGAGAATTGGAAAAATGGATGCAATGCTAGCAAGGTTTTTAGAACGGAACCACAGAAATAATATATATCAAGAGCGATTTGTTAATTTAAATGTATGGTGAATAATAAACATATTTAGTACAAGAAGATTTTTATTATTTCATAAACAAACTAAAAAATATATAAAATTAAATTTATGGGCTATATCCAAATTGTATAAGTTCGCTTCTCCTTAAACATATAGCTCGAAAACCTTGTTCTGCATCATATTCATCTTCATTATCGCCACTTATTTCACGCATATACTCTTCATCAGAAGTGTCGAATGGGGCATCCGGTAGCGACGTTCTACCTGGTGACCACTCTGACGGTAATGACGACGACGATGGCGATGATGAACCATCTCCGTTGACTTCTTCTTCTTCTGTAAAAGAGTTGAAATTTTGCTGTCGCTGCTGCTCTAACAAATCTCCTCCCCCGCTTAAACTGATTGGGGTTTGAGTGGGTTGGGTGATATGCGATGATGATAATTGTTCTTCTTGCTGTTTTCTGTGCTCATTTTGACACCATTCACAGAAACCCATTTGTCCCACTAGCAATTCCCAATGTTCGCAATTGGCACACATCTGATGACCATTAATGGAAAATGGCGAAACCATTGCAGTTGGACGTTCTTCTTTCGACTGCATTTTAAAAAATATATTGTAGTAAACTCAAGACCAAATAATACAACTGAACTGAATTTTAAAATTTTCGAGAGAAGTTCTTATACCCAAGAGTCGACCTTCACACACCGACATAACCTTGGCATCCCCACCCCTATCTTAACTTCGTTTTAGGTTTGCCTTGGCTTTTTTTTTTTTGACCTTCCAAATTGCTAATTCGTTTCTCAAGGCCCCATAGAAAGCTGTGGCTTATATCTCCAAGGCTGGTGATCTTCTCATTAAGTGAATATACCTCCGTATTAATTTTAGATAATATTTGTGTATGAATTTTATGAAGTTCATTCAGGACGTACTCACTGGTTGCCGCATCATGACTTTTTATCGGATTTGCAACATTGGACAAAGATTTGCCTTCAATGTCATATTGTCCATCATGGGTTAGTTTGAAACCAACTCCAGGTGGACCACGTAATAACTGAACTTGTACATTGGTCCCATGACGACCAAATTTATCAATTGTGTTGTTAACACGACCCATTTTGAACTTAAACTGAAGTAATTTTGCAAGTTTACCAATTTATAAGAAATATTAAGACTAGTTAAAGCAAAAATAAAACAATAAATTAGGTACATAATGATTTATTTAACATCGCATATTACATTATACAATGAATAGAAGTTTAGAAATTTTCTTCATCTTTTTGAACACACTCATCGCTAACAATAGCACACGCTTCCCCATCAACTTCATCGGTGTTGACTGCTTCACTCCCAAGGCCATCAACAAGGGTGTTATCATTTGTGGGAGCCAAACCATATTTTCTAGCTAATTCATCGGGTAAATAAGGCACTTCGAATAGGTAGCTTCCCAATTCTTCATTTATCATTCCAGCGCAAAATTCGTCCAGATCAATGGTTCCATATAGGTATTTCTCGCACGTATGTGCTCCAGCCGTGAAATTTACGGCGTCTTTCATATACTTCCTATACTGACTTTCACTAAAACCCACATCGGATTTACCATAATTTGCAAAGTGTAGTATTTCTTCAGCCAGCTCTCTTAATTTACATGATAACCAATTAATGTACATATCTCGATTTTCAATGACAGTAGGGCAGTCACACATCTTAAATAGAAAATAATGGACATGTGATTGTGTGTGAGTGTGTGTTTTTCGATATATACTTAACAAGAACTATTTTATTACATTTTAAATCAACATTAAAATAGCCTAATCAACAATATATTACAAACAACCAAAATTTAACAACGCTCTAGTATTACCTCCAGAGAATACATGTGAGCTTTGCCCCAAATAAGTTAAGGTGTACTGATCACCGGAGTTATTCATCATTTCAATAGTATCCTCTGTCAGAATTTCAGCTACGCGTGATGGTAAAAATGTTTCAAATGTTGCTTGATGTGTTGGATCAAACAATGTGACGATAATGGCTTTTCCAAAACGTGAAGTCAAAGAATTAATTTTTTTTATCATATAAATTTTGCCCACCGTTAATGTAGAGAATTTTCTACGTTCCAGAAATTGAATATCTTGGTTTATCATATTATTAATTTCGGCTATGGTCTGCTTTGAAATGCTCATGATTTAAAATACAATAAAAACAATTACTGTCAAGTACCTTGAATAAACACTTGTAGAACACACCACAAACACAATACTTTATATGCCAAAGCAACAGTTAACGCATACGATGTATGAGTGACAATGAAAGCTAATTTCGAAATGAGCCATATTTATTAGGAAGTAATCCAAGGTCAAGTATTTATTTATGGTGGGAGGAATACATCCGACGACCTCGAAAAATACAAAACAAATGTAACCTTGAAATAAGCGTCGTCCACCTGGTCATCACCAAACAAAGAAACATCTGCTCGCGTTCAAGGCCAAGCAAATGTAACCTTGAAATAAGCGTCGTACACCTGGTCATCACCAAGCAAAGAAACAGCTGCTCGCATTCATTGAAAATATGCACCGCAAATGTAACCTTGAAATAAGCATCGTACACCTGGTCATCACCAAACAAAGAAACATCTGCTCGCGTTCAAGGCCAAGTTCTTGACCTTGACCTTGGAATAACACCTGCGCATATCAAGGCCAAATAACAATAGCACACCTGGGCGTTCAAGGTCGACCCTACTGCGCATGCGGAGACTCGGGGAGCATCATATCCCTCTACTACTGTTACCTAATTTATCCCTAGCATTTCTTGTTACATCTTTATGAGGTAATCTAGGTGTTCTGATCTGGACACGACAGCTCTTGATTAGCCGCTTTGGCACTATGATTCAAGGGAGTTAATTCCTTATCGTATGTTAGTCCTGGTCTATTTTCCTCCACACAGTTGAGGTTCGCAATTTTTTAAACTATCAGTATAACGAATGAATCGGTAGATATGGAACGTTACATTGGCCTGCAGATAGCCTAGACCTTTCATACCTCGAGATTTTCTTTGGGGTCATCTGAAAAATGTCAGCAATCATAACCAAAATATTGAAGAAATTCAAAGGATGGTGAGAAATGAAGTAAGAAATCTGAACGACAATGATGCTGAATGTATTATAAATACAATTCAGAGGCAAAGTCGAAGAGAGTTTTATTTGCCTACAACAGCAAATATGTATATATTAATAGAGAAATATTAACATAATGAATGTATATGTATTTTGATTCGCTTTTAGTAATTTTAATTACATTTTTATTGCGACCTTAACATTTTAACGGGTAAATTAAAACATGGACTCATGTCATTGAAATGAAATAATTAATTTTATAATGTTTGTGAGATAAAATTCGGTATACCAACTCTGTTCTGGCTTGCTGCCCATTAACAAAGCAGGGCAATAAAGTTTGTATGTTCTTCAGAATAGCAAAAAATATTAAAAATTGGAATGAATAGACCGTACTTGTAAAGTTTGGTCACGGAATTATCCTATTTCTGTATACTGACCCATATACAGGGTGTTTCAAAAAACATGTGCCATCGCTCAAAGGAAGGTTCTTTGAAAGAAATTAAGGCAAAAAGTTCTTATGAACATGGATCCGCAGATGCTTTGTTTCAAAGAAACGGGACGTTCAATTTTTAAATGGTCTTTACATGTTAAAACCGCTGGTTGGGAAAACTAAACCAGTAAGACGGTTAATAAAATTACATTTTTCTCCTAAACGAAATGAAAATTGAAAAAATATGAAGAGATAAGTTTTGTTAAGAATTTAACATACTATTTGACCGATATAAGAAAATGTGAAAAAATCAGTGGCGTACATGTTTTTCTTGGAAAAATATTGTACCGTCTTCTCATATGTACACCCCTGGAGGACCTGTCAAAATCTTTTCATGGTCAGAATTAGTCTTAATTTAAGTACTTTACACAGTGTAAATTTCATCAAAATTGACGAAGCCATTTTGAAAATATTTTGGAAAAACTGAAAAAAATTTAAAAATTTAACACCCTGTATCTTTGAAACGAAGCATCTGCGGACCCATGTTTATATAAACTTTTTGCATTAGTTTCTTACAAGGAATCTCTCCTTGAGCGATGGCACATGTTTTTTGAAACACCCTGTATACTTTCTAAACTGAGTTTTAAAACTTCGCTAATTATAAATTATTAGTAATAAGCTTACAACAACTTCAAACCGAAACAGTAATGATATATTTGCCTTTCCAAGCACACATAAAGCTTTTGTTTATACGTACGAATATGCTTCAATATTTGTGTGCAAATTACAGTTATAAAAGAGAATTCCCATTTGCAACGTAAACCGTTAACATTTTTATTATTTTATTTTTATTGATCCCATGCGGTTTCTGCTTCATGTTCCTACCAAATAAAATTTTAAACTTAAAAAGATACAACATATTGAACTCCTGTGCTCCATTGTATCAGGAAACCACAAATTAACAATGCTGGTTTACATTTTTTAACAAGGGGAATATAAGTTTTCCCTAAATATTTAGTAAACAAGTGGGATTCTCGTAGGACTCATACAAAAAAGACAGTATTGTCACTCATCATATTTGGTTAGATCCCTATTCCGCTAGACCGCAGTTTTTTTGCCAAAGATGATGATAACATACCAAGTAACTTTAAAGTTGGCATTAAAGAATAACTTTTTTTTTTATCTAAGACATCCCACGTAGACTTCAAGCCTAAGTACTAATGTACCGTGGGTGTCTGAAGAGAACGGAAATGTAGTCTATTGACACGGGATTTGAAGGATTGGAGGTTGGGACGGGAAGGGAAGACATCTGCAGGCAATTTGTTCCATAATCTGGAGACCCTAGGTATGAATGAGCGAGAGAAGTGGTCTGTTCCAGGCTTTTGTATCTGGACAGTAAAGGGATGCATACGTAACGCGCCTCTGGTTGTTCTGTTAGGGACATTCAGGGGGGGAATAATTCCGGCTAGTTCTTCAAAGCAAAATCCGTGGAAGTACCGGTAGAACAGGGATAAATCCCCCACAGCGCGGCGATGAGCGAGAGAAGTTTTCTCGTGAGGGATGGGTCATTGATAAGTCGAATGGCTCTCTTTTGGATAGAATCAAGGATCTTGAGTGTCGAAGGTGATGCCGCTCAAAAGATGTGGGAGCAGTACTCTAGGTTAGGTCTTATTTGGAAAAGATAGAGAGTGCATAAGTTGGAAGGGGAGAAGTATTTTCTGGCTCGAAGGAGAAAACCAAGCTTTCTAGCTGCCGATGTGGCTACTGAAGTAATGTGTTTGTGCCAGGTGAGATCATGTTCAAAAGCGACGCCAACGAGATCGAATGTTTCGTTGTTTTGTAGGGCTTGGCCATTCATGTGGATGGGGTGGGCGTTGCCAGATTTTTTGCGCGAGAGGGAACATGACTGGGTTTTGGAGGCGTTGAACTGAACAAGGTTCTTGGCACCCCAGTCTAAGATTAATTGAAGATCTTGGGAAAGGGATAGGTACATAGATCTGCGTCCACTATCCAACTCCTGATTCGAAACTTGTCTGGAAAAATGAATATTGGAGTGAAGAGTACTATCGTCAGCATAACTGTGGATGGGATTAGTAGTTGAAGAGAGCAGGTCATTAATGTGAAGGGGAAATAGGGTTGGTGCCAGGACTGAACCTTGGGGGACACCAGCATTGATATACTTTTATATAATCTTCCGTCTCGGCAGTCAAATCTGTTTTTTCATAAAATTCTATTGATAATTTTATTTTAGAAGCGAAAAAAAAAACAGACATTAGCGCGACGAAATTGCAGAGGATCTCTTTGTTAACCAACAAATAATGCCAACTTTATATTTATTCAAGAAACTGTCCCGCATAATAGAGAAGCTGAGATGTGAAAAAGAAAGAAATTAAATTGGTTCGCGCGAGTGAGTTCAAAAGATGCAGGAAAATCCTTTCATTGTTTTAAAAACTGCTGCTACCTCGAAAATTATTTTTGCTAAGGTTGAACAAAAAATTTCGTATCGTATTTATAAAAAAATATATATTCTTGTGCAAACTCTCTTCTTTCACCCAATGAAATATGTATTTGTATATGTTCATTTTTAACCGGCCTACAGTAGTTACTCATATATGTATTAAGACGGTATGGTGAGTTTGTTTACCTACCGAGTTATATTTAAGCACATAGTTCTTGTGTGGCTTAACATCATGCGAGAATGTTCCATATATTATTATATGTATAATTTATACGCTACTCAATGCGGCCAAAAAGCAACACAGCCTGGCACAATAATATCATATAACGAATAAAAATTACCACCCATTTCTCGACAAATAATGCAAACTTTAAGATTATCCAGCAGACATTTTTGTATTAAGTATAAATTGAACTATGGCAAAGGAAGAAATTAAACTGAATGGCAACAATGGCTTTAAAAGACGTGGAAAATTATCTCCATTATCTTTAAAAGAGCTGCCGGTTCTCGAAAATTATTGCCGAACGCCGTCACCAAAGCCAGACCGGAAAGACAGCTAGAAAATTTATTTGGTACAAACGTGTTGGTAAAAATCGTATAAAGAATTTAATAGTGTTACTGCTTTTTTGAAGAACATATTTTTGCTTCGTGGGCTCTTATTTTTAGAAAGCGCTAAATTAAGATAACGTGGAAAATTGTAGTCTTGTTTTGGCTTGGTATTACTATTTTAAGTATTTTTGGTGCTAAACATACCTGGTGTTTCTATATATTGTCTTCTAGATTATATAAAAAACAAATTTGAAAGTATATTTCCATTATATGAATTTAAATTTTTATGTGTATTAAACGGTAATCTATATTTTCTTTATATGTCGTGTGATCATCATATCAATGTGTTCAACTCAACTTCTGCATAATAATATGTTGCAATGAAATGGGTATTTTACAAAATAATTACAAAAGATCTGCAAGTCAACTTGCAGACGCAGGTATAGTCCTGGGAATATACCAAGTCAACGTTAGTCTTTATTCATTTATATTAGGCTGAATGAGACAAAAAATTACTTGAAAACAGAACGTCTTATCTCGATGCAAAAACTTGCAATTATTAAAATATCAAATTATTATTAGTAAATTAAAATTCCAGAAAATTTATTATTTGTCTTATCTCCCCTAATTAAAATAGGTTGAAGATTTAGAGAGCAGTGTAAAACCCTGTTTTAAATGTTGAATCTTAATTTAAACCATAAAATTGTGAAAAGAGATCAAAAAATTGCATTTTTCTAACTTTAACATATAATTTATCTTTTGTCATGCTTGAGATGTTGTTCGAAATGTCCCCCTTCAACTTCAAAAAACACTTTCTCACTTCTTTTCTAAATGAATTTCATACCCGCTGTAACATTTCAGGTGTCAATAATAAGCAGGCAAAGCGGATTCGGTCTTTTATATTATCTAAAGTTGTAGGTGCAGTCGCCTTTATATAATCCCACAAAAGAAGTCAATGGGGGTCAAATCCGGGGACCTAGCCGGTCAGTTGACCGGACCAGCTTGTCCAATCCAACTGTTTTCAAATATTTCCACTCCCCCAAAATTAACAACATATTTATCAACTTTCACATTAAAATTCGATTCTATGTTTAATTGAGCAATGAATTGAGAAATAATCGTTAAACCGTCAAAATTCTCGACTGGTACTAATTCTTAGTAAAATGCACTTGTAAAGCAATAATAAGTCACCTGCACAGAGCGCGCAAATCGGATTAACCCAAAACCGTTAAATCACTTACTGTTTTCCACCAGAACGTGGCCTCATCGGGAGACGCCTGTCGACCGGCAAAAAATATTACCTATATGGGTGATTCTCTGGATAAAGAAATTTATATATCTTTTTTAAACAAGCGCTAAAAGAATACATGTTATTTATATATACATATGGCATAGGAGGATTTTGAATCCTTACTATATGCTATCAGTCCAAAAATTAAGAGGCAATATACCAAATTTAGAAAAGCTATTAGTACAAAAGAAAAACAAGCAGTGACAATTCGTTTTATAGCTACAGGCATGGGCGCATCCAGGATTTTTTCTTGGGGGGACTGATTTGTCTTGGAGGGTGGCTGAATAATGCAATTCGGTGGATTTCTGCAATTACAAGTGAACTTTTTAAATTTTTGTGTGTCTCGGATGTTAGTCTGGGCTCCCAGCCCCCCAGCCCCTCCCCTGGGTGTGCCACTGGCTACAGGAGATTCTTATTCACTCCTACAATATCTTTTTAGAATTTCAAAACAGCATTCACTGTCATTCTTGCGAACACAAATGCGGTCTATATCCCGTCGGTAGTTTTTGAGATAACTTCAAACATATAACTTTTACCTAAATAAAACCTATTTAATTTTTTTACCATTTTATCATTTCTATTTTTCATAAGACCTTACATTCTGTATCTCAATTTTTATAGCAACACTGTTTCTATATTTCTTAAAAATATTTGAAAATTTGTTAAGAAATTCTAGTCACATTCTGCAGTAGGCATACTTACTTAGGGCTAAACCTTTAGTGGGAATTCGCTTTTTTTATAAATATTTCCTGAGCCCTTGCCGACATAATATAGATTTTTTTTTCATACTATGCCTTTGTATTTTAGGCTTTGTCTAATAATAACCAAGAAAAAAGGTGAATTATTAAAGGCGCTGTATAACAATCGAATAAAATTAAAGAGGCGGCCAAACAAAGGGACCCATTATTTATCTCATGAAGGTTTTCCTCCGTATTATACCAAAATAAAGTACAGAAAATAAAACGCCTGAGATATTTCTACCTCGATAATAATTTAGAAAACTTTTTTATATTATTACAAGAAAATGGAAAAGATTTTCTTCTAAAAGAAAAAGGTAGATATTAAAAAACCTACTACGGAAAGTATAACTTTTGAAGGGTAAAATGTCAACAGCCTTATTACTAAACTAAATACAAACATGTCGACATGCCGACGTAAATCTGCAGCCATTTTTTCTCAAGACGATTTTGGTCTTGTTTCTTTGGTACAGAATAATGTATTTGAGAATAAGTGTCACTTACTGATTCTTTACTTTTATACAGGGTGTCCGGTAACTTATGGGCCATAGAGCAACTGGAGATAGTAGATATAAAAATATGTCTTTTGAGCCAAATTTGCCCAAGTAAAATGTTAGAGGTTAAAGAGATACAGGGTGTTGAAAGTGGAAATTAATTTTCGAAAAATGATGATAATTTTGAAACGCTTTAAGATATCGAATTCAAAATCGGTATAACTAGGTTTTCGAGAGTGAGAAATTCGAATTTGGTGTTAATTTCAAGATACTCCCTAGAGGGCGCTGGCTACGTGCTTCATGTTGAACTAATTCATCCATATTTTTTAACCGTGCAGTTACTAGTATTTATACTTTAAACTATAAAAGAACCTACCTTTTACGTAAAAAAGGTACTCTTGGTCGATCTCGATATCTCAAGCCGTTACCCAGATTCTAGGACTTGATGATAAAAAGGCAGAAAAAAAAACAAAATGAAAATATTGGAAACTATTAAAAATTTGTTTTAATTCACTTTAGTAAATGTTGAAAGTGTCCACCGTTTACTTCAATACATTTTCTTAAGCTTTTTAACAAATGACGTCTCACATTCAGGAAGATATTTTGATTATCTCCTATAACAATGGCGGCTTCTTGAATTTTTTGTTCAAGTTCTTCCCGTGTATTGGATTCATCACCATATACCAAATCCTTCATATGACCCCACAGATAAAAATCTAACGGGTTAATATCTGGGCTACGCGGTGGCCAAGGAAATTCGCTACCGCGACCAATCCACCGATGTGGAAAACGCTGATTTAAATGATTTCGAACAGGAACTGCAAAGTGTGCTGGGGCACCATCTTGCATGTACCACATATTGTGTCTTATGTTCAGAGGTATATCATCCAGAAGGTAAGGTAAATCGTTTTCTAAAAACTGCACATATTGTTCTCCATTAGGCCTCTGCGGAAGCTGATATGGGCCGATCAAGAAATTGTCGATAATGCCGCACCAAATATTTATCGAAAACTCGTGTTGAAAATGTCTTTCTTTGGGTAGTCGTGGATTTTCCAAAGCATAGTAATGATTATTTTTCCAGTTAAAAATTCCGCGTCTTGTAAAAGTTGCCTCGTCAGTAAATAATATTTTTCTCAGGAACATGGGATCTTCGTTATTCTTATTTAGTAGATTTTGACAGAATTCTGATCTGACTGGCAAATCTCCTGGCAGTAAATTTTGAACGGGCGTGAAATGGTAAGGAAATAAATTTTCTGCATTGATGACTTCTGAGACGGTCGATTTACCTATTCCTGTAGAAGCCAAACGCCGTGCTTAATTCAGGATTTTCCGCGATACGAACCAAGATCTCTTCTTCTTGTTCGACCGTTATAGTTTTCGGTCGTCCACCAGGATTTTTGACATAAAACGAACCTATTTCACCTAACTGAGTGAATATTCTTTGAAATATTTTTCGGTCTGGAATGATTCTGGTTGGGTAGAGTTCTACATACCTTCTAAGTGCAGCACGACTATTATAATTCGCTTGTGCATAAACGCAGACCATATCACGTAATTCACGGTTAGAAAACTTATTAAGCCTGGGCATTTTTATTTGAAAAGATTACAGTACTTGGATATTGCAAAAACTTTTTATTTACGTACCTTGGACGGGAAAAAGTAGAAAATAATGACAGTTTTCACCGCAACAAATTTTGTCAAAATGTAAGGCACAACAATAATATTTCTCAGCAATCAACAGAATGTGCAATGGAACATTCAGACGCTAGAATCTGGGTAACGGCTTGAGATATCGAGATCGACCAAGAGTACCTTTTTTACGTAAAAAGGTAGGTTCTTTTATAGTTTAAAGTATAAATACTAGTAACTGCACGGTTAAAAAAATATGGATGAATTAGTTCAACATGAGGCACGTAGCAAGCGCCCTCTAGGGAGTATCTTGAAATTAACACCAAATTCGAATTTCTCACTCTCGAAAACCTAGTTATACCGATTTTGAATTCGATATCTTAAACCGTTTCAAAATTATCATCATTTTTCGAAAATTAATTTTCACTTTCAACACCCTGTATCTCTTTAACCTCTAACATTTTACTTGGGCAAATTTGGCTCAAAAGACATATTTTTATATCTACTATCTCCAGTTGCTCTATGGCCCATAAGTTACCGGACACCCTGTATAATCACGCTTTTTGATTGGAAGGGTGCTAGAACCAAAGATTATGTAGTTAGTAGGAAGCCACTTGACTTACTAGCACAATAGGCATGATGACCGCTATGCCTGGACGCATATTCAAAAATCGCCGACACATTAGCCGCTCGGAAAAATTCGATGCTGCGAATCACAGACCGGTAAAGTCCCGACGTGTTAGACTGATACGTCCGCGATCTACGAGATGAGCTTGTCCTTGTTAACTTGTTATTTCAGTCTTTCTGATTTGATTTGTTGTTTGTGCTATAGATACTGTGGTTAAGTGGACAAAAACATATAAATAAGTTAAATATTACAATGGATTATGGATATTATCAAATATACCTTAATAAAGAGACATCTAGTAATACAGATATTAGGTTGCAAGTAAGTGATAAAGATGAATTTAAGGTATGTTATTTTTGATTAGTTCTAGGTTATGTTAATACTTTCTCGCCATTTTACAAAGTGCCTTTTTCTTTACGCTATGAGACACTACATGCATGACTCATGGTTACGGTGGCCATCCATCCCGATATATCGGGACTGTCACCGTTATTGGAGTTCATGTCCCGACGTACCGATAAAGGCATCAAAAGTCCCGATCGACGTAATCAGAGTTTTTCAAATTAAATTTTAAATTCACACGCACCAACAAACCTGATTTTTAAAGGTTTTCCATCACAAAAACTGGTTGTATTTTGTAGCGACATCGTCAATACAAATTTTAGATGTGTTGAAAGGCGTGGTGTGCACCAGAGGATTTGCATTTAATAACAAAGTTTGAGAGTAAAGTTGCAGATTTTTTTTAACAGATCCATTGAATATCTTCAGGAATGGTCCAAGTCATCTAAAATTCAGCGTTTTCGACTGAATGTCACTGGCTGAAATCCCAGAATGGGAAAAGTGGAAAGAAATAATTATGTATCTTAAATCGAACAGTTTGATAAGTTTAGGAGGTCACTGTTTTCAATAGTATTTATACAGTTTTTTGCGGGTAATTGCAAACAGCAGTACGATGTCAATATAAACGCCGTCATGGATATTTTGCATATTCCATTTCACCGAAATACGAGAAAAACCGATAGAGAACCAGTAACAGGCGTACAATTCGTTCCTGTAACGCTCTTCTCAGTTTTATTCAATTGTTAAACGTAGAGATTGAAAATATACTTAAGTTTTATTACTGTAATCGTCAGACGAAGCCTGCAAAATATTGGAGCATATAAAAGGAAAGTTTATGAGTCTATACGAATTGAAGGAATATAGAAGATTATTTAAAGCTTTCGATGGTAGATTCTTATAAATAAAATAGTTGCTTATTTCTTAGAAAAAGATTGATTAGAAATAACAAAACGAAATTTTTAAAATTAATAAAAAAATTTAAGATACAGGAAAATTAAAATTAAAAAGATCGATTAGAAATAACGGAACAAATATTAAAATATAAAAAAATTAAAATATTTGTGGCATAGCGGACAAAAAAGTCAGTGTGTTCTGCTCTTGCCATAAAGTACAGGACATTCAGGAACTAATGGAGAACCCAGCGCCGGGCAGACAGTAAACTTTCACCCTTGTTGGGGCTCATCAGACTGACGTAAATATACAGCATATAAAACAAAAACACGAGCAGAAACAAGACACGTGATATCGGGAATGAATTTTTGCGCTTCTCTCCGGATTTGCACAATTCTTGTGGGCTCGCCAGGGCTCCCACAGCACGATCCCACCGAAAGTTCTGCTAATCCGGCAAAATATCGATATAAAAAAGAAGAATTTAGGGTCCATAATAAATGTGAAAAAATGAAAGTATTTCTAGAATAGCGGACGACGAAATCATTGTGTTCTGCTCTTTAGTTCTTAGATTCCCTAGATTCCCAAGACATTGATGCTAGAGCAGAACAGATTGAGTCTTTTGTCTATGCCACAAAGTTTTAATTTTTTTACATTTATTTCGGACAATAATTTTTTTATTAAAATTTAAGTTGAATTAGAATTAATAAGGTGACAAGGAAAGGGCAATCCATTACAAAACGTACCCTAAAATATACTTTTGTTATTCTCGGCATATCCTTAAGCATTGAAGCATCCTACGTGAAGCAGATCTAGTACGAACATCCTGGAGTACTCTAAACCGACGAAAAGGGGCCTATTTAGTAATTTACAGATTCCTAAAAGTTAGGATTTAAATTAGAAAAAATCACTATTACAATGTCTCCGTCTTGCGATTATCATCAAAAAATTAAAATACTTTACTTGCTAGAGACTCACTTAAATTCTAAATAGTATCGAAATTTACACATTAAAACCAAAAATTAAAAAAAATAATCTTAGAAAATCCCATTACGCACATCTAGGTATTATTCCAAAAATCCAATCCCCAATAATTTTCTGCTGCTCCTAGAGGTATATATTTGAAACAAAATTTTTGGTTTCATTATGTAATATAAACTTAGAAATTATTAAAAGTTAAAAAAAAGTACCCAGAAATAAATTTTTAAATTTTCCTGCGGCTTTTATTTAGAACAATGTAGAATTTGCATAAAAGTTAAGTCCTTAAATTGCAAAAATAGGGGATTTGCGGGGCTTTGCTAGTGTGCTCCTTTTTATTAGTATAATATGCTGAATATAAATTAAATAGCACCCTGAATTTCTTTGTCTTAGAAACAAAGGGTTATAAATTGCCCTAATTTTCCAAAGGCCAAGAATAAAAACCCAGCGCACCCTTTGGCTTATATTTTTCATTTAAAAGTGAATATACCAGAACGTAAAACCACAAATTACGAAGAGCCGAACGGGTAAAACATTTTTCCGCTTCACTAAACGCCAAAGAATGCCAATCGGGGAGGCCGATCGCTGCTGAAATAAAAGATTTGAATGCAAAGCCACCATGGCCTTTATTACGACTTTTTGTAATAACGCAGAATACCTTTGAAGTATCATCAACACGAAATGGGTAAATACGGAACTCTAACTACTTCCTGATGATGCTAATATGGTTAGTAAAACTTGAATCGAATGAAAAAATTTTGTTTGTCAGGTACGGCAAATGTTCTTGTCTTACCACGAACTGCAATATCAGCTGAAAATATCCAACTTGTCAGAGAAAGTGTTGAAGGAGCTCCAGCAACATCAACCCAATTGCGACGGTCCCTACAGCGTATTTTGAAACAAGATCTCCATATGCATCCTTACAAAATCCAACTAGTGCAACAGCTTAACCCTCTTGATTTCCAGCTGCGATTATAATTCATTCGTTCCTTCTTAAATACTGCAGATGCATATCAATATTTTGTAAAGGCAATGTGGATGTCTAATGAGACCGATTTTCACCTCAGTGGATATCTTAACAAGCAAAATTCACATTAGTAGGACACAGAAAATTCACAATTGATTCATCAAAGGCCCCTCCATTGCGAAAATGTCACAGTGTGGTGAGCAGTTTTCGCGCAAAGAATAAACCTTTCTTTTTTTCCAAAATGAAGAAGGACGAACACAAGCCGTAAATGCCGAGCGTTATAGGAGTATGCTTGAATATTTCCCTCATATGTTAAAGTTCCTATAAGAGAAATGCAATTTTCGCAAAATTACAGCGAAAACAGCACTGCCAGAAATCGAAAATTGCATCGCAAATTTATATTCTTGACGAAACGTCAAAGCGGGATTTTATTGTTAACAAACGTCAAAAAATGTAATATTCTGACAATTAACGTCATCTTATTGAGTGACAGCAGACAAAAAAGTCAATGTCAACGAATGTTTTCCTTTCATTTTGTCAAGAATTGTTATAATATGCTTTTGATTGAAAAAATGCGGGACAATGACCAACCGTCAAGCTCAATAGATTCCCCCGCCGAAATAAGCTCTCGCTCGTTGGCTGCATCAACCACCATGTCTACGAATTCAAAGCAAAATATTGTTAATTACAATAATTGTACTTTTCATTGCAATTCTTGTAATTTTTAAGTATTTTAATTGTATTGTTAGTATTTTCTGTTAAATAAAATATTTAAATTTACTTGATTCGAGTTCTTAATTAATTTGGGAAATATTCAAATAAATTACACTCGTGCATCAAAATAACCTGATAATTTTTTTATTCAATGTGTTTTTTTACAAATTGCAATCGTTTGTTTTCGTATTTTACGAAAATGCCCTCCTCCTGCGGAGTCGGGCTTTTTCGCGAAAATATGAAAACAAACTCTTGCAATTATAAAAAAACGCATTTCATTCAAAAATTATCGGTAATTTTGATGCACTTGTGCACTTACCCCCGAAAATTTTTCTTTGCCTCAATTAGGAGACACCGACGGCTATTAGTTTCAGCAAGGTTGTGCTACAGCCCATACTGCAAGAGCTACAATAGCGCTTTTGATGCAACATTTTCATAAACGATTAATATCCAAAATTGGAGATATTGGCCTTCATTGGGGTTACCTTAAAGAAAGAGTTTACATTAATAAGTCTCAAGGGCTAGATCAACTCAGAAACAATATTCGGCGAGACATAGAGAGAATATCTCAAGAAACACTAATTAATGTAATGGATGATGTTGTAAAAGAGCATTAGTTTGTCGCATATTTCTCCTAACTCTTCGGAATACTTGAGGTGTGAAAAAGAAACGTTTGAGGATGCATGTTTATATAAACTTATGTTCATATTTTTGGATGTAGAATCTGCCCTTAAAATTTCTTAACATCTTTTTGTAACACCCTGATTAACACTAAGCGATTACAGTTATAAAAAAATAAAATATCAAACAACTCATTATGTATTATGGTATATGATAAACCGCTAATCGAACTCTCGAAAATTTTCTCAATTTCTAAGTTACGACTTGTGCAGTGAATGTCGCCAGGGACACTAAAGTTATAAACTGATTAGCCAAATTTACTGAAACAGCACGTCCACATCAAGTCCGTACTTATTAATATGTCTCGTTCGGCATTTAGCAAAGTTGCTAAGCTAATTGTGCGATAATATTAAGATTTTCAATAATTCGTGACAGTCTAATACCGCCTTGTTGATAAAGATTTAGTGCTTTACATAAACCTACAAATTTTTTTAACTAATGTGTCTTGTATTGTATACTGTGTGCTACTTGTAGCCCATGCCCGCTGTCTAAAAACATGAAAAGAATTAAGAAGCATTTTGACTGTTCTAAGTTGTAGAGGGGGGGGGGGGGGCATATCTGAGGTTATCTGCTATCCCAGTAACAACTGAAATTGCTGCTATGATTTTTATTTTTTTCTTTTGAATATGTTTTTCAACCGGTGCTCTTTTCCTTTGCACTGTAGGTAAAAGTAGTCAACAAGAAAGTTGTAGGTATTGAACAAAACCTTTCATTTGAGTTTTTGATCGTCTAAATCCGAGTTATAGTCTATGAAAATATATTCGTCGTACTAAAAAAGTGATCCAATATTATTGATAATAGTAGCCATAGTGAATGCTGTGCTGCTGACGCCGCCGTGAGCGCGGAAGTATGGGGTCAACTCTTCACGCTCTCGCGGTTTCAGACTCACAAATTATTCATATCTTCGCGAGAAATCATCGCAACGTTTTCTTTTTTATTTGGAATAGCTCGTCGATATTCATAAGATTTCGCTATCGTTTTACTTGTACAATTATATGCTTGTACTCAATGTTGGACTTAACTTTTTTAAGACATTATTTATGCAATAAAATACTACTGTGAACATCTGCAAATGTTCTCTTACACTTTGTAAACATGAGAATGATTCACATGAAGCAGGTAATGAATTATTTATATGTATTTGACATTATTACTCTGTAATTGTTGACTTACTGCATGTACTTTTACGTACAAACAAAAATTTTAGTATAATTTAGAATACAATAATTGGATTATTCAGGATTGCACTCCCATATACATATATGAATGAATAAATGTGTATGGTGTTTGCGTTGACACAATGAACCTGTTTCCGCAGCGCCTTTATACTGCTGGCTGCCTGAGCTGCGTCTACGCTACTCGCACAAAGAAAACAAGACGGGCACGGCCGACCGCGAGAGCGTAGAGCATCGACCCCCGCTGCCCCCGACTGCAAAATAATATAAGTCTCAAAGAATGATTGGCCCAAACTGGGGTCCGTAGCCTTGCCCAAAAAGTCGGAAAATAATTTTAAATATTGCTCCTCTGGATCCTAAACCGGAAAAGAAAATAGAATACCTTTTGAACTAAAAATGCGATCGGGCTAAAACGAATAGCGCACATTAAGCAATTAAAAAGTCATCTACTGGCGTACTTTGAGAAGCCCTAAACTCTTTTTTGCAAAAGTTATTTATTGTTGAAAAAAATAGCAATTTGTAACGTTTCCTTTTTCAATATCTTGTTAACTATTGACCAGAAACTCAAATAAAAGGTACTTTCAATACCTACAACTCTTCTGTTGGCCGCTTTTATGTAAGTGCAAAGAAAAAGAGCTACGGACGAAAAACCAGCTTTAGCAGATACAAAAAAAATTAAAAATCATAGCAGCAATTTCAGCTGTTACTGAGATAGCAGATATCCTCAGACATGCCCCCCCCCCCCCCTACAAACTAGAACAGTTAAAATGCTTCTAAATTTTTTTCTCCAAGTCGACATTTTTGGGACTGCTAGCCTGGTTAATTTCACCCTTATGTATGGATTAACCAGAAATTTAAAACAAGCAGGCGATCCCACCATTTCCATTTTAGAGCAATTAGAGAATGCAGGGTTTTTCTTAATCTGGACAACTATATTTTTAAGGACGAATTGATAAATCTATTCTAAAGTATCGGCAATCGTAAATACTACAGGCCAAAGCACAAGACTAAAGATTAATAAAGTATACCGGTAGACACATAATGGTAGACAATTTGAGACAAATTTCCACTTTCATTTATTACTTTGCAAAAGCAAAAGCTACAGCCCAATGCATCCCATTTTCTCCACTTAACCTTCCAGTTCTTCAACTCCCATATTGTAGTTAGCATATAATTTTTCTACAGATTCGCAGCACTATAGTACCGAGACTTTAATTCTGAAGTGTACAGTCCAGAAAGCATGACCAATATTCATTCATTCTGCAACACTTAAACTTATGCAAGCCACTGAGAGTCAATAACATTGTTAAATAATTTTTTACATTTTTCTTTGAACGAAATTATATAAATAGGAATTTATAAATTCATTGCTTTTTATTCATTCATATCGCCAGGCAATAAGAAATGAATTTTTAAGTAATTACTTCTGAAGTCAAAACAGGGAAAGGGGAAGGAAGAAAATTAAGAGGTTGCTGCTATTGACATGAGCTGGTTGATATACATATGTATTTTGAAGTTCTGTGACAACAAAATATTATTATTTTAACTTTTCGCCACTGTTAGGACTATGGTACTCCTCCCCATATCTTTTAAGCAATACTTTCGCGCATATGATACACATCTGCTTGTAACTCTTCCTTACTGAGTGGATTATGACATTCATATTACCATCTAACTCACAATGCTGAAGCATAGCCATTTTCCGATTTTTTTTATTAGTAGAACATAGCGTTAGATCAAAAAGACGCCCTCAAAGTATGCCGCGGAGTCAATTACGCATGTATTGTGTTATTACTGGTTAAAAGTAACATAGGCAAACAAGGGTGTAAGAATGAATAATAAAATATACCTTTTGATTATGTTACTTTTAAAGAATAATAACTCAAGACATGCGTAATTGATTCCACGGCATACTTTGAGGACGTCTTTTTGATCTTACGTTATGTTCTACTAATAAAAAATCGGAAAATGCCAATCATATGCTTCAGCACTGTGAATTAGATGGTAATATGAATGTCATAATCCAATCAGTAAGGAAGAGTTACAAACAGATGTGTATCATATGCTCGAAAGTATGGATCACAAGATATAGGGAGGAGTATCATATTCCTAACTGTGGTGAAAAGTTAAAATAATATTTTATTGTCACAAAACTTCAAAATACAAATGAAGAAATGAAGCCCGGTGGGAATTCCCCATAGTAAATTAGTATAATAATAAAACCTAAATTAAAATTTTATTTAACTACCTAAATTCTTGTATTTTATGACACCTTTCTGAACTTTTAGTTTAAAATTTAGTCTGTAACAAACATCCGATTAAGCTATAGTGTATCGAAACGCGTCATGTTAAGCAAGAGCAAATAAATAAAAACTTCAGAAATTGACAGTTTTATACAAGCATCAAATATTTATCAATCTTGACTTTTTTATTCTATTTACGATATCAATAAGTTATAATTTTTATAAATAAAATAATCTTTGCTATATATTTTATGAAACTTCCTTTATCTTTTTTTTTCATTAGGTTTTCATTAAACTTAGTTACTTTCTTTGACGTTCAGCTAAGCGGAAAAATACTTGACCCGTTCAGAGAACTTCTCGGGGTTTAAATTTTTTACATCAAGGGATCAGGAGTAAGTACTTCATAAAAACTAAATCGAATGTCTCCAGGGTTCAATATTTGATCATTAGAAAATACGGGTATGCTTTGAACTTTGTTTAAAAGTTAAACTATTTTTAGCTTTATACAGTGTCCCTCATGCAATTTACGGGTAACTTTTTTATTATAGATTTTCCTTAGAATTTCCTTCTTAAAAAGGTCGACCGTAAAGATAAGTTTTTAACATTGATTAATTTCCATAAGGATATGCAGAGCGTAGTGTAGTTATTAATTTTATCTAATTCAGCCCACGTAGATTTCAAGCCTAAGTACTAACGTACCGTGGGCATCTGAAGAGGAGGGAAATGTAATCTCTTAACAAGGGATTTATCGGATTGGAGGTTGGGAGGGGTAGGGAAAACTTCTGCACATAATCCATAATCTGTCGACCCTAAGTATCAATAAGCGAGAGAATTGGGATGTTCTAGGCTTTTGTAGCTAAACAGTAAAGGGATACATACATACTGCGCCTCGTGTTGTTCTGTTAGGAGCAGTCAAGTGGGGAATTATCGCAGCCAGTTCTTCAAAGCAAAATTCGTGGAAGTACCGGTAGAAGATTGTCAATAGCAGAATTTGCCGATATTAAGAGTTAACGAAAATAACTCATTATCACTCTTTTCTTGCAATTTTTGACAAAAAAATTACTTTTTCCTTTCAAGAAACAAATTTTTGAGGAAGGGTTTTTTTAATTTTATATGTTTATTTTTTGTATTTTTGTAGAAAAAAATATTATTTAAAACTTGTGCGTGAAGCATTTCTTAAAAGCTCGATCATTTCACGCACTAGCTGCATAAATGCCTAGTTTTAAAGTTATGGGAGTTCTAAAAGTCACTTTAGACCTAGTGCAAATTTGTAAGAGAATTTTGGAGCCTAATTTAAGATTTTCTTTGTTTGTGTATCGGGCTAGTAGCGTGATTTGTTATTTTATTTTGTTGACTTTGCTAAAACATCGTATATCTAATGCATGAAAAATTCCATCACAGCGAATTTTCAGTTTGCAATCTAATTTTACCAGCTTCACAATAAACAGACAATTAAGAAAAACAAACAAAAATTTAAATAAAGGGTATGTGAGGGCAACGCGAAAACAAACAAAGTTTCATGCTTCTCGTCTTTTCAAACATCAGCCGTATAAAAGTAAGTCGTCAGCAAAGTTGGCAGTATTTATTTGTCTAATACCCTCATAGATCCTGTGGGAAATCATGAGACGCTCAGAGAATCATTCCCGTTTTCTTCCAATTAAATTTTAAGGTAGCCTTTCATGTTGTTTCAGTAAAATTCGGAGCTGATTATCCGTTGCTGTTAAAGCAGATGGAATCGGAATTTATGGCGTTTTTGTTGGTTGTTGGAAATTAATTTCTAAACAATTACATTTTTATATTCGACTTATTAGGCAATAAACAATTACTTATTTAACGTGACTATTTATTTTTTTCCTCAGAACGGGACGTCAACGGTTTTTCGCCAAATATGGTCGATGAAAACATTATCCAAAATAATATATTTTTGTAATTTTAATGGACAATGCACGATATGCAAGCATCTGTTATTTATGTAGTGTTATATTTCGCTGAGGAACAAATTTTCTTTAATATATTAGGTGATGAAATTCTTAGCAGGTTTTATCAATATTTCACAAGTTTTGCCTTCACATTGATGTCACGTTTGCAAACTACCTAAAAACAGGACATTTTGGCGTCCCGAAGCTTTCCTTTAGTACCGCAAAACGGGACAGTCCCACTCAAAACGGAACGTATGGTCACTAGGGTGCAGCGCTGGGAACCGGATTTTCACTTTTTTTAATACGAAAACACAATACCCTCGAAAGTTATGATTTACACAAATAAAACCAACATATTGCATTTTATGAAAACATATTTTTTCCATCTCCGCAATCCCCCATTACATCTAGTAATTTATTTAAAAAACATCTTGATGCATCTCTGATTGGGTCTCAAAATCCATGGTCTAGTCAACCAATCGGGAAGAGTATTATAAACGACATGTGTTGAAAAACTATTAAAAAATTATTAAAGCAGTCGCGTACTGGCCATCCTAGTTCCATTTAACGTATTTGGCAAGTGTCAAGCCTCAAAGTAAAACAAGCTTAAAGGAAGTCAATATATTTCGCCTTAGGAACAAACAAGACTGTGTAACGAAATAATAGTGTACCTGAGGGTAATGATTAAATCTTGCCGGGAGACGAAAAAAAACCAATCCAAAACGTGACCTGAACACAACGCGGGTCGATGGCAGGACCTGTATTGATGGGTTATTTTCATGTCACAAGAAAACGACGTGACTCCGGATATGAGTAAAATAAAATACACTCACCCACAAAAAAAGTGACGAACCGAAAATTTACTTCTACTTTGAGGCGAAATATCTTTTAAAGGGTTTGTAGCACGATATTGAGGTTTTAACTGTTGGATAGAATCATTTGTTGGCAAAAATGTTGTTATTAGTTTTTAGCTTTTTATTATTTTTATTCCAATAAACAGGGTAAAAAAAAGAAGTATGTTTTTTTGCTAATTTTTGAAACGCCTTGTGGAGTGTCATGACAACCAAAACTCAACTAATAAAAATACATTATTTAGGATAGTCCTTTAGCAACATTTTGCTTTTTGAATCATTTTCCTACCTGTTTGGTAACCTGAGATTCAGCATTTTAAAGAAATTATAACGTTTTAGCGAATAATGGTCAGTGGTCGAGTGTACTATTTTCAGATGAATGTCGTTTTTGTTTGCATTCAATCGACGGACGGCGAAGAATTTGGCGATGGGCAGGAGAAAGGTACTCAGAAGAAATGATTGTGGAAAAAGAAAATATTGGAGGCGGGTCTGTAATGGTGTGGGCTGGGATTTCCACTGAATACCGTACAAATTTATGTATAGTAAGAAACACCCTAAATGCTCAGGGGTACATCGATATATTGCAACAGCATGTTTTACCAATTGCTCCCACAATAAGAGATTTTGTTTTAATGCATGATAATGCCCGACCTCATACCGCCCGTGTTGTAACACAATTTTTGGAGGAGTCCGGTATTGAGCGTTTACTATGGCCCCCTAGAAGCCCGGATATGAATCCAATCGAGCACCTATGGGACCAACTTGGCCGAAAACTCAGAAATCGATTCCATGCTCCTCAAAATCGCCAACAACTCGAAGAAGCGCTCATTGAAGAGTGGAACCACATAACAGAGGAGTCAATTGCAAACCTACTACGAAGTATGCCCCGATGCTTAGCGGATGGGATCAGATCTAGAGGCGGAAACACCCGATATTAATTTATGTTTATGCATTAATTTTTTTGTTTTCTGTTTTCTTAGTAGTGGAATAATTTAAAAACCTGATTAAAGGATTTTTACACTAAAACATTATAATTCCTTTAAAAATCTGAATCTCAGGTTACCGAACAGATAGGAAAATGATTCAGAAAACAAAATGTTGATAAAGAACCATCCTAAATAATGGTTTTTTATTAGTTGAGTTTTGGTTGTCATGACACCCCACAGGGCGTTTCAAAAATTATCAAAAAAACATACTTCTTTTTTTTACCCTGTTTATTGGAATAAAAATAATAAAAAGCTAAAAACTAATAACAACATTTTTGCCAACAAATGGTTCTATCCAACAGTTAAAACCTCAACACTATGCTACAAACCGTTTAAAAGATATTTCGCCTCAAAGTAGAAGTAAATTTTCAGTTCGTCACTTTTTTTGTGGGTGAGTGTATGTCCTAGCAAACTTTTAAACATGATTTATCGTATTTTATTGTATAAATATGATTTTACGTTTTAAGTTTTTAAATAAAAAGTGATATTAGCTACATCCACATATTATCTATGGACCAGTAAACACTCTTACCGAATGTGTCAAATTTACAATGCAAATTCTGTAAGCAAAGTAGTTACCCCACGGGTGTGCGCATTGCAGAACACAGCCCCTTT
Organism: Philopedon plagiatum; assembly: GCA_963971165.1. Classification (NCBI taxonomy): domain Eukaryota; kingdom Metazoa; phylum Arthropoda; class Insecta; order Coleoptera; family Curculionidae; genus Philopedon; species Philopedon plagiatum. Next base: position 11,886,715 of record OZ020195.1, read on the forward strand.
TTACAGGAGACCCAAAAAACTAATTTTACTCGAAACGGTGATGTATTTTAACTGCTAAATCACATATTTATGGCTAGAGACTAATACTGTTTGTTTCGAAAATTAAAAAAAATATATTTAGTATCCATTTTGGGTTTCACGGTGGTTTACGAGCTATTGCTTCGACAAAATTCATCACACAGTGTGGGGTAACTTGGTGTAACTTTATTTTTTTTTTAATATAAAAATGGTAAAACCAAGCAAATAATATAATATAACTTAGATATGGCTTAGGTTATCATAGAAGTGGTGACAATCCGCAGGAATAACTAGTTTAAGTTCCTGTAGGGGCCTATACTTTTGTTTGGGTTTGCTTGGGTTCTACCCAAAACTCCTACTCTTTGTGTTTTTTTTTAGAAACACGAGATGCATCAAAATTTGTCAAGAAAATGCATTGATGCCATTTAAGAAAATATGTTTTTCTGAAATAGCTCACAAACTGGCAACACTGGGGAAAATCTGTTCCCGCGATTTTCCTAGTTGGAATATTTCCTAAATTTTCTAAAATTTCGCTTTTGGAACCATAGGTCTATCTATTTAAATAAAAAGTTAGCCTGTGCCAGGTTTTAAAAAAATTACCCTGTATATACAACTTCAGAAGATTGAAAAGAAAAAGCTTTTTTCTAATTGCTTGCGTGTGATTGGGTTTGCTTGGGAAAATAGGAAAATCTGGTGATAAACAATGCATTTTCTGTCACGAAGCTGACGAAACTGTGAAATATTGAATTTTAAAAATTTTGTATATAGAATATATTATTCGAAATAAATGCACATTTCTATTACTTATGACGTAGCTAATTTATTTTCGCCATACAAAGACCCTTACAAATTAAAACCGATCTTCTTCTCTATTTAAAGGAGATAATTAACGCAAAAAATAAGATCTTTGAATAGAGAGAATGTTTTGATACCGAGCACTTCCATTCCTTTGTGCTATCTTGATTGAAAATCCCTCTTTCCCAATTCACTTAATTTTATGAAAAGAAAATAAGCGTAAAACAGAAAAGGCCAATTAGACTTACTATAAAGGTTCACATAAAGGTGCGAAACTTTTCGATTAATGGAGGAATTATAGACTCCATTTGTGGCTTTAATAATTTATCAACATCTGATTATAAGTAAACTGAATAAAGCATAAGACAAAGTACCTGAATGAATGACTAATAACGGTGGGAGACATGGTTTGGATGATCCTTTTAATTTCTATTCTTCGTTTATAAATAAAAGGGGGAAAATTGCCTAGCGGAGTTAAGGAGCCCAGGTAGACTTCCAGGATTTTAATACAGCAACAGCGCAGATACGTCTACATTAACTCCTTTACCCTATTTTAGATGGTGCTTTGAATTGCATTAAGAGTATATTATTTACGAACTGTAATGGCAGTAATTATTTATTAACGACAATGAAATTTGCGACATGAGCTGCAAGAGAGTGTCGTAAGTCATCCGAGTAAATAATAGTCATTACCGCGAGTACGACTATTTTATTAAAAAGACTGAAAATTAAAAATCTTTGTATATATTATATACCTACCTCTAAGAAAATTTGTTAAAACTTAGGTTAACAGTTTATTTAACAGTTTATTTTTGACATATTACTACTATATTGTTAGCATCCAATCTACCCGTTGTTAAAATTTGAAGCAAAGATAAATCTTTTGTTTTGTACCACGTGATGTCTCAGCGCTTTTGAAGTTTAGACGGAACTGTCACTGTCCGTTCTGACAGCAGTTTAAAATGTGAGCTTGTCCGTTTCCTTTTCATCTTTTTACCTTTCAAAAGCAAAGATTAATGTGTTTTTATTTGTGCAAAGTGGATTAAAAGTTGATTATTATCCTATTTACGATAATGTCGTAGCTAATGTACCGATAATGCCAGTTTTAAGCAGCAAGAAGTGAAGAAATTACTTGTAGTTTTAGCGGCGGATATTTGTCCACACTAAGACTATTCGGACACTAAATTGGCTGATCAGTCATGGAAGGATACGGCTCTAGTTTAAACCCTACCTCCACTTACTGTAATATTTTTCTATAGGTGACTGGTTCAGTCGTCATCCAAATGCGCGATCTCCTGCAGCCTCGACTTTTTTACAATGATGGCGTTGATTTCACTAAACAATTTTGTATATTTATTACTTTTAAATATGGGTATTTTATACACTATTGGTTTTGACAGGTAACTGATATAAATTAGTCATAATCTGGTGTTACGAGATGTTATTGATTTATAGGACCATGCCTAATAGAAACACTGGGACTTTTCCCACACTAGTACACCTAATTTGTGTCACTTATTGAAGTTTATAGGACTATGCCCCAGAGAAACAAAGGGACGTTTCCCACACTGGTATACCTAATTTGTGTAATGACTTTTGGTTTACGAGACCTTCGCGATTCTGTCGCGTCAAGGGACGCGACAGTCTTTCGTGGTGGTAGAAGGTGAAGTGATGCTGTTCCCTCGCCGGGCAGTAAGTTAAACTGAAATGGACCACCCTTTTGGGATGGGTGTGACCGGACTCGGCCTATTGCCGATCACTTCGCGATGACGTTGAAGAATCATATTTAGGCAGATATTGCCCTATTGGTGAAGGGGTTGATACTTGCAGTCGCAGTCACCGGCCATCTTCACATTTCCCAGAAACTGTACCGGTAGAAAGTCATAGTAATAAAACTAAGAGAAAAAAAGTCTTCAAATGAAACTAAACCTTTGAAGTTTTGCCGACAACGTGCCAGTGTTTTAGAAGAACTAAATGAAAAGAAAGATTATATTTAGATAGTTTTACCGAAATGGTCTTTGTGTTTGCCGATAACTGCGTATTTTAAGCGAGTTAAATTTCCAAGAAAGACAAGTTTGGGCTTATGTATTTTGTGGGGGATTTTATAACTGCTTAGTTATTGATACCTATTCAGAAATAAAAATAGAGTTATAGAAATTGAATAAACGGTTGGGTTCTCCAACAAGTCTCATGCCATAAAGAAAAAAAGTCACACGAAATTTTAAAGCGTGATGCAATATCTTTGTCAACTTTGGATTATTGTTTAATAATTTTGTATATTCTTATAGAAGAATAATTCAAATTTGATAAGTGACATTTTTGACACATTAAATTGTCCAGATCTGGAAACGCAGTAGAGCAAAACCTGGCTTGCATTTTAACCTGGATAATTTTAAAATATAAAATTTATAGTTTAGCAATTTTAATAAGCCAGAGCTAAAATCTTACTCATTCATCAGGTCTGGCTGTCTCGCCACGCTGTTTACTTAAGCTTGGAATTATAAAAGACTTTTTAGTAAAAGGAACAGTCAAATATTTACGTATTGAAGCAAACATCTAATTATGAGCACAGTGAATAAAATAGAGAAAAGGAAAGTACTCAAAGAAATGGCTGGTGACTGTGGGAGAAATGGCTTAAATGATCATTTTAATTTACTTTCTCTACTTATAAAGACAAGAGGAGTTGTCTGGCAAAATTAATTGTTATTGAATTTTTTTAACGTTCCAGACTGCTTCAGGCCTACATAGTCTTTTTACCTGATATTTCTTTGTAACTTTATTTTTGAAGGACTTCGCAGAAGTTATAGACATTTTTTAGCTTTAGTTTCTGTTCGTGTGTTTTGAGATTTTAGGTTTATTTTATATTAGTTTTTAATTAAATACCCTGGTTAATATCACGTCTATGAAAACTGGCCCTGACCCTTTATATACCCTTTTGTTGGTTCTAGATAATTGTGAAACTTTTATTTCATGATTTGTCGGTTAACCTTAAGTTCTTGTTTAATGATTTCTTCGTTATCGGTCCAATATTATGATGGCTAGAATGTCTGAAACGCTTTATCAAAAAACCTTGCCCAGAAGAATGCAGATGTTGCAGCAGGTAGAAAAAAGGAAACCATTATGCATTTCTATAGACCTACTAAATACCCCTGGTATTGAGGAAACATGGGAAAACTACGCGAGGCAACTCAGTCATCAAATTCAAGCTGTACACGAAGAAGTTTGCCACAACTCCAATAAAACGAGAGTATTCAAGAATATGAAGCAGATATTGTGCGGTTGATAAACCTGACATATCCACATCGTATTCTGAAGAAATTGTTCAAAAGTTGGCTGTAAGTAGTTTGATTGAAGGATTATATGATCCAGAGACCAATCAAGTTCTAAGCATGACAATGTTTGGGATGTTGGGTTTTATAAAACGACATACAAGACATATCTATGATACCAAGGCGCTGACTGCTCTTTACAACTGCTTGGCCCGCAGTATATTGGAGTATTGTTCTATAATATGGAACCCCTACTACCAGTATCATATCACTAGACTAGAAAGAGTTCAAAATAAATTTACGAAATATCTGGTGTTCAAATATAATTTTCCATACAATAATATTCCTTATGGAACTAGAATTCTTTTATGCGGTCTTCAATCCTTACAATACCGAAGACAAAGGGCCCTTATGATTTTTCTTCATAAGCTGCTTAACGGTTTAGTGGACTGCAGGGGCTTTCTTGCAGAGAACCAGGCAGGTGCAGTTATTTCATAATCAAACACATAGAACTAACTACGGTCGCAGTGCTTTCATCGAGAGGCTGCTATACAACTATAATAGACATTTTTTAAATTGTGCCATTTTTGCCATAAGTCTTTCGGTATTAAAGAGGGATTTACTTTTATATTTTAATTCTTAATATTTATAATGTGTTGTACCATTTAGACGTAAGTTCTGTAGTGTACTGTTTGAATAAATAAATAAATAAATAAAAAAACAATAAATGACCAGATTAAAGAAAGTGTTGAAGCTTTTGCCTATGCACTACAATTTGAAACAGCTAAGCAAACATTAAGGGACCAGAGTAGAGTACGAAAAATAAATTCTTCTCGGGAAGATCTAACAAATAATAAAGTTTTAACAAATTTGATGAGACTGATACCAGAATTTCTGACCAGTCAGAAGAGAAGTGAAAACAGGAACATGACTTTTAGAGGCAGAAGTACAATCTGCTGGTAAAAGTGCGGCTAAGAGGGGCATGTACAAAGCCACAGTGGATCCCCGCAGCTCTGCCCCTGAAAATGATCAAAACCAGGAAAAATTTCAGTAACCAGCTGTAAGGGGCAAAAGTTGGCTAGGTGCTATCAAGCCCCACCAGCAATTATAATTGAGGTCTCCCGGCTGCAAAACAATGAATCCAGCTTTGTAGAACCTGAAAGAATATGCGGTCGGGAGTACAAGGTGGTGTTAGAGACTGGTTCTACATGTACCATCATGAGGCCAAATATCGTATCCCATTGCAAAATACGCCAACCTAAAAAGAACTATATCCTGGAAACTGCCAACGGTGAAGTCATACCTGTAAAGGGGCCACATGAAGCCTAAATAACTTTGACAAGTACCACTTTTGAACTGAACAAGTTAGTCTTGGTCTTAATGTTATGGAACAACAGAAGTTTGTGCTTGATTTCCCCCAACTATTGGCGTAACAAGTGAAAATGAACCAGGGTATTAAATTAAAATCTAATATAAAATAAACCTAAAATCCCAAAACACAGGAACATAAACTAAAGCTAGAAAAAGGTCTATGAACTTCTGTGAAGTCCGTAGCAATATTTTAAACACATTTATTTTTATAAAACAAATCATCTAAGAAAAGCTGATGTTTTCCTTGCTTGTAAGGTTGTCATTTTTAGAAAGTAAAAAGTTTTTTGTATGTATTTTTATCTGCATCCAAAGTTTTATGTTTTGTCGGCAAAGAACTTCCATTTAGGTGACATATCGTCTCAGGATGCTATTTTGCATATTCTCCAGATACTTTTGCGTTGCATCGTCTTTCTGAATAAAATGGGAGTTGTAAATAAGCTAAACTTATATTTACTTATATTAAGCGAACGCGGCAAAAGTATATGTCAGTCTAAAGTCGGTTAGTAAATGGGATTGCTTGATACTCCTTTTACTAATTTATTAAAAGCTGATATCAAAGTAAACTACAATATTTTTCTTCAACCTTTTTTTCAGAGGTGCGTGTGTTCACAAGATCTAATTAAATTTTCAAGGTCTTCGAATAACGTAGAGTTACAATAAGAATTATTGATGCTAAAGCTAAACATAGCTATAATATACAGAGTAAAAATATGTATGTAATAATATCAAAATAAAGCAACAGTTTACACGTCGCAGCTGAAGAAAAAACAAAACCTAAAATATAACACAAATTCAGTCACACAGATTTTAACTTAAAAATTTAAAAACTCTGTCACTGAATAAAATAGTTATATAGGCGATTCTTAAAATTTTAAAAACAGCCATTATCACCAAGAACCCGCACACTTGTTATAATAAGATTTACCATTGTAAAGATGTTGATTTTGTTCAACACTCAATTGTGAGAAGGGAACTCGCAATTCCTCACTTTGTTGGGTATAATAGTCATGGACGTTCCTGTAGGACAATAGTTGGCTGCTCTGCTTTTTTATGTTTAGGACTAGCAAGAATATGTTTTTATATGCATGGTAATGTAAGAATTGATACATTTATAAAATGCGCCGGGACAGTATGATAATGGTACAAGGTCTAACATGCATCGAATAATATTTATTTCTTGAGCAATAAATGCCTTACCAAAATCTGATGAGCCTCCAGCAATCCCAAAATAGGCAATTTTCAAAACGTTCGACGTTACCAGTGGCCTCAAAAAGCGAAGTACGATGCATAATTAAATCCTAAAAAACTAGTACTGTCAGCTTGTATAATAGATGACCCTGAATCTCAACCGACAAAGTGGGATCCATGGAAACATTTTTGGGAAGAAAATGCATAATTCGAGATTTATCGATATTCAGCGATAATCCGTAAATCCTACCCCAACTAGAGAATTCCGTGGCAACTTCATTTGCCACTAATACAGTGTCATCTGCAGTTTTAGGAGCTGAAACACACGATTTTTTTAATGTTTGGCTAGTTAAGTATGGGTGTGTTACACAAATACTCCTGAGTTATCAAACATTTACTGAGGTTCATTGGCGGTAGATTTGGGTACATTTCATTAAACTTTATTCATGTTCTGGCCATAATTTTATCACATTGTCCAAATAAAATAAATAAATTCATAAGACAAAGAACAGCATTTGAATAGTTTTCTTCCATGATTTTTAACGGTATTTACCACTTGTATATAATAATAAAATATCAAAACGATAACGAAAGTGCCATGACTTTTATATCAAACAATAATTTGTCATGGCATACTTTAAATCCGAATGGAAATTAAACTGTCGAGGAAATTTTACAAATAATGACTTATAAGTCAGAAACTTGACTAGTTAGGTATAGGTAGGGTAGACAAAAATAAAGAGCAAATTTAAAAAGCTTTTCAAATCAGTAATAATATACATATTCTTATGGTCACTTCTTCAAGTAACCAAAATAACTGTATTTTTAAACCACCCTGTATACTGCAACTAAGATTTGGGCATAGGGTAAAAAGCCCCCCGGTATTATTTAACTCACTACCAAATTTCAGGATCTTAATATTTCAGAGTTCAAAAATATCAGCATTTTTTTAAGGGAACATTTTCCACCAAAAAAATTGGAAATTAATTATTATTTCAGAAACGGTAAGAGATAAGTATAACACAATATTAAAGGAAGTTGTTAAGAAATTAATAGGGGTTTTTAAAATGATATGATATACAGGGTGTTCTATTTAAAATATCAAAGTTCTTACTACTCTTTAGTAGAAGCGGCAACACGGCATCAAAAATATTTTAGACAGGTAGAGCATGTTCGTATATGCTAATGGCCAAATTTTCAGAGCGATTCGTTGACTGGTTCGCCAGATGCGTCTAACGTACCATCCACCTTGAATCACCCTGTATATTGTGTTTTTGCATTTATAAATTGTCTGATAGATTTGACAAAAAAGTCTTCAATATACGAAACTAGATATATTATGTATACATTTTCTAAATTTAAATTTCATATGCAAACCATAAGCTCTTTACCCAATACCGTACAACCCAATTTGAACTATGTATTTTTATACAAGCCTTCTTAATGCTACTTCCTGCAGGCATGCCAGTCGTATTTCATTTCTTAAAGTAAAGTAGGTTTTATCAATAAGCTAAGTTATATTTGCTCATATGGCTCCGACACAAGGTTCACCTTAACTGTATGGAAGTAATATATTTATATGCTCCTATTTTTTGAGGTGATCTAACAATAATATATAGGATACCAAAATTAGAATATAAATACATTTTTCTGCAAGTTTAAATAGAATTAATTGTTAAAAAGTAGTGGATAATGCAATATTTTAAGTATTTTTTAGTGTTTCGTGAAAACGGAACACTTCGGTGTCCGTCCGTCCGTCGGTCCGTCTGTCACAGGCGATTTTCTCTAAAACTATTCGACGTAAAAAGTTAAAATTGGGCACTGAGATAGAGAGTGGTGGCCCAATTATAGACGTGAAGTATAAGAAGTTGATTCTGGGGATTATTTTCAGGGGGTAAATTCGAAAATGAAAAAAATAACATTTTTTCAATGGCATCGTCAAGGGTGTCAGGTTGAAGAACGAATTCAACAATATACAGGGTGTTACAAAAAGATGTTAAGAAATTTTAAAGGCATATTCTACATCTAAAGGTATTAAAATAAGTTTATATAGACATGGATCCTTAAACGCTTCTTTTTCGAGATTCAGGGTGTTTAATATTTTCACACCTCAAGTATCCCGAAGAGTTAGGAGAAATATGCGAAGACGATTTAGAGCATGTATTGAAGCACGGAGAAGCCATTTTCAGCACATACTAAAACTTAAATAAAAATTCACTGTTTCTAATCCTATCTAATCCCAATTTCTAATGCTAACTGGGTAAGTATTTCATATTATATAAAGTAGTATTATCACTATGTATCACTTATACGTAGTTGCTTAAATACGGCGCCGCCACTGGTGTGACATTAAAGTGTGGAGCCTTACTCGTAAATAATTGCCAACATTACACGTCCGTTAATACATAATTTACTATTTCTAACAAATATTTTTTAAATACCCCCGTATAGTCGTTAACGGAATACTTTCATATCGCCATTAGCTTAATTTGATTTCCATAATTCTTAGCATATCTTGATTTAAACAATTCAACTGTAATTAATATTTTCCGTTGCAATGGCGGAAACGTGGCCCTCGGAAGTTAATATAATCCAAATAAATATAAATTTGTTGGAATTCGTGCCGATTTTGCAGGTTATTTGTTGGAGAAGTTGGTGCTGCCGTTTCGCCGGTATAATTAGTTCATTTTAATTGCATGGTCGGCAACTTTGAAATCTTCTGCACAAAGCCAGCAAAAAATACATCATAAAATACCCCGGGAAATTTCAGTTTACGGAATTTCTAATGATATATTACCTGGTAACCTCAGCGTAGCCTTTGTTAAAAGTTAAACTCAATTGCAGAGAGTAGCATAGTCTTCTTCGTGAATAATTTTTGCTATTTAAAGGGCTTTAAAAGTCATGTAGTAAATCTTAAATTAAATGGACAATATTAAAATAAAAGTACAGGGATATCCAAATAAAAGTAAACAGGCTTTATAAGTTATTTATTTTTAAACATGGGAAAAAATGATAAAATGAAAGTTTTGGGGATTTTTATGGATTATTCATAGATCGTATCAGCAAAACAATTGAGCATCGAAAAAAACTGTAGTATAAAATATCGATTTTCTCGCCTATTTTAAAGTATTTTAAACTAGATAGTATCATTTTTATCATATTTTTGGATTCTAGGAGAAGTGCCTAGACATATGTATTTTGTATAACATATCCTATGCGGCTTTTCAATCATTTTTGAGATATTTCAAATTTAAAAATAGTTTTGCATAAATATAATTTAAACGTAACTATCCAGGTTGCGAACGAGATACCTAGTACCTTTTTAAAATTTTCTTCGTAGGTAAGTCAAAGGTAATGTCAAGGTTGACAATAATACTTTAGTCACCATGAATTTATAATTTTATTTTTACGGAAACTGAGTTATTTTATTAATGAGAGATACAAAATATTAAAATTATATTTAAAAAATAACAATAATGTTAGGGGGGCTCAAAGACAAAATGAAGAAAGTATTGAAGAGGGATAAAAAACTTCATCATTAAACACCATAATACAAAGAAATAGAAGACTAGAAGAAAGAGGAATTCTGGGCAATGGAAAAAGAAGAAGAGAAAGAAATGAAGAAAGGGACCTAGCTAGTGTTGTAAATATCCGTATTCTTTAGATATCCGAATAATACGGAATCGGAATCAGCTAATATCTGTATCCATTATCTGAATACGTATCCATTTCTTGACCCGCGCGAAAGCGGTTACAAATCATATGTACGTATGCAACACTAAAGAAAATAATACTAGTTGCGTAGTATTATTTTCTTTGGCAACACTAAAACATTTTCTATCCGGATACGGCTAGGTAGGTCGATGCGGTATCATATCATTCGAAGTTGAAGGTTAGGGATAAGAAGGGACCGTCGTTCGTTCTCGTTTGAATTCGGTTCGGGTGAGGCGGGCCAAGTTTAACCAATGGGTCTCATCCCATGATACCCGTTACCCCGATAACTATGCTATCTTCTTTTAGGAAATGTCATTAGAAAGAGAAAGCATAAGATCAAATATGCCAAATCGCAGACCGTGTTGTTCGCTTACACTCCCGATTCCGTTTTCTCTTTGCACTTTGCATTAGTAACCACCCGATGCGAATTTATTTAGATTCCGAATCAGTATTCAAGTTCTCGGCCGGTTACGGATAATCCGGATTCTTTTAGTATTCGGATCCAACGGATTTTTGGATACGTATCCTTACATCACTAGACCTAGCGGTTTAATTATTTTTCAAGAGAATTTAAAAAAATCAATTCCCGATTGTGTGCGGTATCTCAGATATGGGAGAAGAGATAAAATGTTGACTACTACAACTGGCAGCCTACTTTTACTACAAGGTGCGACCTCTATTGAGGAGACGCGTTGTTGCGTTGGTATCACTAGTTGCCCACAAGATTCTGACCCACCTTTAAAAAAACTCACAGGCCGCGCCTGCTCTTTATTACGGAAAATGTGGACCACAGCGTGGAAGATTGCATTTTTTAGATAATTCCTCACAGTACAATGAATTTACATTTTCGGAAATCGTTTTCCTCACTTCATGAATTGTTCAAAAGCAAATTCATATCTCTCTTTGGACTTTTGAGGTAAATGATCTGTTGATATTTGGGCCGCTATTTCTGAAATTTCGGCAGAATCAACCATTTTTCATAAATTTGAAGAAACTCTGAAATTGTTATCATCTGGAATCTATTAAAGGCTTGTTGTATACGAAAATATTATAAGGTTAAATAACTAATACCACAACAGGCAACATTGTTTTGTGAATAGAAAATTCGAAAATCGAGAAAAACACGAATAAATCAACGTTTATGTACAGGAGTTAAATTATTAACAACAGCAATGTAAAAGCCGAAAACAATATTTTATAAAAGTAATTGCAGTAAAACGTTACGTATAAAAGGTAGATAGGAGCTATGTTACGAGTATGATAGTTCTGAAACTTAGGCGTCGAATCCCAAACAATGAAAGTAAAACAAGGGTTATGGGCAAGCATAAAAGACGAACTAATTCTGGGTTGAAACCGAGCTCGTTATCACTCAATCTCTTTGAACTTGCTCGTATGTGTGTGCTGATCTGTCTTTGTATTCCTCGCATAGTCACGGAAGTTAGGTAGGAAAATTAATCAATGTGTGGTTTATAGCGCTGCGGGTTCTCTAATTTGAATATGCCACAAACACAAATTGTTTTTTTTATTTGCTTAAGTGATATTAAAATATGGAAAACCGTATTATACACAAATTGATTAGAGAATTATTAGTTATACTGATAAATAGTGATTATAATACATTATATACTGTGTAATAATATCCAGTTAGCCTTAAAAATCCGGATTGGATCTGCTAAACATTTGCAGCGTGGCGTATGTCTCCACAGTCGCTTCCGTAAGCGATATCCGAAAAGAGTCCAAAACGGTTTCAAAACAAGAAGTCGATAAATTTTTGCTTGAAACACCTGACGAGCTATTTTTAGTGATTAAGGTAACACTAGTTTTATTTAAGTAAGAAAATTCTAAGAAAGCAAGATTTATATAATTTTTAGGTAACATTAATTTTTGGGATTGCCGGAGAAGCTTTACAAAATGCGGACTGGCAACATAGAAGACAATTTGATAATAAAAATACCGGGATACAAAGACGCACTTTATAGCATTAGCTTGTACTATAGATCTAGAAAAAACTATACTTCTGTTTTTTTTTTCAAAAAAATAACATTATGTTATATTTATGGCAGTGACTCCGGTCTCGCCTGAACTAAGGCTTGTGAGGAGCTTAATCACGGGTCACTAGATGTTTAAAAAACATCCTCTCAATGACCTTGTATCAAGATGAACCGTTGTTAGCCCAGGCTCTTCTTTATTAATATTAATATAATATTAATGTTTAATATAAATATTATATTAATATTTATTTAGATATTAACTTTTTTGCTTTTTCCATTTTCTCAATTTCTTTTGAATTTTCAAAAGGCCCCTACATATTTTACCCCAACCCCGCGCTCTCTAGGCTTGCTAAATACCTAATACGCCACTGAACTGTATGAAATGAATGAATCGTTAGAGAACAGAATGAAATGCAAGCACTACAAAGCTGGCAAATATTGAGTGCTCGGCAAGCATGAACTCAAATCTAAGTAAACAGTTTAACTAGTTATTTGAAAAGAACTAAATCGATTAGGAAACTTTTTCCTTTTTCTAAGTCGTGTATTATCGACGTCTTTTTAAAATATTTTCTTTGTTAAGCTGCGATATTATATTGTAAAACCGTAATTTCATGCGAATAAAATTTGTTATCCAGGCTATATTGTGGATTTTTTATTTGAAATTTTCTGTTTATGATATTTATTAGAAAACGGATTGGCAGATTTACTAAAACTAGTCTTATTTACCATTTAGGCGTTTAAATTCACAATTATAATAATAATACTTGAATTTCTATAGGTAATGCAGGTAAATGTTAAAAAGAAATATTGGGGTATTCGCGTCCGCTTAGAATCAGAGGTTTTACAGAAAAATACCATAAAAGTAACAGAAAAACAAATAGCAAAGACCAGTTTTAGCTGTGAGACATACCCTCCGAATACATTATATTTAGTAAGTAGGCATTGATGTATTTAGACAAATTATTTTTTCTTTGTTAGCAATAGGTTGGTAGTTTATAACAAAATTTTAATTATAATTTAAAGAAAAATATGAATCTTGGGAAACTAAAACTGGTCGGGCTATATTATGATATCCATTTCAACACATTTTAAGCTTTGTTTCCGGCTGTATACAATCACTTAAATAATGAAAATCTTTTTTTTCACTCTCTATCCCACTCCTCGGGTTAGAAAGTAGCCCATGTCTTGTTACAGGATCTAAGAAACTCTATGCAAAATTTCAGCCAAATGTGTTAACAAGGTGGCTACCAGCGTCACATGTATGTGACGATATGATTTTTAGTCTGAGACCACTGATACTATGTAAATGAAATTCGAGTGAATTTTTGTTTGCCACGGTCTACAGTAGGCGCCTATTCGAGGTTGCGTGGTCTATAGGGAAGGTCGACACATATCTGTGACGTTTGGTTTTGGGGTAGGAAGTCCAAGGATTACGTATTGATCCATGTTTCAAAATTTACCATATAAAGAAGTAAATTCTCGTGTTTCATCAATCCTACGAATTCAAATTTTGGGTTAGTGGGCATCAGAAAACCCTCACGCATATGTCGAAATTACACATCAGGGCCGTATGTCACTTAATGTTTGGTATGGTATTTTACGGAACCGAGTAGTTGGTCCCATTTTATTTGAAGGTCATTAACAGGAAATAGAGATTTAGGGATTTTAAGCAACGGAATTGAAGGTTATTTGAAAGAACTCCCTGTCGGAGAATTTTTGGACATTATATTGCGCGCCGCGTCATAACGTGGTCCCCGTAACACGTTTTCTACATAATCGTCTTAACGAGTAGATTGGAACTCTGAACAATTAACTCTCCACCGAGTAGCCCTGATCTAACACCTTTGGATAATTTCCTATAAGGCTATTTAAAAAATCAAGTATATAAGGTAAGGAGTCGAAAATTTCCTATAATAAACTCGGCATGTACCATGTACATTTTAACAATTTTAACAATATTTCGTATCATTAATCAATACTACACATGTAATATAACAGAAGATTTTACGGAATTTTTTATCAAGATTTTTTATTTTAAGAAAAGTAAATATGTTTGTGGTCCAGTGTGTTTTCAATTGACGTCTAAAGTGATTTTTGAAAGAAACGGTTAAAGCAGATCACTAAAAAATCTGTTTTATATGCGGTGAGTACACTTTGATAACACAATATAAAATTTATTTGTCTTTAAAAATAAAATATCCCATAAAATATTAAATACCCCTTTCCGCAACAGCAGTAGTATTTGCCTAATGCAAAATGTGATTACATAACGCAAAATTAAACTCTTAAACTAAGTGTTTACTTTAATTATACTATAAAAAATTTATATGGCAGAAAATGGGGTGCAACGCAAGCAGTACAGAATTGAAATTCTTTGTGTGCTTAGCAAGTGTGGATTTCAATTTTAAGTAAACAAGTCGACTGCTAACTAGAGAAGTTTTAAACTTACTGAGAAACTTTGAAAACTTGCGTAAAGTTGTTTTCACCCCACGGCTTTCTAAATTGTTCTGATTTATTTGACTGTGACATTTATTTGCCAAGCCAAATTGTTTCTACAAAACCCTTTTTGTTTTTAATGTTTACTTGCAAATTGTACGTCAAATTATGTTAATATTATTTATCATCATTTTTTACCATTTCATTTCATAATAAATCCTAAAATACTTGTTTAGAGATTTTTTACAATAAAATAGAGATTATTAAAATGCAGTTTGTTTCTTCCTATTCAAAAAGTTAATATTTTGCAACGTTTTATACTGAAGCAACAATAAGATCTGTTAAGGACAAAAATAAACGGAGGTGTAAGTACAAAAATAATAATAACTATAATTTGTTTAAAACGCCAAGAGCGCGATGCAAAGTTTTGATTGCGAGTGCCTTTAATAGATATTGCAAATCAGTAGAGAATGACTTAATCCTCATGGTTGTCACGTTTTTTTCACAAAAATAAAATATGTTATATAGTAATATATAATACATAATACTTTTGAACGTTCCAGCGACGCGACGACAGCTGTTCATCGGTGAGCACTAGGTTATGAGTTAGTAGTGTTGTTCACACTACTATCAAGGCAGCACCCAGTCTGTATAATTTGCTTTAAGTGAAGAAGGATCCCCAGACTGGGAGATGAACTCTTAGAAAAGAAGATTACCATTGACTAAATTTAATAAGTATCCCAGTACTTATTTAATTAGAAAAAAGAATCAATTATTGAACACTAATTAGAAAAATAACGTTTCTGATCTCAGAATTTCAATTCTTAAAATACCCCCACCCCAACTTAATTACGCATTCGCATGGTTGATTGGTCAATCAAATTGACACGCACAAAAAAATATAACACTAATAAATCAGAAATTTTACAGAGGAGAATAATTTATGAAAAAAGTATCATTTTAAATTAGGTATTAATACGCATAAAAATATAAAAATAAATATTTAAAGTATGGCAGATCATATTTGACTGATCTTAATTCATACAAATACATGGAATATACTGGCCTTTGCTATCAGCATATTTCTTTGGCAGGAAAAGATCCATAAATGGTTTTCCGGAATTTCTCAGGAACTAACCATGAAACACGTGTTATTTAGGCAGGAAACATAAGTAGATAGAAGGAAAAACGTACTTGAATATTGTACACCAGTGTGTAGCCCAACAAAAAAACTCTAGAATGACAATAAAAAAGCAATAAGTAATGACATACTATACGTTGTTGAACGTGTTACCCCAATGACAATTTGAGAGTTTTTGAATCAAAATTGGCATTTCTTGACGAAAATACAGGAACTCGACGGTAGATAAAGGCATATTCTAATGAAAGAACTGAAACAGGAAACGAATTTTCAAAAGATGGTCACGAAACACTTGATTATAATTAACATACCTGAATGAAGAATGAAGGCATGGAGGAACAGGGCTAACTCTTCACCATTCAGTGTCAGCACAGGTTGGGTCAAATTAAATTTTACATCTGTAAAAAAGCATATGAGTAGGGTAATATATTAAGAAAAAATGCATATTAGATAACCCGTTACCAACTCATAGCAAGAATTAAATTTGCTTGTGATACTTTGTTGAGCTAAGAATACGCATTTCTTGAGATTGGTCATATATCGGCTCAGTTCAGGCACATTCATAAGCAAGCTCGTTCTATAAAATATATGGATTGCTAAGAGGTATTCACTAAATTCTTTAAATGTACGGGTAACCCGTTACAAGCTACACGAAACTATATAGAAAACAACAACATTTTACCAATATTTTGCCATTTTCTTTCTAGACCGGAAACATTTCATCCCATCCTCGTAATAGGACTATAATCCTTATTCCCCAAATCTCTTTATTTGTATTTTAGATTCCTTTTTATATAGAGTCGTGATTATGCGATAACATAAAAACTTATTTAAGAATCCATCTGTTTGCAAGCAACAGCTTGCTTCACTGATTTGTTATTTCTGTTTTATCTAGAGATCGAAAGAAACTGCTTTTGTGCGGCTGCCAAATATACTTCATAACAATCTCTAGCGCATTTGGTATTCAGAATTTTTCCATTTTTCTATCTACGTCGGATAAAATGAGTTTGATTGTTCCCGGCAACACATAATAGAAATAATAAAATAGTATAGGTTAAGTTGACGACCATATTTTTACGTTATTCAAATTCGGGTAAAACATATTAATTGTTTCTGAAATCTAACGTAACAACCATTACCTAGTGCTTTGGGTCAAATGTTTTATAGCTGTACAAGTTAACAGAAAACCGGGGTATGCATGTGTGCGGAGTAAATGGAGGCGCAGTTTGTTAGTTGCTTTACTTTCCGCACGATGCGCGCACTGTACACCCCGGTTTTCTGTTAACTATAAAAGGAAAATAATTATTTTTAACTCTTTAGTGCGGTTATCATAAGAGCTGGTTTTTTAGTTTTTTAAACTATAATTTTATTACATTAAGCTTTATTTGACTGCTGTTATCCCATGAGAAATATAGTTTTGTTAATAAATCATTTCCTTATTCCAAGAAACGCGTATCCTTAGCTCAACAAAGTGTCACAAAAAAAGTATATTCTTGTAATGAGTTTAACAAATCTTGTGAATATACTTATGTGCGCGATTTACTTAAGTAGGGTGTTTTATTCTTAAATATAAAAATGTTTTCCGTCTACTCCTTAGTGAAATCTTCTAAAACTACAACAAATGCCTGACTATTTTAGACATTTCATGTAATATTACAATTTTTAAACACTTTAATAGGGCTTAAATCACTTTAAAATTGCTTAAAGTACTTTACAAGGGCTTGAAGCACTTTGGAAAAACTTACAAGCTTTTTGCTCAATTACGTTACCAAGCACTTATGTATATAAAGTAATTCAGTTACAAATTCGAAATTATATATTGAAAACACGACTAGCAGCACACCGCCCGCAAGCATTGAAAAAGCTTTAAGCACCGAAAGGGTTAGCAAGCCCGCAAGCCCTCAAGAATTTGGAAGGTTGTGACAAAACGAATTCATTTAGATTAAAATATTAAATAACTTTTGAGAACTTGTAAATGTGGGTGGTCTTTAAAGATACCATCAAATTACAAAAGGGGCTTAATACCCAGTGTTGGAAATTAGAATCAATATTTACTATATTTCCCATTATAAACAGGGGTCAGTTACGGTTATATCGAAACGGAGATAAAATCCTGTTTCTCGTTTATGTAAAAGAATATACCATTAGAGTACAGGGGCGTATCTATAAACGTTTTGTCTATTTATTAATTATCTCGAGTTAACGAATATTCTCCTTTTTTTTTGAAAAGATGGAATGTTAATACGGATATGAGTAACTGCTAGATTTATCAAGTTCGAGCTCCTTCTGTATAGGCTTATTGGATGTGATTTTTTTACCTTTAGAAAGTAACAACAGAGGTTTTTTTTCGATCACGTATTCAAGAGCCTTAGCATAGATTAGTATAGTATTTTAACTTGTATACAATGGATAAACCGTCCATTAAACAAAGAAACATTTAATTCAATATTATTCTGTATAAAATTCGACGTTACTTCGGTCCTGTAACAGTAGAGTGGCTAGAGTACCCACCCTAAAGCTAGGTATAGAAATTGAAATACAGAGAAGTTAGTTCGTACCGGGTCGTTCTAAGAGATGTAGGGTGTAATAGAAATGGGAAGTCGGTAACTTCTCTTAAAAGTCGCGTCGCGTATTTCGCACGGGAAAAGAACTTAGCGAATTTGTAATAAGGGGTTTTGTATAACTTCACTGGGTTATCTATTTTAAGGGTAAATGTGTTAAAGTTATTCATATGGGGAATTTCTATATATCACAGAACAATGATTTTTATTTTGATATCTTTTGTAATTCGAATCTTACGGTAGACGCTTGTCCTGCATTGTTCATTTCATTATTTAACATTCGTTAACTGTTTCTTTGTTACCTTCTGTTTTTATTTTTATTATTTTAATCTTTTATCATTTATCATATATTTCTTTGTACAGTTAATTTTTATTTATTCAGATAATATATATCTATTTGTGTTACAAAGTCCAGGGTTTTATTTAATATCAGATGGACATTAATTACTAAGTTCAAATCTTCGTTACTGACGCCGCGACGGTGTTGAGAAGGAGACGAGACAAGAGAAATCGTTATAGATGACCACTTCCAGAGCTTCGATCTTAAGTGGGCGACAACGTGTCTACAAGATCCACTGCAACAACTTGTCTACAAGATCCACTGCGAGATTTAGGTTTGGAGTAATGTAGAGTCATGTACTAATATTCACTAACTTCAGCTCCCTTTCAAAAGAATATTACTGTGACTACAGAAAGCGTCTTTGTCGAATGCGTGATTTCTAAACTAGATAATTTATAAAGAACCCAAAAACAATATGTCATAGGTTCCTTTGGCCTTATCTGACGTAAATAATAAAAATAATTCAATCTGTGACAAGGTGGCAGAGGAATTCTTCCTCGACCGAGGCGGTACCACCCCACACATCCTCTTAAAGGGCTGGTGAAATCCCTAGAGATGTTTCCAGCTCTGGATGTGTGAGTCGTATTTCCCCAGTACACCCACGGTACATAGTACTTAGACTTCGGTCTTCGTGGGCTGTCAGAAGATAAAAAAAGCTCTGCCCAGTTCTACTTGAAATACACATTTAATAACCCAAATCATTTATATTCCTATTTATCTAGAAAATGAAAATAAATCAATTTGAAACTATATTATTATTATATTTATTATGTGTTCCTAAAATAATATTACTTCAACTTCCATAAATATCCGTTAAATTGACATGTTACGACTCATCTCCAGAATCTCTTATGATAAAATAATGGTTCTACCTCCAGACATAAAAAGAAAAATGGAACAATTTTGAATAGTCAATGCCTTCGCGAATGTTATTATATCTGGCCGCCGCATGTAAGCAGCTTCTCTCGGCTCTAGATGAAGCAGTATCAAGTGGTAAACAAGCCAACTGTTGCCGATCAGCAGATGGATTACGAAATCGGTTTTTATGTTATTGCATAATATGGGCCAAGAAACGCAGGAATACCTGATAATGAATACATTTTTGGTATATAATTATTATTTTTATTTATTATCTGATATTTATTTAATTAAGAGGAAAAAAGATAATCTTAAATCATACTCGAAAATCCCCTTAAAATTTGGCTTTAAGGCAGCATTTGTCGACCACGCCCATTTATTGTCAACTTACACGTATTTTACAGTTTTTAATAAATCAACCCCTAAGCGGGTGAACTGGGAGTTCAAAGTTTGTAATGGAGTAAATTTGATATACGGCGGACGAAGTCGCGGGCGCAAGCTAGACTTAAACATAAACCTTTTAGCTTTTACGCCTTTAATTTTTGCAGATGTAGGCCAAGTCAGGATTTGTAAAAGAGTAAGCAGTTATCATAAATGAATCAACTGTCGACAACAAAAAAAAACAGAATAGGCTTGTTAGTTTGTAAATTATCAATATTGTCCTTGCGATCACTATTAATCAATCTTTCTAATCAAATGCAAAGTTTCTTATCCACGAGATCTCCTAATCTTCGGGAAATAATAATAAAAAAAATTAACACCCGAATTTACAGTACACCAGCCATAATAGCACTTTCATTTGCATATCGTGTGACGTCACAACCAATAGGATCGCTTTTTCCAAGTTTCGAATTTTGTTGGAAAATTTGTAATAGAAAGTCTTTTTATTTCTTCATAAAAGCCAAAATAAATGGTAAAAAACAACAGCCACGAATATTTAATTTCTGTAGAGAATACAAAAAAAAAAGATTTATTGAAACTTCATGCATATTGCCTATTATTTATCCACAAACATTACTGGGGTTTGCTTAGGTTTAGAAATAATGAAGATAATATAAGGAATTCAAATAGAGAATTAAGTTTTTTTGTCTTAAATACAATGTTATCTTATTAGTAGAACCTAATTTGGTCAAAGACGAGGGTTTCTCATTTAAAGAAAGATTTCCTTGAATTATATTAAAGCCAAGATTTACTTATTTTAAAATAATTTTCTTAAGCTTAAGACTTTCTCTTTGTCCTACCGTACCCCACAGCTCAGTACTGGCACCAGCCCTGTCCGTTCTCCTTTACATTAACGACCTACTTTCCTCTGTATTACAAGATATTCGATCATACAGCAGCAATTTGCTAAAAATTGCATTGCAGTCATTTAAAAGTTAAAAACTTGATATTAAATTTTATTTCAATTTTTCGTGCCCGTTTTCTGTCCAAAAGGATAAAATATATCGTTTTTATACACACCTATTTTTATTTACACACAAAAAAATAAAGGTAAACATTAGTCATACTGACATATTCAAACTCGTATTGGGAATCTCTAGAGGTAGGAAGAAAAATGGAAAATTTTTAAATATTTAATACCGCCGAGAATAGTATTACATCAAGCAGCCACATACTTGTTATAAACAGTTTATTTTAGAACTAGTTGAAAAAAATTACCAATAAGCAAACCGTTACTGAAACCCACTTTATTATCTGAAATTCCTTTAGAAGAAATAACGTAGAGGGTCCTTAAAATGTATGAATTCATGGTTCTACAGCTGTTATTTTAGCGCTGCAAAAAGAAAAGTTTAAATATAAGTTTTTGAATTGATTATTTATCTCTTTATCATGTGACTGTCATTAAATAAATCAGGTGTCTGTATTTTACACATATTCACCAATCAAAAAGTTTTACTGAGTGAAAAGGACCAATTATTTTAACATCGATTAAAAATTTTTTTTAACAATTATTAACTAATATTTTATTTTCGGGGTTTTGAAGTCAGAAAATCTAATTTTGTCTAACAGATGTAAAAAAAATTAACGGGATGGGGGATGTGATAAAAAGGAATGACTAGGACTATATTTCAAAAAGTTAACTAACATGACAATGTGTGTATATGGTGACACAAGATAACCTGTGTCAAAGTCAAGATTAGCTTGTAAAATTTTAAGATTATCAAGTCCTCGTAGATCATCAAATACGACGTGAAATTTGAATGAATAAAATTTAAAATCCTTATTTTTTGGCAAGTTAAAAATTTTGGATGCTGGTATTACAGCGCTATGTTGATGATCTAATTTTTGACATAATGTTGAAACTATGACAGGAATATTTAGTATATTATTTGGGTTTCAGTTTTTTGCAATATTCGGTACTTGATCCTGAGTCGATCATTAATGTTAAGGAGATTACTTGAGGTGCTATGTAATTCCTTGGTCTTGATTAACTTCGCGAAAATTGTTGTTATGATCACGTTCGCTCTCATAAGGATTCTATCGGGTTAGGTCATAGTCAGATGAGGACGTATGTATATCAGGTGTGTTAGGTACGTAATATTCATTGCTTGCGTTTAATTGGTCATTAT
This sequence comes from Philopedon plagiatum, assembly GCA_963971165.1. Taxonomy (NCBI): domain Eukaryota; kingdom Metazoa; phylum Arthropoda; class Insecta; order Coleoptera; family Curculionidae; genus Philopedon; species Philopedon plagiatum. Next base: position 11,908,967 of record OZ020195.1, read on the forward strand.
AATATTTTTCCAAGCTGTCTAAATTCCTGGTATTTTGAAAAAAGGTAATTAAAATTCAAAAAAAAATTAGAGGTCATCTTTACAGAAGCTTTAGGGGTCACCTACAGGCAGATACCATAGATATTATATCATGTTTCAAAAATGTAGGTTAATTTTTAGGAAGTGCCGGCGCCGGCAGCCATCATGGATGCCGGCGCCGGCAGCCATCATGGATGTCGGCGCCGGCAGCCGAGCTGGGTGGCGGCAACATTAGAAAATTAATGTCAAAATACCTTAATTCAATCAAAAAACAATAATTTATCATAGTGTAAACTTTAACGAAACTTAAATCTTGCTTCAAAAATATAACAAATATTATTATGCGAATAATATAATAATCTTCATCCTCGTTCGTCAACAAGCAAATAGCTGCAATCTCACTCAGGCCGCTTCCATCTTCTACCATTATTATGTAAGTCGCAAACCGCAATAGGTATCATCAGAGACTATAACGGATAGTACCATCAACAAAAATTATCTTTGGAAAACATTCCATTTATTTTTTCATTCCGTCATATTGGAAAAATAAACCCTTGAAAAGCCCATTTTAATCAACTAAAATCTCAATACATACAGTGGTATGAATTTCTTAAAATATTCATGCATTCTTCAAAATTCTTTGCCTGAGTCTTGCTACGATTTCCAAGATTAGTGAAGTCCTTCAATGTCATTTTACAACCCGTTACTCTAATTAAGTTATCTAAAATGACTTTTCTATTTTCCCAGCCATTTAGTCTTTGTTTTGCTTGAAAATTGAAATAAGCTTTGGATGAAGTATGATCGTGATTTTGCTCAAGCTTCATGATGCATAGAAATTGTTTATGTTCACTTACTTTCAAGAAAATGCTAGCCTGGCAGCCTTGCTTGTACGTGGAACACTTCCGTGTTGACTTTTAATTTTTTGTCTTGAATGGTGTTCCACCTTTAACACAGGCTAACCGCAGATAATAGAATTTCAGAGCCGAATTAATATCCACCACAGTATTAGGATTTTGTTGTCTTTGATTGTCAATTGTTCTGCTATTACGCAACCAAAACTAATTGTTTGTGACTTTCTTATAGTCCATCAAAACACGATTAAAATTTTCATATGAAGGAAATCGATGCATCCATGCATCAACATTTTGGGAACCGGCGCGGGCAGCGGAGTCATTCCCTAATTTTTAATAACGAAATAAGATGATTGAACGACCTTAGTACTTCCCGCTTCAATTTAACTAGATATTACCTTTCCAAAGCTAAACATCTTTGAAACAATCATTTCATTTTAATTAAAGTTAGTCAAATATTACCTCTCCGATAACTAGTTACAAATTTAGACAACCAAACTTGCAAATTATAAACGTTTAATCTTTGTCTAAGTAATTATCGACTTAAACATAACAGATGTAGTGGCCTTCAGGCCGTGTTTAATTTCTGGTTGTCCAAGTAGAGACGTTGTTGTATCTTTACAGAGCCCTAGAGGTCGCCCCGAGCAACAAGATACGAACAGGATTGTTATAAGGAACACAATATGGTACATCAATTTAATTAGAATTGATTAACACGGAGAATGGACGCTTTAATGAAGGTCTGTAAGACAAGCAAGTAAGATCACGTTGAAAAGGTTTTAGCTTACCTTAGTGTAAACAAACAATTACTTTAGTAGATGTAAGCCAAGATAACGTCTATATTTTCTGGTTTTAAATCAACCGGAGCTTTTGCTGTTATTAATAGGTATACATTAATTTTTAATGGTAAATAAAATGTAGATTTTACTGTATACAGGATGGTTAAAAAAGTTTGTTATGAACAACTTTTTTATTTCTCATTTCTCACGATATTTTATCCTCAATAAAAGTTGGTGCATGGTCTACAATACACCAAAAGTAAATTACAAGATATGATTTGTCCTTAAATAGTTCCTAGTTCATTAGATCTTTTAATTGGTTTGTCACTTATTAACACTAATTACCATAATTTCAAACGTAACGATTTTCCTTTCTATTCATTTTCAACATAGTTGGTAATACGATTCTCACTTTGTGTGTTATTTTTACATTATTCCAGTAATCTTACTTGGAATGTTCCTGTACTATTTTAAATAATTCATTAGTTTAATGGAAAATAAACATTTTTAAGTTTTCCAACTCGTTTTCATTAAGCAACTCTAAGACTTTCTATTGTCACTACGTTCCCATTTGTCATGAAGGTAGCGCGACTGCAGTTTCCTTTCATGTCAACAACGACGATATCGCGGCTCTGCCTTTCATTGTGCTCGAATTGTTCCTCTTTGCTTTTACTACGCCTAAGATCCGGAAGTTCTTAATCTGAATACGTTAGGCCAAGTCACAGACGCATCCTCCTGCTCCTTGCTCCTTATTAAGTCAGTAGCGTATTGCTGCGAAAATTAAAAAAAAATGCATAATTATTATGAAATGTAGATACAATACATTGTATTATAATATGAAGAATTTACGGTTTCACAACAAGAATAAATAAATAACTAGAAGGATAACCCTTGGGCGGCACATTTGTCCTAAGCCTTTAACGCCGAGGTACCTTGAGTCAGTGTTGATCTAAAATTTTATGATATTGCCATAGGCAATAAGAAATATTATGTAAGATATATAATTTACAAAATCGTTATGGGGCATCAAGTTACAAAAACCCAAGCAAACGCTTCTTTATAGCCATGTTAATTACATATCATCATCATCATCATCATCTTTCCCAGCTGTTTGAACCATTATGGCTTAGCCTCTCTTACATATTTATTTTTTATTTCGGCCCATTGTTGTCTTTTGTTGGCTCTGCGGGCCCAGGTTAGTCCTGCTAATTTCTTTAAATCATGTTCCCATCTCAAGTTTGGACGTCTTCTTGGTCTTTTCACTCCTCTGGGCTACCATTGCGTAATTCTTGTGAATCATCCATTGTTGGTTCCTCTCGTTAAGCGTCCTGCCACTTTACGGACTTAATTTTGTGAATGACGTCTATCACCTGAGTTTCCTTCTTATCCACTCTATTGTCTTGCGGTCGCTCCTAGTTATTCCTACCATGCGTCTTTCCATAGCCCCTTGTACTACCTGGAGTTTTCTTGTTCAGCAAGTCTTAGGTGCATATACCTTTGTTGTCCCAGTCTAGCTTAGAGAAAATTTCTTCAAGTATTGCCATAAAGAGCTTTGGAGATATTGCATCTCCCTGACGTACTCCTTTATTGGTGGGGAATTCTGGAGATGCTTCGTATAACATGACTCTGGCTTTGGCATCTTTGTATATGTTTGCTAGGGTTTCTATATACGGTTTGTCGACACCTTGACTAGTTAGGGCTATTCTTCTGGGATATATCAAGTTAAACGCCTTCTCGAAGTCTGTGAAGGCTAGTGACAGTGGTAGTTCATATTCCTTTGCTCGACTGATGGTGATGGATGTGTAGTAAATGTGGTCGATTGTACTGAAACCACTTCTAAAGCCCGCCTGGTCCAGTGGTTGTGCAGCATCTAGCGTGTGCTGTATTCTGGTATTTATGATCTTTGTGAATACCTTGTATATTATTGGTAGTAGACTGATTGGTCGAGAGTTCCTGATGTCTTTTTTACTGCCTTTCTGGTGGATTGGAATTATATTGACGCTATTCCAACTTTGTGGTATATGTCTTGATCTTAGGCAGCTACTGTAGATTTTTGCTAGGATATGCCATATTCGTTTAGTATTTGATTATTTTGACCATCACACAGTCATTGCCTGCTGCTTTACCATTTCCCATGATATTAAGTGCCTTCTCTACTTCTTCCACGAGAAATTCTGGGGTGTTGTCATGTATTCGTGGTGTCGTTTCGTGTTCCTGAATAGTCTACAGGGCCTTGCATATTTCACTATAGAATTGGTTAGTAGGTTTAGGATCTCTTCTCTATTTGTGATTCTGGTGTTATCATTTGTTAGTGTCACTGCTTGTTTCTTGCCGATGATAAGGGATTTCTTAGCGTTCTTGTAGCTTTTTCTATTTTCCATTGCAATTTCTACTAGTTTTCGTTCTAATTTTTGATGTCTTTTGCTATCTTCTTTCTTATTGTCCTGCACAGCTAGGTGTTTTTATTCTTTGCACGTTGCTCGTGGCTTTCATTTCCCTCCGTTGTCTTAGCAGTGTCCTAGTTTCGTCGGATAGCTTCTTGTGCTGATTAGGTTTTCTTGGACAACCTATCTTTTTGGCACCAATTAGAATAGTGTGCTTTCTTCCTGATTTTGTAGTTGTTGAGTATTGTCTGGTATTTTTGATGAGTTTAGTTGTATCTACTACGATTGTCATTGGTTTTCTGACAAGTTTCAATCTTTTGAGTTTTGTGTTAAGCTTGATAATATGTGCAGAATTGTATTATTTTAAAAATCTGATTACCTATTAATTATGTTATGAATTATTTCCATAATAGTATTAAAATTTACATAATATTTCATATTACCTATACCGCGTTGTTACAGTTCATATTGGGTGGCATATTACAATTACTATATTATTATTGGTATGGATGAAATTCATAATGTAAATTTCTGCTGCTGCGATTAGCAAATCATGTTGTTGCCAATTCTTATAGTTTTTCTTTCTACTTTATTGTTTTTTAATAAGTTTATTTTAACTTTTTATTAAGTTAAACTAAGCAGTCGATTTTAGCAAATAGTAAATACTATTTTATTGTGACTTATTTTAAGTGTTTGATTATATTAAGGGAACCAAAAAATGTAACAAATTTATTGTTCATACCATCGAGCAAAAAAAGCAGTACATCAAGTAGCGCAATATGAACGAGATTTGTTTATTTAAAATACAGTGAAGCTACTGTTGTTTTTTGCTAGTTAAAATTATTTCTTTTTCTTGTCGAATTACTTAAAATTGAAGTCTATAATTTTAATTAAGCTTTTCGTAATTGGATGATGATGATTTGATTATCTCAAATTGTCCAACCGTTCAGTATAATTGCGCCTATGCTCTCTGCTCTCTGCTCCATGCTCCCTGCCCCCTGCTACCTGCTCCCTGCTCCCTGCTCCCTGCTCCCTGCTCCCTGCATCCTGCTCCCTGCTCCCTGCTCCCTGCTCCCTACTCTCTGCTCTCTGCTCGCTGCTCCCTGCTCCCTGATCACTGCTCCCTGCTCCCTGCTCTCTGCTCCCTGCTCCCTGCTCCCTGCTCCCTGCTCCCTGCTCCCTGCTCCCTGCTCCCTGCTCCCTGCTCCCTGCTCCCTGCTCCCTGCTCCCTGCTCCCTGCTCCCTGCTCCCAGCTCCCTGCTCTCTGCCCTCTGCTCTCTGCCCTCTGCTCTCTGCTCCCTGCTCCCTGCTCCCTGCTCCCTGCTCCTTGCTCCCTGCTCCCTGCTCCCTGCTCCCTGCTCCCTGCTCCCTGCTCCTTGCTCCCTGCTCCCTGCTCCCTGCTCCCTGCTCCCTGCTCCCTGCTCCCTACTCTCTGCTCTCTGCTCCCTGCTCCCTGCTCCCTGATCACTGCTCCCTGCTCCCTGCTCTCTGCTCCCTGCTCCCTGCTCCCTGCTCCCTGCTCCCAGCTCCCTGCTCCCAGCTCCCTGCTCTCTGCCCTCTGCTGAGAGTGTTATGTAACTTATCAACGATATTAAAATAAAATTTCAAAGAAGTATCTCTTTTACAATTGAGAATATACATAAATCATTACTGGTATAAGCAACAAAAGTAATAAAAACTGTTTTATAAAACATTTACATTTATATTACTTTCTAACAAAACAGTTGCCGATATACCATTAACAATACCCACTTACAAAATAACAGTATATTTTTAATTTTAAAAAGTTCCAGCGTCATTGAAATTAAATAAACCTCGATATCGCATAGCACTTCATCGCTGATTCCTGTTAATGTTAGGCTATTAAAACCTAAAGCGGGAAATATAGACGCTGAATTCATCAAAATTCCTATTTATACTTCTAATATTCTGTGAAGTATTAAAAAGGCGTTAGCAGTATTTTTGAGATGGAATATTTAATAAAAGTCATTTATAATATTTAATACGTGTTTTTTTATTTTATTAGAATATTTTCGATATTTGGTGGTATCCAATCATAATCATATTTATTTAAAACTAAAGCGAATTGTCAAATGTCAAATTATTTATTTATCAACTAGATATAGTGCATTCACCGTAAGAGTTGAATCGGTCAAACTATAATTGTGATAGTTGACATGTTGGAAGCTGCTGACGTGACAAAAATCACTGGATCCAAAAATATCTGTTGAATATTCAACATTTATTATGAAATTTTGTTGGTGGTCCATGAACACAATTTACTTCTTCATTCACAACTAAAAATAATGTCTACTGCCCCGCTATTAGCAAACATTTTTTTTAACTAGAATAGAACATACTAATAATATAATACCGTTACGTATACATATTATGTACATTGGGTCATCAGTTATTTTGAAGAATGAAGAACTCAAAAAGAACAATTGCATTCCCAGCTAGTAAGTTATAAGTAATTATAAACAAAAACAGGAACAATATTTAAAATTTTGAACAGAAACGAATACACTTAGTGTAAAAATAATCAGCAACGATTTAATGTCAAAATACACCTATTTCTTTATATAAGAATGTATCAAAAAGACAAAAAATATAAATAAAAAAAGTTCCGAAATGATATGGCAAGTATAACACACATCACAAATCAGGCAATTATAAAAAATACCAGACGCGCAAATAGCCACAGAAATACTTTTTATTATTTTTAAAATACATAGATTATATCTATCCGCTAGGAGCTAAATGGTCATTTACTAAATAAAAGCTATTCAATATAAGAAATGACTTTGCCTTTGTGGCAACAACAAATTAGTAAATAAAACTTAAATTATTGTCCAAAACTAAGTTCACTAACACTGTGAAAACTGTTAAAAGGCCAAATACAGAAAAAGAAAATGACGCGCCAGCTAAATACGGCCCACTAAAATCTGGATTCTGGGAATATTTGTCAAATGGCTGGGTTTCAAATGTCGAAATACGAGAGAATTCGAAGAAAAAACTTTAATAAAATGAATTAACACAATAATAAAAATACAATTCTTTATTCCTTTTACAACCAAAAACAATTTCGATGGCCGACAGAGCGACAGAAATTTTCTTCTTAACTAGATTAATTTATTCCTTTTTCACTATCTTTTCCAGTTCATTGCAATGGATTGGTAGAGTTGCTATTACAATCCAATACTCTCCGATCTTTAACAAAAAGACCGAAACCTTTGTCTAAAGCTTTCATTTCAATCTAAAGTAAACCCGGTCTTTGAAAAGGGATCCCCGCTGATGCGCCATTAATTTCCCACTGTTCCCGGTGTCAATCTCTCCCATGGATTAGTTTGTTGATCATCTACTTACTACTGTTGTTTGAGTTTATAGAGTCCTTAGAAAATATTTGTCTTTGCGAGACGAATTTGATATTCTGTGAAACAGTTTGTCACCAGATGGAGTTTTACAATAATTAACACACAACATCATATTTGTTAGAAAATATGACATTTTATTGATTAGTAACGATAACGTAAACATAAAAATACATTAATAAATTGTTTATTCATAAAAATACATTAATACATTGTTTATTAACAATTTATTGAAAGTAGCGCTTTTAGTTATTTATTACTAAGCCTAATGGTAAGCCTAATTGCTTAGTACTTTAAGTACTTTGAGTACTACAAAGTGCTTTAAGTACTTTGTACATTCGTTTAAAAACTGTAATGTACATTTATACACCAGTACAGAGTTCTAAAAAGGTAATAGCAATTACTTATTAATTGTTTACGAATTATCATGCTTCCATATGTGTTTGTCCTTCGCTATATTTTTAAGGTTCTTGTCTTGGATCGTGAAAGTATTATCGTATCGGCATCACACAGATCCTTATCAAAAAGTCAGGACATTAAATTGGTCAAAAGCTTTCATTCCAATCTAAGGTAAATCCAGTCTGTAAAAAAGAAACCCCGTTCCTGGTGTCAATTTTTGCAGTGGATTTGTTAATTAATTATATACTTAGTTCTGTTGTTTTAATTTACAATTGTCATTAAAAATACATTTCTCATTTCTTTATTTCTCATTAAATGTAAAAGTAAATTAAAACTATTCATTTACAAATAGAACGCATTCATTTACAATAATACGCACTACGTCCGTACGCACGGAAAAAATCTTTACCAATGATGAGAACCATATTGTTATAGTCTGATACCAGAATAATTGTCAGTAACTCAATAAAGATAGAGACGCGTAAGAAGGAAGGCATAACTCTATTTCAGAGGCTGAGGTTTAGTAGAGTATATTTCCGTTATTTTACATAAAGTATCCCATTTTTAAATAAAACTGTGGTGGCTCTTTTACTATTACCATCAACAGAAAGAATAAGGGTTATAATTTAGAGGTCAAAAATCTTTACCAATATATATATATATATATATATATATATATATATATATATATATATATATATATATATATATATATATATATATATATATATATATATATATATATATATACATTATATATATATATATATATATATATATATATATATATATATATATATATATATATATATATAGTTTGTTTCTTGGGATTAGGTTCACAGTAAAAACATTTTTTAAAAGTCCATTGACATTTCGGCGTATCTTCCGGGTCATTTTCAATTTTTTTTTATTGTTTGGTAAAAAGACCTTGAAAACTTTATGGTCTTTGGAGTTCAGTTCTCCAAAGACCTTAAAGTTTTGAAGGTCTTTTTACCAAACAAAAAGAATTGAAAATCACTCGGAAGATAAGGTCATAGCCTTTTAAATTTTTTTTATCGGTGAACCTAGTCCCAAGAATCAAACAATTATATATATATATATATATATATATATATATATATATATATATATATATATATATATATATATATATATATATATAGATATATATATATATATATATATATATATATATATATATATATATATATATATATATATATACATCTTTCATCATTTCTGCGTCCTTTCATAATCCATCATTTTTGCGTCCCCTAGAAATAGAGGTTTTAGGCTTTGTATTTCAAGTGTATATCGATTTTTTTCCATTTTTTGTATTGCTCCTAATTTTTCTTTTAAATATCTCTTAAAACTAAAATATACCTTTTATTTTATAATGCAGCATTTTCAACTCCTTTCATATTATAATCAAATTTGCGTCCGGCGTATAATTTTGTACATTTGTCGACGCATTTTGCTTCCGAGCCGTATAATATTTGGACACTTCTCTATCATTTTTACTACTGCCCTGTTGCCAGAATTTTGAAAAGTCCGAAAGGTGGGAAAGATTACACAGCGCTTTTGAACCAATGATAGGTATGACTAATCTGTCACCAGAAACAGCTTGAGGGACTGGGCTGTTTATAACTTAAAGGTATAATTAATTGTTTCCTCATAATATGATGAAGACATGTAAATCGTTACGCCAAGAGCAGAATGAGATAACCAAGGTGCTATGAGTCTATTACAAAACCATCGATCTTTTATTAACATGCTTTTATTAGCTTGACTTATAACATTGTAATGGGACATTTCATTAAAAGATATATACAGTATGTATTCGAAATGGAAAAATTTTTGTTATTGATTTTACGAAAAAAGTGTATTTTTATAAAAAGTTCTGCATCGTGAAAAAATAGCATTGCCATTCAGAAATTTGATCCAGTAGGTACGTACAGGGTGGCTCAAAAATGAAAAAGTCATAATCCACGTGAAGCTAAAAAGACAAAATCTTTATTTGAAATTACACTGCCACTGCAAATGTACAATTTAATAATATGTTTTTTTCATTAAAAAATATACAGCATGTCTTCGAAATGGAAAAAATGTATTATTGATTTTACGAAATTGTGTATTTTTATAAAAAGTTCTGCATCGTGAAAAAATAGCATTGGCATTCATAAATTTGATCCAGTACGTACAGGGTGGCTCAAAAATGAAAAAGTCATAATCCACGTGAAGCTAAAAAGACAAAATCTTTATTTAAAGGTACACTGCCACTGCAAATGTACAATTTAATAATATGTTTTTTTCATTAAAAAAATATACAGCATGTCTTCGAAATGGAAAAAAATGTATTATTGATTTTACGACAAAAGTGTATTTTTATAAAAAGTTCTGCATCGTGAAAAAATAGCATTGCCATTCAGAAATTTGATCCAGTACGTACAGGGTGGTTCAAAAATGAAAAAGTCATAATCCACGTGAAGCTAAAAAGGCAAAATCGTTATTTAAAGGTAAACTGCCACTGCAAATGTACATACAAGAGTTATTTTTATGATATGTTTGGAACACACAGGAGGTCCCAAAAGTTAAATTAATTTTTTAAAATCGCCGTTACAAAAAAAGTATATCTTCATAAAAAATTCTACATTGTGAAAAAAGAGCATGGTTTAAATATTTTTTATAGGGCATAGAGGGTGGCTAAAAATTTAAATTAAAATTTAGACTTTCAGCTTTATGAGCCACCCTGTATTGTCCTTCATCAAGTTTTTGAATAACCATGCTTCTTTTACAATGTAGAACTTTTTATAAAGATATAGGTACTTTTTTTGTAAAATCGGTAATACAAAAATTAATTTTATTTTTGAGACCTTGTGTATGTTCCAAAACTAATTCACTAAAAAACTAAAAGAACACGCTTTTATGAGTAGCGCACTAAAAAGTTAAAGATAAATTATAGTTTAAAATACTAAAAACACGTTTTTATGAGTAGCGCACTAAAAAGTTAAAAATAAATTAGGTATAGTTTAAAAAACTATACGGTTTACTGTTAGGTAACTACAAAAGGAAAATAATTATTTTGAACTTTTTAGTGCGCTACTCATAAAAGCGTGTTTTTTAGATTTTTAAATTATAATTTATTTTTTTAACCTAAAATGCAAGTTGAAAATATAAGTTTAAATAATATTAATATTATATACATTTTTACTGCTTATTTCTTAATTTGTAAAATTTATTGAAGAATAAAAAGATTGATAACAATAGTAATATGAATAACAATATTGTAAGTATTTTCCATGCTTATAGAATATAATATTATTTTTAGTTTATTTTTATGTGAAATTAGAAATGCTTAGCCGTCGACAAATTTCAATTTTTCATAACAGTAACGGTGTCAGACATTTGCCCTCCTTTTGGTAAAAGTGATAATTAATATATAGGTGATAGATCAAGGCTGACAATTTTTATTTTAATTTACTGACATGGCACTGACATGTACACATTGCTATCACAGAATGGCGCTTTTTTACCAAGAGCTCTCCGCATTCTTTACATATGAGATCGCTATAAAAAGGCGTTTTGAGCCATGGACTCTCCTTACCTCATTCCATGATTTAAGTTTATTTTGAGTTGTTTTGCTGGAACCTGGAAATAAGATTCCGAATTATAATAAAAACCTATTTTTATTATAACTTTCGTTTATTTTATTTGGGTTAAGTCACCAGATTAGCTCAAAATATGACAAGGCGTCCAACAAAAATTATCCACCTAATAAAACTAAAACAGATATATTTAATGTCGACAGACACAAGCAAGTTTCTTCTTAATGCTTTTTGGCTGGAATCACTATTGATAAGACAGGTGTAATTTGGCAATTAAAGTCTTGCTCATTGCTCAGTGCTCAGCTTTATATAATTAAGGGTTTAAATTGGCAAGTGTTAAGATAAGACAACCAAATTTTATACTGTTAGTTTCTTTTTAATTTTTCTCGCCAACTTATAAAGAAAAGAGCGATTTAAATAACAGTTAAGTACAGTTAAATTTACCAACCGAAATAAACCTTTTTAATACACTACAAAGATAATGTAAAATGTCGACCACAGTAACTGGCGAGCTAGTTTTTTTATTTAACAAATAAATTCCAAAATGTAGTTTTTGTTAAATAACTTTTTAAGTTTTATTTTTTCGAAAAACCGCATGAATCGAAATAGGTGAAAATGTTACACAGGAAACGTATCTAAAACGTCTATAAAACTTAATCATTTTGTTAAACTTAAGCTTCAAAAAGTTTTGCAATTTATATGTCAACTATATGTACAAAATACAGTTTCTGTAACATAAATCGTTTTCGAGTTTGAGCAACAAAAAATAGAAACTAATTTTGAAGGTGCTCTGTATATATTTCACCGGAAATACAGCCTGTTCCAAGCCAGGTTGAAAAGTAGTCCATATGCAAAATTTTTCCTTTTCTTTTTGGTCAAGCAGTTTTAAGCGTTCGCTCCAACAGACAATCCGACAGACAGACGGACAGACAAACCGACGAAAATGGGAGACCATCTGATATAGGGACCTCAACACGTAAAGATCTGAAAAAATCCCGGGAAGTGATTTTTTTCTAGCGAGAGAAGTAAAAAGTTGAAATTACTAAAATTAGAAATGATTTTTAAAAATGCAAAAATATTCCGTGAAAAGATGAATTTAGGATGTGTAGAAATGTCAAATTAAAATTAATAACCTCCAGTTATAATGAAGTGGTAATTTCCATAAGAAAGTGCGATTATTTCTTGATATTATACCTTTAAAATGGGCTAGTACAAACTATATCCCAAATCGATTACTTGTTATATTTTAGAAACAAATATAAAATGGTATAGATTTTTTTGTAATAAAAAAGCCTTAAAATTAAAAGTACTAAAACTTTTAAAGCTCCAACAAGAAAAGAAAATTTTACGCGGCTGTTGTATCTAATAGAAAATAAAATTTCATTGTTCCTAACTTACACCCTGTACAGTACAACTGTTCTATTTCTACTTTACATTCCACTTACAACACCATTGATTTTTGACACTTTAACGGTAATTTTGTATTGCAGCAATTGCAGTATACCTATTCAAATAAGATATGCAGGCATGCATCGCTGTTTTATTTAATAACTAGCTTTCGCCCGCAACTTCTTCCACGGTATAACAATTTTACTCCATTGCAAACTTTAAATACCATCGTAATACCCCCTTAGGGGTTGATTTATTAAAAACTGAAAAAAAACACGTGTTTAAACATTAACTCTCAGATACACTAAGAAGGTTTAAGATTTAGTACTGCATGGTTTAAATTAGGATCTTCTAGTTGATCAGGTATGTTTTGACAGGTTTTTTCCTGTCATAGTTAATAAGTCTTCGTTAAAAACTTATGAAATATTCCGTTCCGTGCCGTTCATTTTCTTCACATTCGTTAGACAAAATTAGATTTTCTGACCTCAATTGACATACTTAGTAGTTAACATTTTTGGGGAAATTGCCATTCGCTCGTTTTTACCCCCCCTACCGCTAGTTTTTTTAAATGTTAGACAAAATTAAATATTTGGACCCCAATAACCCCGAAAACAACATTAACATTTTTAGATAATTTCCCAGTTGCTCCTTTTTACCCCCCCCCCCCCCACCCCCGCGTTATTTTTTTAAAAATGAGTTTCAACAAAATTAGATTTTCTGTTCTCAGTAACCCCCAAAATTAGTTAACATTTTTGGAGAAATTCCAAACCCCGCGCCTTTTTATTCCCTCTGCCCCACCGTTAATTTTGTTTACATTCGTTAAACAAAATTAGATTTGCTGACCTCAATAACCTTGAAAATGATATATCAGATAACTTTTTTTGAAAAATGATCAGTTGCCTGTTTTTATTCTCCCTCGTTATATTTTTTTAAATATGTTAGACCAAAGTACATTTTTTGACCGTAATAACACCGAAAATGACAAATTAGTTAACATTTTTTCAGTCGCTCCTTTTTATCCCCCCGCCGTTAATTTTTTAAATATAGGTTTCAACAAAATTAGATTTCTGACCTAAATATCCCCGTAAATGACAGATTAGTTAACATTTTTGGAGAAGTTCCCAGTTGCGCCCTAATATCACCCCACTCCCCACGTTATTCTTGACATCCATTACACAGAATTAGATTTTCTGACCTCAATAACCTCGAAAATAACATATTAGTTAACATTTTTGAAGAAATTCCCACCAGCTCCTTTTCCCCAAAGTCGTCCGTTCCCCAGACGCGTACTTTTCCAAGGTCGTCCGGAACCTAGATGCGTATTTTCTTAAAGGGCGTCCGCTCCCCAGACGCGTATTTTCCCAAGGTCGTCAGTTTCCCAGGCGCGCATTTCTCTAAGGTCCTCCGGTTCCCAAACGCGTAATTCTTTCCATGGCCATCCGCTCCCTAGATGCGTATTTTCCTTAAGCGCGTACTTTTTTCGAAGATCGTTTGTTCCCCAGACGCGTCTATTCCCCAGGGTCCTCCGTTCCTCAAACGCGACTTTTCATCAAGGTCGTCCACTTCCCAGGTGCGTATTTTTCCCAAGATCGCCCGCTCCCCAGACGCGTATTTTTACAAGGTCGTCCGCTTCCCTAGATGCGTATTTCCCCAAGGTCGCCCGCTCCCCAGACGCGTATTTTTCTAAGGTCGTCCGTTTTAAAGAAGCTTATTTACCTCAAGGTCGCTCCCTCCCCCGACGCGTGTTATTCCTTAGGTCTTCCGCTCCCTAGGCGCGTATTTTTCTTAAGGACGCCCGCTCACCGGACGCATATTTTTTCCAAGGGCGCACCTGGTGTGGCATTCAAGTGGGCAGCCTTACATATTACTTAACATTTTTAGGTAAATTCCCATTCGCTCCTTTATATCTCCCCCTCCCGTTAATTTTTTAAAAATCAGTTCCAACAAAATTAGATTTTCTGACCTCAATAACTCTGAAAATACTAAGCTAACATTTTTGGAGAAATTCTCAGCCGCCCTTTTATCCCCTCTCCCCTCCCTTCTCCGTAAATTTTATTTAGCATCTGTTACACAAAGTCAGATTTTCTGACCTCAGTAATCCCGAAAATGGCCCATTAGTTAACATTTTTGGACAAATTCCCAGCCGCCCCTTTTTATTCGCCCCCCCCCCCCCCACCCTACGGTAATTTTTAACACCTGCTAGAAAAAAAAAATTCTGACCTCAATAACCCCGAAAATGACATATTAGTCAACATTTTTAAAAAATTCTCAGTCGCTCCGGTTTTATCCCCTCTCACCTCCTCCCCTTTATTATTTTTTAAAGCTAAATCGTTTCACGTGGATTATGACATTTTCATTTTTGAGCCACCCGGTAAGTATAAGATCAAATTTTTGAATAGCAATACTATTTTCTCACGATGCAGAACTTTTTATAAAGATACACTTTTTTCGTTAAATCAATAATAAAAAAATTTCCATTTCGAAGATATGTTGTATATTTTTTAATGAAGAAAACATATTATTGAATTGTACATTTACAGTGGCAGTTTACCTTTAAATAACGATTTTGTCTTCTTAGCTTCACGTGGATTAGGACTTTTTTATTTTTGAGCCACCCTGTTTATACAAGATCAAATTTTTGAATAGCAATGCTATTTCCTCACGATGCAGAAGACATGCTGTATATTGAATTGTACATTCGCAGTGGCAGTTTTCCTTTAAATAACGACATTGTCTTTTTAGCTTTACTTGGATTATGACTATTTCATTTTTGAGCCACCCTGTACGTACTAGATCAAATTTTTGAATGGCAATGCTAGTTTTTTACGATGCAGAACTTTTTATAAACAGATAGGTACTTTATTCTTAAAATCAATAATACATTTTTTCCATTTCGAAGACATGCTGCATATTTTTTAATGAAAAAAAATATTATTGAATTGTACATTTGCAGTGGCAGTTTTCCTTTAAATCACGATTTTGTCTTTTTAGCTTCACTTGGATTATGAATATTTCATTGTTGAGCCACCCTGTACGTACTAGATCAAATTTTTGAATGGCAATGCTATTTTTTTACGATGCAGAACTTTTTATAATCAGACACTTTTTTCGTAAAATCAATAATAAAAATTTGTCCTTTTCGTAGACATGCTGTATATTTTTTGAATGAAAAATACATATTATTGAATTGTACATTTGCAGTGGCAGTTTACCTTTAAATAACGATTTTGTCTTCTTAACTTCACATGGATTAGGACTTTTTATTTTTGGGTCACCCTGTTTATACGAGATCAAATTTTTGAATAGCAATGCTATTTTCTAACGATGCAGAATTTTTTATAAAGAGACTTTTTTCGTAAAATCAATAATATTTTTTTCCATTTCGAAGACATGCTGTATATTGTTTTAAGGAGAAAAAATCATATTATTGAATTGTACATATGCAGTGGCAGTTTTCCTTTAAATAATGATTTTGTCTTTTTAGCTTCACGTGGATTATGACTGTCATTTTTGAGCCACCCTGTACATACTAGATCAAATTTTTGAATCGCAATGCTGTTTTTTTACGATGCAGAACTTTTTATAAACAGACACTTCTTTCGTAAAATAAATATTTTTTTTCCATTTTGAAGACATGCTGTATATTTTTTAATGAAAAAAATATTGTTGAATTGTACATTTGCAGTGGCAGTTTTCCTTTAAATCACGATTTTGTCTTTTTAGCTTCACTTGGATTATGAATATTTCATTTTTGAGCCACCCTGTACGTACTAGATCAAATTTTTGAATGGCAATGCTGTTTTTTACGATGCAGAACTTCTTATAATCAGACACTTTTTTCGTAAAATCAATAATAAAATTTTTTCCATTTTGAAGACGTACTGTATATTTTTTTAATGAAAAAACATATTGAATTGTACATTTGCAGTGGCAGTTTACCTTTAAGTAACGATTTTGTCTTCTTAGCTTCATGTGGATCAGGACTCTTTTATTTTTGAGCCATCCTGTATGTACTAGATCAAATTTTTGAATGGCAATGGTATTTTCTCACGATGCAGAACCTTTTATAAACAGACACTTTTTTCGTAAAATCAATAATAATTTTGTTCAATTTCGAAGGCATGCTGTATATTTTTTTAATGAAAAAAAAAACACATTATTGAATTGTACATTTGTCGTGGCAGTTTTCCTTTAAATAACGATTTTGTCTTTTTAGCTTCACGTGGATGACTGTCATTTTTGAGCCACCTTGTACGTATCAAATTTTTGAATGGCAATGCTGTTTTTTTACGATGCAGAACTTTTTATAATCAGACACTTTTTTCGTAAAATTAATAACAAAATTTTTCCATTTTGAAGACATACTGTATATTTTTTTAATGAAAAAACATATTATTGAATTGTACATTTGCAGTGGCAGTTTACCTTTAAATAACGATTTTGTCTTCTTAACTTCACATGGATTAGGACTTTTTATTTTTGGGTCACCCTGTTTATACGAGATCAAATTTTTGAATAGCAATGCTATTTTCTAACGATGCAGAATTTTTTACAAAGAGACACTTTTTTCGTAAAATCAATAATATTTTTTTTCCATTTCGAAGACATGCTGTATATTTTTTTAAGGAGAAAAAACCATATTATTGAATTGTACATATGCAGTGGCAGTTTTCCTTTAAATAATGATTTTGTCTTTTTAGCTTGACGTGGGTTATGACTGTCATTTTTGAGCCACCCTGTACATACTAGATCAAATTTTTGAATCGCAATGCTGTTTTTTTACGATGCAAAACTTTTTATAAGCAGACACTTCTTTCGTAAAATAAATAATATATTTTTCCATTTTGAAGACATGCTGTACATTTTTTAATGAAAAAAATATTATTGAATTGTACATTTGCAGTGGCAGTTTTCCTTTAAATCACGATTTTGTCTTTTTAGCTTCACTTAGATTATGAATATTTCATTTTTGAGCCACCCTGTACGTACCTACTAGATCAAATTTTTGAATGGCAATGCTGTTTTTTACGATGCAGAACTTTTTATAATCAGACACTTTTTTCGTAAAATCAATAATAAAATTTTTTCCATTTTGAAGACGTACTGTATATTTTTTTAATGAAAAAACATATTATTGAATTGTACATTTGCAGTGGCAGTTTACCTTTAAGTAACGATTTTGTCTTCTTAGCTTCATGTAGATCACGACTTTTTTATTTTTGAGCCGCCCTGTATGTACTAGATGAAATTTTTGAATGGCAATGGGTATTTTCTCACGATGCAGAACCTTTTATAAACAGACACTTTTTTCGTAAAATCAATAATAATTTTTTTCCATTTCGAAGACATGCTGTATATTTTTTTAATGAAAAAAACACATTATTGAATTGTACATTTGTAGTGGAAGTTTTCCTTTAACTAACGATTTTGTCTTCTTAGCGTCACGTAGATCAGGACTTTTTTATTTTTGAGCCACCCTGTATGTACTAGGTCAAATTTTTGAATAGCAATGCTATTTTCTCACGATGCGGAACTTTTTATAAACAGGCACTTTTTTCGTAAAATCAATAATAAATTTTTTTCCATTTCGAAGACATGCTGTATATTTTTTTAATGAAAAAAAAAACGCATAACTTCAGCAAAAAAAAAACTTAAAACGAGACCATTCGGAAAAACTCATCGACAAACCAAGTTGAAGAAGTCCGTTGAAGAATTATGCGTGAACATATAAAGAATCTCACATGCGGGCCGAATAATTGATAACCTCCTCTTGAGAAGACGGTTAAAAAGCACACCACTTAGCGAAAATGCTGTTCACTGCGTCACGGACACTTCATAATTATAGAACTAATATTTAAATACAATTTTATCATACTTTAGCGTTGCCAAGTTTCTGGTAGCAAAATCCACTGACCAGTAAAACTTTTAATATACGCATGTATAATTTTGCGCCTCTATCGGAAATTTTTACAACTAAAATTTATACGTCTTCATTTATTGTTCGATCATTTTTACTTCCATTTCGTACCGCTATTATTCCCCGCCACTAGTTTATGCTTTAAACTGTCAAAGAACAATTTCTTTACGTAAGGTATGGTACTTTGGACCAGCCATTGCGACAATGTGGGACTTAAAATTTATAGCCATGTTCGAGAAAAGCGCCTAAGTTAATCTTGCGTCCGATATACGGCAGCAAGTTTGCAGCGGTAGCAGAAATGATAGGGATTAGACCCCTTTCGGAAGCAAAAATGATAGGGTGATGTATATATATATATATATATATATATATATATATATATATATATATATATATATATATATATAAGGGAGAGTAGTCGCGACTGACTAGTTAAGAAAAAATATTCAAAACTGAAGTAGTGGGGATGCAGTCTTTATTGAAGGTGGCCTTAACTAAGGAATAAAACCCTTTTTTGATTGGGTTTGCATAAAGACTGCATCCCCACTACTTCAGTTTTGAATATATATATATATATATATATATATATATATATATATATATATATATATATATATATATATATATATATATATATATATATATATATATATATATATAACCTAAAGGCCGTCATCAATGTTAAACTAGTTTTACTTAAAATAGGAAATATTTGGCCAGTGGTACATTATTCCATTCACTGCTGGTGCCCGGTGTAGGTATGCGTTTGTCTGCCTCGCCGCATGGGTCTTTTTATGTGGTTTTATGGGCGTTATTTCACTCGAAAGCAGCACAACAGAGGATTTCCATTTTGAGTAAACGATCTATAACTAAGTTACAGTTTCCATGCCGCTACAACCCACTCATCCCCAGAGACAATGAGTCACTGATAATTCTTTTGATTCCGAAGTACACAAAAACCAAAAACATTTCGCTTAGATCTTCTCAGTTATTTATTTTTAATATGATATTAATTATTTTAAATAACATTTGCATTACAAAAGAATAAGTTCAAGGTTCAAACAATACCCCGGAAATGAAAATCATTTTTAGAAAAAGTTAAAATTTAAAATATTTCATTTGGTTGATGGCTTTTTGCTCGTGCAGTCTCCGCATATTTTTCATGTTTTATGTGTTTGTTTTTAAGTTCAAATAAACAGGTGACAGACGTGTGACTATCAAGAACCCTTTGCAATGTAAAACAATAGCTCGTGCTCCCTTCATATCATGTATTGAATGAAAGCGCTACGTGCGCTTTCTACATTTAGCAATAAACACAACTTGCTGCACATGCTGAAAGTATTGTTCTGTCGTGATAGAAGGCAGAGGAATTCAGTCAACCTAAAACGTATAGTTATCTACAAAATATTAATCTAAAGTGCAAGTATATGAAAAAATACTTTGGTGAATAGAATGAAAACCGGCCAGAATTACCAGAAAAAAATTTTCATCATATCAACATCAACAAATAATAGTGAATATAAGCTAATGAACCTAAAAATGTGGGTTACCCTTAATTTCTGCAAAGTAGTTTCGTCATTTGTTTAAACGTATTACTCAAAATGTATAAGTAATTCCTGTACATTTACTTTTTTTGAGGTTAATATTTTTTGATATTTTAAAGTACTTTGGAGAAACTAGAAACACAAAATAATCAGATTTCCGCCGCTGTAACTCAATAGATAGTAGACTAACAAAATAATGTCTACACAGAAAATGTAAGGAATATTGTTTTCTTTAAGTTTGGATACAAACATTTTTGTCGCAGGATCAACCGTTAAGAATATATTTAAAAAAAAACAATTTTTAACACTTTAAATTCAAGATGGCCCCCCAGGTCGAAAATTTCGATGTTTCATTATTGTTCCGACCTAAGTAACATATATATCAAAATTGTTTCTACCCCTCCTTTTGTAGGGCAGAAATTCCTGCTGACAGGATTATTCTTAAAATTTCTCAAAACAAAACATTTTCAGTCTTATTAAATTAAGACTATACGTCCACGAACTTAACTTCTTGTGCATGCTAGAAGTGTGACGAAGCAAAAAGATTCAATCAACAGGAAACGTATATAGTTTCCTACGAAGCATTTATCTTTATAAAACAAAGTAATATTTTCTAATGATGTTCTCGGAGACCGAGCTGGCCAGTTAAAGAAACAATTTCGCCTAATGCACGTTCCACGTTCTTTGGTTTTCACCCTTAGTACTCAACGACGCTGCAAACGGTGATAAATGTTCTTGAGAAATATAAAAGTGTTTTATCTTTAGGGCACTTTTAAAACCTACTCTAAAGTAAATATTAATTTTAATTATTTTATATTTTAAGGAAAACTAAATAACTGCAGCAAAAGCGTATATTCTCTTTATTGTTTTTAAGCCTAACATGCTCAAAAATTGGAAAACTATTCTCAGGTATAAGAATAAGGGAAATATGACATCATTGATTTAAAATACCATTGCAAAACCTTTTGCGCGAATAACCAAACTCACCAAATGGAGATATAATATTAGTAATATGTTCTTCTTTTTTCTTTATCGGCACCAGCATAATGCAAAAGCATCGTAAGAGGTAAATATTTTGAAAAAAGATTTTCTTAGTTCAATTTATCATATTGAAAAATTATTATACAGGGTGTTCTGAAATTCACTGCATATACTGAAACCGGTAAATCCTAATATGAATTTAGATTGAAGACAAATATTCATAAATGACTCTTCGCAATAATAAGCTGATAATCACCCCTTAAAATTTCTCCAACCAATGGTACCCGCCACTGGCAAGAAACAAATGATGCCGAATAAGCTGCAAATTGTATCAATAATTTTTCTATGTAACAAGTCAGCTTAGAAAACAATATTATTGTTACCTGTGTAGTAAAATGCCTTTAATACGCACTTCTTTTAAAAATATTTAATATGACCAAATTCCAATAATATATCAAAAATCACCGACAGCACAGTACCTACATCCATTAATTTACTGCAAGAAACCAACGCTTGACTAACAATTAACACTAAAAAACTTCCATTACACATAATATTTAAGATTCCACGGTATTTTCTTACTACCCGCACTATTAAAAACTGAAAACTAATGTTTTTGTTACTATTAAAGTAAAATCTCTGTAAAATTCACCTCCCTTAGTAGAAGGATTTTTACATTAAACTTGACACACTTACGCAAGTTCAACAAAACTGTAGGTATAGCCACTAATGAAGAAAACGTTGCACTAACTAATTACAATGCTTAAAAGAATCCAAGGTATTTTGAACGATCAACACTATTAAAACAATTTATTTATTTATTAAAAAGAACAACGCCTGGTTATTATTTCGTTATTAATTATTGCTTATTTTAATCTTTGTTTTAAGCTAAATTATGCTAATTCCCACGAGTCCGAACATGTGGTTCTTATTTCCTTGTAACGCCCGTTATTGCGATATTTTCAAATAGTTCAAATGAATCGTATGGAATCGCGAGTATGAATTTAAGATAGTTATATCGATTATAACGTTCGTTACTGTAATAATTTCAAGTAGTTCAAATGAGTCGCGTGGATTCGAAGAGCATGAACTTCCAGGAAATAGAAGCGTCAATCACGCTGCCTGATATTTTAAACTGTCATTTTCCCGATGACAGTCTACAGGGCTGTGGTGATCATAAAGCTGTTATTCGAGGAAATTAAATAAAATATGGTTTCATCCCTACTGTTTTACAGATAAATCTTTGTTAGGGACTCTAAAGGTGAAAGCTCAGCCTAATTACCAACTTAGTTTAATTAATGGTACTTTCGCAATTGAATAAATCAGTTTAATACATGATTAACTTTAATCAAACCTATGTATTTCAGTACTTTATCAGTTGGTTAAGAGATAATCATGATTATCAGCCTTTTGTTAAATTTGACAAGGGGCTCGGCAATCAGTTACGGCATACTGAATGACTAATAACTTTTAAACAACGTGCTTCTTGTAATCTAGTTTATAGACATCTCGATGATCAGTTTAAACTAAAAATAAAAATAAACGAAAAAAAATTTACGGCAAATTGATCCGTCTAACATTTTTATATCTCGCCGAACCTTCGCTGCGGATTTCAATATGTTTCCAATATTTTCAAATGCATACCTACAAACGTGTATTTATTTTACGACGTCAAGTTTACAGTGACCTAGTTAAAATTTATTTTTCCTTTATTTAATTAAATCATAAAACAAAATCGTTTACACACAAGAAAATCTGGTATCGGAGAGCAATGCTAATAATATTAAATTGAAAACAGCTAAAATACTGTAAACTTAGTTTGGAACAGTTTGGGTTAAAATTTTAGTAGAGCTCGTTTCAAGCTCTTCCGATGCATTTTGACAAAATGGTAAGCACCTCAATAAATGTAAATATTTCAAGATTCTTAAAAGGCGCTAGATTCGGAGTGGTTTAAATTTGAAATAATTTTGGAAAAAATAAAATATTGTTAAATTACGAATTGAGGATCTCCATTCAATAAGGGGACATGCGCTCGGCCCGGCCCGACCGGACCCTACCCAACCCTGAATGTATGTAAATCCAACCTTTGTGCGTAGAATTTTAGAAACAATGAAAAAACAATACCTTAACGTTGATTCTCAGCAAACTTCCAGCGGGAAAGTTGTTCCTTATAGTCTAAAGAACAATCGTGCTAAGGCACGAGATATTTTGACAAAAAATAAACACATTAGAGCAGGTTTAATCCATCGTTGCGCGCCGCGCATACATTGCGATGAGTGCGTAGTAGTAGTTTGAACATTACAGAACATAATTTGACGTTTAAAAGATGACACAATAATTATTGTAAAAAAGTGTTACAAGAATAAAAATTGTTTTATTAAAATTATATTATCGAATATAAATTTTTGTTAACACAATAAAGCATTTTAATACAAAGGATTTTTTAATATGAAACATTATAGCATTAATTTTTAAAACGTAGGAAAAGCATGCATCATACTCATTTCACTTTTTTGGGCTTACTGCCTGTAACAGCTGTGTTTTGAAAAAGGTTTTCATAAAATTTGCAACCTTCAGGACTAAGATATTTAACCAAAGTTTTCAAATCAGTCAGTTGTTCGCGAGAAATTCCGACATCTTTAGCAAGCGCCGATTTTTATACATTTTCAAAAGTGATTACTTTCTCGAGAATAATAGTTGCGGGATTTCATTATAACTGGAAAAGACGTCAATGTGGCCATGTGCAAAATAATTAATTTTCACCACTTTTTACAATTTAGAAAAATCGTCGCTTGCTAAAGATGTTGGAATTTCTCGCGAAAAACTGAATGATTTGAAAACTTGGTTAAATATCTTAGTCCTGAAGGTTGCAAATTTTAGGAAAACCTTTTTCAAAACACAGCTGTTAAAGGCAGTAAGCCCAAAAAAGTGAAATGATTATGATGCATGCTTTTCCTACGTTTTAAAAATTAATGCTATGTTTCATATTAAAAAATCCTTTGTATTAAAATGCTTTGTGTTAACAAAAATTTATATTTGATAATATACTTTTAATAAAACAATTTTTATTCTTGTAACACTTCTTTTACAATCATTGTGTATATTTTAAACCTCAAATTGTCTGTGTAGTAATGTTCAAACATTACTACGCACGCATCGAAATGTATATACACCAGGCGCGCAACGCTGGATTCAACCTGCTCTAAATTGTTTATTTTTTGTCAAAATATCTCGTGCCTTCGCACGATTGTTCTTTAGACTATAAGGAACAACTTTTCCGCTGGAAGTTTGCTGAGAATCAACGTTAAGGTATTGTTTTTTAATTGTTTCTAAAACGCGACGCATAAAGGTTGGATTGCATATACATATACATATTCAGGGTTGGGTTGGGTCCGCCGGGCCGGGCCGAGCGCATGTCCCCTTATTGAATGGGGCTCCTCAATTATATATGTTTTTTAATGATTTATGTTGCAAACTATCAAAATCCTAACTTAATTGATAACTGAACTACAGAAGGCGGGAGGTGAGCTGCAGGACCCTGTATAATATAATTAACATAGTTTTGAATTTCTAATGTAGTGTTATTTCAATTAGGGACTTTATTTATTTGACGGCTATGATAACTAGCATTGTCCATTACAGTTACACTGTTCTTAGGCGCATTGAGCAAAAGGGGATTTTTAAACCAATCCTTAAAAGTTCCCCTGTGATGTCGTCATGGTAGTCCAAAGATGAATCTTTACTATTTTTAGAAGACAACCACAAACACATTATCATAAAAATTCAATAATAAGAGAATCACAGAATCGCAGAGCATTACTTTTGTTGGTTGGTTCAAAAAACGTCTTTTGGAAAAAATTATTTTAAGTAAGTAGGTATAGACCATTCATAATTAAGCAGAAACATGCTTCTTAGATAATTATGATAAGTCCTAAGTTCCTTGCTCAATCCCGAAATGGGATAAAGGTGTTATGTATCGACATAATATGTACGCTATTTAAAGTGATTGCCCTCAAAGGTTCGCTACAAAATAATAATAACACAGACTTTGCAGGATGGATCCTTAGATAATGTTTCCTTGAAATATCATGTAAGACCTGCAAATTACTATTGATACAGTCATTTGCCGCCTGACTCGATAAATGAATAACTGAACAATAGAGCTCAGTGTCATCAGCATAAAAGTGATATCTGCAAAATTTCAACTCTCCTACGAAATTTGAGGTGTAAATTGAATGAACAAATGGGGTCCCAGAACACTACCCTGAGGAAAGCTGGAGGTATCTTGTACTGTTTAGATGATATGTGGCAAAATATCACTTAAAGCCATTGGCTTTTTAGTCTCAGTGACTCATGTTTTATGTATTTTATCGTAAGTCCAAGAAAATATATCACCGTGTAAGATATTTCGAATGCTCATAAGGTTATTCCGTATGGACTCCAAGAAGGGTTTTAAACACGAAATTTAAATATACTTTATTTAAAAACGTAAAATAAATAGGACAACCCAAAATAAAAGTAAAATGCTATCATCCCGTCTCTTGGAAATTCCTGGCTTATGTAAATAAAAACCTTTTTTTTTGGTCAAAAAAATTACCTGTCAAATTTTTTAGATAGAGTTTTGCAATACCCCGTATATAGGCTGCGAAAGTAGAACTACTCTAATAAATGGGATCTTATTTTACTTAATTGAAATCGAAACAACATTCGTCCACATGGAAAAGGTAAAAGCAAACCAAGAATAAAATGAAAAACGGCCGACAGAAAGAGAAAAATTTTAAACATGTTTCGTGGAGTATTTTTACACCTCGCCGAGCAGAACAGCCTTCGTTGAGGATTTCAATATCTTTGCAATACTCTTAAATATACAACATGTCGCTGTTTGATGTTGGCAAGTTTACGATGGCGCATTTGAAAAATTGGTTCCTTTTTTGCTGGTCTCGGATTTGGAATAAGAAAGTAATTGATAAACATATTGAATTTATTTGAAGCGGAAAGTCTATTTTCAATGACAAATAACTACGTCGGATAAATATATGAAAAGCTTCTAAATCGGGTCAGGTAACATATCCGAGGTAAATAGATTAGTTTTTATACAGAATGACATCTTTAATACAGGAATATACAGTGACCGGCAAAAAGTTCGCAACATATGGGAAAATTTTTTATTAGGAGAGTATCGAAAAAACTTTTCCGGGGGATCGGTTCTGCATGTCCGATTACCTAAAAATCGATTTTGACATACGTCACGTGAGCACTGGTGTAGCGGCAAATTGAAAAAAAATTACAAATTTACAAAAAGTGAGGTTAGTTGACGAAATATCAAAAAAAATTATTTGAAAAAATTGCTTAGAATGAAATTCTAGGACCTCATGCAAAATTTTAAGTTTTTTTTTTAAAAATTGGAAAACTCAATTTTTTTTAATATTTTTTATGGATTTACAAATTTCCAGCTTTTATCGTTTAGATAGCTTGGCTAATGTAAAGCCCATGTATTTGGATGAAAATAAACGAATCTAGTAGTTTTTTCTACAATTGACAGGACAAAATCGAAAAAATAGGTGTTCGCCGGACCCTCGGTGTTGCAATGGTTTGTGCAACAGGTAATTTTTTGTTTATTTTCTATTTTAATCCCCTTAGCTTTACAAAAGGTCGAACTTCAGATATAGATATTTAAGACGATTAAGCTTTTGTCATTGTAATCTCATTGAAATATCTCTAAAATTTTGACACTACTGCTAAATACAAATCATTGCAACAGCTAGCGTCTGGCGAAACCCTGTTTTTTTAATTTTGTCCTGTCAATTGTAGAAAAAACTACTACATTCGTTTATTTTCATCCAAATACATGGGCTTTACATTAGCAAAGCTATCTAAAAGAAAAGAACTAGAAATTCGTAAATCGATAAAAAAATATTTAAAAAAATTGCTTTTTCAAATTTTTTTAAATAAAATCTTGAAATTCCGCATGGCCACCTAGAATTTAATTCTAAGCAACTTTTTCAAATAATTTTTTTTGATATCTCGTCAACTAACCTCACTTTTTGCAAAACTCACAATTTTTTTTAATTTGCCGCTATGCCAGTGGTCACGTGACGTATGTCAAAATCGATTTCTAGGTTATCGGACATGCAGAACCGATCGCCCTGAAAAGTTTTTTCGATACTCTCCTAATAAAAAAATTTCCCATATGTTGCGAACTTTGTGCCGGTCACTGTATATATTTTACGTTAAAACAAAAATATAAGTAGGTATATGTTGTGGGCATTCTACAGTACATCCAGTGTAAAAATATTGTTTTGATGAGTGATAAAAGAACTATAAGAATATATGAAGGCATTTTAATCTAGCCAGACATTACTGCATTGTGCACAAACAAATAATGAAAACAGCTACTTCACAAGTGTGCCAGTGAAAAAAAGAATTCCTTGGTTGAAGAGCATTTGTATTTTACTCAATAAAACCGCGACTTTGAAACGGGTGAAATGTATAATATTTTCTTAAAAAAAAGTATTAATTCTCTTGTTATTAATTCTATTAACGACCTAATTTCCAACCTCATCCCTACTCATAATTATTGTCATGATATTCCCCACTAGTAATGCATGCAATTATTGTTTTATACGAACTCACGACTCTTGCTATATCCTAGAGCTCTTAAGGATTTTGCCTAATAAAGTAAATTATATTATAATGTCAATTTCAGTCCCTAGGAAGATCTGAAACTCCACAACTGATAAGTAGCGATAGTAACACACGGCAAACGGTATCGCTAACTCCCTCAATCTACATTCCTGATATATGACCATTATTGCATATAATAATATTATCTAAATGGATGCCTGGATACCATCTTGTAATACAATGCTGGCCAGATTGTCAATTAGCCAGCGTTATAGTTACCATTGTGTTGGTGCTTGATAAACCTGTAAATGATTTATAATATTATTTTCCTTCTTCAAATGGAATGAGTTATTGTTTCATCTGCTCTTATATTTAGATGTACTAGAGATCAAAGTCAATGAGTCCATAACCTTTTTCCTAGATTTTTAAAGAATACTAAATTAAATAAAAGCACAAGGGCGGAGTTTTGTAAAACGATACAGCCCCAGCAAGCAAAATATAATAGTCTGTTAGCTCCAGTTCCGACTGCGACAAACAACTAACAAAGTCACCGAGGAGGTGTCGATGCTTTGCGAAAAATATGCAAGTTGAACCCGTTAAACAACTTGCTGGCGATCCACTAATTTTTCGCTTGCCCAGAGTTGGATTTGTTATTATTGTCAACTATAATTTGAATATGGTGATATTATTGGCCGTAAATACCTTTTATATGGAATAATGACTTTTAAACAGTAGCAGTTATATCTTTAAGAAATATGATATTTACAACTGAAACAATAATTAAAAAAGTTATGAACAAAATAAAATAGTTAGGTTTTACAGTTCATTTTCGCCATATACAAAATATCTAATCTGGCTGGTATTTTGGCAAAAATCTCAGTACTGGCTGGAGCTGAAGATGGAAACTTTGCTCAGGTTTCAGAGTGGTCTCATAATTGTGAATTTGGTTATATTGAGAAGACACGAACTATATGTACTGCGATAGAAATGTGATAATTTTCAGCTGCCCAAACCTCCTCCTCACGTCAGCTCTATGCTTAAGGTTAAAAATTGTTCTTATAGCTTTACGTTGGAGCCCAAAAACAGCCGATGCATGCGGACATGGCCCCAGGAGAGTATCGCATGGGACAGTCTACTGTGAAACGACTATCATAGGCAGTCATTAGTACCCCAATAGCAACACAGCCACTCAAGCTCCTTAGACCAAGCAAGGCTCTGGACAACCGACAAGAGAGCTATCGTATATGGGGTTTCCATCTCAGTTTTATGTCCAGCCAAACCCTCAAGAATTTAACACTGTCCTCGTCATTTTTGCATTCTCCCTGTAAGAAAACAAATTTTTTAGTTTTGTCGTGGTTCATAGTTAATTGATTGCTGAGGAACCAGTCAGAGGCCATCGGCTACATCTCCCCAACGAGATCATGGACATCATCCAAGTTTGACCATAGTGTAAGCGCAGTGACGTCGTCCACATAGAGTATCAGCTCCGCACCTGGGAGTTCCTCCAGATATCATTGACGTATATCGGAGGGGAAAAAGTAAAATTTTTTCTTGTCACAGAAAAATAGTCATTTATTATACGAGTATAAGGGTAAAACTCGCGACGCGAAAGGGAGGGAGACAAACACCGAGTACTAAAATCTTACCTTTTCCCGTGTATAATACACCATTTTTTTCTGTGACGGTATAATGATGGCTGCAAAAAATATTAAAAACCTAATAAAATTGGAAAATTAAGTAATGTAAAATATGAATATTAGATAGAGTAGCTTTTGGTAGCAACAATTCATGTTGTCTTGCTAACTTTATTATTTATTTATAAAATTCAGCAGTTTAAATTGTTGTTGATTTTAAAAGAGCGCAAGAATGGAGAGCGATTTTGAGTTTTCGTGCACTCTACCGGAGTTAAAAGAAGCAGCAAAGGAAGCAGCAATTGAAAATATTGCTAAGCAAATCTAGAAAAGCCCATGAAAATGGGAATTCAAAGTTTATAAAATGGCAAGCAGATAAAAGGTGTAGTTCTTTCTCAGAGTTGTCAGTATATTTCTCAGAACTGGTGCAACAAGTGAAGCCATCGACGCCAACGTTGAGGGCACCGTATTTTATGGTTAAAAGCACGTTACAACGTAGACATTTCGAAATATTTTAAATTGATTTCTTATCTTAAGCAAAATTCAAAAGGATACAAATCTAAGAAATTGAAGATTTTTACTGGAATACAAATTAATGAATTTCTAAACAATGCCCCCGATGAATCTTATTTAATGTTTAACAACTGTTTTACTGTTAATAAAATGTTAAATTAGGCGCTGATATTATTTTATTCCATAATGGAAAAAAAATTCTGTGGTAACAAATGTTACATTTTTGCACCTGTCAAGAGGGGGACAGGGCAATTGTTTTTCCAGTCACAGAATTTATTTTTAGCAATCCTTAAGGCGTAAATTGTAAAAAACAAAGTTTCTTGCTTTTAGGGAAAAAATAATAAATATTATTTTAATTTATGACTAGCGTAAGAACGGGACTGATACGGGTTAACTGATTAATTGTTTTTTTAAATAAGAAATAAAAAACCCCTCTTACGTATGTACAATTTGTACATCTCACATATTTTAGAATCCAAACTAAAAATTTTAAAAAAATATAATTCAATTATCATTTCAATTTTTTCTGAGCAAATTAGCAGGGTGACTTACTTTTGGATCAATCACCGTAATTCGAATCGATCTTAGATCGTGATCATGGAGATAGATTCACTATTTAGATCCCCTTAAGAGATGGATCTTTTAAAAAATCGATCTTTGGAAAAATTTGGGCGTAGATGAGGGGATCCGGGAGAGTAAACAGTGTCCATTCCAAACCAATGCTATTTAAAACTGAGTATAAGTTGTACAGTTGTGGATAAAAAAAAGAAAAACATTTAAATTATATATTTTTTATGTTTATTTTTAAGTTATAGAAGGTTACGTTACAACCGAAAAAAATAAAAAAATCTAAAAATTTCTAAAATAATTTCAAATTACGGGGTGACTCTAATTTAATGCTCGGCAGTGTATGTCTAGTTTTCGAGAAATAGTAAAAATTTAAGTTAGCAGCCAAATTTGTAAAAATCTAAACCGGCTTGAAAGTGAACAACTCTGGATACAAACTATAGTGCTAGTAGGCCTTAACTTACCCCGTAAATTTTAATCTGTTTATATGTCTAGTTTTCGAGAAATAGTAAAAATTTAAGTTAGCAGCCAAATTTGTAAGAAACTAAAACGGCTTGCAAGTGAACGACTCTGGATAAAACCTATAGTGCTAGTAGGCGTTAACTTACCCCGTAAATTTTAATCTGTTTATATGTCTAGTTTTCGAGAAATAGTAAAAATTTAAGTTAGCAGCCAAATTTGTAAGAAACTAAAACGGCTTGCAAGTGAACGACTCTGGATAAAACCTATAGTGCTAGTAGGCGTTAACTTACCCCGTAAATTTTAATCTGTTTATATGTCTAGTTTTCGAGAAATAGTAAAAATTTAAGTTAGCAGCCAAATTTGTAAGAAACTAAAACGGCTTGCAAGTGAACGACTCTGGATAAAACCTATAGTGCTAGTAGGCCTTAACTTACCCCGTAAATTTTAATCTGTTTATATGTCTAGTTTTCGAGAAATAGTAAAAATTTAAGTTAGCAGCCAAATTTGTAAAAATCTAAACCGGCTTGCAAGTGAACAACTCTGGATACAAACTATAGTGCTAGTAGGCCTTAACTTACCCCGTAAATTTTAATCTGTTTATATGTCTAGTTTTCGAGAAATAGTAAAAATTTAAGTTAGCAGCCAAATTTGTAAAAATCTAAACCGGCTTGCAAGTGAACAACTCTGGATACAAACTATAGTGCTAGTAGGCCTTAACTTACCCCGTAAATTTTAATCTGTTTATATGTCTAGTTTTCGAGAAATAGTAAAAATTTAAATTAGCAGCCAAATTTGTAAAAATCTAAACCGGCTTGCAAGTGAACAACTCTGGATACAAACTATAGTGCTAGTAGGCCTTAACGTACCTCATAAATTTTAATCTGTTTATATGTCTAGTTTTCGAGAAATAGTAAAAATTTAAGTTAGCAGCCAAATTTGTAAGAAACTAAAACGGCTTGCAAGTGAACGACTCTGGATAAAACCCATAGTGCTAGTAGGCCTTAACTTACCCCGTAAATTTTAATCTGTTTATACACTGCCGAGCATTAAATTAGGGTCACCCCGTAATTTGAAACTATTTTAGATATTTTTAGTTTTTTTTGTTTTTTTTTCGGTTGTAACGTAGTTTACTAACTTCATACGATGATTTTTTCGTGATTGCTTGAATAAAAAAAAGTTTTTGTTGTTTTGTTCAAAATTTATTTAAAGTAATGACAATGAAAATTTTATTTTGATATGCTTTTAGTTGAAACAAAAGAAATTTGAAGGATTTCAGTAGCGAGTATTCCCTCCTCTGGCAGTGATTACAGCTTGCAAATGACGAGGCATGCTTTGAATCAGATTTTGGATCACATCGTGCGGAAGATTGTCCCATTCCTAGACCAGTATGTCGCGAAGCTCTCTAGAATTTCTGGGGGCCGGCACGTGCCTCCGTAAACGTCTCCCCATCTCATCCCAAACAAGTTCAATGGGATTTAAGGCTGGACTGCGAGCAGGCCACACAAATCACGTGATTTCAACCTCGTCAAGATAAGCAGTAACTATCCGAGCAGTGTGGGGCCGTGCATTGTCATGGATAAAGGTTGCGTCTTCTCCAAGAATAACCATGAATGGTACAACATGGTCTTCTAGAACCTCTGTCAGGTACCTATGCGCAGTCAGCGTCCCATTCTGGATAAAGACTAACTCCGTGCGAGCTTCAAAAGATATGCCTCCCCATGCCATAACTGATCCTCCACCAAATGGAAGTCGCTCGGCAATACACGCTTGAGCATATCTCTCGCCTTGTCGTCGCCACACTCTTACATGTCTATCTAAACCCGTAAGACAGAATCGCGATTCATCCGAAATCAATACGCGACTCCAATCCTCTATTGTCCAAGGCAAGTGTTCTCGTGCAAAATTCAACCTTGCAATCCGGTGTTCACGGGAAAGCGGCGGTCCAGC
Organism: Philopedon plagiatum; assembly: GCA_963971165.1. Classification (NCBI taxonomy): domain Eukaryota; kingdom Metazoa; phylum Arthropoda; class Insecta; order Coleoptera; family Curculionidae; genus Philopedon; species Philopedon plagiatum. Next base: position 11,941,949 of record OZ020195.1, read on the forward strand.
AGCTCTAGTTCAAGAAGATAATCCAGCAGCATGAAGTCGCCTCCTAACTGTCCACTCACTTATGTTTACATTTCTCACTTCTTGCAGATGATTTGGAAGGGAAACTGCCGTGACCGTTCGATTTCTCAAAGCACTAGAAACGAGAAAGCGGTCGTCTCTAGCTGTTGTAGTCCTTCCTCGCCCTGAACCAGGTCTTCGAGTGAGCAGACCAGTCTCTTCGTACCGCTGAAATACTCGTTGCACACTAGAGAGAGTTACACCAACGTTTCTCGCAGTTTCGCGCTGACCGCGGCCATCTTCTATAGCCGCTACAATTCGCGCCGCAACAACAGGAATTATGGCCATTTTAATACACTTACAATGACAACACTACACAAGCATTTTGCAGTACAGAAATAAATCCACAGCAACAAAAAACTATGCTGATAATGGTTTTTAGGAATTCGGGTGAGGGGCCCTTTTTTTGTGAAACGCTTATCGCAACAACAAAAACTTTTTTTATTCAAGCAATCACGAAAAAATCATCGTATAAAGTTAGTAAACTACGTTACAACCAAAAAAAATAAAAAAATCTAAAAATTTCTAAAATAATTTCAAATTACGGGGTGACCCTAATTTAATGCTCGGCAGTGTATGTCTAGTTTTCGAGAAATAGTAAAAATTTAAGTTAGCAGCCAAATTTGTAAAAATCTAAACCGGCTTGAAAGTGAACAACTCTGGATACAAACTATAGTGCTAGTAGGCGTTAACTTACCCCGTAAATTTTAATCTGTTTATATGTCTAGTTTTCGAGAAATAGTAAAAATTTAAGTTAGCAGCCAAATTTGTAAGAAACTAAAACGGCTTGCAAGTGAACGACTCTGGATAACACCTATAGTACTAGTAGGCGTTAACTTACCCCGTAAATTTTAATCTGTTTATATGTCTAGTTTTCGAGAAATAGTAAAAATTTAAGTTAGCAGCCAAATTTGTAAGAAACTAAAACGGCCTGCAAGTGAACGACTCTGGATAAAACCTATAGTGCTAGTAGGCCTTAACTTACCCCGTAAATTTTAATCTGTTTATATGTCTAGTTTTCGAGAAATATTAAAAATTTAAGTTAGCAGCCAAATTTGTAAAAATCTAAACCGGCTTGCAAGTGAACAACTCTGGATACAAACTATAGTGCTAGTAGGCCTTAACTTACCCCGTAAATTTTAATCTGTTTATATGTCTAGTTTTCGAGAAATAGTAAAAATTTAAGTTAGCAGCCAAATTTGTAAAAATCTAAACCGGCTTGCAAGTGAACAATTCTGGATACAAACTATAGTGCTAGTAGGCCTTAACTTACCCCGTAAATTTTAATCTGTTTATATGTCTAGATTTCGAGAAATAGTAAAAATTTAAGTTAGCAGCCAAATTTGTAAAAATCTAAACCGGCTTGCAAGTGAACAACTCTGGATACAAACTATAGTGCTAGTAGGCCTTAACGTACCTCATAAATTTTAATCTGTTTATATGTCTAGTTTTCGAGAAATAGTAAAAATTTAAGTTAGCAGCCAAATTTGTAAGAAACTAAAACGGCTTGCAAGTGAACGACTCTGGATAAAACCTATAGTGCTAGTAGGCCTTAACTTACCCCGTAAATTTTAATCTGTTTATACACTGCCGAGCATTAAATTAGGGTCACCCCGTAATTTGAAACTATTTTAGATATTTTTAGTTTTTTTTGTTTTTTTTTCGGTTGTAACGTAGTTTACTAACTTCATACGATGATTTTTTCGTGATTGCTTGAATAAAAAAAAGTTTTTGTTGTTTTGTTCAAAATTTATTTAAAGTAATGACAATGAAAATTTTATTTTGATATGCTTTTAGTTGAAACAAAAGAAATTTGAAGGATTTCAGTAGCGAGTATTCCCTCCTCTGGCAGTGATTACAGCTTGCAAATGACGAGGCATGCTTTGAATCAGATTTTGGATCACATCGTGCGGAAGATTGTGCCATTCCTGGACCAGTATGTCGCGAAGCTCTCTAGAATTTCTGGGGGCCGGCACGTGCCTCCGTAAACGTCTCCCCATCTCATCCCAAACAACTTCAATGGGATTTAAGGCTGGACTGCGAGCAGGCCACACAAATCACGTGATTTGAACCTCGTCAAGATAAGCAGTAACTATCCGAGCAGTGTGGGACCGTGCATTATCATGGATAAAGCTTGCGTCTTCTCCAAGAATAACCATGAATGGTACAACATGGTCTTCTAGAACCTCTGTCAGATACCTATGCGCAGTCAGCGTCCCATTCTGGATAAAGACTAACTCCGTGCGAGCTTCAAAATATATGCCTCCCCATGCCATAACTGATCCTCCACCAAATGGAAGTCGCTCGGCAATACACGCTTGAGCATATCTCTCGCCTTGTCGTCGCCACACTCTTACACGTCTATCTAAACCCGTAAGACAGAATCGCGATTCATCCGAAAACAATACGCGACTCCAATCCTCTATTGTCCAAGGCAAGTGTTCTCGTGCAAAATTCAACCTTGCAATCCGGTGTTCACGGGAAAGCGGCGGTACAGCAGCACTAGTTCAAGAAGATAATCCAGCAGCATGAAGTCGCCTCCTAACTGTCCACTCACTTATGTTGACATTTCTCACTTCTTGCAGATGATTTGGAAGGGAAACTGCCGTGACCGTTCGATTTCTCAAAGCACTAGAAACGAGAAAGCGGTCATCTCTAGCTGTTGTAGTCCTTCCTCGCCCTGAACCAGGTCTTCGAGTGAGCAGACCAGTCTCTTCGTACCGCTGAAATACTCGTTGCACACTAGAGAGAGTTACACCAACGTTTCTCGCAGTTTCGCGCTGACCGCGGCCATCTTCTATAGCCGCTACAATTCGCGCCGCAACAACAGGATTTATGGCCATTTTAATACACTTACAATGACAACACTACACAAGCATTTTGCAGTACAGAAATAAATCCACAGCAACAAAAAACTATGCTGATAATGGTTTTTAGGAATTCGGGTGAGGGGCCCTTTTTTTGTGAAACGCTTATCGCAACAACAAAAACTTTTTTTATTCAAGCAATCACGAAAAAATCATCGTATAAAGTTAGTAAACTACGTTACAACCGAAAAAATAAAAGAATCTAAAAATTTCTAAAATAATTTCAAATTACGGGGTGACCCTAATTTAATGCTCGGCAGTGTATGTCTAGTTTTCGAGAAATAGTAAAAATTTAAGTTAGCAGCCAAATTTGTAAAAATCTAAACCGGCTTGAAAGTGAACAACTCTGGATACAAACTATAGTGCTAGTAGGCCTTAACTTACCCCGTAAATTTTAATCTGTTTATATGTCTAGTTTTCGAGAAATAGTAAAAATTTAAGTTAGCAGCCAAATTTGTAAGAAACTAAAACGGCTTGCAAGTGAACGACTCTGGATAAAACCTATAGTGCTAGTAGGCGTTAACTTACCCCGTAAATTTTAATCTGTTTATATGTCTAGTTTTCGAGAAATAGTAAAAATTTAAGTTAGCAGCCAAATTTGTAAGAAACTAAAACGGCTTGCAAGTGAACGACTCTGGATAAAACCTATAGTGCTAGTAGGCCTTAACTTACCCCGTAAATTTTAATCTGTTTATATGTCTAGTTTTCGAGAAATAGTAAAAATTTAAGTTAGCAGCCAAATTTGTAAAAATCTAAACCGGCTTGCAAGTGAACAACTCTGGATACAAACTATAGTGCTAGTAGGCCTTAACTTACCCCGTAAATTGTAATCTGTTTATATGTCTAGTTTTCGAGAAATAGTAAAAATTTAAGTTAGCAGCCAAATTTGTAAAAATCTAAACCGGCTTGCAAGTGAACAACTCTGGATACAAACTATAGTGCTAGTAGGCCTTAACTTACCCCGTAAATTTTAATCTGTTTATATGTCTAGTTTTCGAGAAATAGTAAAAATTTAAGTTAGCAGCCAAATTTGTAAAAATCTAAACCGGCTTGCAAGTGAACAACTCTGGATACAAACTATAGTGCTAGTAGGCCTTAACGTACCTCATAAATTTTAATCTGTTTATATGTCTAGTTTTCGAGAAATAGTAAAAATTTAAGTTAGCAGCCAAATTTGTAAGAAACTAAAACGGCTTGCAAGTGAACGACTCTGGATAAAACCTATAGTGCTAGTAGGCCTTAACTTACCCCGTAAATTTTAATCTGTTTATACACTGCCGAGCATTAAATTAGGGTCACCCCGTAATTTGAAACTATTTTAGATATTATTAGTTTTTTTTGTTTTTTTTTCGGTTGTAACGTAGTTTACTAACTTCATACGATGATTTTTTCGTGATTGCTTGAATAAAAAAAAGTTTTTGTTGTTTTGTTCAAAATTTATTTAAAGTAATGACAATGAAAATTTTATTTTGATATGCTTTTAGTTGAAACAAAAGAAATTTGAAGGATTTCAGTAGCGAGTATTCCCTCCTCTGGCAGTGATTACAGCTTGCAAATGACGAGGCATGCTTTGAATCAGATTTTGGATCACATCGTGCGGAAGATTGTCCCATTCCTGGACCAGTATGTCGCGAAGCTCTCTAGAATTTCTGGGGGCCGGCACGTGCCTCCGTAAACGTCTCCCCATCTCATCCCAAACAAGTTCAATGGGATTTAAGGCTGGACTGCGAGCAGGCCACACAAATCACGTGATTTGAACCTCGTCAAGATAAGCAGTAACTATCCGAGCAGTGTGGGGCCGTGCATTATCATGGATAAAGGTTGCGTCTTCTCCAAGAATAACCATGAATGGTACAACATGGTCTTCTAGAACCTCTGTCAGGTACCTATGCGCAGTCAGCGTCCCATTCTGGATAAAGACTAACTCCGTGCGAGCTTCAAAAGATATGCCTCCCCATGCCATAACTGATCCTCCACCAAATGGAAGTCGCTCGGTTTTGATTGGGTTAAAGTTATAGTCTAGGAGATGTTCTATTTATTGGTGAAAACCTCAAGTCTCTATATAGACCGGAAGAGATTTGACGATTTTTAAATTTAAGAATCACGTGTCCATACAAATTTAAGATATAGTTATAGTCTAGGAGATGTTCAATTAATTGGTGAAAACCGCAAGTCTCTATATAGACCGGAAGAGATTTGACGATTTTTAAATTTAAGGATCACGTGTCCATACAAATTTAAGATATAGTTATAGTCTAGGAGATGTTCTATTTATTGGTGAAAACCTCAAGTCTCTATATAGACCGGAAGACATTTGACGATTTTTAAATTTAAGGATCACGTGTCCATACAATTTTAAGATATAGTTATAGTCTAGGAGATGTTCTATTTATTGGTGAAAACCGCAAGTCTCTATATAGACCGGAAGAGATTTGACGATTTTTAAATTTAAGGATCACGTGTCCATACAAATTTAAGATATAGTTATAGTCTAGGAGATGTTCTATTAATTGGTGAAAACCGCAAGTCTCTATATAGACCGGAAGAGATTTGACGATTTTTCAATTTAAGGATCACGTGTCCATACAAATTTAAGATATAGTTATAGTCTAGGAGATGTTCAATTAATTGGTCAAAACCGCAAGTCTCTATATAGACCGGAAGAGATTTGACGATTTTTAAATTTAAGGATCACGTATCCATACAAATTTAAGATATAGTTATAGTCTAGGAGATGTTCTATTTATTGGTGAAAACCTCAAGTCTCTATATAGACCGGAAGACATTTGACGATTTTTAAATTTAAGGATCACGTATCCATACAAATTTAAGATATAGTTATAGTCTAGGAGATGTTCTATTTATTGGTGAAAACCTCAAGTCTCTATATAGACCGGAAGACATTTGACAATTTTTAAATTTAAGGATCACGTGTCCATACAAATTTAAGATATAGTTATAGTCTAGGAGATGTTCTATTTCTTGGTGAAAACCGCAAGTCTCTATATAGACCGGAAGAGATTTGACGATTTTTAAATTTAGGGATCACGTGTCCATACAAGTTTAGGATATAGTTATAGTCTAGGAGATGTTCAATTAATTGGTGAAAACCGCAAGTCTCTATATAGACCGGAAGAGAGTTGACGATTTTTAAATTTAAGGATCACGTGTCCATACAAATTTAAGATATAGTTATAGTCTAGGAGATGTTCTATTTATTGGTGAAAACCGCAAGTCTCTATATAGACCGGAAGAGATTTGACGATTTTTAAATTTAGGGATCACGTGTCCATACAAATTTAAGATAGAGTTTTAAATACATTAAATTAAATTACTACATAACAAACATAACATAACCGTTTTTATCCGCTACCGGATGGGTTTGGTTTTGCTCCGTTTTTATCCGCTACCGGATGGGTTTGGTTTTGCTCCGTTTTTATCCGCTACCGGATGGGTTTGGTTTTGCTCCGTTTTTATCCGCTACCGGATGGGTTTGGTTTTGCTCCGTTTTTATCCGCTACCGGATGGGTTTGGTTTTGCTCCGTTTTTATCCGCTACTGGATGGGTTTGGTTTTGCTCCGTTTTTATCCGCTACTGGATGGGTTTAGTTTTGCTCCGTTTTTATCCGCTACCGGATGGGTTTGGTTTTGCTCCGTTTTTATCCGCTACCGGATGGGTTTGGTTTTGCTCCGTTGTAAAAAAATCAAAATTTTTGGTCTCAGATTTTCCTGAAAATGGGTTGTTTCCTAGTCAATTTGATGCCGGAGAACACGAAAAAACCATCCATTTCGTCGTATCTCTTCGGGAATTGGAATTTTCCGACGAAAAATAGATTTCCTGAAGAAATAGGACAAAATGGAGGGGTTTTTCGTTTTCTCCGGCATGAAATTGACAAGGAAGCTCAATTTCAGGACAATCTGAGTTGAAAAATTTTGAAAAAAAAAATATTGATACAGAAGACTCCCCCCTTGTAAAAAAATCAAAATTTTTGGTCTCAGATTTTCCTGAAAATGGGTTGTTTCCTAGTCAATTTGATGCCGGAGAACACGAAAAAACCATCCATTTCGTCGTATCTCTACGGGAATTGGAATTTTCCGACGAAAAATAGATTTCCTGAAGAAATAGGACAAAATGGAGGGGTTTTTCGTTTTCTCCGGTATGAAATTGACAAGGAAGCTCAATTTCAGGACAATCTGAGAGTTGAAAAATTTTGAAAAAAAAAATATTGATACAGAAGACTCCCCCCTTGTAAAAAAATCAAAATTTTTGGTCTCAGATTTTCCTGAAAATGGGTTGTTTCCTAGTCAATTTGATGCCGGAGAACACGAAAAAACCATCCATTTCGTCGTATCTCTTCGGGAATTGGAATTTTCCGACGAAAAATAGATTTCCTGAAGAAATAGGACAAAATGGAGGGGTTTTTCGTTTTCTCTGGCATGAAATTGACAAGGAAGCTCAATTTCAGGACAATCTGAGAGTTGAAAAATTTTGAAAAAAAAAATATTGATACAGAAGACTCCCCCCTTGTAAAAAAATCAAAATTTTTGGTCTCAGATTTTCCTGAAAATGGGTTGTTTCCCAGTCAATTTGATGCCGGAGAACACGAAAAAACCATCCATTTCGTCGTATCTCTACGGGAATTGGAATTTTCCAACGAAAAATAGATTTCCTGAAGGAATAGGACAAAATGGAGGGGTTTTTCGTTTTCTCCGGTATGAAATTGACAAGGAAGCTCAATTTCAGGACAATCTGAGAGTTGAAAAATTTTGAAAAAAAAAATATTGATACAGAAGACTCCCCCCTTGTAAAAAAATCAAAATTTTTGGTCTCAGATTTTCCTGAAAATGGGTTGTTTCCTAGTCAATTTGATGCCGGAGAACACGAAAAAACCATCCATTTCGTCGTATCTCTACGGGAGTAAGTCTCTATATAGACCGGAAGACATTTGACGATTTTTAAAAATAGATTTCCTGAAGAAATAGGACAAAATGGAGGGGTTTTTCGTTTTCTCCGGCATGAAATTGACAAGGAAGCTCAATTTCAGGACAATCTGAGTTGAAAAATTTTGAAAAAAAAAATATTGATACAGAAGACTCCCCCCTTGTAAAAAAATCAAAATTTTTGGTCTCAGATTTTCCTGAAAATGGGTTGTTTCCTAGTCAATTTGATGCCGGAGAACACGAAAAAACCATCCATTTCGTCGTATCTCTACGGGAATTGGAATTTTCCGACGAAAAATAGATTTCCTGAAGAAATAGGACAAAATGGAGGGGTTTTTCGTTTTCTCCGGTATGAAATTGACAAGGAAGCTCAATTTCAGGACAATCTGAGAGTTGAAAAATTTTGAAAAAAAAAATATTGATACAGAAGAATCAAAATTTTTGGTCTCAGATTTTCCTGACGATTTTTAAATTTAGGGATCACGTGTCCATACAAGTTTAAGATATAGTTATAGTCTAGGAGATGTTCTATTTATTGGTGAAAACCTCAAGTCTCTATATAGACCGGAAGAGATTTGACGATTTTTAAATTTAAGAATCACGTGTCCATACAAATTTAAGATATAGTTATAGTCTAGGAGATGTTCAATTAATTGGTGAAAACCGCAAGTCTCTATATAGACCGGAAGAGATTTGACGATTTTTAAATTTAAGGATCACGTATCCATACAAATTTAAGATATAGTTATAGTCTAGGAGATGTTCTATTAATTGGTGAAAACCGCAAGTCTCTATATAGACCGGAAGAGATTTGACGATTTTTAAATTTAAGGATCACGTGTCCATACAAATTTAAGATATAGTTATAGTCTAGGAGATGTTCAATTAATTGGTCAAAACCGCAAGTCTCTATATAGACCGGAAGAGATTTGACGATTTTTAAATTTAAGGATCACGTATCCATACAAATTTAAGATATAGTTATAGTCTAGGAGATGTTCTATTTATTGGTGAAAACCTCAAGTCTCTATATAGACCGGAAGACATTTGACGATTTTTAAATTTAAGGATCACGTATCCATACAAATTTAAGATATAGTTATAGTCTAGGAGATGTTCTATTTATTGGTGAAAACCTCAAGTCTCTATATAGACCGGAAGACATTTGACGATTTTTAAATTTAAGGATCACGTGTCCATACAAATTTAAGATATAGTTATAGTCTAGGAGATGTTCTATTTCTTGGTGAAAACCGCAAGTCTCTATATAGACCGGAAGAGATTTGACGATTTTTAAATTTAGGGATCACGTGTCCATACAAGTTTAGGATATAGTTATAGTCTAGGAGATGTTCAATTAATTGGTGAAAACCGCAAGTCTCTATATAGACCGGAAGAGATTTGACGATTTTTAAATTTAAGGATCACGTGTCCATACAAATTTAAGATATAGTTATAGTCTAGGAGATGTTCTATTTATTGGTGAAAACCGCAAGTCTCTATATAGACCGGAAGAGATTTGACGATTTTTAAATTTAGGGATCACGTGTCCATACAAATTTAAGATAGAGTTTTAAATACATTAAATTAAATTACTACATAACAAACATAACATAACCGTTTTTATCCGCTACCGGATGGGTTTGGTTTTTCTCCGTTTTTATCCGCTACCGGATGGGTTTGGTTTTGCTCCGTTTTTATCCGCTACCGGATGGGTTTGGTTTTGCTCCGTTTTTATCCGCTACCGGATGGGTTTGGTTTTGCTCCGTTTTTATCCGCTACCGGATGGGTTTGGTTTTGCTCCGTTTTTATCCGCTACCGGATGGGTTTGGTTTTGCTCCGTTGTAAAAAAATCAAAATTTTTGGTCTCAGATTTTCCTGAAAATGGGTTGTTTCCTAGTCAATTTGATGCCGGAGAACACGAAAAAACCATCCATTTCGTCGTATCTCTTCGGGAATTGGAATTTTCCGACGAAAAATAGATTTCCTGAAGAAATAGGACAAAATGGAGGGGTTTTTCGTTTTCTCCGGCATGAAATTGACAAGGAAGCTCAATTTCAGGACAATCTGAGTTGAAAAATTTTGACAAAAAAAATATTGATACAGAAGACTCCCCCCTTGTAAAAAAATCAAAATTTTTGGTCTCAGATTTTCCTGAAAATGGGTTGTTTCCTAGTCAATTTGATGCCGGAGAACACGAAAAAACCATCCATTTCGTCGTATCTCTACGGGAATTGGAATTTTCCGACGAAAAATAGATTTCCTGAAGAAATAGGACAAAATGGAGGGGTTTTTCGTTTTCTCCGGTATGAAATTGACAAGGAAGCTCAATTTCAGGACAATCTGAGAGTTGAAAAATTTTGAAAAAAAAAATATTGATACAGAAGACTCCCCCTTTGTAAAAAAATCAAAATTTTTGGTCTCAGATTTTCCTGAAAATAGGTTGTTTCCTAGTCAATTTGATGCCGGAGAACACGAAAAAACCATCCATTTCGTCGTATCTCTACGGGAATTGGAATTTTCCAACGAAAAATAGATTTCCTGAAGGAATAGGACAAAATGGAGGGGTTTTTCGTTTTCTCCGGTATGAAATTGACAAGGAAGCTCAATTTCAGGACAATATGAGAGTTGAAAAATTTTGAAAAAAAAAATATTGATACAGAAGACTCCCCCCTTGTAAAAAAATCAAAATTTTTGGTCTCAGATTTTCCTGAAAATGGGTTGTTTCCTAGTCAATTTGATGCCGGAGAACACGAAAAAACCATCCATTTCGTCGTATCTCTACGGGAGTAAGTCTCTATATAGACCGGAAGACATTTGACGATTTTTAAATTTAAGGATCACGTGTCCATACAATTTTAAGATATAGTTATAGTCTAGGAGATGTTCTATTTATTGGTGAAAACCGCAAGTCTCTATATAGACCGGAAGAGATTTGACGATTTTTAAATTTAGGGATCACGTGTCCATACAAATTTAAGATAGAGTTTTAAATACATTAAATTAAATTACTACATAACAAACATAACATAACCGTTTTTATCCGCTACCGGATGGGTTTGGTTTTGCTCCGTTTTTATCCGCTACCGGATGGGTTTGGTTTTGCTCCGTTTTTATCCGCTACCGGATGGGTTTGGTTTTGCTCCGTTTTTATCCGCTACCGGATGGGTTTGGTTTTGCTCCGTTTTTATCCGCTACCGGATGGGTTTGGTTTTGCTCCGTTTTTATCCGCTACTGGATGGGTTTGGTTTTGCTCCGTTTTTATCCGCTACTGGATGGGTTTGGTTTTGCTCCGTTTTTATCCGCTACCGGATGGGTTTGGTTTTGCTCCGTTTTTATCCGCTACCGGATGGGTTTGGTTTTGCTCCGTTGTAAAAAAATCAAAATTTTTGGTCTCAGATTTTCCTGAAAATGGGTTGTTTCCTAGTCAATTTGATGCCGGAGAACACGAAAAAACCATCCATTTCGTCGTATCTCTTCGGGAATTGGAATTTTCCGACGAAAAATAGATTTCCTGAAGAAATAGGACAAAATGGAGGGGTTTTTCGTTTTCTCCGGCATGAAATTGACAAGGAAGCTCAATTTCAGGACAATCTGAGTTGAAAAATTTTGAAAAAAAAAATATTGATACAGAAGACTCCCCCCTTGTAAAAAAATCAAAATTTTTGGTCTCAGATTTTCCTGAAAATGGGTTGTTTCCTAGTCAATTTGATGCCGGAGAACAAGAAAAAACCATCCATTTCGTCGTATCTCTACGGGAATTGGAATTTTCCGACGAAAAATAGATTTCCTGAAGAAATAGGACAAAATGGAGGGGTTTTTCGTTTTCTCCGGTATGAAATTGACAAGGAAGCTCAATTTCAGGACAATCTGAGTTGAAAAATTTTGAAAAAAAAAATATTGATACAGAAGACTCCCCCCTTGTAAAAAAATCAAAATTTTTGGTCTCAGATTTTCCTGAAAATGGGTTGTTTCCTAGTCAATTTGATGCCGGAGAACACGAAAAAACCATCCATTTCGTCGTATCTCTACGGGAATTGGAATTTTCCGACGAAAAATAGATTTCCTGAAGAAATAGGACAAAATGGAGGGGTTTTTCGTTTTCTCCGGTATGAAATTGACAAGGAAGCTCAATTTCAGGACAATCTGAGAGTTGAAAAATTTTGAAAAAAAAAATATTGATACAGAAGACTCCCCCCTTGTAAAAAAATCAAAATTTTTGGTCTCAGATTTTCCTGAAAATGGGTTGTTTCCTAGTCAATTTGATGCCGGAGAACACGAAAAAACCATCCATTTCGTCGTATCTCTTCGGGAATTGGAATTTTCCGACGAAAAATAGATTTCCTGAAGAAATAGGACAAAATGGAGGGGTTTTTCGTTTTCTCCGGCATGAAATTGACAAGGAAGCTCAATTTCAGGACAATCTGAGTTGAAAAATTTTGAAAAAAAAAATATTGATACAGAAGACTCCCCCCTTGTAAAAAAATCAAAATTTTTGGTCTCAGATTTTCCTGAAAATGGGTTGTTTCCTAGTCAATTTGATGCCGGAGAACACGAAAAAACCATCCATTTCGTCGTATCTCTACGGGAATTGGAATTTTCCGACGAAAAATAGATTTCCTGAAGAAATAGGACAAAATGGAGGGGTTTTTCGTTTTCTCCGGTATGAAATTGACAAGGAAGCTCAATTTCAGGACAATCTGAGAGTTGAAAAATTTTGAAAAAAAAAATATTGATACAGAAGACTCCCCCCTTGTAAAAAAATCAAAATTTTTGGTCTCAGATTTTCCTGAAAATGGGTTGTTTCCTAGTCAATTTGATGCCGGAGAACACGAAAAAACCATCCATTTCGTCGTATCTCTTCGGGAATTGGAATTTTCCGACGAAAAATAGATTTCCTGAAGAAATAGGACAAAATGGAGGGGTTTTTCGTTTTCTCTGGCATGAAATTGACAAGGAAGCTCAATTTCAGGACAATCTGAGAGTTGAAAAATTTTGAAAAAAAAAATATTGATACAGAAGACTCCCCCCTTGTAAAAAAATCAAAATTTTTGGTCTCAGATTTTCCTGAAAATGGGTTGTTTCCTAGTCAATTTGATGCCGGAGAACACGAAAAAACCATCCATTTCGTCGTATCTCTACGGGAATTGGAATTTTCCAACGAAAAATAGATTTCCTGAAGGAATAGGACAAAATGGAGGGGTTTTTCGTTTTCTCCGGTATGAAATTGACAAGGAAGCTCAATTTCAGGACAATCTGAGAGTTGAAAAATTTTGAAAAAAAAAATATTGATACAGAAGACTCCCCCCTTGTAAAAAATCAAAATTTTTGGTCTCAGATTTTCCTGAAAATGGGTTGTTTCCTAGTCAATTTGATGCCGGAGAACACGAAAAAACCATCCATTTCGTCGTATCTCTACGGGAGTAAGTCTCTATATAGACCGGAAGACATTTGACGATTTTTAAAAATAGATTTCCTGAAGAAATAGGACAAAATGGAGGGGTTTTTCGTTTTCTCCGGCATGAAATTGACAAGGAAGCTCAATTTCAGGACAATCTGAGTTGAAAAATTTTGAAAAAAAAAATATTGATACAGAAGACTCCCCCCTTGTAAAAAAATCAAAATTTTTGGTCTCAGATTTTCCTGAAAATGGGTTGTTTCCTAGTCAATTTGATGCCGGAGAACACGAAAAAACCATCCATTTCGTCGTATCTCTACGGGAATTGGAATTTTCCGACGAAAAATAGATTTCCTGAAGAAATAGGACAAAATGGAGGGGTTTTTCGTTTTCTCCGGTATGAAATTGACAAGGAAGCTCAATTTCAGGACAATCTGAGAGTTGAAAAATTTTGAAAAAAAAAATATTGATACAGAAGAATCAAAATTTTTGGTCTCAGATTTTCCTGACGATTTTTAAATTTAGGGATCACGTGTCCATACAAGTTTAAGATATAGTTATAGTCTAGGAGATGTTCTATTTATTGGTGAAAACCTCAAGTCTCTATATAGACCGGAAGAGATTTGACGATTTTTAAATTTAAGAATCACGTGTCCATACAAATTTAAGATATAGTTATAGTCTAGGAGATGTTCAATTAATTGGTGAAAACCGCAAGTCTCTATATAGACCGGAAGAGATTTGACGATTTTTAAATTTAAGGATCACGTATCCATACAAATTTAAGATATAGTTATAGTCTAGGAGATGTTCTATTAATTGGTGAAAACCGCAAGTCTCTATATAGACCGGAAGAGATTTGACGATTTTTAAATTTAAGGATCACGTGTCCATACAAATTTAAGATATAGTTATAGTCTAGGAGATGTTCAATTAATTGGTCAAAACCGCAAGTCTCTATATAGACCGGAAGAGATTTGACGATTTTTAAATTTAAGGATCACGTATCCATACAAATTTAAGATATAGTTATAGTCTAGGAGATGTTCTATTTATTGGTGAAAACCTCAAGTCTCTATATAGACCGGAAGACATTTGACGATTTTTAAATTTAAGGATCACGTATCCATACAAATTTAAGATATAGTTATAGTCTAGGAGATGTTCTATTTATTGGTGAAAACCTCAAGTCTCTATATAGACCGGAAGACATTTGACGATTTTTAAATTTAAGGATCACGTGTCCATACAAATTTAAGATATAGTTATAGTCTAGGAGATGTTCTATTTCTTGGTGAAAACCGCAAGTCTCTATATAGACCGGAAGAGATTTGACGATTTTTAAATTTAGGGATCACGTGTCCATACAAGTTTAGGATATAGTTATAGTCTAGGAGATGTTCAATTAATTGGTGAAAACCGCAAGTCTCTATATAGACCGGAAGAGATTTGACGATTTTTAAATTTAAGGATCACGTGTCCATACAAATTTAAGATATAGTTATAGTCTAGGAGATGTTCTATTTATTGGTGAAAACCGCAAGTCTCTATATAGACCGGAAGAGATTTGACGATTTTTAAATTTAGGGATCACGTGTCCATACAAATTTAAGATAGAGTTTTAAATACATTAAATTAAATTACTACATAACAAACATAACATAACCGTTTTTATCCGCTACCGGATGGGTTTGGTTTTTCTCCGTTTTTATCCGCTACCGGATGGGTTTGGTTTTGCTCCGTTTTTATCCGCTACCGGATGGGTTTGGTTTTGCTCCGTTTTTATCCGCTACCGGATGGGTTTGGTTTTGCTCCGTTTTTATCCGCTACCGGATGGGTTTGGTTTTGCTCCGTTTTTATCCGCTACCGGATGGGTTTGGTTTTGCTCCGTTGTAAAAAAATCAAAATTTTTGGTCTCAGATTTTCCTGAAAATGGGTTGTTTCCTAGTCAATTTGATGCCGGAGAACACGAAAAAACCATCCATTTCGTCGTATCTCTTCGGGAATTGGAATTTTCCGACGAAAAATAGATTTCCTGAAGAAATAGGACAAAATGGAGGGGTTTTTCGTTTTCTCCGGCATGAAATTGACAAGGAAGCTCAATTTCAGGACAATCTGAGTTGAAAAATTTTGACAAAAAAAATATTGATACAGAAGACTCCCCCCTTGTAAAAAAATCAAAATTTTTGGTCTCAGATTTTCCTGAAAATGGGTTGTTTCCTAGTCAATTTGATGCCGGAGAACACGAAAAAACCATCCATTTCGTCGTATCTCTACGGGAATTGGAATTTTCCGACGAAAAATAGATTTCCTGAAGAAATAGGACAAAATGGAGGGGTTTTTCGTTTTCTCCGGTATGAAATTGACAAGGAAGCTCAATTTCAGGACAATCTGAGAGTTGAAAAATTTTGAAAAAAAAAATATTGATACAGAAGACTCCCCCTTTGTAAAAAAATCAAAATTTTTGGTCTCAGATTTTCCTGAAAATGGGTTGTTTCCTAGTCAATTTGATGCCGGAGAACACGAAAAAACCATCCATTTCGTCGTATCTCTACGGGAATTGGAATTTTCCAACGAAAAATAGATTTCCTGAAGGAATAGGACAAAATGGAGGGGTTTTTCGTTTTCTCCGGTATGAAATTGACAAGGAAGCTCAATTTCAGGACAATCTGAGAGTTGAAAAATTTTGAAAAAAAAAATATTGATACAGAAGACTCCCCCCTTGTAAAAAAATCAAAATTTTTGGTCTCAGATTTTCCTGAAAATGGGTTGTTTCCTAGTCAATTTGATGCCGGAGAACACGAAAAAACCATCCATTTCGTCGTATCTCTACGGGAGTAAGTCTCTATATAGACCGGAAGACATTTGACGATTTTTAAAAATAGATTTCCTGAAGAAATAGGACAAAATGGAGGGGTTTTTCGTTTTCTCCGGCATGAAATTGACAAGGAAGCTCAATTTCAGGACAATCTGAGTTGAAAAATTTTGAAAAAAAAAATATTGATACAGAAGACTCCCCCCTTGTAAAAAAATCAAAATTTTTGGTCTCAGATTTTCCTGAAAATGGGTTGTTTCCTAGTCAATTTGATGCCGGAGAACACGAAAAAACCATCCATTTCGTCGTATCTCTACGGGAATTGGAATTTTCCGACGAAAAATAGATTTCCTGAAGAAATAGGACAAAATGGAGGGGTTTTTCGTTTTCTCCGGTATGAAATTGACAAGGAAGCTCAATTTCAGGACAATCTGAGAGTTGAAAAATTTTGAAAAAAAAAATATTGATACAGAAGACTCCCCCCTTGTAAAAAAATCAAAATTTTTGGTCTCAGATTTTCCTGAAAATAGGTTGTTTCCTAGTCAATTTGATGCCGGAGAACACGAAAAAACCATCCATTTCGTCGTATCTCTACGGGAATTGGAATTTTCCAACGAAAAATAGATTTCCTGAAGGAATAGGACAAAATGGAGGGGTTTTTCGTTTTCTCCGGTATGAAATTGACAAGGAAGCTCAATTTCAGGACAATATGAGAGTTGAAAAATTTTGAAAAAAAAAATATTGATACAGAAGACTCCCCCCTTGTAAAAAAATCAAAATTTTTGGTCTCAGATTTTCCTGAAAATGGGTTGTTTCCTAGTCAATTTGATGCCGGAGAACACGAAAAAACCATCCATTTCGTCGTATCTCTACGGGAGTAAGTCTCTATATAGACCGGAAGACATTTGACGATTTTTAAATTTAAGGATCACGTGTCCATACAATTTTAAGATATAGTTATAGTCTAGGAGATGTTCTATTTATTGGTGAAAACCGCAAGTCTCTATATAGACCGGAAGAGATTTGACGATTTTTAAATTTAGGGATCACGTGTCCATACAAATTTAAGATAGAGTTTTAAATACATTAAATTAAATTACTACATAACAAACATAACATAACCGTTTTTATCCGCTACCGGATGGGTTTGGTTTTGCTCCGTTTTTATCCGCTACCGGATGGGTTTGGTTTTGCTCCGTTTTTATCCGCTACCGGATGGGTTTGGTTTTGCTCCGTTTTTATCCGCTACCGGATGGGTTTGGTTTTGCTCCGTTTTTATCCGCTACCGGATGGGTTTGGTTTTGCTCCGTTTTTATCCGCTACTGGATGGGTTTGGTTTTGCTCCGTTTTTATCCGCTACTGGATGGGTTTGGTTTTGCTCCGTTTTTATCCGCTACCGGATGGGTTTGGTTTTGCTCCGTTTTTATCCGCTACCGGATGGGTTTGGTTTTGCTCCGTTGTAAAAAAATCAAAATTTTTGGTCTCAGATTTTCCTGAAAATGGGTTGTTTCCTAGTCAATTTGATGCCGGAGAACACGAAAAAACCATCCATTTCGTCGTATCTCTTCGGGAATTGGAATTTTCCGACGAAAAATAGATTTCCTGAAGAAATAGGACAAAATGGAGGGGTTTTTCGTTTTCTCCGGCATGAAATTGACAAGGAAGCTCAATTTCAGGACAATCTGAGTTGAAAAATTTTGAAAAAAAAAATATTGATACAGAAGACTCCCCCCTTGTAAAAAAATCAAAATTTTTGGTCTCAGATTTTCCTGAAAATGGGTTGTTTCCTAGTCAATTTGATGCCGGAGAACAAGAAAAAACCATCCATTTCGTCGTATCTCTACGGGAATTGGAATTTTCCGACGAAAAATAGATTTCCTGAAGAAATAGGACAAAATGGAGGGGTTTTTCGTTTTCTCCGGTATGAAATTGACAAGGAAGCTCAATTTCAGGACAATCTGAGAGTTGAAAAATTTTGAAAAAAAAAATATTGATACAGAAGACTCCCCCCTTGTAAAAAAATCAAAATTTTTGGTCTCAGATTTTCCTGAAAATGGGTTGTTTCCTAGTCAATTTGATGCCGGAGAACACGAAAAAACCATCCATTTCGTCGTATCTCTACGGGAGTAAGTCTCTATATAGACCGGAAGACATTTGACGATTTTTAAATTTAAGGATCACGTGTCCATACAATTTTAAGATATAGTTATAGTCTAGGAGATGTTCTATTTATTGGTGAAAACCGCAAGTCTCTATATAGACCGGAAGAGATTTGACGATTTTTAAATTTAAGGATCACGTGTCCATACAAATTTAAGATATAGTTATAGTCTAGGAGATGTTCAATTAATTGGTCAAAACCGCAAGTCTCTATATAGACCGGAAGAGATTTGACGATTTTTAAATTTAAGGATCACGTATCCATACAAATTTAAGATATAGTTATAGTCTAGGAGATGTTCTATTTATTGGTGAAAACCTCAAGTCTCTATATAGACCGGAAGACATTTGACGATTTTTAAATTTAAGGATCACGTATCCATACAAATTTAAGATATAGTTATAGTCTAGGAGATGTTCTATTTATTGGTGAAAACCTCAAGTCTCTATATAGACCGGAAGACATTTGACGATTTTTAAATTTATGGATCACGTGTCCATACAAATTTAAGATATAGTTATAGTCTAGGAGATGTTCTATTTCTTGGTGAAAACCGCAAGTCTCTATATAGACCGGAAGAGATTTGACGATTTTTAAATTTAGGGATCACGTGTCCATACAAGTTTAGGATATAGTTATAGTCTAGGAGATGTTCAATTAATTGGTGAAAACCGCAAGTCTCTATATAGAACGGAAGAGATTTGACGATTTTTAATTTTAAGGATCACGTGTCCATACAAATTTAAGATATAGTTATAGTCTAGGAGATGTTCTATTTATTGGTGAAAACCGCAAGTCTCTATATAGACCGGAAGAGATTTGACGATTTTTAAATTTAGGGATCACGTGTCCACACAAATTTAAGATAGAGTTTTAAATACATTAAATTAAATTACTACATAACAAACATAACATAACCGTTTTTATCCGCTACCGAATGGGTTTGGTTTTGCTCCGTTTTTATCCGCTACCGGATGGGTTTGGTTTTGCTCCGTTTTTATCCGCTACCGGATGGGTTTGGTTTTGCTCCGTTTTTATCCGCTACCGGATGGGTTTGGTTTTGCTCCGTTTTTATCCGCTACCGGATGGGTTTGGTTTTGCTCCGTTTTTATCCGCTACTGGATGGGTTTGGTTTTGCTCCGTTTTTATCCGCTACTGGATGGGTTTGGTTTTGCTCCGTTTTTATCCGCTACCGGATGGGTTTGGTTTTGCTCCGTTTTTATCCGCTACCGGATGGGTTTGGTTTTGCTCCGTTGTAAAAAAATCAAAATTTTTGGTCTCAGATTTTCCTGAAAATGGGTTGTTTCCTAGTCAATTTGATGCCGGAGAACACGAAAAAACCATCCATTTCGTCGTATCTCTTCGGGAATTGGAATTTTCCGACGAAAAATAGATTTCCTGAAGAAATTGGACAAAATGGAGGGGTTTTTCGTTTTCTCCGGCATGAAATTGACAAGGAAGCTCAATTTCAGGACAATCTGAGTTGAAAAATTTTGAAAAAAAAAATATTGATACAGAAGACTCCCCCCTTGTAAAAAAATCAAAATTTTTGGTCTCAGATTTTCCTGAAAATGGGTTGTTTCCTAGTCAATTTGATGCCGGAGAACACGAAAAAACCATCCATTTCGTCGTATCTCTTCGGGAATTGGAATTTTCCGACGAAAAATAGATTTCCTGAAGAAATAGGACAAAATGGAGGGGTTTTTCGTTTTCTCTGGCATGAAATTGACAAGGAAGCTCAATTTCAGGACAATCTGAGAGTTGAAAAATTTTGAAAAAAAAATATTGATACAGAAGACTCCCCCCTTGTAAAAAAATCAAAATTTTTGGTCTCAGATTTTCCTGAAAATGGGTTGTCTGAAAACCGCAAGTCTCTATATAGACCGGAAGAGATTTGACGATTTATAAATTTAGGGATCACGTGTCCATACAAGTTTAGGATATAGTTATAGTCTAGGAGATGTTCAATTAATTGGTGAAAACCGCAAGTCTCTATATAGACCGGAAGAGATTTGACGATTTTTAAATTTAGGGATCACGTGTCCATACAAATTTAAGATAGAGTTTTAAATACATTAAATTAAATTACTACATAACAAACATAACATAACCGTTTTTATCCGCTACCGGATGGGTTTGGTTTTGCTCCGTTTTTATCCGCTACCGGATGGGTTTGGTTTTGCTCCGTTTTTATCCGCTACCGGATGGGTTTGGTTTTGCTCCGTTTTTATCCGCTACCGGATGGGTTTGGTTTTGCTCCGTTTTTATCCGCTACCGGATGGGTTTGGTTTTGCTCCGTTTTTATTCGCTACTGGATGGGTTTGGTTTTGCTCGGTTTTTATCCGCTACTGGATGGGTTTGGTTTTGCTCCGTTTTTATCCGCTACCGGATGGGTTTGGTTTTGCTCCGTTTTTATCCGCTACCGGATGGGTTTGGTTTTGCTCCGTTGTAAAAAAATCAAAATTTTTGGACGATTTTTAAATTTAGGGATCATGTGTCCATACAAGTTTAAGATATAGTTATAGTCTAGGAGATGTTCTATTTATTGGTGAAAACCTCAAGTCTCTATATAGACCGGAAGAGATTTGACGATTTTTAAATTTAAGAATCACGTGTCCATACAAATTTAAGATATAGTTATAGTCTAGGAGATGTTCAATTAATTGGTGAAAACCGCAAGTCTCTATATAGACCGGAAGAGATTTGACGATTTTTAAATTTAAGGATCACGTATCCATACAAATTTAAGATATAGTTATAGTCTAGGAGATGTTCTATTTATTGGTGAAAACCTCAAGTCTCTATATAGACCGGAAGACATTTGACGATTTTTAAATTTAAGGATCACGTGTCATAGTTATAGTCTAGGAGATGTTCTATTTATTGGTGAAAACCGCAAGTCTCTATATAGACCGGAAGAGATTTGACGATTTTTAAATTTAGGGATCACGTGTCCATACAAATTTAAGATAGAGTTTTAAATACATTAAATTAAATTACTACATAACAAACATAACATAACCGTTTTTATCCGCTACCGGATGGGTTTGGTTTTGCTCCGTTTTTATCCGCTACCGGATGGGTTTGGTTTTGCTCCGTTTTTATCCGCTACCGGATGGGTTTGGTTTTGCTCCGTTTTTATCCGCTACCGGATGGGTTTGGTTTTACTCCGTTTTTATCCGCTACCGGATGGGTTTGGTTTTGCTCCGTTTTTATCCGCTACTGGATGGGTTTGGTTTTGCTCCGTTTTTATCCGCTACTGGATGGGTTTGGTTTTGCTCCGTTTTTATCCGCTACCGGATGGGTTTGGTTTTGCTCCGTTTTTATCCGCTACCGGATGGGTTTGGTTTTGCTCCGTTGTAAAAAAATCAAAATTTTTGGTCTCAGATTTTCCTGAAAATGGGTTGTTTCCTAGTCAATTTGATGCCGGAGAACACGAAAAAACCATCCATTTCGTCGTATCTCTTCGGGAATTGGAATTTTCCGACGAAAAATAGATTTCCTGAAGAAATAGGACAAAATGGAGGGGTTTTTCGTTTTCTCCGGTATGAAATTGACAAGGAAGCTCAATTTCAGGACAATCTGAGAGTTGAAAAATTTTGAAAAAAAAAATATTGATACAGAAGACTCCCCCCTTGTAAAAAAATCAAAATTTTTGGTCTCAGATTTTCCTGAAAATGGGTTGTTTCCTAGTCAATTTGATGCCGGAGAACACGAAAAAACCATCCATTTCGTCGTATCTCTTCGGGAATTGGAATTTTCCGACGAAAAATAGATTTCCTGAAGAAATAGGACAAAATGGAGGGGTTTTTCGTTTTCTCTGGCATGAAATTGACAAGGAAGCTCAATTTCAGGACAATCTGAGAGTTGAAAAATTTTGAAAAAAAAAATATTGATACAGAAGACTCCCCCCTTGTAAAAAAATCAAAATTTTTGGTCTCAGATTTTCCTGAAAATGGGTTGTTTCCTAGTCAATTTGATGCCGGAGAACACGAAAAAACCATCCATTTCGTCGTATCTCTACGGGAATTGGAATTTTCCAACGAAAAATAGATTTCCTGAAGGAATAGGACAAAATGGAGGGGTTTTTCGTTTTCTCCGGTATGAAATTGACCGCAAGTCTCTATATAGACCGGAAGAGATTTGACGATTTTTAAATTTAGGGATCACGTGTCCATACAAGTTTAGGATATAGTTATAGTCTAGGAGATGTTCAATTAATTGGTGAAAACCGCAAGTCTCTATATAGACCGGAAGAGATTTGACGATTTTTAAATTTAAGGATCACGTGTCCATACAAATTTAAGATATAGTTATAGTCTAGGAGATGTTCTATTTATTGGTGAAAACCGCAAGTCTCTATATAGACCGGAAGAGATTTGACGATTTATAAATTTAGGGATCACGTGTCCATACAAGTTTAGGATATAGTTATAGTCTAGGAGATGTTCAATTAATTGGTGAAAACCGCAAGTCTCTATATAGACCGGAAGAGATTTGACGATTTTTAAATTTAAGGATCACGTGTCCATACAAATTTAAGATATAGTTATAGTCTAGGAGATGTTCTATTTATTGGTGAAAACCGCAAGTCTCTATATAGACCGGAAGAGATTTGACGATTTTTAAATTTAGGGATCACGTGTCCATACAAATTTAAGATAGAGTTTTAAATACATTAAATTAAATTACTACATAACAAACATAACATAACCGTTTTTATCCGCTACCGGATGGGTTTGGTTTTGCTCCGTTTTTATCCGCTACCGGATGGGTTTGGTTTTGCTCCGTTTTTATCCGCTACCGGATGGGTTTGGTTTTGCTCCGTTTTTATCCGCTACCGGATGGGTTTGGTTTTGCTCCGTTTTTATCCGCTACCGGATGGGTTTGGTTTTGCTCCGTTTTTATCCGCTACTGGATGGGTTTGGTTTTGCTCCGTTTTTATCCGCTACTGGATGGGTTTGGTTTTGCTCCGTTTTTATCCGCTACCGGATGGGTTTGGTTTTGCTCCGTTTTTATCCGCTACCGGATGGGTTTGGTTTTGCTCCGTTGTAAAAAAATCAAAATTTTTGGTCTCAGATTTTCCTGAAAATGGGTTGTTTCCTAGTCAATTTGATGCCGGAGAACACGAAAAAACCATCCATTTCGTCGTATCTCTTCGGGAATTGGAATTTTCCGACGAAAAATAGATTTCCTGAAGAAATAGGACAAAATGGAGGGGTTTTTCGTTTTCTCCGGTATGAAATTGACAAGGAAGCTCAATTTCAGGACAATCTGAGAGTTGAAAAATTTTGAAAAAAAAAATATTGATACAGAAGACTCCCCCCTTGTAAAAAAATCAAAATTTTTGGTCTCAGATTTTCCTGAAAATGGGTTGTTTCCTAGTCAATTTGATGCCGGAGAACACGAAAAAACCATCCATTTCGTCGTATCTCTTCGGGAATTGGAATTTTCCGACGAAAAATAGATTTCCTGAAGAAATAGGACAAAATGGAGGGGTTTTTCGTTTTCTCTGGCATGAAATTGACAAGGAAGCTCAATTTCAGGACAATCTGAGAGTTGAAAAATTTTGAAAAAAAAAATATTGATACAGAAGACTCCCCCCTTGTAAAAAAATCAAAATTTTTGGTCTCAGATTTTCCTGAAAATGGGTTGTTTCCTAGTCAATTTGATGCCGGAGAACACGAAAAAACCATCCATTTCGTCGTATCTCTACGGGAATTGGAATTTTCCAACGAAAAATAGATTTCCTGAAGGAATAGGACAAAATGGAGGGGTTTTTCGTTTTCTCCGGTATGAAATTGACCGCAAGTCTCTATATAGACCGGAAGAGATTTGACGATTTTTAAATTTAGGGATCACGTGTCCATACAAGTTTAGGATATAGTTATAGTCTAGGAGATGTTCAATTAATTGGTGAAAACCGCAAGTCTCTATATAGACCGGAAGAGATTTGACGATTTTTAAATTTAAGGATCACGTGTCCATACAAATTTAAGATATAGTTATAGTCTAGGAGATGTTCTATTTATTGGTGAAAACCGCAAGTCTCTATATAGACCGGAAGAGATTTGACGATTTATAAATTTAGGGATCACGTGTCCATACAAGTTTAGGATATAGTTATAGTCTAGGAGATGTTCAATTAATTGGTGAAAACCGCAAGTCTCTATATAGACCGGAAGAGATTTGACGATTTTTAAATTTAAGGATCACGTGTCCATACAAATTTAAGATATAGTTATAGTCTAGGAGATGTTCTATTTATTGGTGAAAACCGCAAGTCTCTATATAGACCGGAAGAGATTTGACGATTTTTAAATTTAGGGATCACGTGTCCATACAAATTTAAGATAGAGTTTTAAATACATTAAATTAAATTACTACATAACAAACATAACATAACCGTTTTTATCCGCTACCGGATGGGTTTGGTTTTGCTCCGTTTTTATCCGCTACCGGATGGGTTTGGTTTTGCTCCGTTTTTATCCGCTACCGGATGGGTTTGGTTTTGCTCCGTTTTTATCCGCTACCGGATGGGTTTGGTTTTGCTCCGTTTTTATCCGCTACCGGATGGGTTTGGTTTTGCTCCGTTTTTATCCGCTACTGGATGGGTTTGGTTTTGCTCCGTTTTTATCCGCTACTGGATGGGTTTGGTTTTGCTCCGTTTTTATCCGCTACCGGATGGGTTTGGTTTTGCTCCGTTTTTATCCGCTACCGGATGGGTTTGGTTTTGCTCCGTTGTAAAAAAATCAAAATTTTTGGTCTCAGATTTTCCTGAAAATGGGTTGTTTCCTAGTCCATTTGATGCCGGAGAACACGAAAAAACCATCCATTTCGTCGTATCTCTTCGGGAATTGGAATTTTCCGACGAAAAATAGATTTCCTGAAGAAATAGGACAAAATGGAGGGGTTTTTCGTTTTCTCCGGCATGAAATTGACAAGGAAGCTCAATTTCAGGACAATCTGAGTTGAAAAATTTTGAAAAAAAAAATATTGATACAGAAGACTCCCCCCTTGTAAAAAAATCAAAATTTTTGGTCTCAGATTTTCCTGAAAATGGGTTGTTTCCTAGTCAATTTGATGCCGGAGAACACGAAAAAACCATCCATTTCGTCGTATCTCTACGGGAATTGGAATTTTCCGACGAAAAATAGATTTCCTGAAGAAATAGGACAAAATGGAGGGGTTTTTCGTTTTCTCCGGTATGAAATTGACAAGGAAGCTCAATTTCAGGACAATCTGAGAGTTGAAAAATTTTGAAAAAAAAAATATTGATACAGAAGACTCCCCTTGTAAAAAAATCAAAATTTTTGGTCTCAGATTTTCCTGAAAATGGGTTGTTTCCTAGTCAATTTGATGCCGGAGAACACGAAAAAACCATCCATTTCGTCGTATCTCTTCGGGAATTGGAATTTTCCGACGAAAAATAGATTTCCTGAAGAAATAGGACAAAATGGAGGGGTTTTTCGTTTTCTCTGGCATGAAATTGACAAGGAAGCTCAATTTCAGGACAATCTGAGAGTTGAAAAATTTTGAAAAAAAAAATATTGATACAGAAGACTCCCCCCTTGTAAAAAAATCAAAATTTTTGGTCTCAGATTTTCCTGAAAATGGGTTGTTTCCTAGTCAATTTGATGCCGGAGAACACGAAAAAACCATCCATTTCGTCGTATCTCTACGGGAATTGGAATTTTCCGACGAAAAATAGATTTCCTGAAGAAATAGGACAAAATGGAGGGGTTTTTCGTTTTCTCCGGTATGAAATTGACAAGGAAGCTCAATTTCAGGACAATCTGAGAGTTGAAAAATTTTGAAAAAAAAAATATTGATACAGAAGACTCCCCCTTTGTAAAAAAATCAAAATTTTTGGTCTCAGATTTTCCTGAAAATGGGTTGTTTCCTAGTCAATTTGATGCCGGAGAACACGAAAAAACCATCCATTTCGTCGTATCTCTACGGGAATTGGAATTTTCCGACGAAAAATAGATTTCCTGAAGAAATAGGACAAAATGGAGGGGTTTTTCGTTTTCTCTGGCATGAAATTGACAAGGAAGCTCAATTTCAGGACAATCTGAGAGTTGAAAAATTTTGAAAAAATAAATATTGATACAGAAGACTCCCCCCTTGTAAAAAAATCAAAATTTTTGGTCTCAGATTTTCCTGAAAATGGGTTGTCTGAAAACCGCAAGTCTCTATATAGACCGGAAGAGATTTGACGATTTATAAATTTAGGGATCACGTGTCCATACAAGTTTAGGATATAGTTATAGTCTAGGAGATGTTCAATTAATTGGTGAAAACCGCAAGTCTCTATATAGACCGGAAGAGATTTGACGATTTTTAAATTTAAGGATCACGTGTCCATACAAATTTAAGATATAGTTATAGTCTAGGAGATGTTCTATTTATTGGTGAAAACCGCAAGTCTCTATATAGACCGGAAGAGATTTGACGATTTTTAAATTTAGGGATCACGTGTCCATACAAATTTAAGATAGAGTTTTAAATACATTAAATTAAATTACTACATAACAAACATAACATAACCGTTTTTATCCGCTACCGGATGGGTTTGGTTTTGCTCCGTTTTTATCCGCTACCGGATGGGTTTGGTTTTGCTCCGTTTTTATCCGCTACCGGATGGGTTTGGTTTTGCTCCGTTTTTATCCGCTACCGGATGGGTTTGGTTTTGCTCCGTTTTTATCCGCTACCGGATGGGTTTGGTTTTGCTCCGTTTTTATCCGCTACTGGATGGGTTTGGTTTTGCTCGGTTTTTATCCGCTACTGGATGGGTTTGGTTTTGCTCCGTTTTTATCCGCTACCGGATGGGTTTGGTTTTGCTCCGTTTTTATCCGCTACCGGATGGGTTTGGTTTTGCTCCGTTGTAAAAAAATCAAAATTTTTGGTCTCAGATTTTCCTGAAAATGGGTTGTTTCCTAGTCAATTTGATGCCGGAGAACACGAAAAAACCATCCATTTCGTCGTATCTCTACGGGAATTGGAATTTTCCGACGAAAAATAGATTTCCTGAAGAAATAGGACAAAATGGAGGGGTTTTTCGTTTTCTCCGGTATGAAATTGACAAGGAAGCTCAATTTCAGGACAATCTGAGAGTTGAAAAATTTTGAAAAAAAAAATATTGATACAGAAGACTCCCCCCTTGTAAAAAAATCAAAATTTTTGGTCTCAGATTTTCCTGAAAATGGGTTGTTTCCTAGTCAATTTGATGCCGGAGAACACGAAAAAACCATCCATTTCGTCGTATCTCTACGGGAATTGGAATTTTCCAACGAAAAATAGATTTCCTGAAGGAATAGGACAAAATGGAGGGGTTTTTCGTTTTCTCCGGTATGAAATTGACAAGGAAGCTCAATTTCAGGACAATCTGAGAGTTGAAAAATTTTGAAAAAAAAAATATTGATACAGAAGACTCCCCCCTTGTAAAAAAATCAAAATTTTTGGTCTCAGATTTTCCTGAAAATGGGTTGTTTCCTAGTCAATTTGATGCCGGAGAACACGAAAAAACCATCCATTTCGTCGTATCTCTACGGGAATTGGAATTTTCCGACGAAAAATAGATTTCCTGAAGAAATAGGACAAAATGGAGGGGTTTTTCGTTTTCTCCGGTATGAAATTGACAAGGAAGCTCAATTTCAGGACAATCTGAGAGTTGAAAAATTTTGAAAAAAAAAATATTGATACAGAAGACTCCCCCCTTGTAAAAAAATCAAAATTTTTGGTCTCAGATTTTCCTGACGATTTTTAAATTTAGGGATCATGTGTCCATACAAGTTTAAGATATAGTTATAGTCTAGGAGATGTTCTATTTATTGGTGAAAACCTCAAGTCTCTATATAGACCGGAAGAGATTTGACGATTTTTAAATTTAAGAATCACGTGTCCATACAAATTTAAGATATAGTTATAGTCTAGGAGATGTTCAATTAATTGGTGAAAACCGCAAGTCTCTATATAGACCGGAAGAGATTTGACGATTTTTAAATTTAAGGATCACGTATCCATACAAATTTAAGATATAGTTATAGTCTAGGAGATGTTCTATTTATTGGTGAAAACCTCAAGTCTCTATATAGACCGGAAGACATTTGACGATTTTTAAATTTAAGGATCACGTGTCATAGTTATAGTCTAGGAGATGTTCTATTTATTGGTGAAAACCGCAAGTCTCTATATAGACCGGAAGAGATTTGACGATTTTTAAATTTAGGGATCACGTGTCCATACAAATTTAAGATAGAGTTTTAAATACATTAAATTAAATTACTACATAACAAACATAACATAACCGTTTTTATCCGCTACCGGATGGGTTTGGTTTTGCTCCGTTTTTATCCGCTACCGGATGGGTTTGGTTTTGCTCCGTTTTTATCCGCTACCGGATGGGTTTGGTTTTGCTCCGTTTTTATCCGCTACCGGATGGGTTTGGTTTTACTCCGTTTTTATCCGCTACCGGATGGGTTTGGTTTTGCTCCGTTTTTATCCGCTACTGGATGGGTTTGGTTTTGCTCCGTTTTTATCCGCTACTGGATGGGTTTGGTTTTGCTCCGTTTTTATCCGCTACCGGATGGGTTTGGTTTTGCTCCGTTTTTATCCGCTACCGGATGGGTTTGGTTTTGCTCCGTTGTAAAAAAATCAAAATTTTTGGTCTCAGATTTTCCTGAAAATGGGTTGTTTCCTAGTCAATTTGATGCCGGAGAACACGAAAAAACCATCCATTTCGTCGTATCTCTTCGGGAATTGGAATTTTCCGACGAAAAATAGATTTCCTGAAGAAATAGGACAAAATGGAGGGGTTTTTCGTTTTCTCCGGTATGAAATTGACAAGGAAGCTCAATTTCAGGACAATCTGAGAGTTGAAAAATTTTGAAAAAAAAAATATTGATACAGAAGACTCCCCCCTTGTAAAAAAATCAAAATTTTTGGTCTCAGATTTTCCTGAAAATGGGTTGTTTCC
Source organism: Philopedon plagiatum (assembly GCA_963971165.1). Lineage (NCBI taxonomy): Eukaryota > Metazoa > Arthropoda > Insecta > Coleoptera > Curculionidae > Philopedon > Philopedon plagiatum. The sequence continues at coordinate 11,971,165 of OZ020195.1, forward strand.
TAGTCAATTTGATGCCGGAGAACACGAAAAAACCATCCATTTCGTCGTATCTCTTCGGGAATTGGAATTTTCCGACGAAAAATAGATTTCCTGAAGAAATAGGACAAAATGGAGGGGTTTTTCGTTTTCTCTGGCATGAAATTGACAAGGAAGCTCAATTTCAGGACAATCTGAGAGTTGAAAAATTTTGAAAAAAAAAATATTGATACAGAAGACTCCCCCCTTGTAAAAAAATCAAAATTTTTGGTCTCAGATTTTCCTGAAAATGGGTTGTTTCCTAGTCAATTTGATGCCGGAGAACACGAAAAAACCATCCATTTCGTCGTATCTCTACGGGAATTGGAATTTTCCAACGAAAAATAGATTTCCTGAAGGAATAGGACAAAATGGAGGGGTTTTTCGTTTTCTCCGGTATGAAATTGACCGCAAGTCTCTATATAGACCGGAAGAGATTTGACGATTTTTAAATTTAGGGATCACGTGTCCATACAAGTTTAGGATATAGTTATAGTCTAGGAGATGTTCAATTAATTGGTGAAAACCGCAAGTCTCTATATAGACCGGAAGAGATTTGACGATTTTTAAATTTAAGGATCACGTGTCCATACAAATTTAAGATATAGTTATAGTCTAGGAGATGTTCTATTTATTGGTGAAAACCGCAAGTCTCTATATAGACCGGAAGAGATTTGACGATTTATAAATTTAGGGATCACGTGTCCATACAAGTTTAGGATATAGTTATAGTCTAGGAGATGTTCAATTAATTGGTGAAAACCGCAAGTCTCTATATAGACCGGAAGAGATTTGACGATTTTTAAATTTAAGGATCACGTGTCCATACAAATTTAAGATATAGTTATAGTCTAGGAGATGTTCTATTTATTGGTGAAAACCGCAAGTCTCTATATAGACCGGAAGAGATTTGACGATTTTTAAATTTAGGGATCACGTGTCCATACAAATTTAAGATAGAGTTTTAAATACATTAAATTAAATTACTACATAACAAACATAACATAACCGTTTTTATCCGCTACCGGATGGGTTTGGTTTTGCTCCGTTTTTATCCGCTACCGGATGGGTTTGGTTTTGCTCCGTTTTTATCCGCTACCGGATGGGTTTGGTTTTGCTCCGTTTTTATCCGCTACCGGATGGGTTTGGTTTTGCTCCGTTTTTATCCGCTACCGGATGGGTTTGGTTTTGCTCCGTTTTTATCCGCTACTGGATGGGTTTGGTTTTGCTCCGTTTTTATCCGCTACTGGATGGGTTTGGTTTTGCTCCGTTTTTATCCGCTACCGGATGGGTTTGGTTTTGCTCCGTTTTTATCCGCTACCGGATGGGTTTGGTTTTGCTCCGTTGTAAAAAAATCAAAATTTTTGGTCTCAGATTTTCCTGAAAATGGGTTGTTTCCTAGTCAATTTGATGCCGGAGAACACGAAAAAACCATCCATTTCGTCGTATCTCTTCGGGAATTGGAATTTTCCGACGAAAAATAGATTTCCTGAAGAAATAGGACAAAATGGAGGGGTTTTTCGTTTTCTCCGGCATGAAATTGACAAGGAAGCTCAATTTCAGGACAATCTGAGTTGAAAAATTTTGAAAAAAAAAATATTGATACAGAAGACTCCCCCCTTGTAAAAAAATCAAAATTTTTGGTCTCAGATTTTCCTGAAAATGGGTTGTTTCCTAGTCAATTTGATGCCGGAGAACACGAAAAAACCATCCATTTCGTCGTATCTCTACGGGAATTGGAATTTTCCGACGAAAAATAGATTTCCTGAAGAAATAGGACAAAATGGAGGGGTTTTTCGTTTTCTCCGGTATGAAATTGACAAGGAAGCTCAATTTCAGGACAATCTGAGAGTTGAAAAATTTTGAAAAAAAAAATATTGATACAGAAGACTCCCCCCTTGTAAAAAAATCAAAATTTTTGGTCTCAGATTTTCCTGAAAATGGGTTGTTTCCTAGTCAATTTGATGCCGGAGAACACGAAAAAACCATCCATTTCGTCGTATCTCTACGGGAATTGGAATTTTCCGACGAAAAATAGATTTCCTGAAGAAATAGGACAAAATGGAGGGGTTTTTCGTTTTCTCCGGTATGAAATTGACAAGGAAGCTCAATTTCAGGACAATCTGAGAGTTGAAAAATTTTGAAAAAAAAAATATTGATACAGAAGACTCCCCCTTTGTAAAAAAATCAAAATTTTTGGTCTCAGATTTTCCTGAAAATGGGTTGTTTCCTAGTCAATTTGATGCCGGAGAACACGAAAAAACCATCCATTTCGTCGTATCTCTACGGGAATTGGAATTTTCCAACGAAAAATAGATTTCCTGAAGGAATAGGACAAAATGGAGGGGTTTTTCGTTTTCTCCGGTATGAAATTGACAAGGAAGCTCAATTTCAGGACAATCTGAGAGTTGAAAAATTTTGAAAAAAAAAATATTGATACAGAAGACTCCCCCCTTGTAAAAAAATCAAAATTTTTGGTCTCAGATTTTCCTGAAAATGGGTTGTTTCCTAGTCAATTTGATGCCGGAGAACACGAAAAAACCATCCATTTCGTCGTATCTCTACGGGAGTAAGTCTCTATATAGACCGGAAGACATTTGACGATTTTTAAAAATAGATTTCCTGAAGAAATAGGACAAAATGGAGGGGTTTTTCGTTTTCTCCGGCATGAAATTGACAAGGAAGCTCAATTTCAGGACAATCTGAGTTGAAAAATTTTGAAAAAAAAAATATTGATACAGAAGACTCCCCCCTTGTAAAAAAATCAAAATTTTTGGTCTCAGATTTTCCTGCAAATGGGTTGTTTCCTAGTCAATTTGATGCCGGAGAACACGAAAAAACCATCCATTTCGTCGTATCTCTACGGGAATTGGAATTTTCCGACGAAAAATAGATTTCCTGAAGAAATAGGACAAAATGGAGGGGTTTTTCGTTTTCTCCGGTATGAAATTGACAAGGAAGCTCAATTTCAGGACAATCTGAGAGTTGAAAAATTTTGAAAAAAAAAATATTGATACAGAAGACTCCCCCCTTGTAAAAAAATCAAAATTTTTGGTCTCAGATTTTCCTGAAAATAGGTTGTTTCCTAGTCAATTTGATGCCGGAGAACACGAAAAAACCATCCATTTCGTCGTATCTCTACGGGAATTGGAATTTTCCAACGAAAAATAGATTTCCTGAAGGAATAGGACAAAATGGAGGGGTTTTTCGTTTTCTCCGGTATGAAATTGACAAGGAAGCTCAATTTCAGGACAATATGAGAGTTGAAAAATTTTGAAAAAAAAAATATTGATACAGAAGACTCCCCCCTTGTAAAAAAATCAAAATTTTTGGTCTCAGATTTTCCTGAAAATGGGTTGTTTCCTAGTCAATTTGATGCCGGAGAACACGAAAAAACCATCCATTTCGTCGTATCTCTACGGGAGTAAGTCTCTATATAGACCGGAAGACATTTGACGATTTTTAAATTTAAGGATCACGTGTCCATACAATTTTAAGATATAGTTATAGTCTAGGAGATGTTCTATTTATTGGTGAAAACCGCAAGTCTCTATATAGACCGGAAGAGATTTGACGATTTTTAAATTTAGCGATCACGTGTCCATACAAATTTAAGATAGAGTTTTAAATACATTAAATTAAATTACTACATAACAAACATAACATAACCGTTTTTATCCGCTACCGGATGGGTTTGGTTTTGCTCCGTTTTTATCCGCTACCGGATGGGTTTGGTTTTGCTCCGTTTTTATCCGCTACCGGATGGGTTTGGTTTTGCTCCGTTTTTATCCGCTACCGGATGGGTTTGGTTTTGCTCCGTTTTTATCCGCTACCGGATGGGTTTGGTTTTGCTCCGTTTTTATCCGCTACTGGATGGGTTTGGTTTTGCTCCGTTTTTATCCGCTACTGGATGGGTTTGGTTTTGCTCCGTTTTTATCCGCTACCGGATGGGTTTGGTTTTGCTCCGTTTTTATCCGCTACCGGATGGGTTTGGTTTTGCTCCGTTGTAAAAAAATCAAAATTTTTGGTCTCAGATTTTCCTGAAAATGGGTTGTTTCCTAGTCAATTTGATGCCGGAGAACACGAAAAAACCATCCATTTCGTCGTATCTCTTCGGGAATTGGAATTTTCCGACGAAAAATAGATTTCCTGAAGAAATAGGACAAAATGGAGGGGTTTTTCGTTTTCTCCGGCATGAAATTGACAAGGAAGCTCAATTTCAGGACAATCTGAGTTGAAAAATTTTGAAAAAAAAAATATTGATACAGAAGACTCCCCCCTTGTAAAAAAATCAAAATTTTTGGTCTCAGATTTTCCTGAAAATGGGTTGTTTCCTAGTCAATTTGATGCCGGAGAACAAGAAAAAACCATCCATTTCGTCGTATCTCTACGGGAATTGGAATTTTCCGACGAAAAATAGATTTCCTGAAGAAATAGGACAAAATGGAGGGGTTTTTCGTTTTCTCCGGTATGAAATTGACAAGGAAGCTCAATTTCAGGACAATCTGAGAGTTGAAAAATTTTGAAAAAAAAAATATTGATACAGAAGACTCCCCCTTTGTAAAAAAATCAAAATTTTTGGTCTCAGATTTTCCTGAAAATGGGTTGTTTCCTAGTCAATTTGATGCCGGAGAACACGAAAAAACCATCCATTTCGTCGTATCTCTACGGGAATTGGAATTTTCCAACGAAAAATAGATTTCCTGAAGGAATAGGACAAAATGGAGGGGTTTTTCGTTTTCTCCGGTATGAAATTGACAAGGAAGCTCAATTTCAGGACAATCTGAGAGTTGAAAAATTTTGAAAAAAAAAAATATTGATACAGAAGACTCCCCCCTTGTAAAAAAATCAAAATTTTTGGTCTCAGATTTTCCTGAAAATGGGTTGTTTCCTAGTCAATTTGATGCCGGAGAACACGAAAAAACCATCCATTTCGTCGTATCTCTACGGGAGTAAGTCTCTATATAGACCGGAAGACATTTGACGATTTTTAAATTTAAGGATCACGTGTCCATACAATTTTAAGATATAGTTATAGTCTAGGAGATGTTCTATTTATTGGTGAAAACCGCAAGTCTCTATATAGACCGGAAGAGATTTGACGATTTTTAAATTTAAGGATCACGTGTCCATACAAATTTAAGATATAGTTATAGTCTAGGAGATGTTCAATTAATTGGTCAAAACCGCAAGTCTCTATATAGACCGGAAGAGATTTGACGATTTTTAAATTTAAGGATCACGTATCCATACAAATTTAAGATATAGTTATAGTCTAGGAGATTTTCTATTTATTGGTGAAAACCTCAAGTCTCTATATAGACCGGAAGACATTTGACGATTTTTAAATTTAAGGATCACGTATCCATACAAATTTAAGATATAGTTATAGTCTAGGAGATGTTCTATTTATTGGTGAAAACCTCAAGTCTCTATATAGACCGGAAGACATTTGACGATTTTTAAATTTATGGATCACGTGTCCATACAAATTTAAGATATAGTTATAGTCTAGGAGATGTTCTATTTCTTGGTGAAAACCGCAAGTCTCTATATAGACCGGAAGAGATTTGACGATTTTTAAATTTAGGGATCACGTGTCCATACAAGTTTAGGATATAGTTATAGTCTAGGAGATGTTCAATTAATTGGTGAAAACCGCAAGTCTCTATATAGAACGGAAGAGATTTGACGATTTTTAATTTTAAGGATCACGTGTCCATACAAATTTAAGATATAGTTATAGTCTAGGAGATGTTCTATTTATTGGTGAAAACCGCAAGTCTCTATATAGACCGGAAGAGATTTGACGATTTTTAAATTTAGGGATCACGTGTCCACACAAATTTAAGATAGAGTTTTAAATACATTAAATTAAATTACTACATAACAAACATAACATAACCGTTTTTATCCGCTACCGAATGGGTTTGGTTTTGCTCCGTTTTTATCCGCTACCGGATGGGTTTGGTTTTGCTCCGTTTTTATCCGCTACCGGATGGGTTTGGTTTTGCTCCGTTTTTATCCGCTACCGGATGGGTTTGGTTTTGCTCCGTTTTTATCCGCTACCGGATGGGTTTGGTTTTGCTCCGTTTTTATCCGCTACTGGATGGGTTTGGTTTTGCTCCGTTTTTATCCGCTACTGGATGGGTTTGGTTTTGCTCCGTTTTTATCCGCTACCGGATGGGTTTGGTTTTGCTCCGTTTTTATCCGCTACCGGATGGGTTTGGTTTTGCTCCGTTGTAAAAAAATCAAAATTTTTGGTCTCAGATTTTCCTGAAAATGGGTTGTTTCCTAGTCAATTTGATGCCGGAGAACACGAAAAAACCATCCATTTCGTCGTATCTCTTCGGGAATTGGAATTTTCCGACGAAAAATAGATTTCCTGAAGAAATAGGACAAAATGGAGGGGTTTTTCGTTTTCTCCGGCATGAAATTGACAAGGAAGCTCAATTTCAGGACAATCTGAGTTGAAAAATTTTGAAAAAAAAAATATTGATACAGAAGACTCCCCCCTTGTAAAAAAATCAAAATTTTTGGTCTCAGATTTTCCTGAAAATGGGTTGTTTCCTAGTCAATTTGATGCCGGAGAACACGAAAAAACCATTCATTTCGTCGTATCTCTACGGGAATTGGAATTTTCCGACGAAAAATAGATTTCCTGAAGAAATAGGACAAAATGGAGGGGTTTTTCGTTTTCTCCGGTATGAAATTGACAAGGAAGCTCAATTTCAGGACAATCTGAGAGTTGAAAAATTTTGAAAAAAAAAATATTGATACAGAAGACTCCCCCCTTGTAAAAAAATCAAAATTTTTGGTCTCAGATTTTCCTGAAAATGGGTTGTTTCCTAGTCAATTTGATGCCGGAGAACACGAAAAAACCATCCATTTCGTCGTATCTCTTCGGGAATTGGAATTTTCCGACGAAAAATAGATTTCCTGAAGAAATAGGACAAAATGGAGGGGTTTTTCGTTTTCTCTGGCATGAAATTGACAAGGAAGCTCAATTTCAGGACAATCTGAGAGTTGAAAAATTTTGAAAAAAAAAATATTGATACAGAAGACTCCCCCCTTGTAAAAAAATCAAAATTTTTGGTCTCAGATTTTCCTGACGATTTTTAAATTTAGGGATCATGTGTCCATACAAGTTTAAGATATAGTTATAGTCTAGGAGATGTTCTATTTATTGGTGAAAACCTCAAGTCGCTATATAGACCGGAAGAGATTTGACGATTTTTAAATTTAAGAATCACGTGTCCATACAAATTTAAGATATAGTTATAGTCTAGGAGATGTTCAATTAATTGGTGAAAACCGCAAGTCTCTATATAGACCGGAAGAGATTTGACGATTTTTAAATTTAAGGATCACGTATCCATACAAATTTAAGATATAGTTATAGTCTAGGAGATGTTCTATTTATTGGTGAAAACCTCAAGTCTCTATATAGACCGGAAGACATTTGACGATTTTTAAATTTAAGGATCACGTGTCATAGTTATAGTCTAGGAGATGTTCTATTTATTGGTGAAAACCGCAAGTCTCTATATAGACCGGAAGAGATTTGACGATTTTTAAATTTAGGGATCACGTGTCCATACAAATTTAAGATAGAGTTTTAAATACATTAAATTAAATTACTACATAACAAACATAACATAACCGTTTTTATCCGCTACCGGATGGGTTTGGTTTTGCTCCGTTTTTATCCGCTACCGGATGGGTTTGGTTTTGCTCCGTTTTTATCCGCTACCGGATGGGTTTGGTTTTGCTCCGTTTTTATCCGCTACCGGATGGGTTTGGTTTTACTCCGTTTTTATCCGCTACCGGATGGGTTTGGTTTTGCTCCGTTTTTATCCGCTACTGGATGGGTTTGGTTTTGCTCCGTTTTTATCCGCTACTGGATGGGTTTGGTTTTGCTCCGTTTTTATCCGCTACCGGATGGGTTTGGTTTTGCTCCGTTTTTATCCGCTACCGGATGGGTTTGGTTTTGCTCCGTTGTAAAAAAATCAAAATTTTTGGTCTCAGATTTTCCTGAAAATGGGTTGTTTCCTAGTCAATTTGATGCCGGAGAACACGAAAAAACCATCCATTTCGTCGTATCTCTTCGGGAATTGGAATTTTCCGACGAAAAATAGATTTCCTGAAGAAATAGGACAAAATGGAGGGGTTTTTCGTTTTCTCCGGTATGAAATTGACAAGGAAGCTCAATTTCAGGACAATCTGAGAGTTGAAAAATTTTGAAAAAAAAAATATTGATACAGAAGACTCCCCCCTTGTAAAAAAATCAAAATTTTTGGTCTCAGATTTTCCTGAAAATGGGTTGTTTCCTAGTCAATTTGATGCCGGAGAACACGAAAAAACCATCCATTTCGTCGTATCTCTTCGGGAATTGGAATTTTCCGACGAAAAATAGATTTCCTGAAGAAATAGGACAAAATGGAGGGGTTTTTCGTTTTCTCTGGCATGAAATTGACAAGGAAGCTCAATTTCAGGACAATCTGAGAGTTGAAAAATTTTGAAAAAAAAAATATTGATACAGAAGACTCCCCCCTTGTAAAAAAATCAAAATTTTTGGTCTCAGATTTTCCTGAAAATGGGTTGTTTCCTAGTCAATTTGATGCCGGAGAACACGAAAAAACCATCCATTTCGTCGTATCTCTACGGGAATTGGAATTTTCCAACGAAAAATAGATTTCCTGAAGGAATAGGACAAAATGGAGGGGTTTTTCGTTTTCTCCGGTATGAAATTGACCGCAAGTCTCTATATAGACCGGAAGAGATTTGACGATTTTTAAATTTAGGGATCACGTGTCCATACAAGTTTAGGATATAGTTATAGTCTAGGAGATGTTCAATTAATTGGTGAAAACCGCAAGTCTCTATATAGACCGGAAGAGATTTGACGATTTTTAAATTTAAGGATCACGTGTCCATACAAATTTAAGATATAGTTATAGTCTAGGAGATGTTCTATTTATTGGTGAAAACCGCAAGTCTCTATATAGACCGGAAGAGATTTGACGATTTATAAATTTAGGGATCACGTGTCCATACAAGTTTAGGATATAGTTATAGTCTAGGAGATGTTCAATTAATTGGTGAAAACCGCAAGTCTCTATATAGACCGGAAGAGATTTGACGATTTTTAAATTTAAGGATCACGTGTCCATACAAATTTAAGATATAGTTATAGTCTAGGAGATGTTCTATTTATTGGTGAAAACCGCAAGTCTCTATATAGACCGGAAGAGATTTGACGATTTTTAAATTTAGGGATCACGTGTCCATACAAATTTAAGATAGAGTTTTAAATACATTAAATTAAATTACTACATAACAAACATAACATAACCGTTTTTATCCGCTACCGGATGGGTTTGGTTTTGCTCCGTTTTTATCCGCTACCGGATGGGTTTGGTTTTGCTCCGTTTTTATCCGCTACCGGATGGGTTTGGTTTTGCTCCGTTTTTATCCGCTACCGGATGGGTTTGGTTTTGCTCCGTTTTTATCCGCTACCGGATGGGTTTGGTTTTGCTCCGTTTTTATCCGCTACTGGATGGGTTTGGTTTTGCTCCGTTTTTATCCGCTACTGGATGGGTTTGGTTTTGCTCCGTTTTTATCCGCTACCGGATGGGTTTGGTTTTGCTCCGTTTTTATCCGCTACCGGATGGGTTTGGTTTTGCTCCGTTGTAAAAAAATCAAAATTTTTGGTCTCAGATTTTCCTGAAAATGGGTTGTTTCCTAGTCAATTTGATGCCGGAGAACACGAAAAAACCATCCATTTCGTCGTATCTCTTCGGGAATTGGAATTTTCCGACGAAAAATAGATTTCCTGAAGAAATAGGACAAAATGGAGGGGTTTTTCGTTTTCTCCGGCATGAAATTGACAAGGAAGCTCAATTTCAGGACAATCTGAGTTGAAAAATTTTGAAAAAAAAAATATTGATACAGAAGACTCCCCCCTTGTAAAAAAATCAAAATTTTTGGTCTCAGATTTTCCTGAAAATGGGTTGTTTCCTAGTCAATTTGATGCCGGAGAACACGAAAAAACCATCCATTTCGTCGTATCTCTACGGGAATTGGAATTTTCCGACGAAAAATAGATTTCCTGAAGAAATAGGACAAAATGGAGGGGTTTTTCGTTTTCTCCGGTATGAAATTGACAAGGAAGCTCAATTTCAGGACAATCTGAGAGTTGAAAAATTTTGAAAAAAAAAATATTGATACAGAAGACTCCCCCCTTGTAAAAAAATCAAAATTTTTGGTCTCAGATTTTCCTGAAAATGGGTTGTTTCCTAGTCAATTTGATGCCGGAGAACACGAAAAAACCATCCATTTCGTCGTATCTCTTCGGGAATTGGAATTTTCCGACGAAAAATAGATTTCCTGAAGAAATAGGACAAAATGGAGGGGTTTTTCGTTTTCTCTGGCATGAAATTGACAAGGAAGCTCAATTTCAGGACAATCTGAGAGTTGAAAAATTTTGAAAAAAAAAATATTGATACAGAAGACTCCCCCCTTGTAAAAAAATCAAAATTTTTGGTCTCAGATTTTCCTGAAAATGGGTTGTTTCCTAGTCAATTTGATGCCGGAGAACACGAAAAAACCATCCATTTCGTCGTATCTCTACGGGAATTGGAATTTTCCGACGAAAAATAGATTTCCTGAAGAAATAGGACAAAATGGAGGGGTTTTTCGTTTTCTCCGGTATGAAATTGACAAGGAAGCTCAATTTCAGGACAATCTGAGAGTTGAAAAATTTTGAAAAAAAAAATATTGATACAGAAGACTCCCCCTTTGTAAAAAAATCAAAATTTTTGGTCTCAGATTTTCCTGAAAATGGGTTGTTTCCTAGTCAATTTGATGCCGGAGAACACGAAAAAACCATCCATTTCGTCGTATCTCTACGGGAATTGGAATTTTCCAACGAAAAATAGATTTCCTGAAGGAATAGGACAAAATGGAGGGGTTTTTCGTTTTCTCCGGTATGAAATTGACAAGGAAGCTCAATTTCAGGACAATCTGAGAGTTGAAAAATTTTGAAAAAAAAAATATTGATACAGAAGACTCCCCCCTTGTAAAAAAATCAAAATTTTTGGTCTCAGATTTTCCTGAAAATGGGTTGTTTCCTAGTCAATTTGATGCCGGAGAACACGAAAAAACCATCCATTTCGTCGTATCTCTACGGGAGTAAGTCTCTATATAGACCGGAAGACATTTGACGATTTTTAAAAATAGATTTCCTGAAGAAATAGGACAAAATGGAGGGGTTTTTCGTTTTCTCCGGCATGAAATTGACAAGGAAGCTCAATTTCAGGACAATCTGAGTTGAAAAATTTTGAAAAAAAAAATATTGATACAGAAGACTCCCCCCTTGTAAAAAAATCAAAATTTTTGGTCTCAGATTTTCCTGAAAATGGGTTGTTTCCTAGTCAATTTGATGCCGGAGAACACGAAAAAACCATCCATTTCGTCGTATCTCTACGGGAATTGGAATTTTCCGACGAAAAATAGATTTCCTGAAGAAATAGGACAAAATGGAGGGGTTTTTCGTTTTCTCCGGTATGAAATTGACAAGGAAGCTCAATTTCAGGACAATCTGAGAGTTGAAAAAATTTGAAAAAAAAAATATTGATACAGAAGACTCCCCCCTTGTAAAAAAATCAAAATTTTTGGTCTCAGATTTTCCTGAAAATAGGTTGTTTCCTAGTCAATTTGATGCCGGAGAACACGAAAAAACCATCCATTTCGTCGTATCTCTACGGGAATTGGAATTTTCCAACGAAAAATAGATTTCCTGAAGGAATAGGACAAAATGGAGGGGTTTTTCGTTTTCTCCGGTATGAAATTGACAAGGAAGCTCAATTTCAGGACAATATGAGAGTTGAAAAATTTTGAAAAAAAAAATATTGATACAGAAGACTCCCCCCTTGTAAAAAAATCAAAATTTTTGGTCTCAGATTTTCCTGAAAATGGGTTGTTTCCTAGTCAATTTGATGCCGGAGAACACGAAAAAACCATCCATTTCGTCGTATCTCTACGGGAGTAAGTCTCTATATAGACCGGAAGACATTTGACGATTTTTAAAAATAGATTTCCTGAAGAAATAGGACAAAATGGAGGGGTTTTTCGTTTTCTCCGGCATGAAATTGACAAGGAAGCTCAATTTCAGGACAATCTGAGTTGAAAAATTTTGAAAAAAAAAATATTGATACAGAAGACTCCCCCCTTGTAAAAAAATCAAAATTTTTGGTCTCAGATTTTCCTGAAAATGGGTTGTTTCCTAGTCAATTTGATGCCGGAGAACACGAAAAAACCATCCATTTCGTCGTATCTCTACGGGAATTGGAATTTTCCGACGAAAAATAGATTTCCTGAAGAAATAGGACAAAATGGAGGGGTTTTTCGTTTTCTCCGGTATGAAATTGACAAGGAAGCTCAATTTCAGGACAATCTGAGAGTTGAAAAATTTTGAAAAAAAAAATATTGATACAGAAGACTCCCCCCTTGTAAAAAAATCAAAATTTTTGGTCTCAGATTTTCCTGAAAATAGGTTGTTTCCTAGTCAATTTGATGCCGGAGAACACGAAAAAACCATCCATTTCGTCGTATCTCTACGGGAATTGGAATTTTCCAACGAAAAATAGATTTCCTGAAGGAATAGGACAAAATGGAGGGGTTTTTCGTTTTCTCCGGTATGAAATTGACAAGGAAGCTCAATTTCAGGACAATATGAGAGTTGAAAAATTTTGAAAAAAAAAATATTGATACAGAAGACTCCCCCCTTGTAAAAAAATCAAAATTTTTGGTCTCAGATTTTCCTGAAAATGGGTTGTTTCCTAGTCAATTTGATGCCGGAGAACACGAAAAAACCATCCATTTCGTCGTATCTCTACGGGAGTAAGTCTCTATATAGACCGGAAGACATTTGACGATTTTTAAATTTAAGGATCACGTGTCCATACAATTTTAAGATATAGTTATAGTCTAGGAGATGTTCTATTTATTGGTGAAAACCGCAAGTCTCTATATAGACCGGAAGAGATTTGACGATTTTTAAATTTAGGGATCACGTGTCCATACAAATTTAAGATAGAGTTTTAAATACATTAAATTAAATTACTACATAACAAACATAACATAACCGTTTTTATCCGCTACCGGATGGGTTTGGTTTTGCTCCGTTTTTATCCGCTACCGGATGGGTTTGGTTTTGCTCCGTTTTTATCCGCTACCGGATGGGTTTGGTTTTGCTCCGTTTTTATCCGCTACCGGATGGGTTTGGTTTTGCTCCGTTTTTATCCGCTACCGGATGGGTTTGGTTTTGCTCCGTTTTTATCCGCTACTGGATGGGTTTGGTTTTGCTCCGTTTTTATCCGCTACTGGATGGGTTTGGTTTTGCTCCGTTTTTATCCGCTACCGGATGGGTTTGGTTTTGCTCCGTTTTTATCCGCTACCGGATGGGTTTGGTTTTGCTCCGTTGTAAAAAAATCAAAATTTTTGGTCTCAGATTTTCCTGAAAATGGGTTGTTTCCTAGTCAATTTGATGCCGGAGAACACGAAAAAACCATCCATTTCGTCGTATCTCTTCGGGAATTGGAATTTTCCGACGAAAAATAGATTTCCTGAAGAAATAGGACAAAATGGAGGGGTTTTTCGTTTTCTCCGGCATGAAATTGACAAGGAAGCTCAATTTCAGGACAATCTGAGTTGAAAAATTTTGAAAAAAAAAATATTGATACAGAAGACTCCCCCCTTGTAAAAAAATCAAAATTTTTGGTCTCAGATTTTCCTGAAAATGGGTTGTTTCCTAGTCAATTTGATGCCGGAGAACAAGAAAAAACCATCCATTTCGTCGTATCTCTACGGGAATTGGAATTTTCCGACGAAAAATAGATTTCCTGAAGAAATAGGACAAAATGGAGGGGTTTTTCGTTTTCTCCGGTATGAAATTGACAAGGAAGCTCAATTTCAGGACAATCTGAGAGTTGAAAAATTTTGAAAAAAAAAATATTGATACAGAAGACTCCCCCTTTGTAAAAAAATCAAAATTTTTGGTCTCAGATTTTCCTGAAAATGGGTTGTTTCCTAGTCAATTTGATGCCGGAGAACACGAAAAAACCATCCATTTCGTCGTATCTCTACGGGAATTGGAATTTTCCAACGAAAAATAGATTTCCTGAAGGAATAGGACAAAATGGAGGGGTTTTTCGTTTTCTCCGGTATGAAATTGACAAGGAAGCTCAATTTCAGGACAATATGAGAGTTGAAAAATTTTGAAAAAAAAAATATTGATACAGAAGACTCCCCCCTTGTAAAAAAATCAAAATTTTTGGTCTCAGATTTTCCTGAAAATGGGTTGTTTCCTAGTCAATTTGATGCCGGAGAACACGAAAAAACCATCCATTTCGTCGTATCTCTACGGGAGTAAGTCTCTATATAGACCGGAAGACATTTGACGATTTTTAAAAATAGATTTCCTGAAGAAATAGGACAAAATGGAGGGGTTTTTCGTTTTCTCCGGCATGAAATTGACAAGGAAGCTCAATTTCAGGACAATCTGAGTTGAAAAATTTTGAAAAAAAAAATATTGATACAGAAGACTCCCCCCTTGTAAAAAAATCAAAATTTTTGGTCTCAGATTTTCCTGAAAATGGGTTGTTTCCTAGTCAATTTGATGCCGGAGAACACGAAAAAACCATCCATTTCGTCGTATCTCTACGGGAATTGGAATTTTCCGACGAAAAATAGATTTCCTGAAGAAATAGGACAAAATGGAGGGGTTTTTCGTTTTCTCCGGTATGAAATTGACAAGGAAGCTCAATTTCAGGACAATCTGAGAGTTGAAAAATTTTGAAAAAAAAAATATTGATACAGAAGACTCCCCCCTTGTAAAAAAATCAAAATTTTTGGTCTCAGATTTTCCTGAAAATAGGTTGTTTCCTAGTCAATTTGATGCCGGAGAACACGAAAAAACCATCCATTTCGTCGTATCTCTACGGGAATTGGAATTTTCCAACGAAAAATAGATTTCCTGAAGGAATAGGACAAAATGGAGGGGTTTTTCGTTTTCTCCGGTATGAAATTGACAAGGAAGCTCAATTTCAGGACAATATGAGAGTTGAAAAATTTTGAAAAAAAAAATATTGATACAGAAGACTCCCCCCTTGTAAAAAAATCAAAATTTTTGGTCTCAGATTTTCCTGAAAATGGGTTGTTTCCTAGTCAATTTGATGCCGGAGAACACGAAAAAACCATCCATTTCGTCGTATCTCTACGGGAGTAAGTCTCTATATAGACCGGAAGACATTTGACGATTTTTAAATTTAAGGATCACGTGTCCATACAATTTTAAGATATAGTTATAGTCTAGGAGATGTTCTATTTATTGGTGAAAACCGCAAGTCTCTATATAGACCGGAAGAGATTTGACGATTTTTAAATTTAGGGATCACGTGTCCATACAAATTGAAGATAGAGTTTTAAATACATTAAATTAAATTACTACATAACAAACATAACATAACCGTTTTTATCCGCTACCGGATGGGTTTGGTTTTGCTCCGTTTTTATCCGCTACCGGATGGGTTTGGTTTTGCTCCGTTTTTATCCGCTACCGGATGGGTTTGGTTTTGCTCCGTTTTTATCCGCTACCGGATGGGTTTGGTTTTGCTCCGTTTTTATCCGCTACCGGATGGGTTTGGTTTTGCTCCGTTTTTATCCGCTACTGGATGGGTTTGGTTTTGCTCCGTTTTTATCCGCTACTGGATGGGTTTGGTTTTGCTCCGTTTTTATCCGCTACCGGATGGGTTTGGTTTTGCTCCGTTTTTATCCGCTACCGGATGGGTTTGGTTTTGCTCCGTTGTAAAAAAATCAAAATTTTTGGTCTCAGATTTTCCTGAAAATGGGTTGTTTCCTAGTCAATTTGATGCCGGAGAACACGAAAAAACCATCCATTTCGTCGTATCTCTTCGGGAATTGGAATTTTCCGACGAAAAATAGATTTCCTGAAGAAATAGGACAAAATGGAGGGGTTTTTCGTTTTCTCCGGCATGAAATTGACAAGGAAGCTCAATTTCAGGACAATCTGAGTTGAAAAATTTTGAAAAAAAAAATATTGATACAGAAGACTCCCCCCTTGTAAAAAAATCAAAATTTTTGGTCTCAGATTTTCCTGAAAATGGGTTGTTTCCTAGTCAATTTGATGCCGGAGAACAAGAAAAAACCATCCATTTCGTCGTATCTCTACGGGAATTGGAATTTTCCGACGAAAAATAGATTTCCTGAAGAAATAGGACAAAATGGAGGGGTTTTTCGTTTTCTCCGGTATGAAATTGACAAGGAAGCTCAATTTCAGGACAATCTGAGAGTTGAAAAATTTTGAAAAAAAAAATATTGATACAGAAGACTCCCCCTTTGTAAAAAAATCAAAATTTTTGGTCTCAGATTTTCCTGAAAATGGGTTGTTTCCTAGTCAATTTGATGCCGGAGAACACGAAAAAACCATCCATTTCGTCGTATCTCTACGGGAATTGGAATTTTCCAACGAAAAATAGATTTCCTGAAGGAATAGGACAAAATGGAGGGGTTTTTCGTTTTCTCCGGTATGAAATTGACAAGGAAGCTCAATTTCAGGACAATATGAGAGTTGAAAAATTTTGAAAAAAAAAATATTGATACAGAAGACTCCCCCCTTGTAAAAAAATCAAAATTTTTGGTCTCAGATTTTCCTGAAAATGGGTTGTTTCCTAGTCAATTTGATGCCGGAGAACACGAAAAAACCATCCATTTCGTCGTATCTCTACGGGAGTAAGTCTCTATATAGACCGGAAGACATTTGACGATTTTTAAAAATAGATTTCCTGAAGAAATAGGACAAAATGGAGGGGTTTTTCGTTTTCTCCGGCATGAAATTGACAAGGAAGCTCAATTTCAGGACAATCTGAGTTGAAAAATTTTGAAAAAAAAAATATTGATACAGAAGACTCCCCCCTTGTAAAAAAATCAAAATTTTTGGTCTCAGATTTTCCTGAAAATGGGTTGTTTCCTAGTCAATTTGATGCCGGAGAACACGAAAAAACCATCCATTTCGTCGTATCTCTACGGGAATTGGAATTTTCCGACGAAAAATAGATTTCCTGAAGAAATAGGACAAAATGGAGGGGTTTTTCGTTTTCTCCGGTATGAAATTGACAAGGAAGCTCAATTTCAGGACAATCTGAGAGTTGAAAAATTTTGAAAAAAAAAATATTGATACAGAAGACTCCCCCCTTGTAAAAAAATCAAAATTTTTGGTCTCAGATTTTCCTGAAAATAGGTTGTTTCCTAGTCAATTTGATGCCGGAGAACACGAAAAAACCATCCATTTCGTCGTATCTCTACGGGAATTGGAATTTTCCAACGAAAAATAGATTTCCTGAAGGAATAGGACAAAATGGAGGGGTTTTTCGTTTTCTCCGGTATGGAATTGACAAGGAAGCTCAATTTCAGGACAATATGAGAGTTGAAAAATTTTGAAAAAAAAAATATTGATACAGAAGACTCCCCCCTTGTAAAAAAATCAAAATTTTTGGTCTCAGATTTTCCTGAAAATGGGTTGTTTCCTAGTCAATTTGATGCCGGAGAACACGAAAAAACCATCCATTTCGTCGTATCTCTACGGGAGTAAGTCTCTATATAGACCGGAAGACATTTGACGATTTTTAAAAATAGATTTCCTGAAGAAATAGGACAAAATGGAGGGGTTTTTCGTTTTCTCCGGCATGAAATTGACAAGGAAGCTCAATTTCAGGACAATCTGAGTTGAAAAATTTTGAAAAAAAAAATATTGATACAGAAGACTCCCCCCTTGTAAAAAAATCAAAATTTTTGGTCTCAGATTTTCCTGAAAATGGGTTGTTTCCTAGTCAATTTGATGCCGGAGAACACGAAAAAACCATCCATTTCGTCGTATCTCTACGGGAATTGGAATTTTTCGACGAAAAATAGATTTCCTGAAGAAATAGGACAAAATGGAGGGGTTTTTCGTTTTCTCCGGTATGAAATTGACAAGGAAGCTCAATTTCAGGACAATCTGAGAGTTGAAAAATTTTGAAAAAAAAAATATTGATACAGAAGACTCCCCCCTTGTAAAAAAATCAAAATTTTTGGTCTCAGATTTTCCTGAAAATAGGTTGTTTCCTAGTCAATTTGATGCCGGAGAACACGAAAAAACCATCCATTTCGTCGTATCTCTACGGGAATTGGAATTTTCCAACGAAAAATAGATTTCCTGAAGGAATAGGACAAAATGGAGGGGTTTTTCGTTTTCTCCGGTATGAAATTGACAAGGAAGCTCAATTTCAGGACAATATGAGAGTTGAAAAATTTTGAAAAAAAAAATATTGATACAGAAGACTCCCCCCTTGTAAAAAAATCAAAATTTTTGGTCTCAGATTTTCCTGAAAATGGGTTGTTTCCTAGTCAATTTGATGCCGGAGAACACGAAAAAACCATCCATTTCGTCGTATCTCTACGGGAGTAAGTCTCTATATAGACCGGAAGACATTTGACGATTTTTAAATTTAAGGATCACGTGTCCATACAATTTTAAGATATAGTTATAGTCTAGGAGATGTTCTATTTATTGGTGAAAACCGCAAGTCTCTATATAGACCGGAAGAGATTTGACGATTTTTAAATTTAGGGATCACGTGTCCATACAAATTTAAGATAGAGTTTTAAATACATTAAATTAAATTACTACATAACAAACATAACATAACCGTTTTTATCCGCTACCGGATGGGTTTGGTTTTGCTCCGTTTTTATCCGCTACCGGATGGGTTTGGTTTTGCTCCGTTTTTATCCGCTACCGGATGGGTTTGGTTTTGCTCCGTTTTTATCCGCTACCGGATGGGTTTGGTTTTGCTCCGTTTTTATCCGCTACCGGATGGGTTTGGTTTTGCTCCGTTTTTATCCGCTACTGGATGGGTTTGGTTTTGCTCCGTTTTTATCCGCTACTGGATGGGTTTGGTTTTGCTCCGTTTTTATCCGCTACCGGATGGGTTTGGTTTTGCTCCGTTTTTATCCGCTACCGGATGGGTTTGGTTTTGCTCCGTTGTAAAAAAATCAAAATTTTTGGTCTCAGATTTTCCTGAAAATGGGTTGTTTCCTAGTCAATTTGATGCCGGAGAACACGAAAAAACCATCCATTTCGTCGTATCTCTTCGGGAATTGGAATTTTCCGACGAAAAATAGATTTCCTGAAGAAATAGGACAAAATGGAGGGGTTTTTCGTTTTCTCCGGCATGAAATTGACAAGGAAGCTCAATTTCAGGACAATCTGAGTTGAAAAATTTTGAAAAAAAAAATATTGATACAGAAGACTCCCCCCTTGTAAAAAAATCAAAATTTTTGGTCTCAGATTTTCCTGAAAATGGGTTGTTTCCTAGTCAATTTGATGCCGGAGAACAAGAAAAAACCATCCATTTCGTCGTATCTCTACGGGAATTGGAATTTTCCGACGAAAAATAGATTTCCTGAAGAAATAGGACAAAATGGAGGGGTTTTTCGTTTTCTCCGGTATGAAATTGACAAGGAAGCTCAATTTCAGGACAATCTGAGAGTTGAAAAATTTTGAAAAAAAAAATATTGATACAGAAGACTCCCCCTTTGTAAAAAAATCAAAATTTTTGGTCTCAGATTTTCCTGAAAATGGGTTGTTTCCTAGTCAATTTGATGCCGGAGAACACGAAAAAACCATCCATTTCGTCGTATCTCTACGGGAATTGGAATTTTCCAACGAAAAATAGATTTCCTGAAGGAATAGGACAAAATGGAGGGGTTTTTCGTTTTCTCCGGTATGAAATTGACAAGGAAGCTCAATTTCAGGACAATCTGAGAGTTGAAAAATTTTGAAAAAAAAAAATATTGATACAGAAGACTCCCCCCTTGTAAAAAAATCAAAATTTTTGGTCTCAGATTTTCCTGAAAATGGGTTGTTTCCTAGTCAATTTGATGCCGGAGAACACGAAAAAACCATCCATTTCGTCGTATCTCTACGGGAGTAAGTCTCTATATAGACCGGAAGACATTTGACGATTTTTAAATTTAAGGATCATGTGTCCATACAATTTTAAGATATAGTTATAGTCTAGGAGATGTTCTATTTATTGGTGAAAACCGCAAGTCTCTATATAGACCGGAAGAGATTTGACGATTTTTAAATTTAAGGATCACGTGTCCATACAAATTTAAGATATAGTTATAGTCTAGGAGATGTTCAATTAATTGGTCAAAACCGCAAGTCTCTATATAGACCGGAAGAGATTTGACGATTTTTAAATTTAAGGATCACGTATCCATACAAATTTAAGATATAGTTATAGTCTAGGAGATGTTCTATTTATTGGTGAAAACCTCAAGTCTCTATATAGACCGGAAGACATTTGACGATTTTTAAATTTAAGGATCACGTATCCATACAAATTTAAGATATAGTTATAGTCTAGGAGATGTTCTATTTATTGGTGAAAACCTCAAGTCTCTATATAGACCGGAAGACATTTGACGATTTTTAAATTTATGGATCACGTGTCCATACAAATTTAAGATATAGTTATAGTCTAGGAGATGTTCTATTTCTTGGTGAAAACCGCAAGTCTCTATATAGACCGGAAGAGATTTGACGATTTTTAAATTTAGGGATCACGTGTCCATACAAGTTTAGGATATAGTTATAGTCTAGGAGATGTTCAATTAATTGGTGAAAACCGCAAGTCTCTATATAGAACGGAAGAGATTTGACGATTTTTAATTTTAAGGATCACGTGTCCATACAAATTTAAGATATAGTTATAGTCTAGGAGATGTTCTATTTATTGGTGAAAACCGCAAGTCTCTATATAGACCGGAAGAGATTTGACGATTTTTAAATTTAGGGATCACGTGTCCACACAAATTTAAGATAGAGTTTTAAATACATTAAATTAAATTACTACATAACAAACATAACATAACCGTTTTTATCCGCTACCGAATGGGTTTGGTTTTGCTCCGTTTTTATCCGCTACCGGATGGGTTTGGTTTTGCTCCGTTTTTATCCGCTACCGGATGGGTTTGGTTTTGCTCCGTTTTTATCCGCTACCGGATGGGTTTGGTTTTGCTCCGTTTTTATCCGCTACCGGATGGGTTTGGTTTTGCTCCGTTTTTATCCGCTACTGGATGGGTTTGGTTTTGCTCCGTTTTTATCCGCTACTGGATGGGTTTGGTTTTGCTCCGTTTTTATCCGCTACCGGATGGGTTTGGTTTTGCTCCGTTTTTATCCGCTACCGGATGGGTTTGGTTTTGCTCCGTTGTAAAAAAATCAAAATTTTTGGTCTCAGATTTTCCTGAAAATGGGTTGTTTCCTAGTCAATTTGATGCCGGAGAACACGAAAAAACCATCCATTTCGTCGTATCTCTTCGGGAATTGGAATTTTCCGACGAAAAATAGATTTCCTGAAGAAATAGGACAAAATGGAGGGGTTTTTCGTTTTCTCCGGCATGAAATTGACAAGGAAGCTCAATTTCAGGACAATCTGAGTTGAAAAATTTTGAAAAAAAAAATATTGATACAGAAGACTCCCCCCTTGTAAAAAAATCAAAATTTTTGGTCTCAGATTTTCCTGAAAATGGGTTGTTTCCTAGTCAATTTGATGCCGGAGAACAAGAAAAAACCATCCATTTCGTCGTATCTCTACGGGAATTGGAATTTTCCGACGAAAAATAGATTTCCTGAAGAAATAGGACAAAATGGAGGGGTTTTTCGTTTTCTCCGGTATGAAATTGACAAGGAAGCTCAATTTCAGGACAATCTGAGAGTTGAAAAATTTTGAAAAAAAAAATATTGATACAGAAGACTCCCCCTTTGTAAAAAAATCAAAATTTTTGGTCTCAGATTTTCCTGAAAATGGGTTGTTTCCTAGTCAATTTGATGCCGGAGAACACGAAAAAACCATCCATTTCGTCGTATCTCTACGGGAATTGGAATTTTCCAACGAAAAATAGATTTCCTGAAGGAATAGGACAAAATGGAGGGGTTTTTCGTTTTCTCCGGTATGAAATTGACAAGGAAGCTCAATTTCAGGACAATCTGAGAGTTGAAAAATTTTGAAAAAAAAAAATATTGATACAGAAGACTCCCCCCTTGTAAAAAAATCAAAATTTTTGGTCTCAGATTTTCCTGAAAATGGGTTGTTTCCTAGTCAATTTGATGCCGGAGAACACGAAAAAACCATCCATTTCGTCGTATCTCTACGGGAGTAAGTCTCTATATAGACCGGAAGACATTTGACGATTTTTAAATTTAAGGATCACGTGTCCATACAATTTTAAGATATAGTTATAGTCTAGGAGATGTTCTATTTATTGGTGAAAACCGCAAGTCTCTATATAGACCGGAAGAGATTTGACGATTTTTAAATTTAAGGATCACGTGTCCATACAAATTTAAGATATAGTTATAGTCTAGGAGATGTTCAATTAATTGGTCAAAACCGCAAGTCTCTATATAGACCGGAAGAGATTTGACGATTTTTAAATTTAAGGATCACGTATCCATACAAATTTAAGATATAGTTATAGTCTAGGAGATGTTCTATTTATTGGTGAAAACCTCAAGTCTCTATATAGACCGGAAGACATTTGACGATTTTTAAATTTAAGGATCACGTATCCATACAAATTTAAGATATAGTTATAGTCTAGGAGATGTTCTATTTATTGGTGAAAACCTCAAGTCTCTATATAGACCGGAAGACATTTGACGATTTTTAAATTTATGGATCACGTGTCCATACAAATTTAAGATATAGTTATAGTCTAGGAGATGTTCTATTTCTTGGTGAAAACCGCAAGTCTCTATATAGACCGGAAGAGATTTGACGATTTTTAAATTTAGGGATCACGTGTCCATACAAGTTTAGGATATAGTTATAGTCTAGGAGATGTTCAATTAATTGGTGAAAACCGCAAGTCTCTATATAGAACGGAAGAGATTTGACGATTTTTAATTTTAAGGATCACGTGTCCATACAAATTTAAGATATAGTTATAGTCTAGGAGATGTTCTATTTATTGGTGAAAACCGCAAGTCTCTATATAGACCGGAAGAGATTTGACGATTTTTAAATTTAGGGATCACGTGTCCACACAAATTTAAGATAGAGTTTTAAATACATTAAATTAAATTACTACATAACAAACATAACATAACCGTTTTTATCCGCTACCGAATGGGTTTGGTTTTGCTCCGTTTTTATCCGCTACCGGATGGGTTTGGTTTTGCTCCGTTTTTATCCGCTACCGGATGGGTTTGGTTTTGCTCCGTTTTTATCCGCTACCGGATGGGTTTGGTTTTGCTCCGTTTTTATCCGCTACCGGATGGGTTTGGTTTTGCTCCGTTTTTATCCGCTACTGGATGGGTTTGGTTTTGCTCCGTTTTTATCCGCTACTGGATGGGTTTGGTTTTGCTCCGTTTTTATCCGCTACCGGATGGGTTTGGTTTTGCTCCGTTTTTATCCGCTACCGGATGGGTTTGGTTTTGCTCCGTTGAAAAAAAATCAAAATTTTTGGTCTCAGATTTTCCTGAAAATGGGTTGTTTCCTAGTCAATTTGATGCCGGAGAACACGAAAAAACCATCCATTTCGTCGTATCTCTTCGGGAATTGGAATTTTCCGACGAAAAATAGATTTCCTGAAGAAATAGGACAAAATGGAGGGGTTTTTCGTTTTCTCCGGCATGAAATTGACAAGGAAGCTCAATTTCAGGACAATCTGAGTTGAAAAATTTTGAAAAAAAAAATATTGATACAGAAGACTCCCCCCTTGTAAAAAAATCAAAATTTTTGGTCTCAGATTTTCCTGAAAATGGGTTGTTTCCTAGTCAATTTGATGCCGGAGAACACGAAAAAACCATTCATTTCGTCGTATCTCTACGGGAATTGGAATTTTCCGACGAAAAATAGATTTCCTGAAGAAATAGGACAAAATGGAGGGGTTTTTCGTTTTCTCCGGTATGAAATTGACAAGGAAGCTCAATTTCAGGACAATCTGAGAGTTGAAAAATTTTGAAAAAAAAAATATTGATACAGAAGACTCCCCCCTTGTAAAAAAATCAAAATTTTTGGTCTCAGATTTTCCTGAAAATGGGTTGTTTCCTAGTCAATTTGATGCCGGAGAACACGAAAAAACCATCCATTTCGTCGTATCTCTTCGGGAATTGGAATTTTCCGACGAAAAATAGATTTCCTGAAGAAATAGGACAAAATGGAGGGGTTTTTCGTTTTCTCTGGCATGAAATTGACAAGGAAGCTCAATTTCAGGACAATCTGAGAGTTGAAAAATTTTGAAAAAAAAAATATTGATACAGAAGACTCCCCCCTTGTAAAAAAATCAAAATTTTTGGTCTCAGATTTTCCTGAAAATGGGTTGTCTGAAAACCGCAAGTCTCTATATAGACCGGAAGAGATTTGACGATTTATAAATTTAGGGATCACGTGTCCATACAAGTTTAGGATATAGTTATAGTCTAGGAGATGTTCAATTAATTGGTGAAAACCGCAAGTCTCTATATAGACCGGAAGAGATTTGACGATTTTTAAATTTAAGGATCACGTGTCCATACAAATTTAAGATATAGTTATAGTCTAGGAGATGTTCTATTTATTGGTGAAAACCGCAAGTCTCTATATAGACCGGAAGAGATTTGACGATTTTTAAATTTAGGGATCACGTGTCCATACAAATTTAAGATAGAGTTTTAAATACATTAAATTAAATTACTACATAACAAACATAACATAACCGTTTTTATCCGCTACCGGATGGGTTTGGTTTTGCTCCGTTTTTATCCGCTACCGGATGGGTTTGGTTTTGCTCCGTTTTTATCCGCTACCGGATGGGTTTGGTTTTGCTCCGTTTTTATCCGCTACCGGATGGGTTTGGTTTTGCTCCGTTTTTATCCGCTACCGGATGGGTTTGGTTTTGCTCCGTTTTTATCCGCTACTGGATGGGTTTGGTTTTGCTCGGTTTTTATCCGCTACTGGATGGGTTTGGTTTTGCTCCGTTTTTATCCGCTACCGGATGGGTTTGGTTTTGCTCCGTTTTTATCCGCTACCGGATGGGTTTGGTTTTGCTCCGTTGTAAAAAAATCAAAATTTTTGGTCTCAGATTTTCCTGAAAATGGGTTGTTTCCTAGTCAATTTGATGCCGGAGAACACGAAAAAACCATCCATTTCGTCGTATCTCTACGGGAATTGGAATTTTCCGACGAAAAATAGATTTCCTGAAGAAATAGGACAAAATGGAGGGGTTTTTCGTTTTCTCCGGTATGAAATTGACAAGGAAGCTCAATTTCAGGACAATCTGAGAGTTGAAAAATTTTGAAAAAAAAAATATTGATACAGAAGACTCCCCCCTTGTAAAAAAATCAAAATTTTTGGTCTCAGATTTTCCTGAAAATGGGTTGTTTCCTAGTCAATTTGATGCCGGAGAACACGAAAAAACCATCCATTTCGTCGTATCTCTACGGGAATTGGAATTTTCCAACGAAAAATAGATTTCCTGAAGGAATAGGACAAAATGGAGGGGTTTTTCGTTTTCTCCGGTATGAAATTGACAAGGAAGCTCAATTTCAGGACAATCTGAGAGTTGAAAAATTTTGAAAAAAAAAATATTGATACAGAAGACTCCCCCCTTGTAAAAAAATCAAAATTTTTGGTCTCAGATTTTCCTGAAAATGGGTTGTTTCCTAGTCAATTTGATGCCGGAGAACACGAAAAAACCATCCATTTCGTCGTATCTCTACGGGAATTGGAATTTTCCGACGAAAAATAGATTTCCTGAAGAAATAGGACAAAATGGAGGGGTTTTTCGTTTTCTCCGGTATGAAATTGACAAGGAAGCTCAATTTCAGGACAATCTGAGAGTTGAAAAATTTTGAAAAAAAAAATATTGATACAGAAGACTCCCCCCTTGTAAAAAAATCAAAATTTTTGGTCTCAGATTTTCCTGACGATTTTTAAATTTAGGGATCATGTGTCCATACAAGTTTAAGATATAGTTATAGTCTAGGAGATGTTCTATTTATTGGTGAAAACCTCAAGTCTCTATATAGACCGGAAGAGATTTGACGATTTTTAAATTTAAGAATCACGTGTCCATACAAATTTAAGATATAGTTATAGTCTAGGAGATGTTCAATTAATTGGTGAAAACCGCAAGTCTCTATATAGACCGGAAGAGATTTGACGATTTTTAAATTTAAGGATCACGTATCCATACAAATTTAAGATATAGTTATAGTCTAGGAGATGTTCTATTTATTGGTGAAAACCTCAAGTCTCTATATAGACCGGAAGACATTTGACGATTTTTAAATTTAAGGATCACGTGTCATAGTTATAGTCTAGGAGATGTTCTATTTATTGGTGAAAACCGCAAGTCTCTATATAGACCGGAAGAGATTTGACGATTTTTAAATTTAGGGATCACGTGTCCATACAAATTTAAGATAGAGTTTTAAATACATTAAATTAAATTACTACATAACAAACATAACATAACCGTTTTTATCCGCTACCGGATGGGTTTGGTTTTGCTCCGTTTTTATCCGCTACCGGATGGGTTTGGTTTTGCTCCGTTTTTATCCGCTACCGGATGGGTTTGGTTTTGCTCCGTTTTTATCCGCTACCGGATGGGTTTGGTTTTACTCCGTTTTTATCCGCTACCGGATGGGTTTGGTTTTGCTCCGTTTTTATCCGCTACTGGATGGGTTTGGTTTTGCTCCGTTTTTATCCGCTACTGGATGGGTTTGGTTTTGCTCCGTTTTTATCCGCTACCGGATGGGTTTGGTTTTGCTCCGTTTTTATCCGCTACCGGATGGGTTTGGTTGTGCTCCGTTGTAAAAAAATCAAAATTTTTGGTCTCAGATTTTCCTGAAAATGGGTTGTTTCCTAGTCAATTTGATGCCGGAGAACACGAAAAAACCATCCATTTCGTCGTATCTCTTCGGGAATTGGAATTTTCCGACGAAAAATAGATTTCCTGAAGAAATAGGACAAAATGGAGGGGTTTTTCGTTTTCTCCGGTATGAAATTGACAAGGAAGCTCAATTTCAGGACAATCTGAGAGTTGAAAAATTTTGAAAAAAAAAATATTGATACAGAAGACTCCCCCCTTGTAAAAAAATCAAAATTTTTGGTCTCAGATTTTCCTGAAAATGGGTTGTTTCCTAGTCAATTTGATGCCGGAGAACACGAAAAAACCATCCATTTCGTCGTATCTCTTCGGGAATTGGAATTTTCCGACGAAAAATAGATTTCCTGAAGAAATAGGACAAAATGGAGGGGTTTTTCGTTTTCTCTGGCATGAAATTGACAAGGAAGCTCAATTTCAGGACAATCTGAGAGTTGAAAAATTTTGAAAAAAAAAATATTGATACAGAAGACTCCCCCCTTGTAAAAAAATCAAAATTTTTGGTCTCAGATTTTCCTGAAAATGGGTTGTTTCCTAGTCAATTTGATGCCGGAGAACACGAAAAAACCATCCATTTCGTCGTATCTCTACGGGAATTGGAATTTTCCAACGAAAAATAGATTTCCTGAAGGAATAGGACAAAATGGAGGGGTTTTTCGTTTTCTCCGGTATGAAATTGACCGCAAGTCTCTATATAGACCGGAAGAGATTTGACGATTTTTAAATTTAGGGATCACGTGTCCATACAAGTTTAGGATATAGTTATAGTCTAGGAGATGTTCAATTAATTGGTGAAAACCGCAAGTCTCTATATAGACCGGAAGAGATTTGACGATTTTTAAATTTAAGGATCACGTGTCCATACAAATTTAAGATATAGTTATAGTCTAGGAGATGTTCTATTTATTGGTGAAAACCGCAAGTCTCTATATAGACCGGAAGAGATTTGACGATTTATAAATTTAGGGATCACGTGTCCATACAAGTTTAGGATATAGTTATAGTCTAGGAGATGTTCAATTAATTGGTGAAAACCGCAAGTCTCTATATAGACCGGAAGAGATTTGACAATTTTTAAATTTAAGGATCACGTGTCCATACAAATTTAAGATATAGTTATAGTCTAGGAGATGTTCTATTTATTGGTGAAAACCGCAAGTCTCTATATAGACCGGAAGAGATTTGACGATTTTTAAATTTAGGGATCACGTGTCCATACAAATTTAAGATAGAGTTTTAAATACATTAAATTAAATTACTACATAACAAACATAACATAACCGTTTTTATCCGCTACCGGATGGGTTTGGTTTTGCTCCGTTTTTGTCCGCTACCGGATGGGTTTGGTTTTGCTCCGTTTTTATCCGCTACCGGATGGGTTTGGTTTTGCTCCGTTTTTATCCGCTACCGGATGGGTTTGGTTTTGCTCCGTTTTTATCCGCTACCGGATGGGTTTGGTTTTGCTCCGTTTTTATCCGCTACTGGATGGGTTTGGTTTTGCTCCGTTTTTATCCGCTACTGGATGGGTTTGGTTTTGCTCCGTTTTTATCCGCTACCGGATGGGTTTGGTTTTGCTCCGTTTTTATCCGCTACCGGATGGGTTTGGTTTTGCTCCGTTGTAAAAAAATCAAAATTTTTGGTCTCAGATTTTCCTGAAAATGGGTTGTTTCCTAGTCAATTTGATGCCGGAGAACACGAAAAAACCATCCATTTCGTCGTATCTCTTCGGGAATTGGAATTTTCCGACGAAAAATAGATTTCCTGAAGAAATAGGACAAAATGGAGGGGTTTTTCGTTTTCTCCGGCATGAAATTGACAAGGAAGCTCAATTTCAGGACAATCTGAGTTGAAAAATTTTGAAAAAAAAAATATTGATACAGAAGACTCCCCCCTTGTAAAAAAATCAAAATTTTTGGTCTCAGATTTTCCTGAAAATGGGTTGTTTCCTAGTCAATTTGATGCCGGAGAACACGAAAAAACCATCCATTTCGTCGTATCTCTACGGGAATTGGAATTTTCCGACGAAAAATAGATTTCCTGAAGAAATAGGACAAAATGGAGGGGTTTTTCGTTTTCTCCGGTATGAAATTGACAAGGAAGCTCAATTTCAGGACAATCTGAGAGTTGAAAAATTTTGAAAAAAAAAATATTGATACAGAAGACTCCCCCCTTGTAAAAAAATCAAAATTTTTGGTCTCAGATTTTCCTGAAAATGGGTTGTTTCCTAGTCAATTTGATGCCGGAGAACACGAAAAAACCATCCATTTCGTCGTATCTCTTCGGGAATTGGAATTTTCCGACGAAAAATAGATTTCCTGAAGAAATAGGACAAAATGGAGGGGTTTTTCGTTTTCTCTGGCATGAAATTGACAAGGAAGCTCAATTTCAGGACAATCTGAGAGTTGAAAAATTTTGAAAAAAAAAATATTGATACAGAAGACTCCCCCCTTGTAAAAAAATCAAAATTTTTGGTCTCAGATTTTCCTGAAAATGGGTTGTTTCCTAGTCAATTTGATGCCGGAGAACACGAAAAAACCATCCATTTCGTCGTATCTCTACGGGAATTGGAATTTTCCGACGAAAAATAGATTTCCTGAAGAAATAGGACAAAATGGAGGGGTTTTTCGTTTTCTCCGGTATGAAATTGACAAGGAAGCTCAATTTCAGGACAATCTGAGAGTTGAAAAATTTTGAAAAAAAAAATATTGATACAGAAGACTCCCCCTTTGTAAAAAAATCAAAATTTTTGGTCTCAGATTTTCCTGAAAATGGGTTGTTTCCTAGTCAATTTGATGCCGGAGAACACGAAAAAACCATCCATTTCGTCGTATCTCTACGGGAATTGGAATTTTCCAACGAAAAATAGATTTCCTGAAGGAATAGGACAAAATGGAGGGGTTTTTCGTTTTCTCCGGTATGAAATTGACAAGGAAGCTCAATTTCAGGACAATCTGAGAGTTGAAAAATTTTGAAAAAAAAAATATTGATACAGAAGACTCCCCCCTTGTAAAAAAATCAAAATTTTTGGTCTCAGATTTTCCTGAAAATGGGTTGTTTCCTAGTCAATTTGATGCCGGAGAACACGAAAAAACCATCCATTTCGTCGTATCTCTACGGGAGTAAGTCTCTATATAGACCGGAAGACATTTGACGATTTTTAAAAATAGATTTCCTGAAGAAATAGGACAAAATGGAGGGGTTTTTCGTTTTCTCCGGCATGAAATTGACAAGGAAGCTCAATTTCAGGACAATCTGAGTTGAAAAATTTTGAAAAAAAAAATATTGATACAGAAGACTCCCCCCTTGTAAAAAAATCAAAATTTTTGGTCTCAGATTTTCCTGAAAATGGGTTGTTTCCTAGTCAATTTGATGCCGGAGAACACGAAAAAACCATCCATTTCGTCGTATCTCTACGGGAGTAAGTCTCTATATAGACCGGAAGACATTTGACGATTTTTAAAAATAGATTTCCTGAAGAAATAGGACAAAATGGAGGGGTTTTTCGTTTTCTCCGGCATGAAATTGACAAGGAAGCTCAATTTCAGGACAATCTGAGTTGAAAAATTTTGAAAAAAAAAATATTGATACAGAAGACTCCCCCCTTGTAAAAAAATCAAAATTTTTGGTCTCAGATTTTCCTGAAAATGGGTTGTTTCCTAGTCAATTTGATGCCGGAGAACACGAAAAAACCATCCATTTCGTCGTATCTCTACGGGAATTGGAATTTTCCGACGAAAAATAGATTTCCTGAAGAAATAGGACAAAATGGAGGGGTTTTTCGTTTTCTCCGGTATGAAATTGACAAGGAAGCTCAATTTCAGGACAATATGAGAGTTGAAAAATTTTGAAAAAAAAAATATTGATACAGAAGACTCCCCCCTTGTAAAAAAATCAAAATTTTTGGTCTCAGATTTTCCTGAAAATGGGTTGTTTCCTAGTCAATTTGATGCCGGAGAACACGAAAAAACCATCCATTTCGTCGTATCTCTACGGGAGTAAGTCTCTATATAGACCGGAAGACATTTGACGATTTTTAAATTTAAGGATCACGTGTCCATACAATTTTAAGATATAGTTATAGTCTAGGAGATGTTCTATTTATTGGTGAAAACCGCAAGTCTCTATATAGACCGGAAGAGATTTGACGATTTTTAAATTTAGGGATCACGTGTCCATACAAATTTAAGATAGAGTTTTAAATACATTAAATTAAATTACTACATAACAAACATGACATAACCGTTTTTATCCGCTACCGGATGGGTTTGGTTTTGCTCCGTTTTTATCCGCTACCGGATGGGTTTGGTTTTGCTCCGTTTTTATCCGCTACCGGATGGGTTTGGTTTTGCTCCGTTTTTATCCGCTACCGGATGGGTTTGGTTTTGCTCCGTTTTTATCCGCTACCGGATGGGTTTGGTTTTGCTCCGTTTTTATCCGCTACTGGATGGGTTTGGTTTTGCTCCGTTTTTATCCGCTACTGGATGGGTTTGGTTTTGCTCCGTTTTTATCCGCTACCGGATGGGTTTGGTTTTGCTCCGTTTTTATCCGCTACCGGATGGGTTTGGTTTTGCTCCGTTGTAAAAAAATCAAAATTTTTGGTCTCAGATTTTCCTGAAAATGGGTTGTTTCCTAGTCAATTTGATGCCGGAGAACAAGAAAAAACCATCCATTTCGTCGTATCTCTACGGGAATTGGAATTTTCCGACGAAAAATAGATTTCCTGAAGAAATAGGACAAAATGGAGGGGTTTTTCGTTTTCTCCGGTATGAAATTGACAAGGAAGCTCAATTTCAGGACAATCTGAGAGTTGAAAAATTTTGAAAAAAAAAATATTGATACAGAAGACTCCCCCTTTGTAAAAAAATCAAAATTTTTGGTCTCAGATTTTCCTGAAAATGGGTTGTTTCCTAGTCAACTTGATGCCGGAGAACACGAAAAAACCATCCATTTCGTCGTATCTCTACGGGAATTGGAATTTTCCGACGAAAAATAGATTTCCTGAAGAAATAGGACAAAATGGAGGGGTTTTTCGTTTTCTCCGGTATGAAATTGACAAGGAAGCTCAATTTCAGGACAATCTGAGAGTTGAAAAATTTTGAAAAAAAAAATATTGATACAGAAGACTCCCCCTTTGTAAAAAAATCAAAATTTTTGGTCTCAGATTTTCCTGAAAATGGGTTGTTTCCTAGTCAATTTGATGCCGGAGAACACGAAAAAACCATCCATTTCGTCGTATCTCTACGGGAATTGGAATTTTCCAACGAAAAATAGATTTCCTGAAGGAATAGGACAAAATGGAGGGGTTTTTCGTTTTCTCCGGTATGAAATTGACAAGGAAGCTCAATTTCAGGACAATCTGAGAGTTGAAAAATTTTGAAAAAAAAAATATTGATACAGAAGACTCCCCCCTTGTAAAAAAATCAAAATTTTTGGTCTCAGATTTTCCTGAAAATGGGTTGTTTCCTAGTCAATTTGATGCCGGAGAACACGAAAAAACCATCCATTTCGTCGTATCTCTACGGGAGTAAGTCTCTATATAGACCGGAAGACATTTGACGATTTTTAAAAATAGATTTCCTGAAGAAATAGGACAAAATGGAGGGGTTTTTCGTTTTCTCCGGCATGAAATTGACAAGGAAGCTCAATTTCAGGACAATCTGAGTTGAAAAATTTTGAAAAAAAAAATATTGATACAGAAGACTCCCCCCTTGTAAAAAAATCAAAATTTTTGGTCTCAGATTTTCCTGAAAATGGGTTGTTTCCTAGTCAATTTGATGCCGGAGAACACGAAAAAACCATCCATTTCGTCGTATCTCTACGGGAATTGGAATTTTCCGACGAAAAATAGATTTCCTGAAGAAATAGGACAAAATGGAGGGGTTTTTCGTTTTCTCCGGTATGAAATTGACAAGGAAGCTCAATTTCAGGACAATCTGAGAGTTGAAAAATTTTGAAAAAAAAAATATTGATACAGAAGACTCCCCCCTTGTAAAAAAATCAAAATTTTTGGTCTCAGATTTTCCTGAAAATAGGTTGTTTCCTAGTCAATTTGATGCCGGAGAACACGAAAAAACCATCCATTTCGTCGTATCTCTACGGGAATTGGAATTTTCCAACGAAAAATAGATTTCCTGAAGGAATAGGACAAAATGGAGGGGTTTTTCGTTTTCTCCGGTATGAAATTGACAAGGAAGCTCAATTTCAGGACAATATGAGAGTTGAAAAATTTTGAAAAAAAAAATATTGATACAGAAGACTCCCCCCTTGTAAAAAAATCAAAATTTTTGGTCTCAGATTTTCCTGAAAATGGGTTGTTTCCTAGTCAATTTGATGCCGGAGAACACGAAAAAACCATCCATTTCGTCGTATCTCTACGGGAGTAAGTCTCTATATAGACCGGAAGACATTTGACGATTTTTAAATTTAAGGATCACGTGTCCATACAATTTTAAGATATAGTTATAGTCTAGGAGATGTTCTATTTATTGGTGAAAACCGCAAGTCTCTATATAGACCGGAAGAGATTTGACGATTTTTAAATTTAGGGATCACGTGTCCATACAAATTTAAGATAGAGTTTTAAATACATTAAATTAAATTACTACATAACAAACATAACATAACCGTTTTTATCCGCTACCGGATGGGTTTGGTTTTGCTCCGTTTTTATCCGCTACCGGATGGGTTTGGTTTTGCTCCGTTTTTATCCGCTACCGGATGGGTTTGGTTTTGCTCCGTTTTTATCCGCTACCGGATGGGTTTGGTTTTGCTCCGTTTTTATCCGCTACCGGATGGGTTTGGTTTTGCTCCGTTTTTATCCGCTACTGGATGGGTTTGGTTTTGCTCCGTTTTTATCCGCTACTGGATGGGTTTGGTTTTGCTCCGTTTTTATCCGCTACCGGATGGGTTTGGTTTTGCTCCGTTTTTATCCGCTACCGGATGGGTTTGGTTTTGCTCCGTTGTAAAAAAATCAAAATTTTTGGTCTCAGATTTTCCTGAAAATGGGTTGTTTCCTAGTCAATTTGATGCCGGAGAACACGAAAAAACCATCCATTTCGTCGTATCTCTTCGGGAATTGGAATTTTCCGACGAAAAATAGATTTCCTGAAGAAATAGGACAAAATGGAGGGGTTTTTCGTTTTCTCCGGCATGAAATTGACAAGGAAGCTCAATTTCAGGACAATCTGAGTTGAAAAATTTTGAAAAAAAAAATATTGATACAGAAGACTCCCCCCTTGTAAAAAAATCAAAATTTTTGGTCTCAGATTTTCCTGAAAATGGGTTGTTTCCTAGTCAATTTGATGCCGGAGAACAAGAAAAAACCATCCATTTCGTCGTATCTCTACGGGAATTGGAATTTTCCGACGAAAAATAGATTTCCTGAAGAAATAGGACAAAATGGAGGGGTTTTTCGTTTTCTCCGGTATGAAATTGACAAGGAAGCTCAATTTCAGGACAATCTGAGAGTTGAAAAATTTTGAAAAAAAAAATATTGATACAGAAGACTCCCCCTTTGTAAAAAAATCAAAATTTTTGGTCTCAGATTTTCCTGAAAATGGGTTGTTTCCTAGTCAATTTGATGCCGGAGAACACGAAAAAACCATCCATTTCGTCGTATCTCTACGGGAATTGGAATTTTCCAACGAAAAATAGATTTCCTGAAGGAATAGGACAAAATGGAGGGGTTTTTCGTTTTCTCCGGTATGAAATTGACAAGGAAGCTCAATTTCAGGACAATCTGAGAGTTGAAAAATTTTGAAAAAAAAAAATATTGATACAGAAGACTCCCCCCTTGTAAAAAAATCAAAATTTTTGGTCTCAGATTTTCCTGAAAATGGGTTGTTTCCTAGTCAATTTGATGCCGGAGAACACGAAAAAACCATCCATTTCGTCGTATCTCTACGGGAGTAAGTCTCTATATAGACCAGAAGACATTTGACGATTTTTAAATTTAAGGATCACGTGTCCATACAATTTTAAGATATAGTTATAGTCTAGGAGATGTTCTATTTATTGGTGAAAACCGCAAGTCTCTATATAGACCGGAAGAGATTTGACGATTTTTAAATTTAAGGATCACGTGTCCATACAAATTTAAGATATAGTTATAGTCTAGGAGATGTTCAATTAATTGGTCAAAACCGCAAGTCTCTATATAGACCGGAAGAGATTTGACGATTTTTAAATTTAAGGATCACGTATCCATACAAATTTAAGATATAGTTATAGTCTAGGAGATGTTCTATTTATTGGTGAAAACCTCAAGTCTCTATATAGACCGGAAGACATTTGACGATTTTTAAATTTAAGGATCACGTATCCATACAAATTTAAGATATAGTTATAGTCTAGGAGATGTTCTATTTATTGGTGAAAACCTCAAGTCTCTATATAGACCGGAAGACATTTGACGATTTTTAAATTTATGGATCACGTGTCCATACAAATTTAAGATATAGTTATAGTCTAGGAGATGTTCTATTTCTTGGTGAAAACCGCAAGTCTCTATATAGACCGGAAGAGATTTGACGATTTTTAAATTTAGGGATCACGTGTCCATACAAGTTTAGGATATAGTTATAGTCTAGGAGATGTTCAATTAATTGGTGAAAACCGCAAGTCTCTATATAGAACGGAAGAGATTTGACGATTTTTAATTTTAAGGATCACGTGTCCATACAAATTTAAGATATAGTTATAGTCTAGGAGATGTTCTATTTATTGGTGAAAACCGCAAGTCTCTATATAGACCGGAAGAGATTTGACGATTTTTAAATTTAGGGATCACGTGTCCACACAAATTTAAGATAGAGTTTTAAATACATTAAATTAAATTACTACATAACAAACATAACATAACCGTTTTTATCCGCTACCGAATGGGTTTGGTTTTGCTCCGTTTTTATCCGCTACCGGATGGGTTTGGTTTTGCTCCGTTTTTATCCGCTACCGGATGGGTTTGGTTTTGCTCCGTTTTTATCCGCTACCGGATGGGTTTGGTTTTGCTCCGTTTTTATCCGCTACCGGATGGGTTTGGTTTTGCTCCGTTTTTATCCGCTACTGGATGGGTTTGGTTTTGCTCCGTTTTTATCCGCTACTGGATGGGTTTGGTTTTGCTCCGTTTTTATCCGCTACCGGATGGGTTTGGTTTTGCTCCGTTTTTATCCGCTACCGGATGGGTTTGGTTTTGCTCCGTTGTAAAAAAATCAAAATTTTTGGTCTCAGATTTTCCTGAAAATGGGTTGTTTCCTAGTCAATTTGATGCCGGAGAACACGAAAAAACCATCCATTTCGTCGTATCTCTTCGGGAATTGGAATTTTCCGACGAAAAATAGATTTCCTGAAGAAATAGGACAAAATGGAGGGGTTTTTCGTTTTCTCCGGCATGAAATTGACAAGGAAGCTCAATTTCAGGACAATCTGAGTTGAAAAATTTTGAAAAAAAAAATATTGATACAGAAGACTCCCCCCTTGTAAAAAAATCAAAATTTTTGGTCTCAGATTTTCCTGAAAATGGGTTGTTTCCTAGTCAATTTGATGCCGGAGAACACGAAAAAACCATTCATTTCGTCGTATCTCTACGGGAATTGGAATTTTCCGACGAAAAATAGATTTCCTGAAGAAATAGGACAAAATGGAGGGGTTTTTCGTTTTCTCCGGTATGAAATTGACAAGGAAGCTCAATTTCAGGACAATCTGAGAGTTGAAAAATTTTGAAAAAAAAAATATTGATACAGAAGACTCCCCCCTTGTAAAAAAATCAAAATTTTTGGTCTCAGATTTTCCTGAAAATGGGTTGTTTCCTAGTCAATTTGATGCCGGAGAACACGAAAAAACCATCCATTTCGTCGTATCTCTTCGGGAATTGGAATTTTCCGACGAAAAATAGATTTCCTGAAGAAATAGGACAAAATGGAGGGGTTTTTCGTTTTCTCTGGCATGAAATTGACAAGGAAGCTCAATTTCAGGACAATCTGAGAGTTGAAAAATTTTGAAAAAAAAAATATTGATACAGAAGACTCCCCCCTTGTAAAAAAATCAAAATTTTTGGTCTCAGATTTTCCTGAAAATGGGTTGTCTGAAAACCGCAAGTCTCTATATAGACCGGAAGAGATTTGACGATTTATAAATTTAGGGATCACGTGTCCATACAAGTTTAGGATATAGTTATAGTCTAGGAGATGTTCAATTAATTGGTGAAAACCGCAAGTCTCTATATAGACCGGAAGAGATTTGACGATTTTTAAATTTAAGGATCACGTGTCCATACAAATTTAAGATATAGTTATAGTCTAGGAGATGTTCTATTTATTGGTGAAAACCGCAAGTCTCTATATAGACCGGAAGAGATTTGACGATTTTTAAATTTAGGGATCACGTGTCCATACAAATTTAAGATAGAGTTTTAAATACATTAAATTAAATTACTACATAACAAACATAACATAACCGTTTTTATCCGCTACCGGATGGGTTTGGTTTTGCTCCGTTTTTATCCGCTACCGGATGGGTTTGGTTTTGCTCCGTTTTTATCCGCTACCGGATGGGTTTGGTTTTGCTCCGTTTTTATCCGCTACCGGATGGGTTTGGTTTTGCTCCGTTTTTATCCGCTACCGGATGGGTTTGGTTTTGCTCCGTTTTTATCCGCTACTGGATGGGTTTGGTTTTGCTCGGTTTTTATCCGCTACTGGATGGGTTTGGTTTTGCTCCGTTTTTATCCGCTACCGGATGGGTTTGGTTTTGCTCCGTTTTTATCCGCTACCGGATGGGTTTGGTTTTGCTCCGTTGTAAAAAAATCAAAATTTTTGGTCTCAGATTTTCCTGAAAATGGGTTGTTTCCTAGTCAATTTGATGCCGGAGAACACGAAAAAACCATCCATTTCGTCGTATCTCTACGGGAATTGGAATTTTCCGACGAAAAATAGATTTCCTGAAGAAATAGGACAAAATGGAGGGGTTTTTCGTTTTCTCCGGTATGAAATTGACAAGGAAGCTCAATTTCAGGACAATCTGAGAGTTGAAAAATTTTGAAAAAAAAAATATTGATACAGAAGACTCCCCCCTTGTAAAAAAATCAAAATTTTTGGTCTCAGATTTTCCTGAAAATGGGTTGTTTCCTAGTCAATTTGATGCCGGAGAACACGAAAAAACCATCCATTTCGTCGTATCTCTACGGGAATTGGAATTTTCCAACGAAAAATAGATTTCCTGAAGGAATAGGACAAAATGGAGGGGTTTTTCGTTTTCTCCGGTATGAAATTGACAAGGAAGCTCAATTTCAGGACAATCTGAGAGTTGAAAAATTTTGAAAAAAAAAATATTGATACAGAAGACTCCCCCCTTGTAAAAAAATCAAAATTTTTGGTCTCAGATTTTCCTGAAAATGGGTTGTTTCCTAGTCAATTTGATGCCGGAGAACACGAAAAAACCATCCATTTCGTCGTATCTCTACGGGAATTGGAATTTTCCGACGAAAAATAGATTTCCTGAAGAAATAGGACAAAATGGAGGGGTTTTTCGTTTTCTCCGGTATGAAATTGACAAGGAAGCTCAATTTCAGGACAATCTGAGAGTTGAAAAATTTTGAAAAAAAAAATATTGATACAGAAGACTCCCCCCTTGTAAAAAAATCAAAATTTTTGGTCTCAGATTTTCCTGACGATTTTTAAATTTAGGGATCATGTGTCCATACAAGTTTAAGATATAGTTATAGTCTAGGAGATGTTCTATTTATTGGTGAAAACCTCAAGTCTCTATATAGACCGGAAGAGATTTGACGATTTTTAAATTTAAGAATCACGTGTCCATACAAATTTAAGATATAGTTATAGTCTAGGAGATGTTCAATTAATTGGTGAAAACCGCAAGTCTCTATATAGACCGGAAGAGATTTGACGATTTTTAAATTTAAGGATCACGTATCCATACAAATTTAAGATATAGTTATAGTCTAGGAGATGTTCTATTTATTGGTGAAAACCTCAAGTCTCTATATAGACCGGAAGACATTTGACGATTTTTAAATTTAAGGATCACGTGTCATAGTTATAGTCTAGGAGATGTTCTATTTATTGGTGAAAACCGCAAGTCTCTATATAGACCGGAAGAGATTTGACGATTTTTAAATTTAGGGATCACGTGTCCATACAAATTTAAGATAGAGTTTTAAATACATTAAATTAAATTACTACATAACAAACATAACATAACCGTTTTTATCCGCTACCGGATGGGTTTGGTTTTGCTCCGTTTTTATCCGCTACCGGATGGGTTTGGTTTTGCTCCGTTTTTATCCGCTACCGGATGGGTTTGGTTTTGCTCCGTTTTTATCCGCTACCGGATGGGTTTGGTTTTACTCCGTTTTTATCCGCTACCGGATGGGTTTGGTTTTGCTCCGTTTTTATCCGCTACTGGATGGGTTTGGTTTTGCTCCGTTTTTATCCGCTACTGGATGGGTTTGGTTTTGCTCCGTTTTTATCCGCTACCGGATGGGTTTGGTTTTGCTCCGTTTTTATCCGCTACCGGATGGGTTTGGTTTTGCTCCGTTGTAAAAAAATCAAAATTTTTGGTCTCAGATTTTCCTGAAAATGGGTTGTTTCCTAGTCAATTTGATGCCGGAGAACACGAAAAAACCATCCATTTCGTCGTATCTCTTCGGGAATTGGAATTTTCCGACGAAAAATAGATTTCCTGAAGAAATAGGACAAAATGGAGGGGTTTTTCGTTTTCTCCGGTATGAAATTGACAAGGAAGCTCAATTTCAGGACAATCTGAGAGTTGAAAAATTTTGAAAAAAAAAATATTGATACAGAAGACTCCCCCCTTGTAAAAAAATCAAAATTTTTGGTCTCAGATTTTCCTGAAAATGGGTTGTTTCCTAGTCAATTTGATGCCGGAGAACACGAAAAAACCATCCATTTCGTCGTATCTCTTCGGGAATTGGAATTTTCCGACGAAAAATAGATTTCCTGAAGAAATAGGACAAAATGGAGGGGTTTTTCGTTTTCTCTGGCATGAAATTGACAAGGAAGCTCAATTTCAGGACAATCTGAGAGTTGAAAAATTTTGAAAAAAAAAATATTGATACAGAAGACTCCCCCCTTGTAAAAAAATCAAAATTTTTGGTCTCAGATTTTCCTGAAAATGGGTTGTTTCCTAGTCAATTTGATGCCGGAGAACACGAAAAAACCATCCATTTCGTCGTATCTCTACGGGAATTGGAATTTTCCAACGAAAAATAGATTTCCTGAAGGAATAGGACAAAATGGAGGGGTTTTTCGTTTTCTCCGGTATGAAATTGACCGCAAGTCTCTATATAGACCGGAAGAGATTTGACGATTTTTAAATTTAGGGATCACGTGTCCATACAAGTTTAGGATATAGTTATAGTCTAGGAGATGTTCAATTAATTGGTGAAAACCGCAAGTCTCTATATAGACCGGAAGAGATTTGACGATTTTTAAATTTAAGGATCACGTGTCCATACAAATTTAAGATATAGTTATAGTCTAGGAGATGTTCTATTTATTGGTGAAAACCGCAAGTCTCTATATAGACCGGAAGAGATTTGACGATTTATAAATTTAGGGATCACGTGTCCATACAAGTTTAGGATATAGTTATAGTCTAGGAGATGTTCAATTAATTGGTGAAAACCGCAAGTCTCTATATAGACCGGAAGAGATTTGACGATTTTTAAATTTAAGGATCACGTGTCCATACAAATTTAAGATATAGTTATAGTCTAGGAGATGTTCTATTTATTGGTGAAAACCGCAAGTCTCTATATAGACCGGAAGAGATTTGACGATTTTTAAATTTAGGGATCACGTGTCCATACAAATTTAAGATAGAGTTTTAAATACATTAAATTAAATTACTACATAACAAACATAACATAACCGTTTTTATCCGCTACCGGATGGGTTTGGTTTTGCTCCGTTTTTATCCGCTACCGGATGGGTTTGGTTTTGCTCCGTTTTTATCCGCTACCGGATGGGTTTGGTTTTGCTCCGTTTTTATCCGCTACCGGATGGGTTTGGTTTTGCTCCGTTTTTATCCGCTACCGGATGGGTTTGGTTTTGCTCCGTTTTTATCCGCTACTGGATGGGTTTGGTTTTGCTCCGTTTTTATCCGCTACTGGATGGGTTTGGTTTTGCTCCGTTTTTATCCGCTACCGGATGGGTTTGGTTTTGCTCCGTTTTTATCCGCTACCGGATGGGTTTGGTTTTGCTCCGTTGTAAAAAAATCAAAATTTTTGGTCTCAGATTTTCCTGAAAATGGGTTGTTTCCTAGTCAATTTGATGCCGGAGAACACGAAAAAACCATCCATTTCGTCGTATCTCTTCGGGAATTGGAATTTTCCGACGAAAAATAGATTTCCTGAAGAAATAGGACAAAATGGAGGGGTTTTTCGTTTTCTCCGGCATGAAATTGACAAGGAAGCTCAATTTCAGGACAATCTGAGTTGAAAAATTTTGAAAAAAAAAATATTGATACAGAAGACTCCCCCCTTGTAAAAAAATCAAAATTTTTGGTCTCAGATTTTCCTGAAAATGAGTTGTTTCCTAGTCAATTTGATGCCGGAGAACACGAAAAAACCATCCATTTCGTCGTATCTCTACGGGAATTGGAATTTTCCGACGAAAAATAGATTTCCTGAAGAAATAGGACAAAATGGAGGGGTTTTTCGTTTTCTCCGGTATGAAATTGACAAGGAAGCTCAATTTCAGGACAATCTGAGAGTTGAAAAATTTTGAAAAAAAAAATATTGATACAGAAGACTCCCCCCTTGTAAAAAAATCAAAATTTTTGGTCTCAGATTTTCCTGAAAATGGGTTGTTTCCTAGTCAATTTGATGCCGGAGAACACGAAAAAACCATCCATTTCGTCGTATCTCTTCGGGAATTGGAATTTTCCGACGAAAAATAGATTTCCTGAAGAAATAGGACAAAATGGAGGGGTTTTTCGTTTTCTCTGGCATGAAATTGACAAGGAAGCTCAATTTCAGGACAATCTGAGAGTTGAAAAATTTTGAAAAAAAAAATATTGATACAGAAGACTCCCCCCTTGTAAAAAAATCAAAATTTTTGGTCTCAGATTTTCCTGAAAATGGGTTGTTTCCTAGTCAATTTGATGCCGGAGAACACGAAAAAACCATCCATTTCGTCGTATCTCTACGGGAATTGGAATTTTCCGACGAAAAATAGATTTCCTGAAGAAATAGGACAAAATGGAGGGGTTTTTCGTTTTCTCCGGTATGAAATTGACAAGGAAGCTCAATTTCAGGACAATCTGAGAGTTGAAAAATTTTGAAAAAAAAAATATTGATACAGAAGACTCCCCCTTTGTAAAAAAATCAAAATTTTTGGTCTCAGATTTTCCTGAAAATGGGTTGTTTCCTAGTCAATTTGATGCCGGAGAACACGAAAAAGCCATCCATTTCGTCGTATCTCTACGGGAATTGGAATTTTCCAACGAAAAATAGATTTCCTGAAGGAATAGGACAAAATGGAGGGGTTTTTCGTTTTCTCCGGTATGAAATTGACAAGGAAGCTCAATTTCAGGACAATCTGAGAGTTGAAAAATTTTGAAAAAAAAAATATTGATACAGAAGACTCCCCCCTTGTAAAAAAATCAAAATTTTTGGTCTCAGATTTTCCTGAAAATGGGTTGTTTCCTAGTCAATTTGATGCCGGAGAACACGAAAAAACCATCCATTTCGTCGTATCTCTACGGGAGTAAGTCTCTATATAGACCGGAAGACATTTGACGATTTTTAAAAATAGATTTCCTGAAGAAATAGGACAAAATGGAGGGGTTTTTCGTTTTCTCCGGCATGAAATTGACAAGGAAGCTCAATTTCAGGACAATCTGAGTTGAAAAATTTTGAAAAAAAAAATATTGATACAGAAGACTCCCCCCTTGTAAAAAAATCAAAATTTTTGGTCTCAGATTTTCCTGAAAATGGGTTGTTTCCTAGTCAATTTGATGCCGGAGAACACGAAAAAACCATCCATTTCGTCGTATCTCTACGGGAGTAAGTCTCTATATAGACCGGAAGACATTTGACGATTTTTAAAAATAGATTTCCTGAAGAAATAGGACAAAATGGAGGGGTTTTTCGTTTTCTCCGGCATGAAATTGACAAGGAAGCTCAATTTCAGGACAATCTGAGTTGAAAAATTTTGAAAAAAAAAATATTGATACAGAAGACTCCCCCCTTGTAAAAAAATCAAAATTTTTGGTCTCAGATTTTCCTGAAAATAGGTTGTTTCCTAGTCAATTTGATGCCGGAGAACACGAAAAAACCATCCATTTCGTCGTATCTCTACGGGAATTGGAATTTTCCAACGAAAAATAGATTTCCTGAAGGAATAGGACAAAATGGAGGGGTTTTTCGTTTTCTCCGGTATGAAATTGACAAGGAAGCTCAATTTCAGGACAATATGAGAGTTGAAAAATTTTGAAAAAAAAAATATTGATACAGAAGACTCCCCCCTTGTAAAAAAATCAAAATTTTTGGTCTCAGATTTTCCTGAAAATGGGTTGTTTCCTAGTCAATTTGATGCCGGGGAACACGAAAAAACCATCCATTTCGTCGTATCTCTTCGGGAATTGGAATTTTCCGACGAAAAATAGATTTCCTGAAGAAATAGGACAAAATGGAGGGGTTTTTCGTTTTCTCCGGCATGAAATTGACAAGGAAGCTCAATTTCAGGACAATCTGAGTTGAAAAATTTTGAAAAAAAAAATATTGATACAGAAGACTCCCCCCTTGTAAAAAAATCAAAATTTTTGGTCTCAGATTTTCCTGAAAATGGGTTGTTTCCTAGTCAATTTGATGCCGGAGAACAAGAAAAAACCATCCATTTCGTCGTATCTCTACGGGAATTGGAATTTTCCGACGAAAAATAGATTTCCTGAAGAAATAGGACAAAATGGAGGGGTTTTTCGTTTTCTCCGGTATGAA
This sequence comes from Philopedon plagiatum, assembly GCA_963971165.1. Classification (NCBI taxonomy): domain Eukaryota; kingdom Metazoa; phylum Arthropoda; class Insecta; order Coleoptera; family Curculionidae; genus Philopedon; species Philopedon plagiatum. Next base: position 12,015,152 of record OZ020195.1, read on the forward strand.
ATTGACAAGGAAGCTCAATTTCAGGACAATCTGAGAGTTGAAAAATTTTGAAAAAAAAAATATTGATACAGAAGACTCCCCCTTTGTAAAAAAATCAAAATTTTTGGTCTCAGATTTTCCTGAAAATGGGTTGTTTCCTAGTCAATTTGATGCCGGAGAACACGAAAAAACCATCCATTTCGTCGTATCTCTACGGGAATTGGAATTTTCCAACGAAAAATAGATTTCCTGAAGGAATAGGACAAAATGGAGGGGTTTTTCGTTTTCTCCGGTATGAAATTGACAAGGAAGCTCAATTTCAGGACAATCTGAGAGTTGAAAAATTTTGAAAAAAAAAAATATTGATACAGAAGACTCCCCCCTTGTAAAAAAATCAAAATTTTTGGTCTCAGATTTTCCTGAAAATGGGTTGTTTCCTAGTCAATTTGATGCCGGAGAACACGAAAAAACCATCCATTTCGTCGTATCTCTACGGGAGTAAGTCTCTATATAGACCGGAAGACATTTGACGATTTTTAAATTTAAGGATCACGTGTCCATACAATTTTAAGATATAGTTATAGTCTAGGAGATGTTCTATTTATTGGTGAAAACCGCAAGTCTCTATATAGACCGGAAGAGATTTTTTGACGATTTTTAAATTTAAGGATCACGTGTCCATACAAATTTAAGATATAGTTATAGTCTAGGAGATGTTCAATTAATTGGTCAAAACCGCAAGTCTCTATATAGACCGGAAGAGATTTGACGATTTTTAAATTTAAGGATCACGTATCCATACAAATTTAAGATATAGTTATAGTCTAGGAGATGTTCTATTTATTGGTGAAAACCTCAAGTCTCTATATAGACCGGAAGACATTTGACGATTTTTAAATTTAAGGATCACGTATCCATACAAATTTAAGATATAGTTATAGTCTAGGAGATGTTCTATTTATTGGTGAAAACCTCAAGTCTCTATATAGACCGGAAGACATTTGACGATTTTTAAATTTATGGATCACGTGTCCATACAAATTTAAGATATAGTTATAGTCTAGGAGATGTTCTATTTCTTGGTGAAAACCGCAAGTCTCTATATAGACCGGAAGAGATTTGACGATTTTTAAATTTAGGGATCACGTGTCCATACAAGTTTAGGATATAGTTATAGTCTAGGAGATGTTCAATTAATTGGTGAAAACCGCAAGTCTCTATATAGAACGGAAGAGATTTGACGATTTTTAATTTTAAGGATCACGTGTCCATACAAATTTAAGATATAGTTATAGTCTAGGAGATGTTCTATTTATTGGTGAAAACCGCAAGTCTCTATATAGACCGGAAGAGATTTGACGATTTTTAAATTTAGGGATCACGTGTCCACACAAATTTAAGATAGAGTTTTAAATACATTAAATTAAATTACTACATAACAAACATAACATAACCGTTTTTATCCGCTACCGAATGGGTTTGGTTTTGCTCCGTTTTTATCCGCTACCGGATGGGTTTGGTTTTGCTCCGTTTTTATCCGCTACCGGATGGGTTTGGTTTTGCTCCGTTTTTATCCGCTACCGGATGGGTTTGGTTTTGCTCCGTTTTTATCCGCTACCGGATGGGTTTGGTTTTGCTCCGTTTTTATCCGCTACTGGATGGGTTTGGTTTTGCTCCGTTTTTATCCGCTACTGGATGGGTTTGGTTTTGCTCCGTTTTTATCCGCTACCGGATGGGTTTGGTTTTGCTCCGTTTTTATCCGCTACCGGATGGGTTTGGTTTTGCTCCGTTGTAAAAAAATCAAAATTTTTGGTCTCAGATTTTCCTGAAAATGTGTTGTTTCCTAGTCAATTTGATGCCGGAGAACACGAAAAAACCATCCATTTCGTCGTATCTCTTCGGGAATTGGAATTTTCCGACGAAAAATAGATTTCCTGAAGAAATAGGACAAAATGGAGGGGTTTTTCGTTTTCTCCGGCATGAAATTGACAAGGAAGCTCAATTTCAGGACAATCTGAGTTGAAAAATTTTGAAAAAAAAAATATTGATACAGAAGACTCCCCCCTTGTAAAAAAATCAAAATTTTTGGTCTCAGATTTTCCTGAAAATGGGTTGTTTCCTAGTCAATTTGATGCCGGAGAACACGAAAAAACCATTCATTTCGTCGTATCTCTACGGGAATTGGAATTTTCCGACGAAAAATAGATTTCCTGAAGAAATAGGACAAAATGGAGGGGTTTTTCGTTTTCTCCGGTATGAAATTGACAAGGAAGCTCAATTTCAGGACAATCTGAGAGTTGAAAAATTTTGAAAAAAAAAATATTGATACAGAAGACTCCCCCCTTGTAAAAAAATCAAAATTTTTGGTCTCAGATTTTCCTGAAAATGGGTTGTTTCCTAGTCAATTTGATGCCGGAGAACACGAAAAAACCATCCATTTCGTCGTATCTCTACGGGAGTAAGTCTCTATATAGACCGGAAGACATTTGACGATTTTTAAATTTAAGGATCACGTGTCCATACAATTTTAAGATATAGTTATAGTCTAGGAGATGTTCTATTTATTGGTGAAAACCGCAAGTCTCTATATAGACCGGAAGAGATTTGACGATTTTTAAATTTAGGGATCACGTGTCCATACAAATTTAAGATAGAGTTTTAAATACATTAAATTAAATTACTACATAACAAACATAACATAACCGTTTTTATCCGCTACCGGATGGGTTTGGTTTTGCTCCGTTTTTATCCGCTACCGGATGGGTTTGGTTTTGCTCCGTTTTTATCCGCTACCGGATGGGTTTGGTTTTGCTCCGTTTTTATCCGCTACCGGATGGGTTTGGTTTTGCTCCGTTTTTATCCGCTACCGGATGGGTTTGGTTTTGCTCCGTTTTTATCCGCTACTGGATGGGTTTGGTTTTGCTCCGTTTTTATCCGCTACTGGATGGGTTTGGTTTTGCTCCGTTTTTATCCGCTACCGGATGGGTTTGGTTTTGCTCCGTTTTTATCCGCTACCGGATGGGTTTGGTTTTGCTCCGTTGTAAAAAAATCAAAATTTTTGGTCTCAGATTTTCCTGAAAATGGGTTGTTTCCTAGTCAATTTGATGCCGGAGAACACGAAAAAACCATCCATTTCGTCGTATCTCTTCGGGAATTGGAATTTTCCGACGAAAAATAGATTTCCTGAAGAAATAGGACAAAATGGAGGGGTTTTTCGTTTTCTCCGGCATGAAATTGACAAGGAAGCTCAATTTCAGGACAATCTGAGTTGAAAAATTTTGAAAAAAAAAATATTGATACAGAAGACTCCCCCCTTGTAAAAAAATCAAAATTTTTGGTCTCAGATTTTCCTGAAAATGGGTTGTTTCCTAGTCAATTTGATGCCGGAGAACAAGAAAAAACCATCCATTTCGTCGTATCTCTACGGGAATTGGAATTTTCCGACGAAAAATAGATTTCCTGAAGAAATAGGACAAAATGGAGGGGTTTTTCGTTTTCTCCGGTATGAAATTGACAAGGAAGCTCAATTTCAGGACAATCTGAGAGTTGAAAAATTTTGAAAAAAAAAATATTGATACAGAAGACTCCCCCTTTGTAAAAAAATCAAAATTTTTGGTCTCAGATTTTCCTGAAAATGGGTTGTTTCCTAGTCAATTTGATGCCGGAGAACACGAAAAAACCATCCATTTCGTCGTATCTCTACGGGAATTGGAATTTTCCAACGAAAAATAGATTTCCTGAAGGAATAGGACAAAATGGAGGGGTTTTTCGTTTTCTCCGGTATGAAATTGACAAGGAAGCTCAATTTCAGGACAATCTGAGAGTTGAAAAATTTTGAAAAAAAAAAATATTGATACAGAAGACTCCCCCCTTGTAAAAAAATCAAAATTTTTGGTCTCAGATTTTCCTGAAAATGGGTTGTTTCCTAGTCAATTTGATGCCGGAGAACACGAAAAAACCATCCATTTCGTCGTATCTCTACGGGAGTAAGTCTCTATATAGACCGGAAGACATTTGACGATTTTTAAATTTAAGGATCACGTGTCCATACAATTTTAAGATATAGTTATAGTCTAGGAGATGTTCTATTTATTGGTGAAAACCGCAAGTCTCTATATAGACCGGAAGAGATTTGACGATTTTTAAATTTAAGGATCACGTGTCCATACAAATTTAAGATATAGTTATAGTCTAGGAGATGTTCAATTAATTGGTCAAAACCGCAAGTCTCTATATAGACCGGAAGAGATTTGACGATTTTTAAATTTAAGGATCACGTATCCATACAAATTTAAGATATAGTTATAGTCTAGGAGATGTTCTATTTATTGGTGAAAACCTCAAGTCTCTATATAGACCGGAAGACATTTGACGATTTTTAAATTTAAGGATCACGTATCCATACAAATTTAAGATATAGTTATAGTCTAGGAGATGTTCTATTTATTGGTGAAAACCTCAAGTCTCTATATAGACCGGAAGACATTTGACGATTTTTAAATTTATGGATCACGTGTCCATACAAATTTAAGATATAGTTATAGTCTAGGAGATGTTCTATTTCTTGGTGAAAACCGCAAGTCTCTATATAGACCGGAAGAGATTTGACGATTTTTAAATTTAGGGATCACGTGTCCATACAAGTTTAGGATATAGTTATAGTCTAGGAGATGTTCAATTAATTGGTGAAAACCGCAAGTCTCTATATAGAACGGAAGAGATTTGACGATTTTTAATTTTAAGGATCACGTGTCCATACAAATTTAAGATATAGTTATAGTCTAGGAGATGTTCTATTTATTGGTGAAAACCGCAAGTCTCTATATAGACCGGAAGAGATTTGACGATTTTTAAATTTAGGGATCACGTGTCCACACAAATTTAAGATAGAGTTTTAAATACATTAAATTAAATTACTACATAACAAACATAACATAACCGTTTTTATCCGCTACCGAATGGGTTTGGTTTTGCTCCGTTTTTATCCGCTACCGGATGGGTTTGGTTTTGCTCCGTTTTTATCCGCTACCGGATGGGTTTGGTTTTGCTCCGTTTTTATCCGCTACCGGATGGGTTTGGTTTTGCTCCGTTTTTATCCGCTACCGGATGGGTTTGGTTTTGCTCCGTTTTTATCCGCTACTGGATGGGTTTGGTTTTGCTCCGTTTTTATCCGCTACTGGATGGGTTTGGTTTTGCTCCGTTTTTATCCGCTACCGGATGGGTTTGGTTTTGCTCCGTTTTTATCCGCTACCGGATGGGTTTGGTTTTGCTCCGTTGTAAAAAAATCAAAATTTTTGGTCTCAGATTTTCCTGAAAATGTGTTGTTTCCTAGTCAATTTGATGCCGGAGAACACGAAAAAACCATCCATTTCGTCGTATCTCTTCGGGAATTGGAATTTTCCGACGAAAAATAGATTTCCTGAAGAAATAGGACAAAATGGAGGGGTTTTTCGTTTTCTCCGGCATGAAATTGACAAGGAAGCTCAATTTCAGGACAATCTGAGTTGAAAAATTTTGAAAAAAAAAATATTGATACAGAAGACTCCCCCCTTGTAAAAAAATCAAAATTTTTGGTCTCAGATTTTCCTGAAAATGGGTTGTTTCCTAGTCAATTTGATGCCGGAGAACACGAAAAAACCATTCATTTCGTCGTATCTCTACGGGAATTGGAATTTTCCGACGAAAAATAGATTTCCTGAAGAAATAGGACAAAATGGAGGGGTTTTTCGTTTTCTCCGGTATGAAATTGACAAGGAAGCTCAATTTCAGGACAATCTGAGAGTTGAAAAATTTTGAAAAAAAAAATATTGATACAGAAGACTCCCCCCTTGTAAAAAAATCAAAATTTTTGGTCTCAGATTTTCCTGAAAATGGGTTGTTTCCTAGTCAATTTGATGCCGGAGAACACGAAAAAACCATCCATTTCGTCGTATCTCTACGGGAGTAAGTCTCTATATAGACCGGAAGACATTTGACGATTTTTAAATTTAAGGATCACGTGTCCATACAATTTTAAGATATAGTTATAGTCTAGGAGATGTTCTATTTATTGGTGAAAACCGCAAGTCTCTATATAGACCGGAAGAGATTTGACGATTTTTAAATTTAGGGATCACGTGTCCATACAAATTTAAGATAGAGTTTTAAATACATTAAATTAAATTACTACATAACAAACATAACATAACCGTTTTTATCCGCTACCGGATGGGTTTGGTTTTGCTCCGTTTTTATCCGCTACCGGATGGGTTTGGTTTTGCTCCGTTTTTATCCGCTACCGGATGGGTTTGGTTTTGCTCCGTTTTTATCCGCTACCGGATGGGTTTGGTTTTGCTCCGTTTTTATCCGCTACCGGATGGGTTTGGTTTTGCTCCGTTTTTATCCGCTACTGGATGGGTTTGGTTTTGCTCCGTTTTTATCCGCTACTGGATGGGTTTGGTTTTGCTCCGTTTTTATCCGCTACCGGATGGGTTTGGTTTTGCTCCGTTTTTATCCGCTACCGGATGGGTTTGGTTTTGCTCCGTTGTAAAAAAATCAAAATTTTTGGTCTCAGATTTTCCTGAAAATGGGTTGTTTCCTAGTCAATTTGATGCCGGAGAACACGAAAAAACCATCCATTTCGTCGTATCTCTTCGGGAATTGGAATTTTCCGACGAAAAATAGATTTCCTGAAGAAATAGGACAAAATGGAGGGGTTTTTCGTTTTCTCCGGCATGAAATTGACAAGGAAGCTCAATTTCAGGACAATCTGAGTTGAAAAATTTTGAAAAAAAAAATATTGATACAGAAGACTCCCCCCTTGTAAAAAAATCAAAATTTTTGGTCTCAGATTTTCCTGAAAATGGGTTGTTTCCTAGTCAATTTGATGCCGGAGAACAAGAAAAAACCATCCATTTCGTCGTATCTCTACGGGAATTGGAATTTTCCGACGAAAAATAGATTTCCTGAAGAAATAGGACAAAATGGAGGGGTTTTTCGTTTTCTCCGGTATGAAATTGACAAGGAAGCTCAATTTCAGGACAATCTGAGAGTTGAAAAATTTTGAAAAAAAAAATATTGATACAGAAGACTCCCCCTTTGTAAAAAAATCAAAATTTTTGGTCTCAGATTTTCCTGAAAATGGGTTGTTTCCTAGTCAATTTGATGCCGGAGAACACGAAAAAACCATCCATTTCGTCGTATCTCTACGGGAATTGGAATTTTCCAACGAAAAATAGATTTCCTGAAGGAATAGGACAAAATGGAGGGGTTTTTCGTTTTCTCCGGTATGAAATTGACAAGGAAGCTCAATTTCAGGACAATCTGAGAGTTGAAAAATTTTGAAAAAAAAAAATATTGATACAGAAGACTCCCCCCTTGTAAAAAAATCAAAATTTTTGGTCTCAGATTTTCCTGAAAATGGGTTGTTTCCTAGTCAATTTGATGCCGGAGAACACGAAAAAACCATCCATTTCGTCGTATCTCTACGGGAGTAAGTCTCTATATAGACCGGAAGACATTTGACGATTTTTAAATTTAAGGATCACGTGTCCATACAATTTTAAGATATAGTTATAGTCTAGGAGATGTTCTATTTATTGGTGAAAACCGCAAGTCTCTATATAGACCGGAAGAGATTTGACGATTTTTAAATTTAAGGATCACGTGTCCATACAAATTTAAGATATAGTTATAGTCTAGGAGATGTTCAATTAATTGGTCAAAACCGCAAGTCTCTATATAGACCGGAAGAGATTTGACGATTTTTAAATTTAAGGATCACGTATCCATACAAATTTAAGATATAGTTATAGTCTAGGAGATGTTCTATTTATTGGTGAAAACCTCAAGTCTCTATATAGACCGGAAGACATTTGACGATTTTTAAATTTAAGGATCACGTATCCATACAAATTTAAGATATAGTTATAGTCTAGGAGATGTTCTATTTATTGGTGAAAACCTCAAGTCTCTATATAGACCGGAAGACATTTGACGATTTTTAAATTTATGGATCACGTGTCCATACAAATTTAAGATATAGTTATAGTCTAGGAGATGTTCTATTTCTTGGTGAAAACCGCAAGTCTCTATATAGACCGGAAGAGATTTGACGATTTTTAAATTTAGGGATCACGTGTCCATACAAGTTTAGGATATAGTTATAGTCTAGGAGATGTTCAATTAATTGGTGAAAACCGCAAGTCTCTATATAGAACGGAAGAGATTTGACGATTTTTAATTTTAAGGATCACGTGTCCATACAAATTTAAGATATAGTTATAGTCTAGGAGATGTTCTATTTATTGGTGAAAACCGCAAGTCTCTATATAGACCGGAAGAGATTTGACGATTTTTAAATTTAGGGATCACGTGTCCACACAAATTTAAGATAGAGTTTTAAATACATTAAATTAAATTACTACATAACAAACATAACATAACCGTTTTTATCCGCTACCGAATGGGTTTGGTTTTGCTCCGTTTTTATCCGCTACCGGATGGGTTTGGTTTTGCTCCGTTTTTATCCGCTACCGGATGGGTTTGGTTTTGCTCCGTTTTTATCCGCTACCGGATGGGTTTGGTTTTGCTTCGTTTTTATCCGCTACCGGATGGGTTTGGTTTTGCTCCGTTTTTATCCGCTACTGGATGGGTTTGGTTTTGCTCCGTTTTTATCCGCTACTGGATGGGTTTGGTTTTGCTCCGTTTTTATCCGCTACCGGATGGGTTTGGTTTTGCTCCGTTTTTATCCGCTACCGGATGGGTTTGGTTTTGCTCCGTTGTAAAAAAATCAAAATTTTTGGTCTCAGATTTTCCTGAAAATGTGTTGTTTCCTAGTCAATTTGATGCCGGAGAACACGAAAAAACCATCCATTTCGTCGTATCTCTTCGGGAATTGGAATTTTCCGACGAAAAATAGATTTCCTGAAGAAATAGGACAAAATGGAGGGGTTTTTCGTTTTCTCCGGCATGAAATTGACAAGGAAGCTCAATTTCAGGACAATCTGAGTTGAAAAATTTTGAAAAAAAAAATATTGATACAGAAGACTCCCCCCTTGTAAAAAAATCAAAATTTTTGGTCTCAGATTTTCCTGAAAATGGGTTGTTTCCTAGTCAATTTGATGCCGGAGAACACGAAAAAACCATTCATTTCGTCGTATCTCTACGGGAATTGGAATTTTCCGACGAAAAATAGATTTCCTGAAGAAATAGGACAAAATGGAGGGGTTTTTCGTTTTCTCCGGTATGAAATTGACAAGGAAGCTCAATTTCAGGACAATCTGAGAGTTGAAAAATTTTGAAAAAAAAAATATTGATACAGAAGACTCCCCCCTTGTAAAAAAATCAAAATTTTTGGTCTCAGATTTTCCTGAAAATGGGTTGTTTCCTAGTCAATTTGATGCCGGAGAACACGAAAAAACCATCCATTTCGTCGTATCTCTACGGGAGTAAGTCTCTATATAGACCGGAAGACATTTGACGATTTTTAAATTTAAGGATCACGTGTCCATACAATTTTAAGATATAGTTATAGTCTAGGAGATGTTCTATTTATTGGTGAAAACCGCAAGTCTCTATATAGACCGGAAGAGATTTGACGATTTTTAAATTTAGGGATCACGTGTCCATACAAATTTAAGATAGAGTTTTAAATACATTAAATTAAATTACTACATAACAAACATAACATAACCGTTTTTATCCGCTACCGGATGGGTTTGGTTTTGCTCCGTTTTTATCCGCTACCGGATGGGTTTGGTTTTGCTCCGTTTTTATCCGCTACCGGATGGGTTTGGTTTTGCTCCGTTTTTATCCGCTACCGGATGGGTTTGGTTTTGCTCCGTTTTTATCCGCTACCGGATGGGTTTGGTTTTGCTCCGTTTTTATCCGCTACTGGATGGGTTTGGTTTTGCTCCGTTTTTATCCGCTACTGGATGGGTTTGGTTTTGCTCCGTTTTTATCCGCTACCGGATGGGTTTGGTTTTGCTCCGTTTTTATCCGCTACCGGATGGGTTTGGTTTTGCTCCGTTGTAAAAAAATCAAAATTTTTGGTCTCAGATTTTCCTGAAAATGGGTTGTTTCCTAGTCAATTTGATGCCGGAGAACACGAAAAAACCATCCATTTCGTCGTATCTCTTCGGGAATTGGAATTTTCCGACGAAAAATAGATTTCCTGAAGAAATAGGACAAAATGGAGGGGTTTTTCGTTTTCTCCGGCATGAAATTGACAAGGAAGCTCAATTTCAGGACAATCTGAGTTGAAAAATTTTGAAAAAAAAAATATTGATACAGAAGACTCCCCCCTTGTAAAAAAATCAAAATTTTTGGTCTCAGATTTTCCTGAAAATGGGTTGTTTCCTAGTCAATTTGATGCCGGAGAACAAGAAAAAACCATCCATTTCGTCGTATCTCTACGGGAATTGGAATTTTCCGACGAAAAATAGATTTCCTGAAGAAATAGGACAAAATGGAGGGGTTTTTCGTTTTCTCCGGTATGAAATTGACAAGGAAGCTCAATTTCAGGACAATCTGAGAGTTGAAAAATTTTGAAAAAAAAAATATTGATACAGAAGACTCCCCCTTTGTAAAAAAATCAAAATTTTTGGTCTCAGATTTTCCTGAAAATGGGTTGTTTCCTAGTCAATTTGATGCCGGAGAACACGAAAAAACCATCCATTTCGTCGTATCTCTACGGGAATTGGAATTTTCCAACGAAAAATAGATTTCCTGAAGGAATAGGACAAAATGGAGGGGTTTTTCGTTTTCTCCGGTATGAAATTGACAAGGAAGCTCAATTTCAGGACAATCTGAGAGTTGAAAAATTTTGAAAAAAAAAAATATTGATACAGAAGACTCCCCCCTTGTAAAAAAATCAAAATTTTTGGTCTCAGATTTTCCTGAAAATGGGTTGTTTCCTAGTCAATTTGATGCCGGAGAACACGAAAAAACCATCCATTTCGTCGTATCTCTACGGGAGTAAGTCTCTATATAGACCGGAAGACATTTGACGATTTTTAAATTTAAGGATCACGTGTCCATACAATTTTAAGATATAGTTATAGTCTAGGAGATGTTCTATTTATTGGTGAAAACCGCAAGTCTCTATATAGACCGGAAGAGATTTGACGATTTTTAAATTTAAGGATCACGTGTCCATACAAATTTAAGATATAGTTATAGTCTAGGAGATGTTCAATTAATTGGTCAAAACCGCAAGTCTCTATATAGACCGGAAGAGATTTGACGATTTTTAAATTTAAGGATCACGTATCCATACAAATTTAAGATATAGTTATAGTCTAGGAGATGTTCTATTTATTGGTGAAAACCTCAAGTCTCTATATAGACCGGAAGACATTTGACGATTTTTAAATTTAAGGATCACGTATCCATACAAATTTAAGATATAGTTATAGTCTAGGAGATGTTCTATTTATTGGTGAAAACCTCAAGTCTCTATATAGACCGGAAGACATTTGACGATTTTTAAATTTATGGATCACGTGTCCATACAAATTTAAGATATAGTTATAGTCTAGGAGATGTTCTATTTCTTGGTGAAAACCGCAAGTCTCTATATAGACCGGAAGAGATTTGACGATTTTTAAATTTAGGGATCACGTGTCCATACAAGTTTAGGATATAGTTATAGTCTAGGAGATGTTCAATTAATTGGTGAAAACCGCAAGTCTCTATATAGAACGGAAGAGATTTGACGATTTTTAATTTTAAGGATCACGTGTCCATACAAATTTAAGATATAGTTATAGTCTAGGAGATGTTCTATTTATTGGTGAAAACCGCAAGTCTCTATATAGACCGGAAGAGATTTGACGATTTTTAAATTTAGGGATCACGTGTCCACACAAATTTAAGATAGAGTTTTAAATACATTAAATTAAATTACTACATAACAAACATAACATAACCGTTTTTATCCGCTACCGAATGGGTTTGGTTTTGCTCCGTTTTTATCCGCTACCGGATGGGTTTGGTTTTGCTCCGTTTTTATCCGCTACCGGATGGGTTTGGTTTTGCTCCGTTTTTATCCGCTACCGGATGGGTTTGGTTTTGCTTCGTTTTTATCCGCTACCGGATGGGTTTGGTTTTGCTCCGTTTTTATCCGCTACTGGATGGGTTTGGTTTTGCTCCGTTTTTATCCGCTACTGGATGGGTTTGGTTTTGCTCCGTTTTTATCCGCTACCGGATGGGTTTGGTTTTGCTCCGTTTTTATCCGCTACCGGATGGGTTTGGTTTTGCTCCGTTGTAAAAAAATCAAAATTTTTGGTCTCAGATTTTCCTGAAAATGGGTTGTTTCCTAGTCAATTTGATGCCGGAGAACACGAAAAAACCATCCATTTCGTCGTATCTCTTCGGGAATTGGAATTTTCCGACGAAAAATAGATTTCCTGAAGAAATAGGACAAAATGGAGGGGTTTTTCGTTTTCTCCGGCATGAAATTGACAAGGAAGCTCAATTTCAGGACAATCTGAGTTGAAAAATTTTGAAAAAAAAAATATTGATACAGAAGACTCCCTCCCCCCTTGTAAAAAAATCAAAATTTTTGGTCTCAGATTTTCCTGAAAATGGGTTGTTTCCTAGTCAATTTGATGCCGGAGAACACGAAAAAACCATCCATTTCGTCGTATCTCTACGGGAATTGGAATTTTCCGACGAAAAATAGATTTCCTGAAGAAATAGGACAAAATGGAGGGGTTTTTCGTTTTCTCCGGTATGAAATTGACAAGGAAGCTCAATTTCAGGACAATCTGAGAGTTGAAAAATTTTGAAAAAAAAAATATTGATACAGAAGACTCCCCCCTTGTAAAAAAATCAAAATTTTTGGTCTCAGATTTTCCTGAAAATGGGTTGTTTCCTAGTCAATTTGATGCCGGAGAACACGAAAAAACCATCCATTTCGTCGTATCTCTACGGGAATTGGAATTTTCCAACGAAAAATAGATTTCCTGAAGGAATAGGACAAAATGGAGGGGTTTTTCGTTTTCTCCGGTATGAAATTGACAAGGAAGCTCAATTTCAGGACAATCTGAGAGTTGAAAAATTTTGAAAAAAAAAATATTGATACAGAAGACTCCCCCCTTGTAAAAAAATCAAAATTTTTGGTCTCAGATTTTCCTGAAAATGGGTTGTTTCCTAGTCAATTTGATGCCGGAGAACACGAAAAAACCATCCATTTCGTCGTATCTCTACGGGAATTGGAATTTTCCGACGAAAAATAGATTTCCTGAAGAAATAGGACAAAATGGAGGGGTTTTTCGTTTTCTCCGGTATGAAATTGACAAGGAAGCTCAATTTCAGGACAATCTGAGAGTTGAAAAATTTTGAAAAAAAAAATATTGATACAGAAGACTCCCCCCTTGTAAAAAAATCAAAATTTTTGGTCTCAGATTTTCCTGACGATTTTTAAATTTAGGGATCATGTGTCCATACAAGTTTAAGATATAGTTATAGTCTAGGAGATGTTCTATTTATTGGTGAAAACCTCAAGTCTCTATATAGACCGGAAGAGATTTGACGATTTTTAAATTTAAGAATCACGTGTCCATACAAATTTAAGATATAGTTATAGTCTAGGAGATGTTCAATTAATTGGTGAAAACCGCAAGTCTCTATATAGACCGGAAGAGATTTGACGATTTTTAAATTTAAGGATCACGTATCCATACAAATTTAAGATATAGTTATAGTCTAGGAGATGTTCTATTTATTGGTGAAAACCTCAAGTCTCTATATAGACCGGAAGACATTTGACGATTTTTAAATTTAAGGATCACGTGTCATAGTTATAGTCTAGGAGATGTTCTATTTATTGGTGAAAACCGCAAGTCTCTATATAGACCGGAAGAGATTTGACGATTTTTAAATTTAGGGATCACGTGTCCATACAAATTTAAGATAGAGTTTTAAATACATTAAATTAAATTACTACATAACAAACATAACATAACCGTTTTTATCCGCTACCGGATGGGTTTGGTTTTGCTCCGTTTTTATCCGCTACCGGATGGGTTTGGTTTTGCTCCGTTTTTATCCGCTACCGGATGGGTTTGGTTTTGCTCCGTTTTTATCCGCTACCGGATGGGTTTGGTTTTACTCCGTTTTTATCCGCTACCGGATGGGTTTGGTTTTGCTCCGTTTTTATCCGCTACTGGATGGGTTTGGTTTTGCTCCGTTTTTATCCGCTACTGGATGGGTTTGGTTTTGCTCCGTTTTTATCCGCTACCGGATGGGTTTGGTTTTGCTCCGTTTTTATCCGCTACCGGATGGGTTTGGTTTTGCTCCGTTGTAAAAAAATCAAAATTTTTGGTCTCAGATTTTCCTGAAAATGGGTTGTTTCCTAGTCAATTTGATGCCGGAGAACACGAAAAAACCATCCATTTCGTCGTATCTCTTCGGGAATTGGAATTTTCCGACGAAAAATAGATTTCCTGAAGAAATAGGACAAAATGGAGGGGTTTTTCGTTTTCTCCGGTATGAAATTGACAAGGAAGCTCAATTTCAGGACAATCTGAGAGTTGAAAAATTTTGAAAAAAAAAATATTGATACAGAAGACTCCCCCCTTGTAAAAAAATCAAAATTTTTGGTCTCAGATTTTCCTGAAAATGGGTTGTTTCCTAGTCAATTTGATGCCGGAGAACACGAAAAAACCATCCATTTCGTCGTATCTCTTCGGGAATTGGAATTTTCCGACGAAAAATAGATTTCCTGAAGAAATAGGACAAAATGGAGGGGTTTTTCGTTTTCTCTGGCATGAAATTGACAAGGAAGCTCAATTTCAGGACAATCTGAGAGTTGAAAAATTTTGAAAAAAAAAATATTGATACAGAAGACTCCCCCCTTGTAAAAAAATCAAAATTTTTGGTCTCAGATTTTCCTGAAAATGGGTTGTTTCCTAGTCAATTTGATGCCGGAGAACACGAAAAAACCATCCATTTCGTCGTATCTCTACGGGAATTGGAATTTTCCAACGAAAAATAGATTTCCTGAAGGAATAGGACAAAATGGAGGGGTTTTTCGTTTTCTCCGGTATGAAATTGACCGCAAGTCTCTATATAGACCGGAAGAGATTTGACGATTTTTAAATTTAGGGATCACGTGTCCATACAAGTTTAGGATATAGTTATAGTCTAGGAGATGTTCAATTAATTGGTGAAAACCGCAACTCTCTATATAGACCGGAAGAGATTTGACGATTTTTAAATTTAAGGATCACGTGTCCATACAAATTTAAGATATAGTTATAGTCTAGGAGATGTTCTATTTATTGGTGAAAACCGCAAGTCTCTATATAGACCGGAAGAGATTTGACGATTTATAAATTTAGGGATCACGTGTCCATACAAGTTTAGGATATAGTTATAGTCTAGGAGATGTTCAATTAATTGGTGAAAACCGCAAGTCTCTATATAGACCGGAAGAGATTTGACGATTTTTAAATTTAAGGATCACGTGTCCATACAAATTTAAGATATAGTTATAGTCTAGGAGATGTTCTATTTATTGGTGAAAACCGCAAGTCTCTATATAGACCGGAAGAGATTTGACGATTTTTAAATTTAGGGATCACGTGTCCATACAAATTTAAGATAGAGTTTTAAATACATTAAATTAAATTACTACATAACAAACATAACATAACCGTTTTTATCCGCTACCGGATGGGTTTGGTTTTGCTCCGTTTTTATCCGCTATCGGATGGGTTTGGTTTTGCTCCGTTTTTATCCGCTACCGGATGGGTTTGGTTTTGCTCCGTTTTTATCCGCTACCGGATGGGTTTGGTTTTGCTCCGTTTTTATCCGCTACCGGATGGGTTTGGTTTTGCTCCGTTTTTATCCGCTACTGGATGGGTTTGGTTTTGCTCCGTTTTTATCCGCTACTGGATGGGTTTGGTTTTGCTCCGTTTTTATCCGCTACCGGATGGGTTTGGTTTTGCTCCGTTGTAAAAAAATCAAAATTTTTGGTCTCAGATTTTCCTGAAAATGGGTTGTTTCCTAGTCAATTTGATGCCGGAGAACACGAAAAAACCATCCATTTCGTCGTATCTCTTCGGGAATTGGAATTTTCCGACGAAAAATAGATTTCCTGAAGAAATAGGACAAAATGGAGGGGTTTTTCGTTTTCTCCGGCATGAAATTGACAAGGAAGCTCAATTTCAGGACAATCTGAGTTGAAAAATTTTGAAAAAAAAAATATTGATACAGAAGACTCCCCCCTTGTAAAAAAATCAAAATTTTTGGTCTCAGATTTTCCTGAAAATGGGTTGTTTCCTAGTCAATTTGATGCCGGAGAACACGAAAAAACCATCCATTTCGTCGTATCTCTACGGGAATTGGAATTTTCCGACGAAAAATAGATTTCCTGAAGAAATAGGACAAAATGGAGGGGTTTTTCGTTTTCTCCGGTATGAAATTGACAAGGAAGCTCAATTTCAGGACAATCTGAGAGTTGAAAAATTTTGAAAAAAAAAATATTGATACAGAAGACTCCCCCCTTGTAAAAAAATCAAAATTTTTGGTCTCAGATTTTCCTGAAAATGGGTTGTTTCCTAGTCAATTTGATGCCGGAGAACACGAAAAAACCATCCATTTCGTCGTATCTCTTCGGGAATTGGAATTTTCCGACGAAAAATAGATTTCCTGAAGAAATAGGACAAAATGGAGGGGTTTTTCGTTTTCTCTGGCATGAAATTGACAAGGAAGCTCAATTTCAGGACAATCTGAGAGTTGAAAAATTTTGAAAAAAAAAATATTGATACAGAAGACTCCCCCCTTGTAAAAAAATCAAAATTTTTGGTCTCAGATTTTCCTGAAAATGGGTTGTTTCCTAGTCAATTTGATGCCGGAGAACACGAAAAAACCATCCATTTCGTCGTATCTCTACGGGAATTGGAATTTTCCGACGAAAAATAGATTTCCTGAAGAAATAGGACAAAATGGAGGGGTTTTTCGTTTTCTCCGGTATGAAATTGACAAGGAAGCTCAATTTCAGGACAATCTGAGAGTTGAAAAATTTTGAAAAAAAAAATATTGATACAGAAGACTCCCCCTTTGTAAAAAAATCAAAATTTTTGGTCTCAGATTTTCCTGAAAATGGGTTGTTTCCTAGTCAATTTGATGCCGGAGAACACGAAAAAACCATCCATTTCGTCGTATCTCTACGGGAATTGGAATTTTCCAACGAAAAATAGATTTCCTGAAGGAATAGGACAAAATGGAGGGGTTTTTCGTTTTCTCCGGTATGAAATTGACAAGGAAGCTCAATTTCAGGACAATCTGAGAGTTGAAAAATTTTGAAAAAAAAAATATTGATACAGAAGACTCCCCCCTTGTAAAAAAATCAAAATTTTTGGTCTCAGATTTTCCTGAAAATGGGTTGTTTCCTAGTCAATTTGATGCCGGAGAACACGAAAAAACCATCCATTTCGTCGTATCTCTACGGGAGTAAGTCTCTATATAGACCGGAAGACATTTGACGATTTTTAAAAATAGATTTCCTGAAGAAATAGGACAAAATGGAGGGGTTTTTCGTTTTCTCCGGTATGAAATTGACAAGGAAGCTCAATTTCAGGACAATATGAGAGTTGAAAAATTTTGAAAAAAAAAATATTGATACAGAAGACTCCCCCCTTGTAAAAAAATCAAAATTTTTGGTCTCAGATTTTCCTGAAAATGGGTTGTTTCCTAGTCAATTTGATGCCGGAGAACACGAAAAAACCATCCATTTCGTCGTATCTCTACGGGAGTAAGTCTCTATATAGACCGGAAGACATTTGACGATTTTTAAATTTAAGGATCACGTGTCCATACAATTTTAAGATATAGTTATAGTCTAGGAGATGTTCTATTTATTGGTGAAAACCGCAAGTCTCTATATAGACCGGAAGAGATTTGACGATTTTTAAATTTAGGGATCACGTGTCCATACAAATTTAAGATAGAGTTTTAAATACATTAAATTAAATTACTACATAACAAACATAACATAACCGTTTTTATCCGCTACCGGATGGGTTTGGTTTTGCTCCGTTTTTATCCGCTACCGGATGGGTTTGGTTTTGCTCCGTTTTTATCCGCTACCGGATGGGTTTGGTTTTGCTCCGTTTTTATCCGCTACCGGATGGGTTTGGTTTTGCTCCGTTTTTATCCGCTACCGGATGGGTTTGGTTTTGCTCCGTTTTTATCCGCTACTGGATGGGTTTGGTTTTGCTCCGTTTTTATCCGCTACTGGATGGGTTTGGTTTTGCTCCGTTTTTATCCGCTACCGGATGGGTTTGGTTTTGCTCCGTTTTTATCCGCTACCGGATGGGTTTGGTTTTGCTCCGTTGTAAAAAAATCAAAATTTTTGGTCTCAGATTTTCCTGAAAATGGGTTGTTTCCTAGTCAATTTGATGCCGGAGAACACGAAAAAACCATCCATTTCGTCGTATCTCTTCGGGAATTGGAATTTTCCGACGAAAAATAGATTTCCTGAAGAAATAGGACAAAATGGAGGGGTTTTTCGTTTTCTCCGGCATGAAATTGACAAGGAAGCTCAATTTCAGGACAATCTGAGTTGAAAAATTTTGAAAAAAAAAATATTGATACAGAAGACTCCCCCCTTGTAAAAAAATCAAAATTTTTGGTCTCAGATTTTCCTGAAAATGGGTTGTTTCCTAGTCAATTTGATGCCGGAGAACAAGAAAAAACCATCCATTTCGTCGTATCTCTACGGGAATTGGAATTTTCCGACGAAAAATAGATTTCCTGAAGAAATAGGACAAAATGGAGGGGTTTTTCGTTTTCTCCGGTATGAAATTGACAAGGAAGCTCAATTTCAGGACAATCTGAGAGTTGAAAAATTTTGAAAAAAAAAATATTGATACAGAAGACTCCCCCTTTGTAAAAAAATCAAAATTTTTGGTCTCAGATTTTCCTGAAAATGGGTTGTTTCCTAGTCAATTTGATGCCGGAGAACACGAAAAAACCATCCATTTCGTCGTATCTCTACGGGAATTGGAATTTTCCAACGAAAAATAGATTTCCTGAAGGAATAGGACAAAATGGAGGGGTTTTTCGTTTTCTCCGGTATGAAATTGACAAGGAAGCTCAATTTCAGGACAATCTGAGAGTTGAAAAATTTTGAAAAAAAAAAATATTGATACAGAAGACTCCCCCCTTGTAAAAAAATCAAAATTTTTGGTCTCAGATTTTCCTGAAAATGGGTTGTTTCCTAGTCAATTTGATGCCGGAGAACACGAAAAAACCATCCATTTCGTCGTATCTCTACGGGAGTAAGTCTCTATATAGACCGGAAGACATTTGACGATTTTTAAATTTAAGGATCACGTGTCCATACAATTTTAAGATATAGTTATAGTCTAGGAGATGTTCTATTTATTGGTGAAAACCGCAAGTCTCTATATAGACCGGAAGAGATTTGACGATTTTTAAATTTAAGGATCACGTGTCCATACAAATTTAAGATATAGTTATAGTCTAGGAGATGTTCAATTAATTGGTCAAAACCGCAAGTCTCTATATAGACCGGAAGAGATTTGACGATTTTTAAATTTAAGGATCACGTATCCATACAAATTTAAGATATAGTTATAGTCTAGGAGATGTTCTATTTATTGGTGAAAACCTCAAGTCTCTATATAGACCGGAAGACATTTGACGATTTTTAAATTTAAGGATCACGTATCCATACAAATTTAAGATATAGTTATAGTCTAGGAGATGTTCTATTTATTGGTGAAAACCTCAAGTCTCTATATAGACCGGAAGACATTTGACGATTTTTAAATTTATGGATCACGTGTCCATACAAATTTAAGATATAGTTATAGTCTAGGAGATGTTCTATTTCTTGGTGAAAACCGCAAGTCTCTATATAGACCGGAAGAGATTTGACGATTTTTAAATTTAGGGATCACGTGTCCATACAAGTTTAGGATATAGTTATAGTCTAGGAGATGTTCAATTAATTGGTGAAAACCGCAAGTCTCTATATAGAACGGAAGAGATTTGACGATTTTTAATTTTAAGGATCACGTGTCCATACAAATTTAAGATATAGTTATAGTCTAGGAGATGTTCTATTTATTGGTGAAAACCGCAAGTCTCTATATAGACCGGAAGAGATTTGACGATTTTTAAATTTAGGGATCACGTGTCCACACAAATTTAAGATAGAGTTTTAAATACATTAAATTAAATTACTACATAACAAACATAACATAACCGTTTTTATCCGCTACCGAATGGGTTTGGTTTTGCTCCGTTTTTATCCGCTACCGGATGGGTTTGGTTTTGCTCCGTTTTTATCCGCTACCGGATGGGTTTGGTTTTGCTCCGTTTTTATCCGCTACCGGATGGGTTTGGTTTTGCTCCGTTTTTATCCGCTACCGGATGGGTTTGGTTTTGCTCCGTTTTTATCCGCTACTGGATGGGTTTGGTTTTGCTCCGTTTTTATCCGCTACTGGATGGGTTTGGTTTTGCTCCGTTTTTATCCGCTACCGGATGGGTTTGGTTTTGCTCCGTTTTTATCCGCTACCGGATGGGTTTGGTTTTGCTCCGTTTTAAAAAAATCAAAATTTTTGGTCTCAGATTTTCCTGAAAATGGGTTGTTTCCTAGTCAATTTGATGCCGGAGAACACGAAAAAACCATCCATTTCGTCGTATCTCTTCGGGAATTGGAATTTTCCGACGAAAAATAGATTTCCTGAAGAAATAGGACAAAATGGAGGGGTTTTTCGTTTTCTCCGGCATGAAATTGACAAGGAAGCTCAATTTCAGGACAATCTGAGTTGAAAAATTTTGAAAAAAAAAATATTGATACAGAAGACTCCCCCCTTGTAAAAAAATCAAAATTTTTGGTCTCAGATTTTCCTGAAAATGGGTTGTTTCCTAGTCAATTTGATGCCGGAGAACACGAAAAAACCATTCATTTCGTCGTATCTCTACGGGAATTGGAATTTTCCGACGAAAAATAGATTTCCTGAAGAAATAGGACAAAATGGAGGGGTTTTTCGTTTTCTCCGGTATGAAATTGACAAGGAAGCTCAATTTCAGGACAATCTGAGAGTTGAAAAATTTTGAAAAAAAAAATATTGATACAGAAGACTCCCCCCTTGTAAAAAAATCAAAATTTTTGGTCTCAGATTTTCCTGAAAATGGGTTGTTTCCTAGTCAATTTGATGCCGGAGAACACGAAAAAACCATCCATTTCGTCGTATCTCTTCGGGAATTGGAATTTTCCGACGAAAAATAGATTTCCTGAAGAAATAGGACAAAATGGAGGGGTTTTTCGTTTTCTCTGGCATGAAATTGACAAGGAAGCTCAATTTCAGGACAATCTGAGAGTTGAAAAATTTTGAAAAAAAAAATATTGATACAGAAGACTCCCCCCTTGTAAAAAAATCAAAATTTTTGGTCTCAGATTTTCCTGAAAATGGGTTGTCTGAAAACCGCAAGTCTCTATATAGACCGGAAGAGATTTGACGATTTATAAATTTAGGGATCACGTGTCCATACAAGTTTAGGATATAGTTATAGTCTAGGAGATGTTCAATTAATTGGTGAAAACCGCAAGTCTCTATATAGACCGGAAGAGATTTGACGATTTTTAAATTTAAGGATCACGTGTCCATACAAATTTAAGATATAGTTATAGTCTAGGAGATGTTCTATTTATTGGTGAAAACCGCAAGTCTCTATATAGACCGGAAGAGATTTGACGATTTTTAAATTTAGGGATCACGTGTCCATACAAATTTAAGATAGAGTTTTAAATACATTAAATTAAATTACTACATAACAAACATAACATAACCGTTTTTATCCGCTACCGGATGGGTTTGGTTTTGCTCCGTTTTTATCCGCTACCGGATGGGTTTGGTTTTGCTCCGTTTTTATCCGCTACCGGATGGGTTTGGTTTTGCTCCGTTTTTATCCGCTACCGGATGGGTTTGGTTTTGCTCCGTTTTTATCCGCTACCGGATGGGTTTGGTTTTGCTCCGTTTTTATCCGCTACTGGATGGGTTTGGTTTTGCTCGGTTTTTATCCGCTACTGGATGGGTTTGGTTTTGCTCCGTTTTTATCCGCTACCGGATGGGTTTGGTTTTGCTCCGTTTTTATCCGCTACCGGATGGGTTTGGTTTTGCTCCGTTGTAAAAAAATCAAAATTTTTGGTCTCAGATTTTCCTGAAAATGGGTTGTTTCCTAGTCAATTTGATGCCGGAGAACACGAAAAAACCATCCATTTCGTCGTATCTCTACGGGAATTGGAATTTTCCGACGAAAAATAGATTTCCTGAAGAAATAGGACAAAATGGAGGGGTTTTTCGTTTTCTCCGGTATGAAATTGACAAGGAAGCTCAATTTCAGGACAATCTGAGAGTTGAAAAATTTTGAAAAAAAAAATATTGATACAGAAGACTCCCCCCTTGTAAAAAAATCAAAATTTTTGGTCTCAGATTTTCCTGAAAATGGGTTGTTTCCTAGTCAATTTGATGCCGGAGAACACGAAAAAACCATCCATTTCGTCGTATCTCTACGGGAATTGGAATTTTCCAACGAAAAATAGATTTCCTGAAGGAATAGGACAAAATGGAGGGGTTTTTCGTTTTCTCCGGTATGAAATTGACAAGGAAGCTCAATTTCAGGACAATCTGAGAGTTGAAAAATTTTGAAAAAAAAAATATTGATACAGAAGACTCCCCCCTTGTAAAAAAATCAAAATTTTTGGTCTCAGATTTTCCTGAAAATGGGTTGTTTCCTAGTCAATTTGATGCCGGAGAACACGAAAAAACCATCCATTTCGTCGTATCTCTACGGGAATTGGAATTTTCCGACGAAAAATAGATTTCCTGAAGAAATAGGACAAAATGGAGGGGTTTTTCGTTTTCTCCGGTATGAAATTGACAAGGAAGCTCAATTTCAGGACAATCTGAGAGTTGAAAAATTTTGAAAAAAAAAATATTGATACAGAAGACTCCCCCCTTGTAAAAAAATCAAAATTTTTGGTCTCAGATTTTCCTGACGATTTTTAAATTTAGGGATCATGTGTCCATACAAGTTTAAGATATAGTTATAGTCTAGGAGATGTTCTATTTATTGGTGAAAACCTCAAGTCTCTATATAGACCGGAAGAGATTTGACGATTTTTAAATTTAAGAATCACGTGTCCATACAAATTTAAGATATAGTTATAGTCTAGGAGATGTTCAATTAATTGGTGAAAACCGCAAGTCTCTATATAGACCGGAAGAGATTTGACGATTTTTAAATTTAAGGATCACGTATCCATACAAATTTAAGATATAGTTATAGTCTAGGAGATGTTCTATTTATTGGTGAAAACCTCAAGTCTCTATATAGACCGGAAGACATTTGACGATTTTTAAATTTAAGGATCACGTGTCATAGTTATAGTCTAGGAGATGTTCTATTTATTGGTGAAAACCGCAAGTCTCTATATAGACCGGAAGAGATTTGACGATTTTTAAATTTAGGGATCACGTGTCCATACAAATTTAAGATAGAGTTTTAAATACATTAAATTAAATTACTACATAACAAACATAACATAACCGTTTTTATCCGCTACCGGATGGGTTTGGTTTTGCTCCGTTTTTATCCGCTACCGGATGGGTTTGGTTTTGCTCCGTTTTTATCCGCTACCGGATGGGTTTGGTTTTGCTCCGTTTTTATCCGCTACCGGATGGGTTTGGTTTTACTCCGTTTTTATCCGCTACCGGATGGGTTTGGTTTTGCTCCGTTTTTATCCGCTACTGGATGGGTTTGGTTTTGCTCCGTTTTTATCCGCTACTGGATGGGTTTGGTTTTGCTCCGTTTTTATCCGCTACCGGATGGGTTTGGTTTTGCTCCGTTTTTATCCGCTACCGGATGGGTTTGGTTTTGCTCCGTTGTAAAAAAATCAAAATTTTTGGTCTCAGATTTTCCTGAAAATGGGTTGTTTCCTAGTCAATTTGATGCCGGAGAACACGAAAAAACCATCCATTTCGTCGTATCTCTTCGGGAATTGGAATTTTCCGACGAAAAATAGATTTCCTGAAGAAATAGGACAAAATGGAGGGGTTTTTCGTTTTCTCCGGTATGAAATTGACAAGGAAGCTCAATTTCAGGACAATCTGAGAGTTGAAAAATTTTGAAAAAAAAAATATTGATACAGAAGACTCCCCCCTTGTAAAAAAATCAAAATTTTTGGTCTCAGATTTTCCTGAAAATGGGTTGTTTCCTAGTCAATTTGATGCCGGAGAACACGAAAAAACCATCCATTTCGTCGTATCTCTTCGGGAATTGGAATTTTCCGACGAAAAATAGATTTCCTGAAGAAATAGGACAAAATGGAGGGGTTTTTCGTTTTCTCTGGCATGAAATTGACAAGGAAGCTCAATTTCAGGACAATCTGAGAGTTGAAAAATTTTGAAAAAAAAAATATTGATACAGAAGACTCCCCCCTTGTAAAAAAATCAAAATTTTTGGTCTCAGATTTTCCTGAAAATGGGTTGTTTCCTAGTCAATTTGATGCCGGAGAACACGAAAAAACCATCCATTTCGTCGTATCTCTACGGGAATTGGAATTTTCCAACGAAAAATAGATTTCCTGAAGGAATAGGACAAAATGGAGGGGTTTTTCGTTTTCTCCGGTATGAAATTGACCGCAAGTCTCTATATAGACCGGAAGAGATTTGACGATTTTTAAATTTAGGGATCACGTGTCCATACAAGTTTAGGATATAGTTATAGTCTAGGAGATGTTCAATTAATTGGTGAAAACCGCAAGTCTCTATATAGACCGGAAGAGATTTGACGATTTTTAAATTTAAGGATCACGTGTCCATACAAATTTAAGATATAGTTATAGTCTAGGAGATGTTCTATTTATTGGTGAAAACCGCAAGTCTCTATATAGACCGGAAGAGATTTGACGATTTATAAATTTAGGGATCACGTGTCCATACAAGTTTAGGATATAGTTATAGTCTAGGAGATGTTCAATTAATTGGTGAAAACCGCAAGTCTCTATATAGACCGGAAGAGATTTGACGATTTTTAAATTTAAGGATCACGTGTCCATACAAATTTAAGATATAGTTATAGTCTAGGAGATGTTCTATTTATTGGTGAAAACCGCAAGTCTCTATATAGACCGGAAGAGATTTGACGATTTTTAAATTTAGGGATCACGTGTCCATACAAATTTAAGATAGAGTTTTAAATACATTAAATTAAATTACTACATAACAAACATAACATAACCGTTTTTATCCGCTACCGGATGGGTTTGGTTTTGCTCCGTTTTTATCCGCTACCGGA
Organism: Philopedon plagiatum; assembly: GCA_963971165.1. NCBI lineage: Eukaryota > Metazoa > Arthropoda > Insecta > Coleoptera > Curculionidae > Philopedon > Philopedon plagiatum. The sequence goes on from OZ020195.1 coordinate 12,040,454, forward strand.
TGGGTTTGGTTTTGCTCCGTTTTTATCCGCTACCGGATGGGTTTGGTTTTGCTCCGTTTTTATCCGCTACCGGATGGGTTTGGTTTTGCTCCGTTTTTATCCGCTACCGGATGGGTTTGGTTTTGCTCCGTTTTTATCCGCTACTGGATGGGTTTGGTTTTGCTCCGTTTTTATCCGCTACTGGATGGGTTTGGTTTTGCTCCGTTTTTATCCGCTACCGGATGGGTTTGGTTTTGCTCCGTTTTTATCCGCTACCGGATGGGTTTGGTTTTGCTCCGTTGTAAAAAAATCAAAATTTTTGGTCTCAGATTTTCCTGAAAATGGGTTGTTTCCTAGTCAATTTGATGCCGGAGAACACGAAAAAACCATCCATTTCGTCGTATCTCTTCGGGAATTGGAATTTTCCGACGAAAAATAGATTTCCTGAAGAAATAGGACAAAATGGAGGGGTTTTTCGTTTTCTCCGGCATGAAATTGACAAGGAAGCTCAATTTCAGGACAATCTGAGTTGAAAAATTTTGAAAAAAAAAATATTGATACAGAAGACTCCCCCCTTGTAAAAAAATCAAAATTTTTGGTCTCAGATTTTCCTGAAAATGGGTTGTTTCCTAGTCAATTTGATGCCGGAGAACACGAAAAAACCATCCATTTCGTCGTATCTCTACGGGAATTGGAATTTTCCGACGAAAAATAGATTTCCTGAAGAAATAGGACAAAATGGAGGGGTTTTTCGTTTTCTCCGGTATGAAATTGACAAGGAAGCTCAATTTCAGGACAATCTGAGAGTTGAAAAATTTTGAAAAAAAAAATATTGATACAGAAGACTCCCCCCTTGTAAAAAAATCAAAATTTTTGGTCTCAGATTTTCCTGAAAATGGGTTGTTTCCTAGTCAATTTGATGCCGGAGAACACGAAAAAACCATCCATTTCGTCGTATCTCTTCGGGAATTGGAATTTTCCGACGAAAAATAGATTTCCTGAAGAAATAGGACAAAATGGAGGGGTTTTTCGTTTTCTCTGGCATGAAATTGACAAGGAAGCTCAATTTCAGGACAATGTGAGAGTTGAAAAATTTTGAAAAAAAAAATATTGATACAGAAGACTCCCCCCTTGTAAAAAAATCAAAATTTTTGGTCTCAGATTTTCCTGAAAATGGGTTGTTTCCTAGTCAATTTGATGCCGGAGAACACGAAAAAACCATCCATTTCGTCGTATCTCTACGGGAATTGGAATTTTCCGACGAAAAATAGATTTCCTGAAGAAATAGGACAAAATGGAGGGGTTTTTCGTTTTCTCCGGTATGAAATTGACAAGGAAGCTCAATTTCAGGACAATCTGAGAGTTGAAAAATTTTGAAAAAAAAAATATTGATACAGAAGACTCCCCCTTTGTAAAAAAATCAAAATTTTTGGTCTCAGATTTTCCTGAAAATGGGTTGTTTCCTAGTCAATTTGATGCCGGAGAACACGAAAAAACCATCCATTTCGTCGTATCTCTACGGGAATTGGAATTTTCCAACGAAAAATAGATTTCCTGAAGGAATAGGACAAAATGGAGGGGTTTTTCGTTTTCTCCGGTATGAAATTGACAAGGAAGCTCAATTTCAGGACAATCTGAGAGTTGAAAAATTTTGAAAAAAAAAATATTGATACAGAAGACTCCCCCCTTGTAAAAAAATCAAAATTTTTGGTCTCAGATTTTCCTGAAAATGGGTTGTTTCCTAGTCAATTTGATGCCGGAGAACACGAAAAAACCATCCATTTCGTCGTATCTCTACGGGAGTAAGTCTCTATATAGACCGGAAGACATTTGACGATTTTTAAAAATAGATTTCCTGAAGAAATAGGACAAAATGGAGGGGTTTTTCGTTTTCTCCGGCATGAAATTGACAAGGAAGCTCAATTTCAGGACAATCTGAGTTGAAAAATTTTGAAAAAAAAAATATTGATACAGAAGACTCCCCCCTTGTAAAAAAATCAAAATTTTTGGTCTCAGATTTTCCTGAAAATGGGTTGTTTCCTAGTCAATTTGATGCCGGAGAACACGAAAAAACCATCCATTTCGTCGTATCTCTACGGGAATTGGAATTTTCCGACGAAAAATAGATTTCCTGAAGAAATAGGACAAAATGGAGGGGTTTATCGTTTTCTCCGGTATGAAATTGACAAGGAAGCTCAATTTCAGGACAATCTGAGAGTTGAAAAATTTTGAAAAAAAAATATTGATACAGAAGACTCCCCCCTTGTAAAAAAATCAAAATTTTTGGTCTCAGATTTTCCTGAAAATAGGTTGTTTCCTAGTCAATTTGATGCCGGAGAACACGAAAAAACCATCCATTTCGTCGTATCTCTACGGGAATTGGAATTTTCCAACGAAAAATAGATTTCCTGAAGGAATAGGACAAAATGGAGGGGTTTTTCGTTTTCTCCGGTATGAAATTGACAAGGAAGCTCAATTTCAGGACAATATGAGAGTTGAAAAATTTTGAAAAAAAAAATATTGATACAGAAGACTCCCCCCTTGTAAAAAAATCAAAATTTTTGGTCTCAGATTTTCCTGAAAATGGGTTGTTTCCTAGTCAATTTGATGCCGGAGAACACGAAAAAACCATCCATTTCGTCGTATCTCTACGGGAGTAAGTCTCTATATAGACCGGAAGACATTTGACGATTTTTAAATTTAAGGATCACGTGTCCATACAATTTTAAGATATAGTTATAGTCTAGGAGATGTTCTATTTATTGGTGAAAACCGCAAGTCTCTATATAGACCGGAAGAGATTTGACGATTTTTAAATTTAGGGATCACGTGTCCATACAAATTTAAGATAGAGTTTTAAATACATTAAATTAAATTACTACATAACAAACATAACATAACCGTTTTTATCCGCTACCGGATGGGTTTGGTTTTGCTCCGTTTTTATCCGCTACCGGATGGGTTTGGTTTTGCTCCGTTTTTATCCGCTACCGGATGGGTTTGGTTTTGCTCCGTTTTTATCCGCTACCGGATGGGTTTGGTTTTGCTCCGTTTTTATCCGCTACCGGATGGGTTTGGTTTTGCTCCGTTTTTATCCGCTACTGGATGGGTTTGGTTTTGCTCCGTTTTTATCCGCTACTGGATGGGTTTGGTTTTGCTCCGTTTTTATCCGCTACCGGATGGGTTTGGTTTTGCTCCGTTTTTATCCGCTACCGGATGGGTTTGGTTTTGCTCCGTTGTAAAAAAATCAAAATTTTTGGTCTCAGATTTTCCTGAAAATGGGTTGTTTCCTAGTCAATTTGATGCCGGAGAACAAGAAAAAACCATCCATTTCGTCGTATCTCTACGGGAATTGGAATTTTCCGACGAAAAATAGATTTCCTGAAGAAATAGGACAAAATGGAGGGGTTTTTCGTTTTCTCCGGTATGAAATTGACAAGGAAGCTCAATTTCAGGACAATCTGAGAGTTGAAAAATTTTGAAAAAAAAAATATTGATACAGAAGACTCCCCCTTTGTAAAAAAATCAAAATTTTTGGTCTCAGATTTTCCTGAAAATGGGTTGTTTCCTAGTCAATTTGATGCCGGAGAACACGAAAAAACCATCCATTTCGTCGTATCTCTACGGGAATTGGAATTTTCCAACGAAAAATAGATTTCCTGAAGGAATAGGACAAAATGGAGGGGTTTTTCGTTTTCTCCGGTATGAAATTGACAAGGAAGCTCAATTTCAGGACAATCTGAGAGTTGAAAAATTTTGAAAAAAAAAAATATTGATACAGAAGACTCCCCCCTTGTAAAAAAATCAAAATTTTTGGTCTCAGATTTTCCTGAAAATGGGTTGTTTCCTAGTCAATTTGATGCCGGAGAACACGAAAAAACCATCCATTTCGTCGTATCTCTACGGGAATTGGAATTTTCCGACGAAAAATAGATTTCCTGAAGAAATAGGACAAAATGGAGGGGTTTTTCGTTTTCTCCGGTATGAAATTGACAAGGAAGCTCAATTTCAGGACAATCTGAGAGTTGAAAAATTTTGAAAAAAAAAATATTGATACAGAAGACTCCCCCCTTGTAAAAAAATCAAAATTTTTGGTCTCAGATTTTCCTGACGATTTTTAAATTTAGGGATCATGTGTCCATACAAGTTTAAGATATAGTTATAGTCTAGGAGATGTTCTATTTATTGGTGAAAACCTCAAGTCTCTATATAGACCGGAAGAGATTTGACGATTTTTAAATTTAAGAATCACGTGTCCATACAAATTTAAGATATAGTTATAGTCTAGGAGATGTTCAATTAATTGGTGAAAACCGCAAGTCTCTATATAGACCGGAAGAGATTTGACGATTTTTAAATTTAAGGATCACGTATCCATACAAATTTAAGATATAGTTATAGTCTAGGAGATGTTCTATTTATTGGTGAAAACCTCAAGTCTCTATATAGACCGGAAGACATTTGACGATTTTTAAATTTAAGGATCACGTGTCATAGTTATAGTCTAGGAGATGTTCTATTTATTGGTGAAAACCGCAAGTCTCTATATAGACCGGAAGAGATTTGACGATTTTTAAATTTAAGGATCACGTGTCCATACAAATTTAAGATATAGTTATAGTCTAGGAGATGTTCAATTAATTGGTCAAAACCGCAAGTCTCTATATAGACCGGAAGAGATTTGACGATTTTTAAATTTAAGGATCACGTATCCATACAAATTTAAGATATAGTTATAGTCTAGGAGATGTTCTATTTATTGGTGAAAACCTCAAGTCTCTATATAGACCGGAAGACATTTGACGATTTTTAAATTTAAGGATCACGTATCCATACAAATTTAAGATATAGTTATAGTCTAGGAGATGTTCTATTTATTGGTGAAAACCTCAAGTCTCTATATAGACCGGAAGACATTTGACGATTTTTAAATTTATGGATCACGTGTCCATACAAATTTAAGATATAGTTATAGTCTAGGAGATGTTCTATTGAAAACCGCAAGTCTCTATATAGACCGGAAGAGATTTGACGATTTTTAAATTTAGGGATCACGTGTCCATACAAGTTTAGGATATAGTTATAGTCTAGGAGATGTTCAATTAATTGGTGAAAACCGCAAGTCTCTATATAGAACGGAAGAGATTTGACGATTTTTAATTTTAAGGATCACGTGTCCATACAAATTTAAGATATAGTTATAGTCTAGGAGATGTTCTATTTATTGGTGAAAACCGCAAGTCTCTATATAGACCGGAAGAGATTTGACGATTTTTAAATTTAGGGATCACGTGTCCACACAAATTTAAGATAGAGTTTTAAATACATTAAATTAAATTACTACATAACAAACATAACATAACCGTTTTTATCCGCTACCGAATGGGTTTGGTTTTGCTCCGTTTTTATCCGCTACCGGATGGGTTTGGTTTTGCTCCGTTTTTATCCGCTACCGGATGGGTTTGGTTTTGCTCCGTTTTTATCCGCTACCGGATGGGTTTGGTTTTGCTCCGTTTTTATCCGCTACCGGATGGGTTTGGTTTTGCTCCGTTTTTATCCGCTACTGGATGGGTTTGGTTTTGCTCCGTTTTTATCCGCTACGGGATGGGTTTGGTTTTGCTCCGTTTTTATCCGCTACCGGATGGGTTTGGTTTTGCTCCGTTTTTATCCGCTACCGGATGGGTTTGGTTTTGCTCCGTTGTAAAAAAATCAAAATTTTTGGTCTCAGATTTTCCTGAAAATGGGTTGTTTCCTAGTCAATTTGATGCCGGAGAACACGAAAAAACCATCCATTTCGTCGTATCTCTTCGGGAATTGGAATTTTCCGACGAAAAATAGATTTCCTGAAGAAATAGGACAAAATGGAGGGGTTTTTCGTTTTCTCTGGCATGAAATTGACAAGGAAGCTCAATTTCAGGACAATCTGAGAGTTGAAAAATTTTGAAAAAAAAAATATTGATACAGAAGACTCCCCCCTTGTAAAAAAATCAAAATTTTTGGTCTCAGATTTTCCTGAAAATGGGTTGTCTGAAAACCGCAAGTCTCTATATAGACCGGAAGAGATTTGACGATTTATAAATTTAGGGATCACGTGTCCATACAAGTTTAGGATATAGTTATAGTCTAGGAGATGTTCAATTAATTGGTGAAAACCGCAAGTCTCTATATAGACCGGAAGAGATTTGACGATTTTTAAATTTAAGGATCACGTGTCCATACAAATTTAAGATATAGTTATAGTCTAGGAGATGTTCTATTTATTGGTGAAAACCGCAAGTCTCTATATAGACCGGAAGAGATTTGACGATTTTTAAATTTAGGGATCACGTGTCCATACAAATTTAAGATAGAGTTTTAAATACATTAAATTAAATTACTACATAACAAACATAACATAACCGTTTTTATCCGCTACCGGATGGGTTTGGTTTTGCTCCGTTTTTATCCGCTACCGGATGGGTTTGGTTTTGCTCCGTTTTTATCCGCTACCGGATGGGTTTGGTTTTGCTCCGTTTTTATCCGCTACCGGATGGGTTTGGTTTTGCTCCGTTTTTATCCGCTACCGGATGGGTTTGGTTTTGCTCCGTTTTTATCCGCTACTGGATGGGTTTGGTTTTGCTCGGTTTTTATCCGCTACTGGATGGGTTTGGTTTTGCTCCGTTTTTATCCGCTACCGGATGGGTTTGGTTTTGCTCCGTTTTTATCCGCTACCGGATGGGTTTGGTTTTGCTCCGTTGTAAAAAAATCAAAATTTTTGGTCTCAGATTTTCCTGAAAATGGGTTGTTTCCTAGTCAATTTGATGCCGGAGAACACGAAAAAACCATCCATTTCGTCGTATCTCTACGGGAATTGGAATTTTCCGACGAAAAATAGATTTCCTGAAGAAATAGGACAAAATGGAGGGGTTTTTCGTTTTCTCCGGTATGAAATTGACAAGGAAGCTCAATTTCAGGACAATCTGAGAGTTGAAAAATTTTGAAAAAAAAAATATTGATACAGAAGACTCCCCCCTTGTAAAAAAATCAAAATTTTTGGTCTCAGATTTTCCTGAAAATGGGTTGTTTCCTAGTCAATTTGATGCCGGAGAACACGAAAAAACCATCCATTTCGTCGTATCTCTACGGGAATTGGAATTTTCCAACGAAAAATAGATTTCCTGAAGGAATAGGACAAAATGGAGGGGTTTTTCGTTTTCTCCGGTATGAAATTGACAAGGAAGCTCAATTTCAGGACAATCTGAGAGTTGAAAAATTTTGAAAAAAAAAATATTGATACAGAAGACTCCCCCCTTGTAAAAAAATCAAAATTTTTGGTCTCAGATTTTCCTGAAAATGGGTTGTTTCCTAGTCAATTTGATGCCGGAGAACACGAAAAAACCATCCATTTCGTCGTATCTCTACGGGAATTGGAATTTTCCGACGAAAAATAGATTTCCTGAAGAAATAGGACAAAATGGAGGGGTTTTTCGTTTTCTCCGGTATGAAATTGACAAGGAAGCTCAATTTCAGGACAATCTGAGAGTTGAAAAATTTTGAAAAAAAAAATATTGATACAGAAGACTCCCCCCTTGTAAAAAAATCAAAATTTTTGGTCTCAGATTTTCCTGACGATTTTTAAATTTAGGGATCATGTGTCCATACAAGTTTAAGATATAGTTATAGTCTAGGAGATGTTCTATTTATTGGTGAAAACCTCAAGTCTCTATATAGACCGGAAGAGATTTGACGATTTTTAAATTTAAGAATCACGTGTCCATACAAATTTAAGATATAGTTATAGTCTAGGAGATGTTCAATTAATTGGTGAAAACCGCAAGTCTCTATATAGACCGGAAGAGATTTGACGATTTTTAAATTTAAGGATCACGTATCCATACAAATTTAAGATATAGTTATAGTCTAGGAGATGTTCTATTTATTGGTGAAAACCTCAAGTCTCTATATAGACCGGAAGACATTTGACGATTTTTAAATTTAAGGATCACGTGTCATAGTTATAGTCTAGGAGATGTTCTATTTATTGGTGAAAACCGCAAGTCTCTATATAGACCGGAAGAGATTTGACGATTTTTAAATTTAGGGATCACGTGTCCATACAAATTTAAGATAGAGTTTTAAATACATTAAATTAAATTACTACATAACAAACATAACATAACCGTTTTTATCCGCTACCGGATGGGTTTGGTTTTGCTCCGTTTTTATCCGCTACCGGATGGGTTTGGTTTTGCTCCGTTTTTATCCGCTACCGGATGGGTTTGGTTTTGCTCCGTTTTTATCCGCTACCGGATGGGTTTGGTTTTACTCCGTTTTTATCCGCTACCGGATGGGTTTGGTTTTGCTCCATTTTTATCCGCTACTGGATGGGTTTGGTTTTGCTCCGTTTTTATCCGCTACTGGATGGGTTTGGTTTTGCTCCGTTTTTATCCGCTACCGGATGGGTTTGGTTTTGCTCCGTTTTTATCCGCTACCGGATGGGTTTGGTTTTGCTCCGTTGTAAAAAAATCAAAATTTTTGGTCTCAGATTTTCCTGAAAATGGGTTGTTTCCTAGTCAATTTGATGCCGGAGAACACGAAAAAACCATCCATTTCGTCGTATCTCTTCGGGAATTGGAATTTTCCGACGAAAAATAGATTTCCTGAAGAAATAGGACAAAATGGAGGGGTTTTTCGTTTTCTCCGGTATGAAATTGACAAGGAAGCTCAATTTCAGGACAATCTGAGAGTTGAAAAATTTTGAAAAAAAAAATATTGATACAGAAGACTCCCCCCTTGTAAAAAAATCAAAATTTTTGGTCTCAGATTTTCCTGAAAATGGGTTGTTTCCTAGTCAATTTGATGCCGGAGAACACGAAAAAACCATCCATTTCGTCGTATCTCTTCGGGAATTGGAATTTTCCGACGAAAAATAGATTTCCTGAAGAAATAGGACAAAATGGAGGGGTTTTTCGTTTTCTCTGGCATGAAATTGACAAGGAAGCTCAATTTCAGGACAATCTGAGAGTTGAAAAATTTTGAAAAAAAAAATATTGATACAGAAGACTCCCCCCTTGTAAAAAAATCAAAATTTTTGGTCTCAGATTTTCCTGAAAATGGGTTGTTTCCTAGTCAATTTGATGCCGGAGAACACGAAAAAACCATCCATTTCGTCGTATCTCTACGGGAATTGGAATTTTCCAACGAAAAATAGATTTCCTGAAGGAATAGGACAAAATGGAGGGGTTTTTCGTTTTCTCCGGTATGAAATTGACCGCAAGTCTCTATATAGACCGGAAGAGATTTGACGATTTTTAAATTTAGGGATCACGTGTCCATACAAGTTTAGGATATAGTTATAGTCTAGGAGATGTTCAATTAATTGGTGAAAACCGCAAGTCTCTATATAGACCGGAAGAGATTTGACGATTTTTAAATTTAAGGATCACGTGTCCATACAAATTTAAGATATAGTTATAGTCTAGGAGATGTTCTATTTATTGGTGAAAACCGCAAGTCTCTATATAGACCGGAAGAGATTTGACGATTTATAAATTTAGGGATCACGTGTCCATACAAGTTTAGGATATAGTTATAGTCTAGGAGATGTTCAATTAATTGGTGAAAACCGCAAGTCTCTATATAGACCGGAAGAGATTTGACGATTTTTAAATTTAAGGATCACGTGTCCATACAAATTTAAGATATAGTTATAGTCTAGGAGATGTTCTATTTATTGGTGAAAACCGCAAGTCTCTATATAGACCGGAAGAGATTTGACGATTTTTAAATTTAGGGATCACGTGTCCATACAAATTTAAGATAGAGTTTTAAATACATTAAATTAAATTACTACATAACAAACATAACATAACCGTTTTTATCCGCTACCGGATGGGTTTGGTTTTGCTCCGTTTTTATCCGCTACCGGATGGGTTTGGTTTTGCTCCGTTTTTATCCGCTACCGGATGGGTTTGGTTTTGCTCCGTTTTTATCCGCTACCGGATGGGTTTGGTTTTGCTCCGTTTTTATCCGCTACCGGATGGGTTTGGTTTTGCTCCGTTTTTATCCGCTACTGGATGGGTTTGGTTTTGCTCCGTTTTTATCCGCTACTGGATGGGTTTGGTTTTGCTCCGTTTTTATCCGCTACCGGATGGGTTTGGTTTTGCTCCGTTTTTATCCGCTACCGGATGGGTTTGGTTTTGCTCCGTTGTAAAAAAATCAAAATTTTTGGTCTCAGATTTTCCTGAAAATGGGTTGTTTCCTAGTCAATTTGATGCCGGAGAACACGAAAAAACCATCCATTTCGTCGTATCTCTTCGGGAATTGGAATTTTCCGACGAAAAATAGATTTCCTGAAGAAATAGGACAAAATGGAGGGGTTTTTCGTTTTCTCCGGCATGAAATTGACAAGGAAGCTCAATTTCAGGACAATCTGAGTTGAAAAATTTTGAAAAAAAAAATATTGATACAGAAGACTCCCCCCTTGTAAAAAAATCAAAATTTTTGGTCTCAGATTTTCCTGAAAATGGGTTGTTTCCTAGTCAATTTGATGCCGGAGAACACGAAAAAACCATCCATTTCGTCGTATCTCTACGGGAATTGGAATTTTCCGACGAAAAATAGATTTCCTGAAGAAATAGGACAAAATGGAGGGGTTTTTCGTTTTCTCCGGTATGAAATTGACAAGGAAGCTCAATTTCAGGACAATCTGAGAGTTGAAAAATTTTGAAAAAAAAAATATTGATACAGAAGACTCCCCCCTTGTAAAAAAATCAAAATTTTTGGTCTCTGATTTTCCTGAAAATGGGTTGTTTCCTAGTCAATTTGATGCCGGAGAACACGAAAAAACCATCCATTTCGTCGTATCTCTTCGGGAATTGGAATTTTCCGACGAAAAATAGATTTCCTGAAGAAATAGGACAAAATGGAGGGGTTTTTCGTTTTCTCTGGCATGAAATTGACAAGGAAGCTCAATTTCAGGACAATCTGAGAGTTGAAAAATTTTGAAAAAAAAAATATTGATACAGAAGACTCCCCCCTTGTAAAAAAATCAAAATTTTTGGTCTCAGATTTTCCTGAAAATGGGTTGTTTCCTAGTCAATTTGATGCCGGAGAACACGAAAAAACCATCCATTTCGTCGTATCTCTACGGGAATTGGAATTTTCCGACGAAAAATAGATTTCCTGAAGAAATAGGACAAAATGGAGGGGTTTTTCGTTTTCTCCGGTATGAAATTGACAAGGAAGCTCAATTTCAGGACAATCTGAGAGTTGAAAAATTTTGAAAAAAAAAATATTGATACAGAAGACTCCCCCTTTGTAAAAAAATCAAAATTTTTGGTCTCAGATTTTCCTGAAAATGGGTTGTTTCCTAGTCAATTTGATGCCGGAGAACACGAAAAAACCATCCATTTCGTCGTATCTCTACGGGAATTGGAATTTTCCAACGAAAAATAGATTTCCTGAAGGAATAGGACAAAATGAAATTGACAAGGAAGCTCAATTTCAGGACAATCTGAGAGTTGAAAAATTTTGAAAAAAAAAATATTGATACAGAAGACTCCCCCCTTGTAAGAAAATCAAAATTTTTGGTCTCAGATTTTCCTGAAAATGGGTTGTTTCCTAGTCAATTTGATGCCGGAGAACACGAAAAAACCATCCATTTCGTCGTATCTCTACGGGAGTAAGTCTCTATATAGACCGGAAGACATTTGACGATTTTTAAAAATAGATTTCCTGAAGAAATAGGACAAAATGGAGGGGTTTTTCGTTTTCTCCGGCATGAAATTGACAAGGAAGCTCAATTTCAGGACAATCTGAGTTGAAAAATTTTGAAAAAAAAAATATTGATACAGAAGACTCCCCCCTTGTAAAAAAATCAAAATTTTTGGTCTCAGATTTTCCTGAAAATGGGTTGTTTCCTAGTCAATTTGATGCCGGAGAACACGAAAAAACCATCCATTTCGTCGTATCTCTACGGGAATTGGAATTTTCCGACGAAAAATAGATTTCCTGAAGAAATAGGACAAAATGGAGGGGTTTTTCGTTTTCTCCGGTATGAAATTGACAAGGAAGCTCAATTTCAGGACAATCTGAGAGTTGAAAAATTTTGAAAAAAAAAATATTGATACAGAAGACTCCCCCCTTGTAAAAAAATCAAAATTTTTGGTCTCAGATTTTCCTGAAAATAGGTTGTTTCCTAGTCAATTTGATGCCGGAGAACACGAAAAAACCATCCATTTCGTCGTATCTCTACGGGAATTGGAATTTTCCAACGAAAAATAGATTTCCTGAAGGAATAGGACAAAATGGAGGGGTTTTTCGTTTTCTCCGGTATGAAATTGACAAGGAAGCTCAATTTCAGGACAATATGAGAGTTGAAAAATTTTGAAAAAAAAAATATTGATACAGAAGACTCCCCCCTTGTAAAAAAATCAAAATTTTTGGTCTCAGATTTTCCTGAAAATGGGTTGTTTCCTAGTCAATTTGATGCCGGAGAACACGAAAAAACCATCCATTTCGTCGTATCTCTACGGGAGTAAGTCTCTATATAGACCGGAAGACATTTGACGATTTTTAAATTTAAGGATCACGTGTCCATACAATTTTAAGATATAGTTATAGTCTAGGAGATGTTATATTTATTGGTGAAAACCGCAAGTCTCTATATAGACCGGAAGAGATTTGACGATTTTTAAATTTAGGGATCACGTGTCCATACAAATTTAAGATAGAGTTTTAAATACATTAAATTAAATTACTACATAACAAACATAACATAACCGTTTTTATCCGCTACCGGATGGGTTTGGTTTTGCTCCGTTTTTATCCGCTACCGGATGGGTTTGGTTTTGCTCCGTTTTTATCCGCTACCGGATGGGTTTGGTTTTGCTCCGTTTTTATCCGCTACCGGATGGGTTTGGTTTTGCTCCGTTTTTATCCGCTACCGGATGGGTTTGGTTTTGCTCCGTTTTTATCCGCTACTGGATGGGTTTGGTTTTGCTCCGTTTTTATCCGCTACTGGATGGGTTTGGTTTTGCTCCGTTTTTATCCGCTACCGGATGGGTTTGGTTTTGCTCCGTTTTTATCCGCTACCGGATGGGTTTGGTTTTGCTCCGTTGTAAAAAAATCAAAATTTTTGGTCTCAGATTTTCCTGAAAATGGGTTGTTTCCTAGTCAATTTGATGCCGGAGAACACGAAAAAACCATCCATTTCGTCGTATCTCTTCGGGAATTGGAATTTTCCGACGAAAAATAGATTTCCTGAAGAAATAGGACAAAATGGAGGGGTTTTTCGTTTTCTCCGGCATGAAATTGACAAGGAAGCTCAATTTCAGGACAATCTGAGTTGAAAAATTTTGAAAAAAAAAATATTGATACAGAAGACTCCCCCCTTGTAAAAAAATCAAAATTTTTGGTCTCAGATTTTCCTGAAAATGGGTTGTTTCCTAGTCAATTTGATGCCGGAGAACAAGAAAAAACCATCCATTTCGTCGTATCTCTACGGGAATTGGAATTTTCCGACGAAAAATAGATTTCCTGAAGAAATAGGACAAAATGGAGGGGTTTTTCGTTTTCTCCGGTATGAAATTGACAAGGAAGCTCAATTTCAGGACAATCTGAGAGTTGAAAAATTTTGAAAAAAAAAATATTGATACAGAAGACTCCCCCTTTGTAAAAAAATCAAAATTTTTGGTCTCAGATTTTCCTGAAAATGGGTTGTTTCCTAGTCAATTTGATGCCGGAGAACACGAAAAAACCATCCATTTCGTCGTATCTCTACGGGAATTGGAATTTTCCAACGAAAAATAGATTTCCTGAAGGAATAGGACAAAATGGAGGGGTTTTTCGTTTTCTCCGGTATGAAATTGACAAGGAAGCTCAATTTCAGGACAATCTGAGAGTTGAAAAATTTTGAAAAAAAAAAATATTGATACAGAAGACTCCCCCCTTGTAAAAAAATCAAAATTTTTGGTCTCAGATTTTCCTGAAAATGGGTTGTTTCCTAGTCAATTTGATGCCGGAGAACACGAAAAAACCATCCATTTCGTCGTATCTCTACGGGAGTAAGTCTCTATATAGACCGGAAGACATTTGACGATTTTTAAATTTAAGGATCACGTGTCCATACAATTTTAAGATATAGTTATAGTCTAGGAGATGTTCTATTTATTGGTGAAAACCGCAAGTCTCTATATAGACCGGAAGAGATTTGACGATTTTTAAATTTAAGGATCACGTGTCCATACAAATTTAAGATATAGTTATAGTCTAGGAGATGTTCAATTAATTGGTCAAAACCGCAAGTCTCTATATAGACCGGAAGAGATTTGACGATTTTTAAATTTAAGGATCACGTATCCATACAAATTTAAGATATAGTTATAGTCTAGGAGATGTTCTATTTATTGGTGAAAACCTCAAGTCTCTATATAGACCGGAAGACATTTGACGATTTTTAAATTTAAGGATCACGTATCCATACAAATTTAAGATATAGTTATAGTCTAGGAGATGTTCTATTTATTGGTGAAAACCTCAAGTCTCTATATAGACCGGAAGACATTTGACGATTTTTAAATTTATGGATCACGTGTCCATACAAATTTAAGATATAGTTATAGTCTAGGAGATGTTCTATTTCTTGGTGAAAACCGCAAGTCTCTATATAGACCGGAAGAGATTTGACGATTTTTAAATTTAGGGATCACGTGTCCATACAAGTTTAGGATATAGTTATAGTCTAGGAGATGTTCAATTAATTGGTGAAAACCGCAAGTCTCTATATAGAACGGAAGAGATTTGACGATTTTTAATTTTAAGGATCACGTGTCCATACAAATTTAAGATATAGTTATAGTCTAGGAGATGTTCTATTTATTGGTGAAAACCGCAAGTCTCTATATAGACCGGAAGAGATTTGACGATTTTTAAATTTAGGGATCACGTGTCCACACAAATTTAAGATAGAGTTTTAAATACATTAAATTAAATTACTACATAACAAACATAACATAACCGTTTTTATCCGCTACCGAATGGGTTTGGTTTTTGCTCCGTTTTTATCCGCTACCGGATGGGTTTGGTTTTGCTCCGTTTTTATCCGCTACCGGATGGGTTTGGTTTTGCTCCGTTTTTATCCGCTACCGGATGGGTTTGGTTTTGCTCCGTTTTTATCAGCTACCGGATGGGTTTGGTTTTGCTCCGTTTTTATCCGCTACTGGATGGGTTTGGTTTTGCTCCGTTTTTATCCGCTACTGGATGGGTTTGGTTTTGCTCCGTTTTTATCCGCTACCGGATGGGTTTGGTTTTGCTCCGTTTTTATCCGCTACCGGATGGGTTTGGTTTTGCTCCGTTGTAAAAAAATCAAAATTTTTGGTCTCAGATTTTCCTGAAAATGGGTTGTTTCCTAGTCAATTTGATGCCGGAGAACACGAAAAAACCATCCATTTCGTCGTATCTCTTCGGGAATTGGAATTTTCCGACGAAAAATAGATTTCCTGAAGAAATAGGACAAAATGGAGGGGTTTTTCGTTTTCTCCGGCATGAAATTGACAAGGAAGCTCAATTTCAGGACAATCTGAGTTGAAAAATTTTGAAAAAAAAAATATTGATACAGAAGACTCCCCCCTTGTAAAAAAATCAAAATTTTTGGTCTCAGATTTTCCTGAAAATGGGTTGTTTCCTAGTCAATTTGATGCCGGAGAACACGAAAAAACCATTCATTTCGTCGTATCTCTACGGGAATTGGAATTTTCCGACGAAAAATAGATTTCCTGAAGAAATAGGACAAAATGGAGGGGTTTTTCGTTTTCTCCGGTATGAAATTGACAAGGAAGCTCAATTTCAGGACAATCTGAGAGTTGAAAAATTTTGAAAAAAAAAATATTGATACAGAAGACTCCCCCCTTTTAAAAAAATCAAAATTTTTGGTCTCAGATTTTCCTGAAAATGGGTTGTTTCCTAGTCAATTTGATGCCGGAGAACACGAAAAAACCATCCATTTCGTCGTATCTCTTCGGGAATTGGAATTTTCCGACGAAAAATAGATTTCCTGAAGAAATAGGACAAAATGGAGGGGTTTTTCGTTTTCTCTGGCATGAAATTGACAAGGAAGCTCAATTTCAGGACAATCTGAGAGTTGAAAAATTTTGAAAAAAAAAATATTGATACAGAAGACTCCCCCCTTGTAAAAAAATCAAAATTTTTGGTCTCAGATTTTCCTGAAAATGGGTTGTCTGAAAACCGCAAGTCTCTATATAGACCGGAAGAGATTTGACGATTTATAAATTTAGGGATCACGTGTCCATACAAGTTTAGGATATAGTTATAGTCTAGGAGATGTTCAATTAATTGGTGAAAACCGCAAGTCTCTATATAGACCGGAAGAGATTTGACGATTTTTAAATTTAAGGATCACGTGTCCATACAAATTTAAGATATAGTTATAGTCTAGGAGATGTTCTATTTATTGGTGAAAACCGCAAGTCTCTATATAGACCGGAAGAGATTTGACGATTTTTAAATTTAGGGATCACGTGTCCATACAAATTTAAGATAGAGTTTTAAATACATTAAATTAAATTACTACATAACAAACATAACATAACCGTTTTTATCCGCTACCGGATGGGTTTGGTTTTGCTCCGTTTTTATCCGCTACCGGATGGGTTTGGTTTTGCTCCGTTTTTATCCGCTACCGGATGGGTTTGGTTTTACTCCGTTTTTATCCGCTACCGGATGGGTTTGGTTTTGCTCCGTTTTTATCCGCTACCGGATGGGTTTGGTTTTGCTCCGTTTTTATCCGCTACTGGATGGGTTTGGTTTTGCTCGGTTTTTATCCGCTACTGGATGGGTTTGGTTTTGCTCCGTTTTTATCCGCTACCGGATGGGTTTGGTTTTGCTCCGTTTTTATCCGCTACCGGATGGGTTTGGTTTTGCTCCGTTGTAAAAAAATCAAAATTTTTGGTCTCAGATTTTCCTGAAAATGGGTTGTTTCCTAGTCAATTTGATGCCGGAGAACACGAAAAAACCATCCATTTCGTCGTATCTCTACGGGAATTGGAATTTTCCGACGAAAAATAGATTTCCTGAAGAAATAGGACAAAATGGAGGGGTTTTTCGTTTTCTCCGGTATGAAATTGACAAGGAAGCTCAATTTCAGGACAATCTGAGAGTTGAAAAATTTTGAAAAAAAAAATATTGATACAGAAGACTCCCCCTTTGTAAAAAAATCAAAATTTTTGGTCTCAGATTTTCCTGAAAATGGGTTGTTTCCTAGTCAATTTGATGCCGGAGAACACGAAAAAACCATCCATTTCGTCGTATCTCTACGGGAATTGGAATTTTCCAACGAAAAATAGATTTCCTGAAGGAATAGGACAAAATGAAATTGACAAGGAAGCTCAATTTCAGGACAATCTGAGAGTTGAAAAATTTTGAAAAAAAAAATATTGATACAGAAGACTCCCCCCTTGTAAAAAAATCAAAATTTTTGGTCTCAGATTTTCCTGAAAATGGGTTGTTTCCTAGTCAATTTGATGCCGGAGAACACGAAAAAACCATCCATTTCGTCGTATCTCTACGGGAGTAAGTCTCTATATAGACCGGAAGACATTTGACGATTTTTAAAAATAGATTTCCTGAAGAAATAGGACAAAATGGAGGGGTTTTTCGTTTTCTCCGGCATGAAATTGACAAGGAAGCTCAATTTCAGGACAATCTGAGTTGAAAAATTTTGAAAAAAAAAATATTGATACAGAAGACTCCCCCCTTGTAAAAAAATCAAAATTTTTGGTCTCAGATTTTCCTGAAAATGGGTTGTTTCCTAGTCAATTTGATGCCGGAGAACACGAAAAAACCATCCATTTCGTCGTATCTCTACGGGAATTGGAATTTTCCGACGAAAAATAGATTTCCTGAAGAAATAGGACAAAATGGAGGGGTTTTTCGTTTTCTCCGGTATGAAATTGACAAGGAAGCTCAATTTCAGGACAATCTGAGAGTTGAAAAATTTTGAAAAAAAAAATATTGATACAGAAGACTCCCCCCTTGTAAAAAAATCAAAATTTTTGGTCTCAGATTTTCCTGAAAATAGGTTGTTTCCTAGTCAATTTGATGCCGGAGAACACGAAAAAACCATCCATTTCGTCGTATCTCTACGGGAATTGGAATTTTCCAACGAAAAATAGATTTCCTGAAGGAATAGGACAAAATGGAGGGGTTTTTCGTTTTCTCCGGTATGAAATTGACAAGGAAGCTCAATTTCAGGACAATATGAGAGTTGAAAAATTTTGAAAAAAAAAATATTGATACAGAAGACTCCCCCCTTGTAAAAAAATCAAAATTTTTGGTCTCAGATTTTCCTGAAAATGGGTTGTTTCCTAGTCAATTTGATGCCGGAGAACACGAAAAAACCATCCATTTCGTCGTATCTCTACGGGAGTAAGTCTCTATATAGACCGGAAGACATTTGACGATTTTTAAATTTAAGGATCACGTGTCCATACAATTTTAAGATATAGTTATAGTCTAGGAGATGTTATATTTATTGGTGAAAACCGCAAGTCTCTATATAGACCGGAAGAGATTTGACGATTTTTAAATTTAGGGATCACGTGTCCATACAAATTTAAGATAGAGTTTTAAATACATTAAATTAAATTACTACATAACAAACATAACATAACCGTTTTTATCCGCTACCGGATGGGTTTGGTTTTGCTCCGTTTTTATCCGCTACCGGATGGGTTTGGTTTTGCTCCGTTTTTATCCGCTACCGGATGGGTTTGGTTTTGCTCCGTTTTTATCCGCTACCGGATGGGTTTGGTTTTGCTCCGTTTTTATCCGCTACCGGATGGGTTTGGTTTTGCTCCGTTTTTATCCGCTACTGGATGGGTTTGGTTTTGCTCCGTTTTTATCCGCTACTGGATGGGTTTGGTTTTGCTCCGTTTTTATCCGCTACCGGATGGGTTTGGTTTTGCTCCGTTTTTATCCGCTACCGGATGGGTTTGGTTTTGCTCCGTTGTAAAAAAATCAAAATTTTTGGTCTCAGATTTTCCTGAAAATGGGTTGTTTCCTAGTCAATTTGATGCCGGAGAACACGAAAAAACCATCCATTTCGTCGTATCTCTTCGGGAATTGGAATTTTCCGACGAAAAATAGATTTCCTGAAGAAATAGGACAAAATGGAGGGGTTTTTCGTTTTCTCCGGCATGAAATTGACAAGGAAGCTCAATTTCAGGACAATCTGAGTTGAAAAATTTTGAAAAAAAAAATATTGATACAGAAGACTCCCCCCTTGTAAAAAAATCAAAATTTTTGGTCTCAGATTTTCCTGAAAATGGGTTGTTTCCTAGTCAATTTGATGCCGGAGAACAAGAAAAAACCATCCATTTCGTCGTATCTCTACGGGAATTGGAATTTTCCGACGAAAAATAGATTTCCTGAAGAAATAGGACAAAATGGAGGGGTTTTTCGTTTTCTCCGGTATGAAATTGACAAGGAAGCTCAATTTCAGGACAATCTGAGAGTTGAAAAATTTTGAAAAAAAAAATATTGATACAGAAGACTCCCCCTTTGTAAAAAAATCAAAATTTTTGGTCTCAGATTTTCCTGAAAATGGGTTGTTTCCTAGTCAATTTGATGCCGGAGAACACGAAAAAACCATCCATTTCGTCGTATCTCTACGGGAATTGGAATTTTCCAACGAAAAATAGATTTCCTGAAGGAATAGGACAAAATGGAGGGGTTTTTCGTTTTCTCCGGTATGAAATTGACAAGGAAGCTCAATTTCAGGACAATCTGAGAGTTGAAAAATTTTGAAAAAAAAAAATATTGATACAGAAGACTCCCCCCTTGTAAAAAAATCAAAATTTTTGGTCTCAGATTTTCCTGAAAATGGGTTGTTTCCTAGTCAATTTGATGCCGGAGAACACGAAAAAACCATCCATTTCGTCGTATCTCTACGGGAGTAAGTCTCTATATAGACCGGAAGACATTTGACGATTTTTAAATTTAAGGATCACGTGTCCATACAATTTTAAGATATAGTTATAGTCTAGGAGATGTTCTATTTATTGGTGAAAACCGCAAGTCTCTATATAGACCGGAAGAGATTTGACGATTTTTAAATTTAAGGATCACGTGTCCATACAAATTTAAGATATAGTTATAGTCTAGGAGATGTTCAATTAATTGGTCAAAACCGCAAGTCTCTATATAGACCGGAAGAGATTTGACGATTTTTAAATTTAAGGATCACGTATCCATACAAATTTAAGATATAGTTATAGTCTAGGAGATGTTCTATTTATTGGTGAAAACCTCAAGTCTCTATATAGACCGGAAGACATTTGACGATTTTTAAATTTAAGGATCACGTATCCATACAAATTTAAGATATAGTTATAGTCTAGGAGATGTTCTATTTATTGGTGAAAACCTCAAGTCTCTATATAGACCGGAAGACATTTGACGATTTTTAAATTTATGGATCACGTGTCCATACAAATTTAAGATATAGTTATAGTCTAGGAGATGTTCTATTTCTTGGTGAAAACCGCAAGTCTCTATATAGACCGGAAGAGATTTGACGATTTTTAAATTTAGGGATCACGTGTCCATACAAGTTTAGGATATAGTTATAGTCTAGGAGATGTTCAATTAATTGGTGAAAACCGCAAGTCTCTATATAGAACGGAAGAGATTTGACGATTTTTAATTTTAAGGATCACGTGTCCATACAAATTTAAGATATAGTTATAGTCTAGGAGATGTTCTATTTATTGGTGAAAACCGCAAGTCTCTATATAGACCGGAAGAGATTTGACGATTTTTAAATTTAGGGATCACGTGTCCACACAAATTTAAGATAGAGTTTTAAATACATTAAATTAAATTACTACATAACAAACATAACATAACCGTTTTTATCCGCTACCGAATGGGTTTGGTTTTTGCTCCGTTTTTATCCGCTACCGGATGGGTTTGGTTTTGCTCCGTTTTTATCCGCTACCGGATGGGTTTGGTTTTGCTCCGTTTTTATCCGCTACCGGATGGGTTTGGTTTTGCTCCGTTTTTATCCGCTACCGGATGGGTTTGGTTTTGCTCCGTTTTTATCCGCTACTGGATGGGTTTGGTTTTGCTCCGTTTTTATCCGCTACTGGATGGGTTTGGTTTTGCTCCGTTTTTATCCGCTACCGGATGGGTTTGGTTTTGCTCCGTTTTTATCCGCTACCGGATGGGTTTGGTTTTGCTCCGTTGTAAAAAAATCAAAATTTTTGGTCTCAGATTTTCCTGAAAATGGGTTGTTTCCTAGTCAATTTGATGCCGGAGAACACGAAAAAACCATCCATTTCGTCGTATCTCTTCGGGAATTGGAATTTTCCGACGAAAAATAGATTTCCTGAAGAAATAGGACAAAATGGAGGGGTTTTTCGTTTTCTCCGGCATGAAATTGACAAGGAAGCTCAATTTCAGGACAATCTGAGTTGAAAAATTTTGAAAAAAAAAATATTGATACAGAAGACTCCCCCCTTGTAAAAAAATCAAAATTTTTGGTCTCAGATTTTCCTGAAAATGGGTTGTTTCCTAGTCAATTTGATGCCGGAGAACACGAAAAAACCATTCATTTCGTCGTATCTCTACGGGAATTGGAATTTTCCGACGAAAAATAGATTTCCTGAAGAAATAGGACAAAATGGAGGGGTTTTTCGTTTTCTCCGGTATGAAATTGACAAGGAAGCTCAATTTCAGGACAATCTGAGAGTTGAAAAATTTTGAAAAAAAAAATATTGATACAGAAGACTCCCCCCTTTTAAAAAAATCAAAATTTTTGGTCTCAGATTTTCCTGAAAATGGGTTGTTTCCTAGTCAATTTGATGCCGGAGAACACGAAAAAACCATCCATTTCGTCGTATCTCTTCGGGAATTGGAATTTTCCGACGAAAAATAGATTTCCTGAAGAAATAGGACAAAATGGAGGGGTTTTTCGTTTTCTCTGGCATGAAATTGACAAGGAAGCTCAATTTCAGGACAATCTGAGAGTTGAAAAATTTTGAAAAAAAAAATATTGATACAGAAGACTCCCCCCTTGTAAAAAAATCAAAATTTTTGGTCTCAGATTTTCCTGAAAATGGGTTGTCTGAAAACCGCAAGTCTCTATATAGACCGGAAGAGATTTGACGATTTATAAATTTAGGGATCACGTGTCCATACAAGTTTAGGATATAGTTATAGTCTAGGAGATGTTCAATTAATTGGTGAAAACCGCAAGTCTCTATATAGACCGGAAGAGATTTGACGATTTTTAAATTTAAGGATCACGTGTCCATACAAATTTAAGATATAGTTATAGTCTAGGAGATGTTCTATTTATTGGTGAAAACCGCAAGTCTCTATATAGACCGGAAGAGATTTGACGATTTTTAAATTTAGGGATCACGTGTCCATACAAATTTAAGATAGAGTTTTAAATACATTAAATTAAATTACTACATAACAAACATAACATAACCGTTTTTATCCGCTACCGGATGGGTTTGGTTTTGCTCCGTTTTTATCCGCTACCGGATGGGTTTGGTTTTGCTCCGTTTTTATCCGCTACCGGATGGGTTTGGTTTTGCTCCGTTTTTATCCGCTACCGGATGGGTTTGGTTTTGCTCCGTTTTTATCCGCTACCGGATGGGTTTGGTTTTGCTCCGTTTTTATCCGCTACTGGATGGGTTTGGTTTTGCTCGGTTTTTATCCGCTACTGGATGGGTTTGGTTTTGCTCCGTTTTTATCCGCTACCGGATGGGTTTGGTTTTGCTCCGTTTTTATCCGCTACCGGATGGGTTTGGTTTTGCTCCGTTGTAAAAAAATCAAAATTTTTGGTCTCAGATTTTCCTGAAAATGGGTTGTTTCCTAGTCAATTTGATGCCGGAGAACACGAAAAAACCATCCATTTCGTCGTATCTCTACGGGAATTGGAATTTTCCGACGAAAAATAGATTTCCTGAAGAAATAGGACAAAATGGAGGGGTTTTTCGTTTTCTCCGGTATGAAATTGACAAGGAAGCTCAATTTCAGGACAATCTGAGAGTTGAAAAATTTTGAAAAAAAAAATATTGATACAGAAGACTCCCCCCTTGTAAAAAAATCAAAATTTTTGGTCTCAGATTTTCCTGAAAATGGGTTGTTTCCTAGTCAATTTGATGCCGGAGAACACGAAAAAACCATCCATTTCGTCGTATCTCTACGGGAATTGGAATTTTCCAACGAAAAATAGATTTCCTGAAGGAATAGGACAAAATGGAGGGGTTTTTCGTTTTCTCCGGTATGAAATTGACAAGGAAGCTCAATTTCAGGACAATCTGAGAGTTGAAAAATTTTGAAAAAAAAAATATTGATACAGAAGACTCCCCCCTTGTAAAAAAATCAAAATTTTTGGTCTCAGATTTTCCTGAAAATGGGTTGTTTCCTAGTCAATTTGATGCCGGAGAACACGAAAAAACCATCCATTTCGTCGTATCTCTACGGGAATTGGAATTTTCCGACGAAAAATAGATTTCCTGAAGAAATAGGACAAAATGGAGGGGTTTTTCGTTTTCTCCGGTATGAAATTGACAAGGAAGCTCAATTTCAGGACAATCTGAGAGTTGAAAAACTTTGAAAAAAAAAATATTGATACAGAAGACTCCCCCCTTGTAAAAAAATCAAAATTTTTGGTCTCAGATTTTCCTGACGATTTTTAAATTTAGGGATCATGTGTCCATACAAGTTTAAGATATAGTTATAGTCTAGGAGATGTTCTATTTATTGGTGAAAACCTCAAGTCTCTATATAGACCGGAAGAGATTTGACGATTTTTAAATTTAAGAATCACGTGTCCATACAAATTTAAGATATAGTTATAGTCTAGGAGATGTTCAATTAATTGGTGAAAACCGCAAGTCTCTATATAGACCGGAAGAGATTTGACGATTTTTAAATTTAAGGATCACGTATCCATACAAATTTAAGATATAGTTATAGTCTAGGAGATGTTCTATTTATTGGTGAAAACCTCAAGTCTCTATATAGACCGGAAGACATTTGACGATTTTTAAATTTAAGGATCACGTGTCATAGTTATAGTCTAGGAGATGTTCTATTTATTGGTGAAAACCGCAAGTCTCTATATAGACCGGAAGAGATTTGACGATTTTTAAATTTAGGGATCACGTGTCCATACAAATTTAAGATAGAGTTTTAAATACATTAAATTAAATTACTACATAACAAACATAACATAACCGTTTTT
Source organism: Philopedon plagiatum (assembly GCA_963971165.1). NCBI lineage: Eukaryota > Metazoa > Arthropoda > Insecta > Coleoptera > Curculionidae > Philopedon > Philopedon plagiatum. The sequence continues at coordinate 12,064,695 of OZ020195.1, forward strand.
ATCCGCTACCGGATGGGTTTGGTTTTGCTCCGTTTTTATCCGCTACCGGATGGGTTTGGTTTTGCTCCGTTTTTATCCGCTACCGGATGGGTTTGGTTTTGCTCCGTTTTTATCCGCTACCGGATGGGTTTGGTTTTACTCCGTTTTTATCCGCTACCGGATGGGTTTGGTTTTGCTCCGTTTTTATCCGCTACTGGATGGGTTTGGTTTTGCTCCGTTTTTATCCGCTACTGGATGGGTTTGGTTTTGCTCCGTTTTTATCCGCTACCGGATGGGTTTGGTTTTGCTCCGTTTTTATCCGCTACCGGATGGGTTTGGTTTTGCTCCGTTGTAAAAAAATCAAAATTTTTGGTCTCAGATTTTCCTGAAAATGGGTTGTTTCCTAGTCAATTTGATGCCGGAGAACACGAAAAAACCATCCATTTCGTCGTATCTCTTCGGGAATTGGAATTTTCCGACGAAAAATAGATTTCCTGAAGAAATAGGACAAAATGGAGGGGTTTTTCGTTTTCTCCGGTATGAAATTGACAAGGAAGCTCAATTTCAGGACAATCTGAGAGTTGAAAAATTTTGAAAAAAAAAATATTGATACAGAAGACTCCCCCCTTGTAAAAAAATCAAAATTTTTGGTCTCAGATTTTCCTGAAAATGGGTTGTTTCCTAGTCAATTTGATGCCGGAGAACACGAAAAAACCATCCATTTCGTCGTATCTCTTCGGGAATTGGAATTTTCCGACGAAAAATAGATTTCCTGAAGAAATAGGACAAAATGGAGGGGTTTTTCGTTTTCTCTGGCATGAAATTGACAAGGAAGCTCAATTTCAGGACAATCTGAGAGTTGAAAAATTTTGAAAAAAAAAATATTGATACAGAAGACTCCCCCCTTGTAAAAAAATCAAAATTTTTGGTCTCAGATTTTCCTGAAAATGGGTTGTTTCCTAGTCAATTTGATGCCGGAGAACACGAAAAAACCATCCATTTCGTCGTATCTCTACGGGAATTGGAATTTTCCAACGAAAAATAGATTTCCTGAAGGAATAGGACAAAATGGAGGGGTTTTTCGTTTTCTCCGGTATGAAATTGACCGCAAGTCTCTATATAGACCGGAAGAGATTTGACGATTTTTAAATTTAGGGATCACGTGTCCATACAAGTTTAGGATATAGTTATAGTCTAGGAGATGTTCAATTAATTGGTGAAAACCGCAAGTCTCTATATAGACCGGAAGAGATTTGACGATTTTTAAATTTAAGGATCACGTGTCCATACAAATTTAAGATATAGTTATAGTCTAGGAGATGTTCTATTTATTGGTGAAAACCGCAAGTCTCTATATAGACCGGAAGAGATTTGACGATTTATAAATTTAGGGATCACGTGTCCATACAAGTTTAGGATATAGTTATAGTCTAGGAGATGTTCAATTAATTGGTGAAAACCGCAAGTCTCTATATAGACCGGAAGAGATTTGACGATTTTTAAATTTAAGGATCACGTGTCCATACAAATTTAAGATATAGTTATAGTCTAGGAGATGTTCTATTTATTGGTGAAAACCGCAAGTCTCTATATAGACCGGAAGAGATTTGACGATTTTTAAATTTAGGGATCACGTGTCCATACAAATTTAAGATAGAGTTTTAAATACATTAAATTAAATTACTACATAACAAACATAACATAACCGTTTTTATCCGCTACCGGATGGGTTTGGTTTTGCTCCGTTTTTATCCGCTACCGGATGGGTTTGGTTTTGCTCCGTTTTTATCCGCTACCGGATGGGTTTGGTTTTGCTCCGTTTTTATCCGCTACCGGATGGGTTTGGTTTTGCTCCGTTTTTATCCGCTACCGGATGGGTTTGGTTTTGCTCCGTTTTTATCCGCTACTGGATGGGTTTGGTTTTGCTCCGTTTTTATCCGCTACTGGATGGGTTTGGTTTTGCTCCGTTTTTATCCGCTACCGGATGGGTTTGGTTTTGCTCCGTTTTTATCCGCTACCGGATGGGTTTGGTTTTGCTCCGTTGTAAAAAAATCAAAATTTTTGGTCTCAGATTTTCCTGAAAATGGGTTGTTTCCTAGTCAATTTGATGCCGGAGAACACGAAAAAACCATCCATTTCGTCGTATCTCTTCGGGAATTGGAATTTTCCGACGAAAAATAGATTTCCTGAAGAAATAGGACAAAATGGAGGGGTTTTTCGTTTTCTCCGGCATGAAATTGACAAGGAAGCTCAATTTCAGGACAATCTGAGTTGAAAAATTTTGAAAAAAAAATATTGATACAGAAGACTCCCCCCTTGTAAAAAAATCAAAATTTTTGGTCTCAGATTTTCCTGAAAATGGGTTGTTTCCTAGTCAATTTGATGCCGGAGAACACGAAAAAACCATCCATTTCGTCGTATCTCTACGGGAATTGGAATTTTCCGACGAAAAATAGATTTCCTGAAGAAATAGGACAAAATGGAGGGGTTTTTCGTTTTCTCCGGTATGAAATTGACAAGGAAGCTCAATTTCAGGACAATCTGAGAGTTGAAAAATTTTGAAAAAAAAAATATTGATACAGAAGACTCCCCCCTTGTAAAAAAATCAAAATTTTTGGTCTCAGATTTTCCTGAAAATGGGTTGTTTCCTAGTCAATTTGATGCCGGAGAACACGAAAAAACCATCCATTTCGTCGTATCTCTTCGGGAATTGGAATTTTCCGACGAAAAATAGATTTCCTGAAGAAATAGGACAAAATGGAGGGGTTTTTCGTTTTCTCTGGCATGAAATTGACAAGGAAGCTCAATTTCAGGACAATCTGAGAGTTGAAAAATTTTGAAAAAAAAAATATTGATACAGAAGACTCCCCCCTTGTAAAAAAATCAAAATTTTTGGTCTCAGATTTTCCTGAAAATGGGTTGTTTCCTAGTCAATTTGATGCCGGAGAACACGAAAAAACCATCCATTTCGTCGTATCTCTACGGGAATTGGAATTTTCCGACGAAAAATAGATTTCCTGAAGAAATAGGACAAAATGGAGGGGTTTTTCGTTTTCTCCGGTATGAAATTGATAAGGAAGCTCAATTTCAGGACAATCTGAGAGTTGAAAAATTTTGAAAAAAAAAATATTGATACAGAAGACTCCCCCTTTGTAAAAAAATCAAAATTTTTGGTCTCAGATTTTCCTGAAAATGGGTTGTTTCCTAGTCAATTTGATGCCGGAGAACACGAAAAAACCATCCATTTCGTCGTATCTCTACGGGAATTGGAATTTTCCAACGAAAAATAGATTTCCTGAAGGAATAGGACAAAATGGAGGGGTTTTTCGTTTTCTCCGGTATGAAATTGACAAGGAAGCTCAATTTCAGGACAATCTGAGAGTTGAAAAATTTTGAAAAAAAAAATATTGATACAGAAGACTCCCCCCTTGTAAAAAAATCAAAATTTTTGGTCTCAGATTTTCCTGAAAATGGGTTGTTTCCTAGTCAATTTGATGCCGGAGAACACGAAAAAACCATCCATTTCGTCGTATCTCTACGGGAGTAAGTCTCTATATAGACCGGAAGACATTTGACGATTTTTAAAAATAGATTTCCTGAAGAAATAGGACAAAATGGAGGGGTTTTTCGTTTTCTCCGGCATGAAATTGACAAGGAAGCTCAATTTCAGGACAATCTGAGTTGAAAAATTTTGAAAAAAAAAATATTGATACAGAAGACTCCCCCCTTGTAAAAAAATCAAAATTTTTGGTCTCAGATTTTCCTGAAAATGGGTTGTTTCCTAGTCAATTTGATGCCGGAGAACACGAAAAAACCATCCATTTCGTCGTATCTCTACGGGAATTGGAATTTTCCGACGAAAAATAGATTTCCTGAAGAAATAGGACAAAATGGAGGGGTTTTTCGTTTTCTCCGGTATGAAATTGACAAGGAAGCTCAATTTCAGGACAATCTGAGAGTTGAAAAATTTTGAAAAAAAAAATATTGATACAGAAGACTCCCCCCTTGTAAAAAAATCAAAATTTTTGGTCTCAGATTTTCCTGAAAATAGGTTGTTTCCTAGTCAATTTGATGCCGGAGAACACGAAAAAACCATCCATTTCGTCGTATCTCTACGGGAATTGGAATTTTCCAACGAAAAATAGATTTCCTGAAGGAATAGGACAAAATGGAGGGGTTTTTCGTTTTCTCCGGTATGAAATTGACAAGGAAGCTCAATTTCAGGACAATATGAGAGTTGAAAAATTTTGAAAAAAAAAATATTGATACAGAAGACTCCCCCCTTGTAAAAAAATCAAAATTTTTGGTCTCAGATTTTCCTGAAAATGGGTTGTTTCCTAGTCAATTTGATGCCGGAGAACACGAAAAAACCATCCATTTCGTCGTATCTCTACGGGAGTAAGTCTCTATATAGACCGGAAGACATTTGACGATTTTTAAATTTAAGGATCACGTGTCCATACAATTTTAAGATATAGTTATAGTCTAGGAGATGTTCTATTTATTGGTGAAAACCGCAAGTCTCTATATAGACCGGAAGAGATTTGACGATTTTTAAATTTAGGGATCACGTGTCCATACAAATTTAAGATAGAGTTTTAAATACATTAAATTAAATTACTACATAACAAACATAACATAACCGTTTTTATCCGCTACCGGATGGGTTTGGTTTTGCTCCGTTTTTATCCGCTACCGGATGGGTTTGGTTTTGCTCCGTTTTTATCCGCTACCGGATGGGTTTGGTTTTGCTCCGTTTTTATCCGCTACCGGATGGGTTTGGTTTTGCTCCGTTTTTATCCGCTACCGGATGGGTTTGGTTTTGCTCCGTTTTTATCCGCTACTGGATGGGTTTGGTTTTGCTCCGTTTTTATCCGCTACTGGATGGGTTTGGTTTTGCTCCGTTTTTATCCGCTACCGGATGGGTTTGGTTTTGCTCCGTTTTTATCCGCTACCGGATGGGTTTGGTTTTGCTCCGTTGTAAAAAAATCAAAATTTTTGGTCTCAGATTTTCCTGAAAATGGGTTGTTTCCTAGTCAATTTGATGCCGGAGAACACGAAAAAACCATCCATTTCGTCGTATCTCTTCGGGAATTGGAATTTTCCGACGAAAAATAGATTTCCTGAAGAAATAGGACAAAATGGAGGGGTTTTTCGTTTTCTCCGGCATGAAATTGACAAGGAAGCTCAATTTCAGGACAATCTGAGTTGAAAAATTTTGAAAAAAAAAATATTGATACAGAAGACTCCCCCCCTTGTAAAAAAATCAAAATTTTTGGTCTCAGATTTTCCTGAAAATGGGTTGTTTCCTAGTCAATTTGATGCCGGAGAACAAGAAAAAACCATCCATTTCGTCGTATCTCTACGGGAATTGGAATTTTCCGACGAAAAATAGATTTCCTGAAGAAATAGGACAAAATGGAGGGGTTTTTCGTTTTCTCCGGTATGAAATTGACAAGGAAGCTCAATTTCAGGACAATCTGAGAGTTGAAAAATTTTGAAAAAAAAAATATTGATACAGAAGACTCCCCCTTTGTAAAAAAATCAAAATTTTTGGTCTCAGATTTTCCTGAAAATGGGTTGTTTCCTAGTCAATTTGATGCCGGAGAACACGAAAAAACCATCCATTTCGTCGTATCTCTACGGGAATTGGAATTTTCCAACGAAAAATAGATTTCCTGAAGGAATAGGACAAAATGGAGGGGTTTTTCGTTTTCTCCGGTATGAAATTGACAAGGAAGCTCAATTTCAGGACAATCTGAGAGTTGAAAAATTTTGAAAAAAAAAAATATTGATACAGAAGACTCCCCCCTTGTAAAAAAATCAAAATTTTTGGTCTCAGATTTTCCTGAAAATGGGTTGTTTCCTAGTCAATTTGATGCCGGAGAACACGAAAAAACCATCCATTTCGTCCTATCTCTACGGGAGTAAGTCTCTATATAGACCGGAAGACATTTGACGATTTTTAAATTTAAGGATCACGTGTCCATACAATTTTAAGATATAGTTATAGTCTAGGAGATGTTCTATTTATTGGTGAAAACCGCAAGTCTCTATATAGACCGGAAGAGATTTGACGATTTTTAAATTTAAGGATCACGTGTCCATACAAATTTAAGATATAGTTATAGTCTAGGAGATGTTCAATTAATTGGTCAAAACCGCAAGTCTCTATATAGACCGGAAGAGATTTGACGATTTTTAAATTTAAGGATCACGTATCCATACAAATTTAAGATATAGTTATAGTCTAGGAGATGTTCTATTTATTGGTGAAAACCTCAAGTCTCTATATAGACCGGAAGACATTTGACGATTTTTAAATTTAAGGATCACGTATCCATACAAATTTAAGATATAGTTATAGTCTAGGAGATGTTCTATTTATTGGTGAAAACCTCAAGTCTCTATATAGACCGGAAGACATTTGACGATTTTTAAATTTATGGATCACGTGTCCATACAAATTTAAGATATAGTTATAGTCTAGGAGATGTTCTATTTCTTGGTGAAAACCGCAAGTCTCTATATAGACCGGAAGAGATTTGACGATTTTTAAATTTAGGGATCACGTGTCCATACAAGTTTAGGATATAGTTATAGTCTAGGAGATGTTCAATTAATTGGTGAAAACCGCAAGTCTCTATATAGAACGGAAGAGATTTGACGATTTTTAATTTTAAGGATCACGTGTCCATACAAATTTAAGATATAGTTATAGTCTAGGAGATGTTCTATTTATTGGTGAAAACCGCAAGTCTCTATATAGACCGGAAGAGATTTGACGATTTTTAAATTTAGGGATCACGTGTCCACACAAATTTAAGATAGAGTTTTAAATACATTAAATTAAATTACTACATAACAAACATAACATAACCGTTTTTATCCGCTACCGAATGGGTTTGGTTTTGCTCCGTTTTTATCCGCTACCGGATGGGTTTGGTTTTGCTCCGTTTTTATCCGCTACCGGATGGGTTTGGTTTTGCTCCGTTTTTATCCGCTACCGGATGGGTTTGGTTTTGCTCCGTTTTTATCCGCTACCGGATGGGTTTGGTTTTGCTCCGTTTTTATCCGCTACTGGATGGGTTTGGTTTTGCTCCGTTTTTATCCGCTACTGGATGGGTTTGGTTTTGCTCCGTTTTTATCCGCTACCGGATGGGTTTGGTTTTGCTCCGTTTTTATCCGCTACCGGATGGGTTTGGTTTTGCTCCGTTGTAAAAAAATCAAAATTTTTGGTCTCAGATTTTCCTGAAAATGGGTTGTTTCCTAGTCAATTTGATGCCGGAGAACACGAAAAAACCATCCATTTCGTCGTATCTCTTCGGGAATTGGAATTTTCCGACGAAAAATAGATTTCCTGAAGAAATAGGACAAAATGGAGGGGTTTTTCGTTTTCTCCGGCATGAAATTGACAAGGAAGCTCAATTTCAGGACAATCTGAGTTGAAAAATTTTGAAAAAAAAAATATTGATACAGAAGACTCCCCCCTTGTAAAAAAATCAAAATTTTTGGTCTCAGATTTTCCTGAAAATGGGTTATTTCCTAGTCAATTTGATGCCGGAGAACACGAAAAAACCATTCATTTCGTCGTATCTCTACGGGAATTGGAATTTTCCGACGAAAAATAGATTTCCTGAAGAAATAGGACAAAATGGAGGGGTTTTTCGTTTTCTCCGGTATGAAATTGACAAGGAAGCTCAATTTCAGGACAATCTGAGAGTTGAAAAATTTTGAAAAAAAAAATATTGATACAGAAGACTCCCCCCTTGTAAAAAAATCAAAATTTTTGGTCTCAGATTTTCCTGAAAATGGGTTGTTTCCTAGTCAATTTGATGCCGGAGAACACGAAAAAACCATCCATTTCGTCGTATCTCTTCGGGAATTGGAATTTTCCGACGAAAAATAGATTTCCTGAAGAAATAGGACAAAATGGAGGGGTTTTTCGTTTTCTCTGGCATGAAATTGACAAGGAAGCTCAATTTCAGGACAATCTGAGAGTTGAAAAATTTTGAAAAAAAAAATATTGATACAGAAGACTCCCCCCTTGTAAAAAAATCAAAATTTTTGGTCTCAGATTTTCCTGAAAATGGGTTGTCTGAAAACCGCAAGTCTCTATATAGACCGGAAGAGATTTGACGATTTATAAATTTAGGGATCACGTGTCCATACAAGTTTAGGATATAGTTATAGTCTAGGAGATGTTCAATTAATTGGTGAAAACCGCAAGTCTCTATATAGACCGGAAGAGATTTGACGATTTTTAAATTTAAGGATCACGTGTCCATACAAATTTAAGATATAGTTATAGTCTAGGAGATGTTCTATTTATTGGTGAAAACCGCAAGTCTCTATATAGACCGGAAGAGATTTGACGATTTTTAAATTTAGGGATCACGTGTCCATACAAATTTAAGATAGAGTTTTAAATACATTAAATTAAATTACTACATAACAAACATAACATAACCGTTTTTATCCGCTACCGGATGGGTTTGGTTTTGCTCCGTTTTTATCCGCTACCGGATGGGTTTGGTTTTGCTCCGTTTTTATCCGCTACCGGATGGGTTTGGTTTTGCTCCGTTTTTATCCGCTACCGGATGGGTTTGGTTTTGCTCCGTTTTTATCCGCTACCGGATGGGTTTGGTTTTGCTCCGTTTTTATCCGCTACTGGATGGGTTTGGTTTTGCTCGGTTTTTATCCGCTACTGGATGGGTTTGGTTTTGCTCCGTTTTTATCCGCTACCGGATGGGTTTGGTTTTGCTCCGTTTTTATCCGCTACCGGATGGGTTTGGTTTTGCTCCGTTGTAAAAAAATCAAAATTTTTGGTCTCAGATTTTCCTGAAAATGGGTTGTTTCCTAGTCAATTTGATGCCGGAGAACACGAAAAAACCATCCATTTCGTCGTATCTCTACGGGAATTGGAATTTTCCGACGAAAAATAGATTTCCTGAAGAAATAGGACAAAATGGAGGGGTTTTTCGTTTTCTCCGGTATGAAATTGACAAGGAAGCTCAATTTCAGGACAATCTGAGAGTTGAAAAATTTTGAAAAAAAAAATATTGATACAGAAGACTCCCCCCTTGTAAAAAAATCAAAATTTTTGGTCTCAGATTTTCCTGAAAATGGGTTGTTTCCTAGTCAATTTGATGCCGGAGAACACGAAAAAACCATCCATTTCGTCGTATCTCTACGGGAATTGGAATTTTCCAACGAAAAATAGATTTCCTGAAGGAATAGGACAAAATGGAGGGGTTTTTCGTTTTCTCCGGTATGAAATTGACAAGGAAGCTCAATTTCAGGACAATCTGAGAGTTGAAAAATTTTGAAAAAAAAAATATTGATACAGAAGACTCCCCCCTTGTAAAAAAATCAAAATTTTTGGTCTCAGATTTTCCTGAAAATGGGTTGTTTCCTAGTCAATTTGATGCCGGAGAACACGAAAAAACCATCCATTTCGTCGTATCTCTACGGGAATTGGAATTTTCCGACGAAAAATAGATTTCCTGAAGAAATAGGACAAAATGGAGGGGTTTTTCGTTTTCTCCGGTATGAAATTGACAAGGAAGCTCAATTTCAGGACAATCTGAGAGTTGAAAAATTTTGAAAAAAAAAATATTGATACAGAAGACTCCCCCCTTGTAAAAAAATCAAAATTTTTGGTCTCAGATTTTCCTGACGATTTTTAAATTTAGGGATCATGTGTCCATACAAGTTTAAGATATAGTTATAGTCTAGGAGATGTTCTATTTATTGGTGAAAACCTCAAGTCTCTATATAGACCGGAAGAGATTTGACGATTTTTAAATTTAAGAATCACGTGTCCATACAAATTTAAGATATAGTTATAGTCTAGGAGATGTTCAATTAATTGGTGAAAACCGCAAGTCTCTATATAGACCGGAAGAGATTTGACGATTTTTAAATTTAAGGATCACGTATCCATACAAATTTAAGATATAGTTATAGTCTAGGAGATGTTCTATTTATTGGTGAAAACCTCAAGTCTCTATATAGACCGGAAGACATTTGACGATTTTTAAATTTAAGGATCACGTGTCATAGTTATAGTCTAGGAGATGTTATATTTATTGGTGAAAACCGCAAGTCTCTATATAGACCGGAAGAGATTTGACGATTTTTAAATTTAGGGATCACGTGTCCATACAAATTTAAGATAGAGTTTTAAATACATTAAATTAAATTACTACATAACAAACATAACATAACCGTTTTTATCCGCTACCGGATGGGTTTGGTTTTGCTCCGTTTTTATCCGCTACCGGATGGGTTTGGTTTTGCTCCGTTTTTATCCGCTACCGGATGGGTTTGGTTTTGCTCCGTTTTTATCCGCTACCGGATGGGTTTGGTTTTACTCCGTTTTTATCCGCTACCGGATGGGTTTGGTTTTGCTCCGTTTTTATCCGCTACTGGATGGGTTTGGTTTTGCTCCGTTTTTATCCGCTACTGGATGGGTTTGGTTTTGCTCCGTTTTTATCCGCTACCGGATGGGTTTGGTTTTGCTCCGTTTTTATCCGCTACCGGATGGGTTTGGTTTTGCTCCGTTGTAAAAAAATCAAAATTTTTGGTCTCAGATTTTCCTGAAAATGGGTTGTTTCCTAGTCAATTTGATGCCGGAGAACACGAAAAAACCATCCATTTCGTCGTATCTCTTCGGGAATTGGAATTTTCCGACGAAAAATAGATTTCCTGAAGAAATAGGACAAAATGGAGGGGTTTTTCGTTTTCTCCGGTATGAAATTGACAAGGAAGCTCAATTTCAGGACAATCTGAGAGTTGAAAAATTTTGAAAAAAAAAATATTGATACAGAAGACTCCCCCCTTGTAAAAAAATCAAAATTTTTGGTCTCAGATTTTCCTGAAAATGGGTTGTTTCCTAGTCAATTTGATGCCGGAGAACACGAAAAAACCATCCATTTCGTCGTATCTCTTCGGGAATTGGAATTTTCCGACGAAAAATAGATTTCCTGAAGAAATAGGACAAAATGGAGGGGTTTTTCGTTTTCTCTGGCATGAAATTGACAAGGAAGCTCAATTTCAGGACAATCTGAGAGTTGAAAAATTTTGAAAAAAAAAATATTGATACAGAAGACTCCCCCCTTGTAAAAAAATCAAAATTTTTGGTCTCAGATTTTCCTGAAAATGGGTTGTTTCCTAGTCAATTTGATGCCGGAGAACACGAAAAAACCATCCATTTCGTCGTATCTCTACGGGAATTGGAATTTTCCAACGAAAAATAGATTTCCTGAAGGAATAGGACAAAATGGAGGGGTTTTTCGTTTTCTCCGGTATGAAATTGACCGCAAGTCTCTATATAGACCGGAAGAGATTTGACGATTTTTAAATTTAGGGATCACGTGTCCATACAAGTTTAGGATATAGTTATAGTCTAGGAGATGTTCAATTAATTGGTGAAAACCGCAAGTCTCTATATAGACCGGAAGAGATTTGACGATTTTTAAATTTAAGGATCACGTGTCCATACAAATTTAAGATATAGTTATAGTCTAGGAGATGTTCTATTTATTGGTGAAAACCGCAAGTCTCTATATAGACCGGAAGAGATTTGACGATTTATAAATTTAGGGATCACGTGTCCATACAAGTTTAGGATATAGTTATAGTCTAGGAGATGTTCAATTAATTGGTGAAAACCGCAAGTCTCTATATAGACCGGAAGAGATTTGACGATTTTTAAATTTAAGGATCACGTGTCCATACAAATTTAAGATATAGTTATAGTCTAGGAGATGTTCTATTTATTGGTGAAAACCGCAAGTCTCTATATAGACCGGAAGAGATTTGACGATTTTTAAATTTAGGGATCACGTGTCCATACAAATTTAAGATAGAGTTTTAAATACATTAAATTAAATTACTACATAACAAACATAACATAACCGTTTTTATCCGCTACCGGATGGGTTTGGTTTTGCTCCGTTTTTATCCGCTACCGGATGGGTTTGGTTTTGCTCCGTTTTTATCCGCTACCGGATGGGTTTGGTTTTGCTCCGTTTTTATCCGCTACCGGATGGGTTTGGTTTTGCTCCGTTTTTATCCGCTACCGGATGGGTTTGGTTTTGCTCCGTTTTTATCCGCTACTGGATGGGTTTGGTTTTGCTCCGTTTTTATCCGCTACTGGATGGGTTTGGTTTTGCTCCGTTTTTATCCGCTACCGGATGGGTTTGGTTTTGCTCCGTTTTTATCCGCTACCGGATGGGTTTGGTTTTGCTCCGTTGTAAAAAAATCAAAATTTTTGGTCTCAGATTTTCCTGAAAATGGGTTGTTTCCTAGTCAATTTGATGCCGGAGAACACGAAAAAACCATCCATTTCGTCGTATCTCTTCGGGAATTGGAATTTTCCGACGAAAAATAGATTTCCTGAAGAAATAGGACAAAATGGAGGGGTTTTTCGTTTTCTCCGGCATGAAATTGACAAGGAAGCTCAATTTCAGGACAATCTGAGTTGAAAAATTTTGAAAAAAAAAATATTGATACAGAAGACTCCCCCCTTGTAAAAAAATCAAAATTTTTGGTCTCAGATTTTCCTGAAAATGGGTTGTTTCCTAGTCAATTTGATGCCGGAGAACACGAAAAAACCATCCATTTCGTCGTATCTCTACGGGAATTGGAATTTTCCGACGAAAAATAGATTTCCTGAAGAAATAGGACAAAATGGAGGGGTTTTTCGTTTTCTCCGGTATGAAATTGACAAGGAAGCTCAATTTCAGGACAATCTGAGAGTTGAAAAATTTTGAAAAAAAAAATATTGATACAGAAGACTCCCCCCTTGTAAAAAAATCAAAATTTTTGGTCTCAGATTTTCCTGAAAATGAGTTGTTTCCTAGTCAATTTGATGCCGGAGAACACGAAAAAACCATCCATTTCGTCGTATCTCTTCGGGAATTGGAATTTTCCGACGAAAAATAGATTTCCTGAAGAAATAGGACAAAATGGAGGGGTTTTTCGTTTTCTCTGGCATGAAATTGACAAGGAAGCTCAATTTCAGGACAATCTGAGAGTTGAAAAATTTTGAAAAAAAAAATATTGATACAGAAGACTCCCCCCTTGTAAAAAAATCAAAATTTTTGGTCTCAGATTTTCCTGAAAATGGGTTGTTTCCTAGTCAATTTGATGCCGGAGAACACGAAAAAACCATCCATTTCGTCGTATCTCTACGGGAATTGGAATTTTCCGACGAAAAATAGATTTCCTGAAGAAATAGGACAAAATGGAGGGGTTTTTCGTTTTCTCCGGTATGAAATTGACAAGGAAGCTCAATTTCAGGACAATCTGAGAGTTGAAAAATTTTGAAAAAAAAAATATTGATACAGAAGACTCCCCCTTTGTAAAAAAATCAAAATTTTTGGTCTCAGATTTTCCTGAAAATGGGTTGTTTCCTAGTCAATTTGATGCCGGAGAACACGAAAAAACCATCCATTTCGTCGTATCTCTACGGGAATTGGAATTTTCCAACGAAAAATAGATTTCCTGAAGGAATAGGACAAAATGGAGGGGTTTTTCGTTTTCTCCGGTATGAAATTGACAAGGAAGCTCAATTTCAGGACAATCTGAGAGTTGAAAAATTTTGAAAAAAAAAATATTGATACAGAAGACTCCCCCCTTGTAAAAAAATCAAAATTTTTGGTCTCAGATTTTCCTGAAAATGGGTTGTTTCCTAGTCAATTTGATGCCGGAGAACACGAAAAAACCATCCATTTCGTCGTATCTCTACGGGAGTAAGTCTCTATATAGACCGGAAGACATTTGACGATTTTTAAAAATAGATTTCCTGAAGAAATAGGACAAAATGGAGGGGTTTTTCGTTTTCTCCGGCATGAAATTGACAAGGAAGCTCAATTTCAGGACAATCTGAGTTGAAAAATTTTGAAAAAAAAAATATTGATACAGAAGACTCCCCCCTTGTAAAAAAATCAAAATTTTTGGTCTCAGATTTTCCTGAAAATGGGTTGTTTCCTAGTCAATTTGATGCCGGAGAACACGAAAAAACCATCCATTTCGTCGTATCTCTACGGGAATTGGAATTTTCCGACGAAAAATAGATTTCCTGAAGAAATAGGACAAAATGGAGGGGTTTTTCGTTTTCTCCGGTATGAAATTGACAAGGAAGCTCAATTTCAGGACAATCTGAGAGTTGAAAAATTTTGAAAAAAAAAATATTGATACAGAAGACTCCCCCCTTGTAAAAAAATCAAAATTTTTGGTCTCAGATTTTCCTGAAAATAGGTTGTTTCCTAGTCAATTTGATGCCGGAGAACACGAAAAAACCATCCATTTCGTCGTATCTCTACGGGAATTGGAATTTTCCAACGAAAAATAGATTTCCTGAAGGAATAGGACAAAATGGAGGGGTTTTTCGTTTTCTCCGGTATGAAATTGACAAGGAAGCTCAATTTCAGGACAATATGAGAGTTGAAAAATTTTGAAAAAAAAAATATTGATACAGAAGACTCCCCCCTTGTAAAAAAATCAAAATTTTTGGTCTCAGATTTTCCTGAAAATGGGTTGTTTCCTAGTCAATTTGATGCCGGAGAACACGAAAAAACCATCCATTTCGTCGTATCTCTACGGGAGTAAGTCTCTATATAGACCGGAAGACATTTGACGATTTTTAAATTTAAGGATCACGTGTCCATACAATTTTAAGATATAGTTATAGTCTAGGAGATGTTCTATTTATTGGTGAAAACCGCAAGTCTCTATATAGACCGGAAGAGATTTGACGATTTTTAAATTTAGGGATCACGTGTCCATACAAATTTAAGATAGAGTTTTAAATACATTAAATTAAATTACTACATAACAAACATAACATAACCGTTTTTATCCGCTACCGGATGGGTTTGGTTTTGCTCCGTTTTTATCCGCTACCGGATGGGTTTGGTTTTGCTCCGTTTTTATCCGCTACCGGATGGGTTTGGTTTTGCTCCGTTTTTATCCGCTACCGGATGGGTTTGGTTTTGCTCCGTTTTTATCCGCTACCGGATGGGTTTGGTTTTGCTCCGTTTTTATCCGCTACTGGATGGGTTTGGTTTTGCTCCGTTTTTATCCGCTACTGGATGGGTTTGGTTTTGCTCCGTTTTTATCCGCTACCGGATGGGTTTGGTTTTGCTCCGTTTTTATCCGCTACCGGATGGGTTTGGTTTTGCTCCGTTGTAAAAAAATCAAAATTTTTGGTCTCAGATTTTCCTGAAAATGGGTTGTTTCCTAGTCAATTTGATGCCGGAGAACACGAAAAAACCATCCATTTCGTCGTATCTCTTCGGGAATTGGAATTTTCCGACGAAAAATAGATTTCCTGAAGAAATAGGACAAAATGGAGGGGTTTTTCGTTTTCTCCGGCATGAAATTGACAAGGAAGCTCAATTTCAGGACAATCTGAGTTGAAAAATTTTGAAAAAAAAAATATTGATACAGAAGACTCCCCCCTTGTAAAAAAAATCAAAATTTTTGGTCTCAGATTTTCCTGAAAATGGGTTGTTTCCTAGTCAATTTGATGCCGGAGAACAAGAAAAAACCATCCATTTCGTCGTATCTCTTCGGGAATTGGAATTTTCCGACGAAAAATAGATTTCCTGAAGAAATAGGACAAAATGGAGGGGTTTTTCGTTTTCTCTGGCATGAAATTGACAAGGAAGCTCAATTTCAGGACAATCTGAGTTGAAAAATTTTGAAAAAAAAAATATTGATACAGAAGACTCCCCCCTTGTAAAAAAATCAAAATTTTTGGTCTCAGATTTTCCTGAAAATGGGTTGTTTCCTAGTCAATTTGATGCCGGAGAACACGAAAAAACCATCCATTTCGTCGTATCTCTTCGGGAATTGGAATTTTCCGACGAAAAATAGATTTCCTGAAGAAATAGGACAAAATGGAGGGGTTTTTCGTTTTCTCTGGCATGAAATTGACAAGGAAGCTCAATTTCAGGACAATCTGAGAGTTGAAAAATTTTGAAAAAAAAAATATTGATACAGAAGACTCCCCCCTTGTAAAAAAATCAAAATTTTTGGTCTCAGATTTTCCTGAAAATGGGTTGTCTGAAAACCGCAAGTCTCTATATAGACCGGAAGAGATTTGACGATTTATAAATTTAGGGATCACGTGTCCATACAAGTTTAGGATATAGTTATAGTCTAGGAGATGTTCAATTAATTGGTGAAAACCGCAAGTCTCTATATAGACCGGAAGAGATTTGACGATTTTTAAATTTAAGGATCACGTGTCCATACAAATTTAAGATATAGTTATAGTCTAGGAGATGTTCTATTTATTGGTGAAAACCGCAAGTCTCTATATAGACCGGAAGAGATTTGACGATTTATAAATTTAGGGATCACGTGTCCATACAAGTTTAGGATATAGTTATAGTCTAGGAGATGTTCAATTAATTGGTGAAAACCGCAAGTCTCTATATAGACCGGAAGAGATTTGACGATTTTTAAATTTAAGGATCACGTGTCCATACAAATTTAAGATATAGTTATAGTCTAGGAGATGTTCTATTTATTGGTGAAAACCGCAAGTCTCTATATAGACCGGAAGAGATTTGACGATTTTTAAATTTAGGGATCACGTGTCCATACAAATTTAAGATAGAGTTTTAAATACATTAAATTAAATTACTACATAACAAACATAACATAACCGTTTTTATCCGCTACCGGATGGGTTTGGTTTTGCTCCGTTTTTATCCGCTACCGGATGGGTTTGGTTTTGCTCCGTTTTTATCCGCTACCGGATGGGTTTGGTTTTGCTCCGTTTTTATCCGCTACCGGATGGGTTTGGTTTTGCTCCGTTTTTATCCGCTACCGGATGGGTTTGGTTTTGCTCCGTTTTTATCCGCTACTGGATGGGTTTGGTTTTGCTCCGTTTTTATCCGCTACTGGATGGGTTTGGTTTTGCTCCGTTTTTATCCGCTACCGGATGGGTTTGGTTTTGCTCCGTTTTTATCCGCTACCGGATGGGTTTGGTTTTGCTCCGTTGTAAAAAAATCAAAATTTTTGGTCTCAGATTTTCCTGAAAATGGGTTGTTTCCTAGTCAATTTGATGCCGGAGAACACGAAAAAACCATCCATTTCGTCGTATCTCTTCGGGAATTGGAATTTTCCGACGAAAAATAGATTTCCTGAAGAAATAGGACAAAATGGAGGGGTTTTTCGTTTTCTCCGGCATGA
Source organism: Philopedon plagiatum (assembly GCA_963971165.1). Taxonomy (NCBI): domain Eukaryota; kingdom Metazoa; phylum Arthropoda; class Insecta; order Coleoptera; family Curculionidae; genus Philopedon; species Philopedon plagiatum. Next base: position 12,081,888 of record OZ020195.1, read on the forward strand.
AATTGACAAGGAAGCTCAATTTCAGGACAATCTGAGTTGAAAAATTTTGAAAAAAAAAATATTGATACAGAAGACTCCCCCCTTGTAAAAAAATCAAAATTTTTGGTCTCAGATTTTCCTGAAAATGGGTTGTTTCCTAGTCAATTTGATGCCGGAGAACACGAAAAAACCATCCATTTCGTCGTATCTCTACGGGAATTGGAATTTTCCGACGAAAAATAGATTTCCTGAAGAAATAGGACAAAATGGAGGGGTTTTTCGTTTTCTCCGGTATGAAATTGACAAGGAAGCTCAATTTCAGGACAATCTGAGAGTTGAAAAATTTTGAAAAAAAAAATATTGATACAGAAGACTCCCCCCTTGTAAAAAAATCAAAATTTTTGGTCTCAGATTTTCCTGAAAATGAGTTGTTTCCTAGTCAATTTGATGCCGGAGAACACGAAAAAACCATCCATTTCGTCGTATCTCTTCGGGAATTGGAATTTTCCGACGAAAAATAGATTTCCTGAAGAAATAGGACAAAATGGAGGGGTTTTTCGTTTTCTCTGGCATGAAATTGACAAGGAAGCTCAATTTCAGGACAATCTGAGAGTTGAAAAATTTTGAAAAAAAAAATATTGATACAGAAGACTCCCCCCTTGTAAAAAAATCAAAATTTTTGGTCTCAGATTTTCCTGAAAATGGGTTGTTTCCTAGTCAATTTGATGCCGGAGAACACGAAAAAACCATCCATTTCGTCGTATCTCTACGGGAATTGGAATTTTCCGACGAAAAATAGATTTCCTGAAGAAATAGGACAAAATGGAGGGGTTTTTCGTTTTCTCCGGTATGAAATTGACAAGGAAGCTCAATTTCAGGACAATCTGAGAGTTGAAAAATTTTGAAAAAAAAAATATTGATACAGAAGACTCCCCCTTTGTAAAAAAATCAAAATTTTTGGTCTCAGATTTTCCTGAAAATGGGTTGTTTCCTAGTCAATTTGATGCCGGAGAACACGAAAAAACCATCCATTTCGTCGTATCTCTACGGGAATTGGAATTTTCCAACGAAAAATAGATTTCCTGAAGGAATAGGACAAAATGGAGGGGTTTTTCGTTTTCTCCGGTATGAAATTGACAAGGAAGCTCAATTTCAGGACAATCTGAGAGTTGAAAAATTTTGAAAAAAAAAATATTGATACAGAAGACTCCCCCCTTGTAAAAAAATCAAAATTTTTGGTCTCAGATTTTCCTGAAAATGGGTTGTTTCCTAGTCAATTTGATGCCGGAGAACACGAAAAAACCATCCATTTCGTCGTATCTCTACGGGAGTAAGTCTCTATATAGACCGGAAGACATTTGACGATTTTTAAAAATAGATTTCCTGAAGAAATAGGACAAAATGGAGGGGTTTTTCGTTTTCTCCGGCATGAAATTGACAAGGAAGCTCAATTTCAGGACAATCTGAGTTGAAAAATTTTGAAAAAAAAAATATTGATACAGAAGACTCCCCCCTTGTAAAAAAATCAAAATTTTTGGTCTCAGATTTTCCTGAAAATGGGTTGTTTCCTAGTCAATTTGATGCCGGAGAACACGAAAAAACCATCCATTTCGTCGTATCTCTACGGGAATTGGAATTTTCCGACGAAAAATAGATTTCCTGAAGAAATAGGACAAAATGGAGGGGTTTTTCGTTTTCTCCGGTATGAAATTGACAAGGAAGCTCAATTTCAGGACAATCTGAGAGTTGAAAAATTTTGAAAAAAAAAATATTGATACAGAAGACTCCCCCCTTGTAAAAAAATCAAAATTTTTGGTCTCAGATTTTCCTGAAAATAGGTTGTTTCCTAGTCAATTTGATGCCGGAGAACACGAAAAAACCATCCATTTCGTCGTATCTCTACGGGAATTGGAATTTTCCAACGAAAAATAGATTTCCTGAAGGAATAGGACAAAATGGAGGGGTTTTTCGTTTTCTCCGGTATGAAATTGACAAGGAAGCTCAATTTCAGGACAATATGAGAGTTGAAAAATTTTGAAAAAAAAAATATTGATACAGAAGACTCCCCCCTTGTAAAAAAATCAAAATTTTTGGTCTCAGATTTTCCTGAAAATGGGTTGTTTCCTAGTCAATTTGATGCCGGAGAACACGAAAAAACCATCCATTTCGTCGTATCTCTACGGGAGTAAGTCTCTATATAGACCGGAAGACATTTGACGATTTTTAAATTTAAGGATCACGTGTCCATACAATTTTAAGATATAGTTATAGTCTAGGAGATGTTCTATTTATTGGTGAAAACCGCAAGTCTCTATATAGACCGGAAGAGATTTGACGATTTTTAAATTTAGGGATCACGTGTCCATACAAATTTAAGATAGAGTTTTAAATACATTAAATTAAATTACTACATAACAAACATAACATAACCGTTTTTATCCGCTACCGGATGGGTTTGGTTTTGCTCCGTTTTTATCCGCTACCGGATGGGTTTGGTTTTGCTCCGTTTTTATCCGCTACCGGATGGGTTTGGTTTTGCTCCGTTTTTATCCGCTACCGGATGGGTTTGGTTTTGCTCCGTTTTTATCCGCTACCGGATGGGTTTGGTTTTGCTCCGTTTTTATCCGCTACTGGATGGGTTTGGTTTTGCTCCGTTTTTATCCGCTACTGGATGGGTTTGGTTTTGCTCCGTTTTTATCCGCTACCGGATGGGTTTGGTTTTGCTCCGTTTTTATCCGCTACCGGATGGGTTTGGTTTTGCTCCGTTGTAAAAAAATCAAAATTTTTGGTCTCAGATTTTCCTGAAAATGGGTTGTTTCCTAGTCAATTTGATGCCGGAGAACACGAAAAAACCATCCATTTCGTCGTATCTCTTCGGGAATTGGAATTTTCCGACGAAAAATAGATTTCCTGAAGAAATAGGACAAAATGGAGGGGTTTTTCGTTTTCTCCGGCATGAAATTGACAAGGAAGCTCAATTTCAGGACAATCTGAGTTGAAAAATTTTGAAAAAAAAAATATTGATACAGAAGACTCCCCCCTTGTAAAAAAAATCAAAATTTTTGGTCTCAGATTTTCCTGAAAATGGGTTGTTTCCTAGTCAATTTGATGCCGGAGAACAAGAAAAAACCATCCATTTCGTCGTATCTCTACGGGAATTGGAATTTTCCGACGAAAAATAGATTTCCTGAAGAAATAGGACAAAATGGAGGGGTTTTTCGTTTTCTCCGGTATGAAATTGACAAGGAAGCTCAATTTCAGGACAATCTGAGAGTTGAAAAATTTTGAAAAAAAAAATATTGATACAGAAGACTCCCCCTTTGTAAAAAAATCAAAATTTTTGGTCTCAGATTTTCCTGAAAATGGGTTGTTTCCTAGTCAATTTGATGCCGGAGAACACGAAAAAACCATCCATTTCGTCGTATCTCTACGGGAATTGGAATTTTCCAACGAAAAATAGATTTCCTGAAGGAATAGGACAAAATGGAGGGGTTTTTCGTTTTCTCCGGTATGAAATTGACAAGGAAGCTCAATTTCAGGACAATCTGAGAGTTGAAAAATTTTGAAAAAAAAAAATATTGATACAGAAGACTCCCCCCTTGTAAAAAAATCAAAATTTTTGGTCTCAGATTTTCCTGAAAATGGGTTGTTTCCTAGTCAATTTGATGCCGGAGAACACGAAAAAACCATCCATTTCGTCGTATCTCTACGGGAGTAAGTCTCTATATAGACCGGAAGACATTTGACGATTTTTAAATTTAAGGATCACGTGTCCATACAATTTTAAGATATAGTTATAGTCTAGGAGATGTTCTATTTATTGGTGAAAACCGCAAGTCTCTATATAGACCGGAAGAGATTTGACGATTTTTAAATTTAAGGATCACGTGTCCATACAAATTTAAGATATAGTTATAGTCTAGGAGATGTTCAATTAATTGGTCAAAACCGCAAGTCTCTATATAGACCGGAAGAGATTTGACGATTTTTAAATTTAAGGATCACGTATCCATACAAATTTAAGATATAGTTATAGTCTAGGAGATGTTCTATTTATTGGTGAAAACCTCAAGTCTCTATATAGACCGGAAGACATTTGACGATTTTTAAATTTAAGGATCACGTATCCATACAAATTTAAGATATAGTTATAGTCTAGGAGATGTTCTATTTATTGGTGAAAACCTCAAGTCTCTATATAGACCGGAAGACATTTGACGATTTTTAAATTTATGGATCACGTGTCCATACAAATTTAAGATATAGTTATAGTCTAGGAGATGTTCTATTTCTTGGTGAAAACCGCAAGTCTCTATATAGACCGGAAGAGATTTGACGATTTTTAAATTTAGGGATCACGTGTCCATACAAGTTTAGGATATAGTTATAGTCTAGGAGATGTTCAATTAATTGGTGAAAACCGCAAGTCTCTATATAGAACGGAAGAGATTTGACGATTTTTAATTTTAAGGATCACGTGTCCATACAAATTTAAGATATAGTTATAGTCTAGGAGATGTTCTATTTATTGGTGAAAACCGCAAGTCTCTATATAGACCGGAAGAGATTTGACGATTTTTAAATTTAGGGATCACGTGTCCACACAAATTTAAGATAGAGTTTTAAATACATTAAATTAAATTACTACATAACAAACATAACATAACCGTTTTTATCCGCTACCGAATGGGTTTGGTTTTGCTCCGTTTTTATCCGCTACCGGAAGGGTTTGGTTTTGCTCCGTTTTTATCCGCTACCGGATGGGTTTGGTTTTGCTCCGTTTTTATCCGCTACCGGATGGGTTTGGTTTTGCTCCGTTTTTATCCGCTACCGGATGGGTTTGGTTTTGCTCCGTTTTTATCCGCTACTGGATGGGTTTGGTTTTGCTCCGTTTTTATCCGCTACTGGATGGGTTTGGTTTTGCTCCGTTTTTATCCGCTACCGGATGGGTTTGGTTTTGCTCCGTTTTTATCCGCTACCGGATGGGTTTGGTTTTGCTCCGTTGTAAAAAAATCAAAATTTTTGGTCTCAGATTTTCCTGAAAATGGGTTGTTTCCTAGTCAATTTGATGCCGGAGAACACGAAAAAACCATCCATTTCGTCGTATCTCTTCGGGAATTGGAATTTTCCGACGAAAAATAGATTTCCTGAAGAAATAGGACAAAATGGAGGGGTTTTTCGTTTTCTCCGGCATGAAATTGACAAGGAAGCTCAATTTCAGGACAATCTGAGTTGAAAAATTTTGAAAAAAAAAATATTGATACAGAAGACTCCTCCCTTGTAAAAAAATCAAAATTTTTGGTCTCAGATTTTCCTGAAAATGGGTTGTTTCCTAGTCAATTTGATGCCGGAGAACACGAAAAAACCATTCATTTCGTCGTATCTCTACGGGAATTGAAATTTTCCGACGAAAAATAGATTTCCTGAAGAAATAGGACAAAATGGAGGGGTTTTTCGTTTTCTCCGGTATGAAATTGACAAGGAAGCTCAATTTCAGGACAATCTGAGAGTTGAAAAATTTTGAAAAAAAAAATATTGATACAGAAGACTCCCCCCTTGTAAAAAAATCAAAATTTTTGGTCTCAGATTTTCCTGAAAATGGGTTGTTTCCTAGTCAATTTGATGCCGGAGAACACGAAAAAACCATCCATTTCGTCGTATCTCTTCGGGAATTGGAATTTTCCGACGAAAAATAGATTTCCTGAAGAAATAGGACAAAATGGAGGGGTTTTTCGTTTTCTCTGGCATGAAATTGACAAGGAAGCTCAATTTCAGGACAATCTGAGAGTTGAAAAATTTTGAAAAAAAAAATATTGATACAGAAGACTCCCCCCTTGTAAAAAAATCAAAATTTTTGGTCTCAGATTTTCCTGAAAATGGGTTGTCTGAAAACCGCAAGTCTCTATATAGACCGGAAGAGATTTGACGATTTATAAATTTAGGGATCACGTGTCCATACAAGTTTAGGATATAGTTATAGTCTAGGAGATGTTCAATTAATTGGTGAAAACCGCAAGTCTCTATATAGACCGGAAGAGATTTGACGATTTTTAAATTTAAGGATCACGTGTCCATACAAATTTAAGATATAGTTATAGTCTAGGAGATGTTCTATTTATTGGTGAAAACCGCAAGTCTCTATATAGACCGGAAGAGATTTGACGATTTTTAAATTTAGGGATCACGTGTCCATACAAATTTAAGATAGAGTTTTAAATACATTAAATTAAATTACTACATAACAAACATAACATAACCGTTTTTATCCGCTACCGGATGGGTTTGGTTTTGCTCCGTTTTTATCCGCTACCGGATGGGTTTGGTTTTGCTCCGTTTTTATCCGCTACCGGATGGGTTTGGTTTTGCTCCGTTTTTATCCGCTACCGGATGGGTTTGGTTTTGCTCCGTTTTTATCCGCTACCGGATGGGTTTGGTTTTGCTCCGTTTTTATCCGCTACTGGATGGGTTTGGTTTTGCTCGGTTTTTATCCGCTACTGGATGGGTTTGGTTTTGCTCCGTTTTTATCCGCTACCGGATGGGTTTGGTTTTGCTCCGTTTTTATCCGCTACCGGATGGGTTTGGTTTTGCTCCGTTGTAAAAAAATCAAAATTTTTGGTCTCAGATTTTCCTGAAAATGGGTTGTTTCCTAGTCAATTTGATGCCGGAGAACACGAAAAAACCATCCATTTCGTCGTATCTCTACGGGAATTGGAATTTTCCGACGAAAAATAGATTTCCTGAAGAAATAGGACAAAATGGAGGGGTTTTTCGTTTTCTCCGGTATGAAATTGACAAGGAAGCTCAATTTCAGGACAATCTGAGAGTTGAAAAATTTTGAAAAAAAAAATATTGATACAGAAGACTCCCCCCTTGTAAAAAAATCAAAATTTTTGGTCTCAGATTTTCCTGAAAATGGGTTGTTTCCTAGTCAATTTGATGCCGGAGAACACGAAAAAACCATCCATTTCGTCGTATCTCTACGGGAATTGGAATTTTCCAACGAAAAATAGATTTCCTGAAGGAATAGGACAAAATGGAGGGGTTTTTCGTTTTCTCCGGTATGAAATTGACAAGGAAGCTCAATTTCAGGACAATCTGAGAGTTGAAAAATTTTGAAAAAAAAAATATTGATACAGAAGACTCCCCCCTTGTAAAAAAATCAAAATTTTTGGTCTCAGATTTTCCTGAAAATGGGTTGTTTCCTAGTCAATTTGATGCCGGAGAACACGAAAAAACCATCCATTTCGTCGTATCTCTACGGGAATTGGAATTTTCCGACGAAAAATAGATTTCCTGAAGAAATAGGACAAAATGGAGGGGTTTTTCGTTTTCTCCGGTATGAAATTGACAAGGAAGCTCAATTTCAGGACAATCTGAGAGTTGAAAAATTTTGAAAAAAAAAATATTGATACAGAAGACTCCCCCCTTGTAAAAAAATCAAAATTTTTGGTCTCAGATTTTCCTGACGATTTTTAAATTTAGGGATCATGTGTCCATACAAGTTTAAGATATAGTTATAGTCTAGGAGATGTTCTATTTATTGGTGAAAACCTCAAGTCTCTATATAGACCGGAAGAGATTTGACGATTTTTAAATTTAAGAATCACGTGTCCATACAAATTTAAGATATAGTTATAGTCTAGGAGATGTTCAATTAATTGGTGAAAACCGCAAGTCTCTATATAGACCGGAAGAGATTTGACGATTTTTAAATTTAAGGATCACGTATCCATACAAATTTAAGATATAGTTATAGTCTAGGAGATGTTCTATTTATTGGTGAAAACCTCAAGTCTCTATATAGACCGGAAGACATTTGACGATTTTTAAATTTAAGGATCACGTGTCATAGTTATAGTCTAGGAGATGTTCTATTTATTGGTGAAAACCGCAAGTCTCTATATAGACCGGAAGAGATTTGACGATTTTTAAATTTAGGGATCACGTGTAAATACAAATTTAAGATAGAGTTTTAAATACATTAAATTAAATTACTACATAACAAACATAACATAACCGTTTTTATCCGCTACCGGATGGGTTTGGTTTTGCTCCGTTTTTATCCGCTACCGGATGGGTTTGGTTTTGCTCCGTTTTTATCCGCTACCGGATGGGTTTGGTTTTGCTCCGTTTTTATCCGCTACCGGATGGGTTTGGTTTTACTCCGTTTTTATCCGCTACCGGATGGGTTTGGTTTTGCTCCGTTTTTATCCGCTACTGGATGGGTTTGGTTTTGCTCCGTTTTTATCCGCTACTGGATGGGTTTGGTTTTGCTCCGTTTTTATCCGCTACCGGATGGGTTTGGTTTTGCTCCGTTTTTATCCGCTACCGGATGGGTTTGGTTTTGCTCCGTTGTAAAAAAATCAAAATTTTTGGTCTCAGATTTTCCTGAAAATGGGTTGTTTCCTAGTCAATTTGATGCCGGAGAACACGAAAAAACCATCCATTTCGTCGTATCTCTTCGGGAATTGGAATTTTCCGACGAAAAATAGATTTCCTGAAGAAATAGGACAAAATGGAGGGGTTTTTCGTTTTCTCCGGTATGAAATTGACAAGGAAGCTCAATTTCAGGACAATCTGAGAGTTGAAAAATTTTGAAAAAAAAAATATTGATACAGAAGACTCCCCCCTTGTAAAAAAATCAAAATTTTTGGTCTCAGATTTTCCTGAAAATGGGTTGTTTCCTAGTCAATTTGATGCCGGAGAACACGAAAAAACCATCCATTTCGTCGTATCTCTTCGGGAATTGGAATTTTCCGACGAAAAATAGATTTCCTGAAGAAATAGGACAAAATGGAGGGGTTTTTCGTTTTCTCTGGCATGAAATTGACAAGGAAGCTCAATTTCAGGACAATCTGAGAGTTGAAAAATTTTGAAAAAAAAAATATTGATACAGAAGACTCCCCCCTTGTAAAAAAATCAAAATTTTTGGTCTCAGATTTTCCTGAAAATGGGTTGTTTCCTAGTCAATTTGATGCCGGAGAACACGAAAAAACCATCCATTTCGTCGTATCTCTACGGGAATTGGAATTTTCCAACGAAAAATAGATTTCCTGAAGGAATAGGACAAAATGGAGGGGTTTTTCGTTTTCTCCGGTATGAAATTGACCGCAAGTCTCTATATAGACCGGAAGAGATTTGACGATTTTTAAATTTAGGGATCACGTGTCCATACAAGTTTAGGATATAGTTATAGTCTAGGAGATGTTCAATTAATTGGTGAAAACCGCAAGTCTCTATATAGACCGGAAGAGATTTGACGATTTTTAAATTTAAGGATCACGTGTCCATACAAATTTAAGATATAGTTATAGTCTAGGAGATGTTCTATTTATTGGTGAAAACCGCAAGTCTCTATATAGACCGGAAGAGATTTGACGATTTATAAATTTAGGGATCACGTGTCCATACAAGTTTAGGATATAGTTATAGTCTAGGAGATGTTCTATTTATTGGTGAAAACCGCAAGTCTCTATATAGACCGGAAGAGATTTGACGATTTTTAAATTTAGGGATCACGTGTCCATACAAATTTAAGATAGAGTTTTAAATACATTAAATTAAATTACTACATAACAAACATAACATAACCGTTTTTATCCGCTACCGGATGGGTTTGGTTTTGCTCCGTTTTTATCCGCTACCGGATGGGTTTGGTTTTGCTCCGTTTTTATCCGCTACCGGATGGGTTTGGTTTTGCTCCGTTTTTATCCGCTACCGGATGGGTTTGGTTTTGCTCCGTTTTTATCCGCTACCGGATGGGTTTGGTTTTGCTCCGTTTTTATCCGCTACTGGATGGGTTTGGTTTTGCTCGGTTTTTATCCGCTACTGGATGGGTTTGGTTTTGCTCCGTTTTTATCCGCTACCGGATGGGTTTGGTTTTGCTCCGTTTTTATCCGCTACCGGATGGGTTTGGTTTTGCTCCGTTGTAAAAAAATCAAAATTTTTGGTCTCAGATTTTCCTGAAAATGGGTTGTTTCCTAGTCAATTTGATGCCGGAGAACACGAAAAAACCATCCATTTCGTCGTATCTCTACGGGAATTGGAATTTTCCGACGAAAAATAGATTTCCTGAAGAAATAGGACAAAATGGAGGGGTTTTTCGTTTTCTCCGGTATGAAATTGACAAGGAAGCTCAATTTCAGGACAATCTGAGAGTTGAAAAATTTTGAAAAAAAAAATATTGATACAGAAGACTCCCCCCTTGTAAAAAAATCAAAATTTTTGGTCTCAGATTTTCCTGAAAATGGGTTGTTTCCTAGTCAATTTGATGCCGGAGAACACGAAAAAACCATCCATTTCGTCGTATCTCTACGGGAATTGGAATTTTCCAACGAAAAATAGATTTCCTGAAGGAATAGGACAAAATGGAGGGGTTTTTCGTTTTCTCCGGTATGAAATTGACAAGGAAGCTCAATTTCAGGACAATCTGAGAGTTGAAAAATTTTGAAAAAAAAAATATTGATACAGAAGACTCCCCCCTTGTAAAAAAATCAAAATTTTTGGTCTCAGATTTTCCTGAAAATGGGTTGTTTCCTAGTCAATTTGATGCCGGAGAACACGAAAAAACCATCCATTTCGTCGTATCTCTACGGGAATTGGAATTTTCCGACGAAAAATAGATTTCCTGAAGAAATAGGACAAAATGGAGGGGTTTTTCGTTTTCTCCGGTATGAAATTGACAAGGAAGCTCAATTTCAGGACAATCTGAGAGTTGAAAAATTTTGAAAAAAAAAATATTGATACAGAAGACTCCCCCCTTGTAAAAAAATCAAAATTTTTGGTCTCAGATTTTCCTGACGATTTTTAAATTTAGGGATCATGTGTCCATACAAGTTTAAGATATAGTTATAGTCTAGGAGATGTTCTATTTATTGGTGAAAACCTCAAGTCTCTATATAGACCGGAAGAGATTTGACGATTTTTAAATTTAAGAATCACGTGTCCATACAAATTTAAGATATAGTTATAGTCTAGGAGATGTTCAATTAATTGGTGAAAACCGCAAGTCTCTATATAGACCGGAAGAGATTTGACGATTTTTAAATTTAAGGATCACGTATCCATACAAATTTAAGATATAGTTATAGTCTAGGAGATGTTCTATTTATTGGTGAAAACCTCAAGTCTCTATATAGACCGGAAGACATTTGACGATTTTTAAATTTAAGGATCACGTGTCATAGTTATAGTCTAGGAGATGTTCTATTTATTGGTGAAAACCGCAAGTCTCTATATAGACCGGAAGAGATTTGACGATTTTTAAATTTAGGGATCACGTGTAAATACAAATTTAAGATAGAGTTTTAAATACATTAAATTAAATTACTACATAACAAACATAACATAACCGTTTTTATCCGCTACCGGATGGGTTTGGTTTTGCTCCGTTTTTATCCGCTACCGGATGGGTTTGGTTTTGCTCCGTTTTTATCCGCTACCGGATGGGTTTGGTTTTGCTCCGTTTTTATCCGCTACCGGATGGGTTTGGTTTTACTCCGTTTTTATCCGCTACCGGATGGGTTTGGTTTTGCTCCGTTTTTATCCGCTACTGGATGGGTTTGGTTTTGCTCCGTTTTTATCCGCTACTGGATGGGTTTGGTTTTGCTCCGTTTTTATCCGCTACCGGATGGGTTTGGTTTTGCTCCGTTTTTATCCGCTACCGGATGGGTTTGGTTTTGCTCCGTTGTAAAAAAATCAAAATTTTTGGTCTCAGATTTTCCTGAAAATGGGTTGTTTCCTAGTCAATTTGATGCCGGAGAACACGAAAAAACCATCCATTTCGTCGTATCTCTTCGGGAATTGGAATTTTCCGACGAAAAATAGATTTCCTGAAGAAATAGGACAAAATGGAGGGGTTTTTCGTTTTCTCCGGTATGAAATTGACAAGGAAGCTCAATTTCAGGACAATCTGAGAGTTGAAAAATTTTGAAAAAAAAAATATTGATACAGAAGACTCCCCCCTTGTAAAAAAATCAAAATTTTTGGTCTCAGATTTTCCTGAAAATGGGTTGTTTCCTAGTCAATTTGATGCCGGAGAACACGAAAAAACCATCCATTTCGTCGTATCTCTTCGGGAATTGGAATTTTCCGACGAAAAATAGATTTCCTGAAGAAATAGGACAAAATGGAGGGGTTTTTCGTTTTCTCTGGCATGAAATTGACAAGGAAGCTCAATTTCAGGACAATCTGAGAGTTGAAAAATTTTGAAAAAAAAAATATTGATACAGAAGACTCCCCCCTTGTAAAAAAATCAAAATTTTTGGTCTCAGATTTTCCTGAAAATGGGTTGTTTCCTAGTCAATTTGATGCCGGAGAACACGAAAAAACCATCCATTTCGTCGTATCTCTACGGGAATTGGAATTTTCCAACGAAAAATAGATTTCCTGAAGGAATAGGACAAAATGGAGGGGTTTTTCGTTTTCTCCGGTATGAAATTGACCGCAAGTCTCTATATAGACCGGAAGAGATTTGACGATTTTTAAATTTAGGGATCACGTGTCCATACAAGTTTAGGATATAGTTATAGTCTAGGAGATGTTCAATTAATTGGTGAAAACCGCAAGTCTCTATATAGACCGGAAGAGATTTGACGATTTTTAAATTTAAGGATCACGTGTCCATACAAATTTAAGATATAGTTATAGTCTAGGAGATGTTCTATTTATTGGTGAAAACCGCAAGTCTCTATATAGACCGGAAGAGATTTGACGATTTATAAATTTAGGGATCACGTGTCCATACAAGTTTAGGATATAGTTATAGTCTAGGAGATGTTCAATTAATTGGTGAAAACCGCAAGTCTCTATATAGACCGGAAGAGATTTGACGATTTTTAAATTTAAGGATCACGTGTCCATACAAATTTAAGATATAGTTATAGTCTAGGAGATGTTCTATTTATTGGTGAAAACCGCAAGTCTCTATATAGACCGGAAGAGATTTGACGATTTTTAAATTTAGGGATCACGTGTCCATACAAATTTAAGATAGAGTTTTAAATACATTAAATTAAATTACTACATAACAAACATAACATAACCGTTTTTATCCGCTACCGGATGGGTTTGGTTTTGCTCCGTTTTTATCCGCTACCGGATGGGTTTGGTTTTGCTCCGTTTTTATCCGCTACCGGATGGGTTTGGTTTTGCTCCGTTTTTATCCGCTACCGGATGGGTTTGGTTTTGCTCCGTTTTTATCCGCTACCGGATGGGTTTGGTTTTGCTCCGTTTTTATCCGCTACTGGATGGGTTTGGTTTTGCTCCGTTTTTATCCGCTACTGGATGGGTTTGGTTTTGCTCCGTTTTTATCCGCTACCGGATGGGTTTGGTTTTGCTCCGTTTTTATCCGCTACCGGATGGGTTTGGTTTTGCTCCGTTGTAAAAAAATCAAAATTTTTGGTCTCAGATTTTCCTGAAAATGGGTTGTTTCCTAGTCAATTTGATGCCGGAGAACACGAAAAAACCATCCATTTCGTCGTATCTCTTCGGGAATTGGAATTTTCCGACGAAAAATAGATTTCCTGAAGAAATAGGACAAAATGGAGGGGTTTTTCGTTTTCTCCGGCATGAAATTGACAAGGAAGCTCAATTTCAGGACAATCTGAGTTGAAAAATTTTGAAAAAAAAAATATTGATACAGAAGACTCCCCCCTTGTAAAAAAATCAAAATTTTTGGTCTCAGATTTTCCTGAAAATGGGTTGTTTCCTAGTCAATTTGATGCCGGAGAACACGAAAAAACCATCCATTTCGTCGTATCTCTACGGGAATTGGAATTTTCCGACGAAAAATAGATTTCCTGAAGAAATAGGACAAAATGGAGGGGTTTTTCGTCGTATCTCTACGGGAATTGGAATTTTCCAACGAAAAATAGATTTCCTGAAGGAATAGGACAAAATGGAGGGGTTTTTCGTTTTCTCCGGTATGAAATTGACAAGGAAGCTCAATTTCAGGACAATCTGAGAGTTGAAAAATTTTGAAAAAAAAAATATTGATACAGAAGACTCCCCCCTTGTAAAAAAATCAAAATTTTTGGTCTCAGATTTTCCTGAAAATGGGTTGTTTCCTAGTCAATTTGATGCCGGAGAACACGAAAAAACCATCCATTTCGTCGTATCTCTACGGGAGTAAGTCTCTATATAGACCGGAAGACATTTGACGATTTTTAAAAATAGATTTCCTGAAGAAATAGGACAAAATGGAGGGGTTTTTCGTTTTCTCCGGCATGAAATTGACAAGGAAGCTCAATTTCAGGACAATCTGAGTTGAAAAATTTTGAAAAAAAAAATATTGATACAGAAGACTCCCCCCTTGTAAAAAAATCAAAATTTTTGGTCTCAGATTTTCCTGAAAATGGGTTGTTTCCTAGTCAATTTGATGCCGGAGAACACGAAAAAACCATCCATTTCGTCGTATCTCTACGGGAATTGGAATTTTCCGACGAAAAATAGATTTCCTGAAGAAATAGGACAAAATGGAGGGGTTTTTCGTTTTCTCCGGTATGAAATTGACAAGGAAGCTCAATTTCAGGACAATCTGAGAGTTGAAAAATTTTGAAAAAAAAAATATTGATACAGAAGACTCCCCCCTTGTAAAAAAATCAAAATTTTTGGTCTCAGATTTTCCTGAAAATAGGTTGTTTCCTAGTCAATTTGATGCCGGAGAACACGAAAAAACCATCCATTTCGTCGTATCTCTACGGGAATTGGAATTTTCCAACGAAAAATAGATTTCCTGAAGGAATAGGACAAAATGGAGGGGTTTTTCGTTTTCTCCGGTATGAAATTGACAAGGAAGCTCAATTTCAGGACAATATGAGAGTTGAAAAATTTTGAAAAAAAAAATATTGATACAGAAGACTCCCCCCTTGTAAAAAAATCAAAATTTTTGGTCTCAGATTTTCCTGAAAATGGGTTGTTTCCTAGTCAATTTGATGCCGGAGAACACGAAAAAACCATCCATTTCGTCGTATCTCTACGGGAGTAAGTCTCTATATAGACCGGAAGACATTTGACGATTTTTAAATTTAAGGATCACGTGTCCATACAATTTTAAGATATAGTTATAGTCTAGGAGATGTTCTATTTATTGGTGAAAACCGCAAGTCTCTATATAGACCGGAAGAGATTTGACGATTTTTAAATTTAGGGATCACGTGTCCATACAAATTTAAGATAGAGTTTTAAATACATTAAATTAAATTACTACATAACAAACATAACATAACCGTTTTTATCCGCTACCGGATGGGTTTGGTTTTGCTCCGTTTTTATCCGCTACCGGATGGGTTTGGTTTTGCTCCGTTTTTATCCGCTACCGGATGGGTTTGGTTTTGCTCCGTTTTTATCCGCTACCGGATGGGTTTGGTTTTGCTCCGTTTTTATCCGCTACCGGATGGGTTTGGTTTTGCTCCGTTTTTATCCGCTACTGGATGGGTTTGGTTTTGCTCCGTTTTTATCCGCTACTGGATGGGTTTGGTTTTGCTCCGTTTTTATCCGCTACCGGATGGGTTTGGTTTTGCTCCGTTTTTATCCGCTACCGGATGGGTTTGGTTTTGCTCCGTTGTAAAAAAATCAAAATTTTTGGTCTCAGATTTTCCTGAAAATGGGTTGTTTCCTAGTCAATTTGATGCCGGAGAACACGAAAAAACCATCCATTTCGTCGTATCTCTTCGGGAATTGGAATTTTCCGACGAAAAATAGATTTCCTGAAGAAATAGGACAAAATGGAGGGGTTTTTCGTTTTCTCCGGCATGAAATTGACAAGGAAGCTCAATTTCAGGACAATCTGAGTTGAAAAATTTTGAAAAAAAAAATATTGATACAGAAGACTCCCCCCTTGTAAAAAAATCAAAATTTTTGGTCTCAGATTTTCCTGAAAATGGGTTGTTTCCTAGTCAATTTGATGCCGGAGAACAAGAAAAAACCATCCATTTCGTCGTATCTCTACGGGAATTGGAATTTTCCGACGAAAAATAGATTTCCTGAAGAAATAGGACAAAATGGAGGGGTTTTTCGTTTTCTCCGGTATGAAATTGACAAGGAAGCTCAATTTCAGGACAATCTGAGAGTTGAAAAATTTTGAAAAAAAAAATATTGATACAGAAGACTCCCCCTTTGTAAAAAAATCAAAATTTTTGGTCTCAGATTTTCCTGAAAATGGGTTGTTTCCTAGTCAATTTGATGCCGGAGAACACGAAAAAACCATCCATTTCGTCGTATCTCTACGGGAATTGGAATTTTCCAACGAAAAATAGATTTCCTGAAGGAATAGGACAAAATGGAGGGGTTTTTCGTTTTCTCCGGTATGAAATTGACAAGGAAGCTCAATTTCAGGACAATCTGAGAGTTGAAAAATTTTGAAAAAAAAAAATATTGATACAGAAGACTCCCCCCTTGTAAAAAAATCAAAATTTTTGGTCTCAGATTTTCCTGAAAATGGGTTGTTTCCTAGTCAATTTGATGCCGGAGAACACGAAAAAACCATCCATTTCGTCGTATCTCTACGGGAGTAAGTCTCTATATAGATCGGAAGACATTTGACGATTTTTAAATTTAAGGATCACGTGTCCATACAATTTTAAGATATAGTTATAGTCTAGGAGATGTTCTATTTATTGGTGAAAACCGCAAGTCTCTATATAGACCGGAAGAGATTTTTTGACGATTTTTAAATTTAAGGATCACGTGTCCATACAAATTTAAGATATAGTTATAGTCTAGGAGATGTTCAATTAATTGGTCAAAACCGCAAGTCTCTATATAGACCGGAAGAGATTTGACGATTTTTAAATTTAAGGATCACGTATCCATACAAATTTAAGATATAGTTATAGTCTAGGAGATGTTCTATTTATTGGTGAAAACCTCAAGTCTCTATATAGACCGGAAGACATTTGACGATTTTTAAATTTAAGGATCACGTATCCATACAAATTTAAGATATAGTTATAGTCTAGGAGATGTTCTATTTATTGGTGAAAACCTCAAGTCTCTATATAGACCGGAAGACATTTGACGATTTTTAAATTTATGGATCACGTGTCCATACAAATTTAAGATATAGTTATAGTCTAGGAGATGTTCTATTTCTTGGTGAAAACCGCAAGTCTCTATATAGACCGGAAGAGATTTGACGATTTTTAAATTTAGGGATCACGTGTCCATACAAGTTTAGGATATAGTTATAGTCTAGGAGATGTTCAATTAATTGGTGAAAACCGCAAGTCTCTATATAGAACGGAAGAGATTTGACGATTTTTAATTTTAAGGATCACGTGTCCATACAAATTTAAGATATAGTTATAGTCTAGGAGATGTTCTATTTATTGGTGAAAACCGCAAGTCTCTATATAGACCGGAAGAGATTTGACGATTTTTAAATTTAGGGATCACGTGTCCACACAAATTTAAGATAGAGTTTTAAATACATTAAATTAAATTACTACATAACAAACATAACATAACCGTTTTTATCCGCTACCGAATGGGTTTGGTTTTGCTCCGTTTTTATCCGCTACCGGATGGGTTTGGTTTTGCTCCGTTTTTATCCGCTACCGGATGGGTTTGGTTTTGCTCCGTTTTTATCCGCTACCGGATGGGTTTGGTTTTGCTCCGTTTTTATCCGCTACCGGATGGGTTTGGTTTTGCTCCGTTTTTATCCGCTACTGGATGGGTTTGGTTTTGCTCCGTTTTTATCCGCTACTGGATGGGTTTGGTTTTGCTCCGTTTTTATCCGCTACCGGATGGGTTTGGTTTTGCTCCGTTTTTATCCGCTACCGGATGGGTTTGGTTTTGCTCCGTTGTAAAAAAATCAAAATTTTTGGTCTCAGATTTTCCTGAAAATGTGTTGTTTCCTAGTCAATTTGATGCCGGAGAACACGAAAAAACCATCCATTTCGTCGTATCTCTTCGGGAATTGGAATTTTCCGACGAAAAATAGATTTCCTGAAGAAATAGGACAAAATGGAGGGGTTTTTCGTTTTCTCCGGCATGAAATTGACAAGGAAGCTCAATTTCAGGACAATCTGAGTTGAAAAATTTTGAAAAAAAAAATATTGATACAGAAGACTCCCCCCTTGTAAAAAAATCAAAATTTTTGGTCTCAGATTTTCCTGAAAATGGGTTGTTTCCTAGTCAATTTGATGCCGGAGAACACGAAAAAACCATTCATTTCGTCGTATCTCTACGGGAATTGGAATTTTCCGACGAAAAATAGATTTCCTGAAGAAATAGGACAAAATGGAGGGGTTTTTCGTTTTCTCCGGTATGAAATTGACAAGGAAGCTCAATTTCAGGACAATCTGAGAGTTGAAAAATTTTGAAAAAAAAAATATTGATACAGAAGACTCCCCCCTTGTAAAAAAATCAAAATTTTTGGTCTCAGATTTTCCTGAAAATGGGTTGTTTCCTAGTCAATTTGATGCCGGAGAACACGAAAAAACCATCCATTTCGTCGTATCTCTTCGGGAATTGGAATTTTCCGACGAAAAATAGATTTCCTGAAGAAATAGGACAAAATGGAGGGGTTTTTCGTTTTCTCTGGCATGAAATTGACAAGGAAGCTCAATTTCAGGACAATCTGAGAGTTGAAAAATTTTGAAAAAAAAAATATTGATACAGAAGACTCCCCCCTTGTAAAAAAATCAAAATTTTTGGTCTCAGATTTTCCTGAAAATGGGTTGTCTGAAAACCGCAAGTCTCTATATAGACCGGAAGAGATTTGACGATTTATAAATTTAGGGATCACGTGTCCATACAAGTTTAGGATATAGTTATAGTCTAGGAGATGTTCAATTAATTGGTGAAAACCGCAAGTCTCTATATAGACCGGAAGAGATTTGACGATTTTTAAATTTAAGGATCACGTGTCCATACAAATTTAAGATATAGTTATAGTCTAGGAGATGTTCTATTTATTGGTGAAAACCGCAAGTCTCTATATAGACCGGAAGAGATTTGACGATTTTTAAATTTAGGGATCACGTGTCCATACAAATTTAAGATAGAGTTTTAAATACATTAAATTAAATTACTACATAACAAACATAACATAACCGTTTTTATCCGCTACCGGATGGGTTTGGTTTTGCTCCGTTTTTATCCGCTACCGGATGGGTTTGGTTTTGCTCCGTTTTTATCCGCTACCGGATGGGTTTGGTTTTGCTCCGTTTTTATCCGCTACCGGATGGGTTTGGTTTTGCTCCGTTTTTATCCGCTACCGGATGGGTTTGGTTTTGCTCCGTTTTTATCCGCTACTGGATGGGTTTGGTTTTGCTCGGTTTTTATCCGCTACTGGATGGGTTTGGTTTTGCTCCGTTTTTATCCGCTACCGGATGGGTTTGGTTTTGCTCCGTTTTTATCCGCTACCGGATGGGTTTGGTTTTGCTCCGTTGTAAAAAAATCAAAATTTTTGGTCTCAGATTTTCCTGAAAATGGGTTGTTTCCTAGTCAATTTGATGCCGGAGAACACGAAAAAACCATCCATTTCGTCGTATCTCTACGGGAATTGGAATTTTCCGACGAAAAATAGATTTCCTGAAGAAATAGGACAAAATGGAGGGGTTTTTCGTTTTCTCCGGTATGAAATTGACAAGGAAGCTCAATTTCAGGACAATCTGAGAGTTGAAAAATTTTGAAAAAAAAAATATTGATACAGAAGACTCCCCCCTTGTAAAAAAATCAAAATTTTTGGTCTCAGATTTTCCTGAAAATGGGTTGTTTCCTAGTCAATTTGATGCCGGAGAACACGAAAAAACCATCCATTTCGTCGTATCTCTACGGGAATTGGAATTTTCCGACGAAAAATAGATTTCCTGAAGAAATAGGACAAAATGGAGGGGTTTTTCGTTTTCTCCGGTATGAAATTGACAAGGAAGCTCAATTTCAGGACAATCTGAGAGTTGAAAAATTTTGAAAAAAAAAATATTGATACAGAAGACTCCCCCCTTGTAAAAAAATCAAAATTTTTGGTCTCAGATTTTCCTGAAAATGGGTTGTTTCCAAGTCAATTTGATGCCGGAGAACACGAAAAAAACATCCATTTCGTCGTATCTCTACGGGAATTGGAATTTTCCGACGAAAAATAGATTTCCTGAAGAAATAGGACAAAATGGAGGGGTTTTTCGTTTTCTCCGGTATGAAATTGACAAGGAAGCTCAATTTCAGGACAATCTGAGAGTTGAAAAATTTTGAAAAAAAAAATATTGATACAGAAGACTCCCCCCTTGTAAAAAAATCAAAATTTTTGGTCTCAGATTTTCCTGAAAATGGGTTGTTTCCTAGTCAATTTGATGCCGGAGAACACGAAAAAACCATCCATTTCGTCGTATCTCTACAGGAGTAAGTCTCTATATAGACCGGAAGACATTTGACGATTTTTAAATTTAAGGATCACGTGTCCATACAATTTTAAGATATAGTTATAGTCTAGGAGATGTTCTATTTATTGGTGAAAACCGCAAGTCTCTATATAGACCGGAAGAGATTTGACGATTTTTAAATTTAAGGATCACGTGTCCATATAAATTTAAGATATAGTTATAGTCTAGGAGATGTTCAATTAATTGGTCAAAACCGCAAGTCTCTATATAGACCGGAAGAGATTTGACGATTTTTAAATTTAAGGATCACGTATCCATACAAATTTAAGATATAGTTATAGTCTAGGAGATGTTCTATTTATTGGTGAAAACCTCAAGTCTCTATATAGACCGGAAGACATTTGACGATTTTTAAAGTTAAGGATCACGTATCCATACAAATTTAAGATATAGTTATAGTCTAGGAGATGTTCTATTTATTGGTGAAAACCTCAAGTCTCTATATAGACCGGAAGACATTTGACGATTTTTAAATTTAAGGATCACGTGTCCATACAAATTTAAGATATAGTTATAGTCTAGGAGATGTTCTATTTCTTGGTGAAAACCGCAAGTCTCTATATAGACCGGAAGAGATTTGACGATTTTTAAATTTAGGGATCACGTGTCCATACAAGTTTAGGATATAGTTATAGTCTAGGAGATGTTCAATTAATTGGTGAAAACCGCAAGTCTCTATATAGACCGGAAGAGATTTGACGATTTTTAAATTTAAGGATCACGTGTCCATACAAATTTAAGATATAGTTATAGTCTAGGAGATGTTCTATTTATTGGTGAAAACCGCAAGTCTCTATATAGACCGGAAGAGATTTGACGATTTTTAAATTTAGGGATCACGTGTCCATACAAATTTAAGATAGAGTTTTAAATACATTAAATTAAATTACTACATAACAAACATAACATAACCGTTTTTATTCGCTACCGGATGGGTTTGGTTTTGCTCCGTTTTTATCCGCTACCGGATGGCTTTGGTTTTGCTCCGTTTTTATCCGCTACCGGATGGGTTTGGTTTTGCTCCGTTTTTATCCGCTACCGGATGGGTTTGGTTTTGCTCCGTTTTTATCCGCTACCGGATGGGTTTGGTTTTGCTCCGTTTTTATCCGCTACTGGATGGGTTTGGTTTTGCTCCGTTTTTATCCGCTACTGGATGGGTTTGGTTTTGCTCCGTTTTTATCCGCTACCGGATGGGTTTGGTTTTGCTCCGTTTTTATCCGCTACCGGATGGGTTTGGTTTTGCTCCGTTTTTATCCGCTACCGGATGGGTTTGGTTTTGCTCCGTTGTAAAAAAATCAAAATTTTTGGTCTCAGATTTTCCTGAAAATGGGTTGTTTCCTAGTCAATTTGATGCCGGAGAACACGAAAAAACCATCCATTTCGTCGTATCTCTTCGGGAATTGGAATTTTCCGACGAAAAATAGATTTCCTGAAGAAATAGGACAAAATGGAGGGGTTTTTCGTTTTCTCCGGCATGAAATTGACAAGGAAGCTCAATTTCAGGACAATCTGAGTTGAAAAATTTTGAAAAAAAAAATATTGATACAGAAGACTCCCCCCTTGTAAAAAAATCAAAATTTTTGGTCTCAGATTTTCCTGAAAATGGGTTGTTTCCTAGTCAATTTGATGCCGGAGAACACGAAAAAACCATCCATTTCGTCGTATCTCTACGGGAATTGGAATTTTCCGAAGAAAAATAGATTTCCTGAAGAAATAGGACAAAATGGAGGGGTTTTTCGTTTTCTCCGGTATGAAATTGACAAGGAAGCTCAATTTCAGGACAATCTGAGAGTTGAAAAATTTTGAAAAAAGAAATATTGATACAGAAGACTCCCCCCTTGTAAAAAAATCAAAATTTTTGGTCTCAGATTTTCCTGAAAATGGGTTGTTTCCTAGTCAATTTGATGCCGGAGAACACGAAAAAACCATCCATTTCGTCGTATCTCTACGGGAATTGGAATTTTCCGACGAAAAATAGATTTCCTGAAGAAATAGGACAAAATGGAGGGGTTTTTCGTTTTCTCTGGCATGAAATTGACAAGGAAGCTCAATTTCAGGACAATCTGAGAGTTGAAAAATTTTGAAAAAAAAATATTGATACAGAAGACTCCCCCCTTGTAAAAAAATCAAAATTTTTGGTCTCAGATTTTCCTGAAAATGGGTTGTTTCCTAGTCAATTTGATGCCGGAGAACACGAAAAAACCATCCATTTCGTCGTATCTCTACGGGAGTAAGTCTCTATATAGACCGGAAGACATTTGACGATTTTTAAATTTAAGGATCACGTGTCCATACAATTTTAAGATATAGTTATAGTCTAGGAGATGTTCTATTTATTGGTGAAAACCGCAAGTCTCTATATAGACCGGAAGAGATTTGACGATTTTTAAATTTAAGGATCACGTGTCCATACAAATTTAAGATATAGTTATAGTCTAGGAGATGTTCAATTAATTGGTCAAAACCGCAAGTCTCTATATAGCCCGGAAGAGATTTGACGATTTTTAAATTTAAGGATCACGTATCCATACAAATTTAAGATATAGTTATAGTCTAGGAGATGTTCTATTTATTGGTGAAAACCTCAAGTCTCTATATAGACCGGAAGACATTTGACGATTTTTAAATTTAAGGATCACGTATCCATACAAATTTAAGATATAGTTATAGTCTAGGAGATGTTCTATTTCTTGGTGAAAACCGCAAGTCTCTATATAGACCGGAAGAGATTTGACGATTTTTAAATTTAGGGATCACGTGTCCATACAAGTTTAGGATATAGTTATAGTCTAGGAGATGTTCAATTAATTGGTGAAAACCGCAAGTCTCTATATAGACCGGAAGAGATTTGACGATTTTTAAATTTAAGGATCACGTGTCCATACAAATTTAAGATATAGTTATAGTCTAGGAGATGTTCTATTTATTGGTGAAAACCGCAAGTCTCTATATAGACCGGAAGAGATTTGACGATTTTTAAATTTAGGGATCACGTGTCCATACAAATTTAAGATAGAGTTTTAAATACATTAAATTAAATTACTACATAACAAACATAACATAACCGTTTTTATCCGCTACCGGATGGGTTTGGTTTTGCTCCGTTTTTATCCGCTACCGGATGGGTTTGGTTTTGCTCCGTTTTTATCCGCTACCGGATGGGTTTGGTTTTGCTCCGTTTTTATCCGCTACCGGATGGGTTTGGTTTTGCTCCGTTTTTATCCGCTACCGGATGGGTTTGGTTTTGCTCCGTTTTTATCCGCTACTGGATGGGTTTGGTTTTGCTCCGTTTTTATCCGCTACTGGATGGGTTTGGTTTTGCTCCGTTTTTATCCGCTACCGGATGGGTTTGGTTTTGCTCCGTTTTTATCCGCTACCGGATGGGTTTGGTTTTGCTCCGTTGTAAAAAAATCAAAATTTTTGGTCTCAGTTTTTCCTGAAAATGGGTTGTTACCTAGTCAATTTGATGCCGGAGAACACGAAAAAACCATCCATTTCGTCGTATCTCTTCGGGAATTGGAATTTTCCGACGAAAAATAGATTTCCTGAAGAAATAGGACAAAATGGAGGGGTTTTTCGTTTTCTCCGGCATGAAATTGACAAGGAAGCTCAATTTCAGGACAATCTGAGTTGAAAAATTTTGAAAAAAAAAAATATTGATACAGAAGACTCCCCCCTTGTAAAAAAATCAAAATTTTTGGTCTCAGATTTTCCTGAAAATGGGTTGTTTCCTAGTCAATTTGATGCCGGAGAACACGAAAAAACCATCCATTTCGTCGTATCTCTACGGGAGTAAGTCTCTATATAGACCGGAAGACATTTGACGATTTTTAAATTTAAGGATCACGTGTCCATACAATTTTAAGATATAGTTATAGTCTAGGAGATGTTCTATTTATTGGTGAAAACCGCAAGTCTCTATATAGACCGGAAGAGATTTGACGATTTTTAAATTTAAGGATCACGTGTCCATACAAATTTAAGATATAGTTATAGTCTAGGAGATGTTCAATTAATTGGTCAAAACCGCAAGTCTCTATATAGCCCGGAAGAGATTTGACGATTTTTAAATTTAAGGATCACGTATCCATACAAATTTAAGATATAGTTATAGTCTAGGAGATGTTCTATTTATTGGTGAAAACCTCAAGTCTCTATATAGACCGGAAGACATTTGACGATTTTTAAATTTAAGGATCACGTATCCATACAAATTTAAGATATAGTTATAGTCTAGGAGATGTTCTATTTATTGGTGAAAACCTCAAGTCTCTATATAGACCGGAAGACATTTGACGATTTTTAAATTTAAGGATCACGTGTCCATACAAATTTAAGATATAGTTATAGTCTAGGAGATGTTCTATTTCTTGGTGAAAACCGCAAGTCTCTATATAGACCGGAAGAGATTTGACGATTTTTAAATTTAGGGATCACGTGTCCATACAAGTTTAGGATATAGTTATAGTCTAGGAGATGTTCAATTAATTGGTGAAAACCGCAAGTCTCTATATAGACCGGAAGAGATTTGACGATTTTTAAATTTAAGGATCACGTGTCCATACAAATTTAAGATAGAGTTTTAAATACATTAAATTAAATTACTACATAACAAACATAACATAACCGTTTTTATCCGCTACCGGATGGGTTTGGTTTTGCTCCGTTTTTATCCGCTACCGGATGGGTTTGGTTTTGCTCCGTTTTTATCCGCTACCGGATGGGTTTGGTTTTGCTCCGTTTTTATCCGCTACCGGATGGGTTTGGTTTTGCTCCGTTTTTATCCGCTACCGGATGGGTTTGGTTTTGCTCCGTTTTTATCCGCTACTGGATGGGTTTGGTTTTGCTCCGTTTTTATCCGCTACTGGATGGGTTTGGTTTTGCTCCGTTTTTATCCGCTACCGGATGGGTTTGGTTTTGCTCCGTTTTTATCCGCTACCGGATGGGTTTGGTTTTGCTCCGTTGTAAAAAAATCAAAATTTTTGGTCTCAGATTTTCCTGAAAATGGGTTGTTTCCTAGTCAATTTGATGCCGGAGAACACGAAAAAACCATCCATTTCGTCGTATCTCTTCGGGAATTGGAATTTTCCGACGAAAAATAGATTTCCTGAAGAAATAGGACAAAATGGAGGGGTTTTTCGTTTTCTCCGGCATGAAATTGACAAGGAAGCTCAATTTCAGGACAATCTGAGTTGAAAAATTTTGAAAAAAAAAATATTGATACAGAAGACTCCCCCCTTGTAAAAAAATCAAAATTTTTGGTCTCAGATTTTCCTGAAAATAGGTTGTTTCCTAGTCAATTTGATGCCGGAGAACACGAAAAAACCATCCATTTCGTCGTATCTCTACGGGAATTGGAATTTTCCGACGAAAAATAGATTTCCTGAAGAAATAGGACAAAATGGAGGGGTGTTTCGTTTTCTCCGGTATGAAATTGACAAGGAAGCTCAATTTCAGGACAATCTGAGAGTTGAAAAATTTTGAAAAAAAAAATATTGATACAGAAGACTCCCCCCTTGTAAAAAAATCAAAATTTTTGGTCTCAGATTTTCCTGAAAATGGGTTGTTTCCTAGTCAATTTGATGCCGGAGAACACGAAAAAACCATCCATTTCGTCGTATCTCTACGGGAATTGGAATTTTCCGACGAAAAATAGATTTCCTGAAGAAATAGGACAAAATGGAGGGGTTTTTCGTTTTCTCCGGTATGAAATTGACAAGGAAGCTCAATTTCAGGACAATCTGAGAGTTGAAAAATTTTGAAAAAAAAAATATTGATACAGAAGACTCCCCCCTTGTAAAAAAATCAAAATTTTTGGTCTCAGATTTTCCTGAAAATGGGTTGTTTCCTAGTCAATTTGATGCCGGAGAACACGAAAAAACCATCCATTTCCTCGTATCTCTACGGGAGTAAGTCTCTATATAGACCGGAAGACATTTGACGATTTTTAAATTTAAGGATCACGTGTCCATACAATTTTAAGATATAGTTATAGTCTAGGAGATGTTCTATTTATTGGTGAAAACCTCAAGTCTCTATATAGACCGGAAGAGATTTGACGATTTTTAAATTTAAGAATCACGTGTCCATACAAATTTAAGATATAGTTATAGTCTAGGAGATGTTCAATTAATTGGTGAAAACCGCAAGTCTCTATATAGACCGGAAGAGATTTGACGATTTTTAAATTTAAGGATCACGTATCCATACAAATTTAAGATATAGTTATAGTCTAGGAGATGTTCTATATATTGGTGAAAACCTCAAGTCTCTATATAGACCGGAAGACATTTGACGATTTTTAAATTTAAGGATCACGTGTCCATACAAATTTAAGATATAGTTATAGTCTAGGAGATGTTCTATTTATTGGTGAAAACCGCAAGTCTCTATATAGACCGGAAGAGATTTGACGATTTTTAAATTTAGGGATCACGTGTCCATACAAATTTAAGATAGAGTTTTAAATACATTAAATTAAATTACTACATAACAAACATAACATAACCGTTTTTATCTGCTACCGGATGGGTTTGGTTTTGCTCCGTTTTTATCCGCTACCGGATGGGTTTGGTTTTGCTCCGTTTTTATCCGCTACCGGATGGGTTTGGTTTTGCTCCGTTTTTATCCGCTACCGGATGGGTTTGGTTTTGCTCCGTTTTTATCCGCTACCGGATGGGTTTGGTTTTGCTCCGTTTTTATCCGCTACTGGATGGGTTTGGTTTTGCTCCGTTTTTATCCGCTACTGGATGGGTTTGGTTTTGCTCCGTTTTTATCCGCTACCGGATGGGTTTGGTTTTGCTCCGTTTTTATCCGCTACCGGATGGGTTTGGTTTTGCTCCGTTGTAAAAAAATCAAAATTTTTGGTCTCAGATTTTCCTGAAAATGGGTTGTTTCCTAGTCAATTTGATGCCGGAGAACACGAAAAAACCATCCATTTCGTCGTATCTCTTCGGGAATTGGAATTTTCCGACGAAAAATAGATTTCCTGAAGAAATAGGACAAAATGGAGGGGTTTTTCGTTTTCTCCGGCATGAAATTGACAAGGAAGCTCAATTTCAGGACAATCTGAGTTGAAAAATTTTGAAAAAAAAAATATTGATACAGAAGACTCCCCCCTTGTAAAAAAATCAAAATTTTTGGTCTCAGATTTTCCTGAAAATGGGTTGTTTCCTAGTCAATTTGAAGCCGGAGAACACGAAAAAACCATCCATTTCGTCGTATCTCTACGGGAATTGGAATTTTCCGACGAAAAATAGATTTCCTGAAGAAATAGGACAAAATGGAGGGGTTTTTCGTTTTCTCCGGTATGAAATTGACAAGGAAGCTCAATTTCAGGACAATCTGAGAGTTGAAAAATTTTGAAAAAAAAAATATTGATACAGAAGACTCCCCCCTTGTAAAAAAATCAAAATTTTTGGTCTCAGATTTTCCTGAAAATGGGTTGTTTCCTAGTCAATTTGATGCCGGAGAACACGAAAAAACCATCCATTTCGTCGTATCTCTTCGGGAATTGGAATTTTCCGACGAAAAATAGATTTCCTGAAGAAATAGGACAAAATGGAGGGGTTTTTCGTTTTCTCTGGCATGAAATTGACAAGGAAGCTCAATTTCAGGACAATCTGAGAGTTGAAAAATTTTGAAAAAAAAAATATTGATACAGAAGACTCCCCCCTTGTAAAAAAATCAAAATTTTTGGTCTCAGATTTTCCTGACGATTTTTAAATTTAGGGATCACGTGTCCATACAAGTTTAGGATATAGTTATAGTCTAGGAGATGTTCAATTAATTGGTGAAAACCGCAAGTCTCTATATAGACCGGAAGAGATTTGACGATTTTTAAATTTAAGGATCACGTGTCCATACAAATTTAAGATATAGTTATAGTCTAGGAGATGTTCTATTTATTGGTGAAAACCGCAAGTCTCTATATAGACCGGAAGAGATTTGACGATTTTTAAATTTAGGGATCACGTGTCCATACAAATTTAAGATAGAGTTTTAAATACATTAAATTAAATTACTACATAACAAACATAACATAACCGTTTTTATTCGCTACCGGATGGGTTTGGTTTTGCTCCGTTTTTATCCGCTACCGGATGGGTTTGGTTTTGCTCCGTTTTTATCCGCTACCGGATGGGTTTGGTTTTGCTCCGTTTTTATCCGCTACCGGATGGGTTTGGTTTTGCTCCGTTTTTATCCGCTACCGGATGGGTTTGGTTTTGCTCCGTTTTTATCCGCTACTGGATGGGTTTGGTTTTGCTCCGTTTTTATCCGCTACTGGATGGGTTTGGTTTTGCTCCGTTTTTATCCGCTACCGGATGGGTTTGGTTTTGCTCCGTTTTTATCCGCTACCGGATGGGTTTGGTTTTGCTCCGTTTTTATCCGCTACCGGATGGGTTTGGTTTTGCTCCGTTGTAAAAAAATCAAAATTTTTGGTCTCAGATTTTCCTGAAAATGGGTTGTTTCCTAGTCAATTTGATGCCGGAGAACACGAAAAAACCATCCATTTCGTCGTATCTCTTCGGGAATTGGAATTTTCCGACGAAAAATAGATTTCCTGAAGAAATAGGACAAAATGGAGGGGTTTTTCGTTTTCTCCGGCATGAAATTGACAAGGAAGCTCAATTTCAGGACAATCTGAGTTGAAAAATTTTGAAAAAAAAAATATTGATACAGAAGACTCCCCCCTTGTAAAAAAATCAAAATTTTTGGTCTCAGATTTTCCTGAAAATGGGTTGTTTCCTAGTCAATTTGATGCCGGAGAACACGAAAAAACCATCCATTTCGTCGTATCTCTACGGGAATTGGAATTTTCCGAAGAAAAATAGATTTCCTGAAGAAATAGGACAAAATGGAGGGGTTTTTCGTTTTCTCCGGTATGAAATTGACAAGGAAGCTCAATTTCAGGACAATCTGAGAGTTGAAAAATTTTGAAAAAAGAAATATTGATACAGAAGACTCCCCCCTTGTAAAAAAATCAAAATTTTTGGTCTCAGATTTTCCTGAAAATGGGTTGTTTCCTAGTCAATTTGATGCCGGAGAACACGAAAAAACCATCCATTTCGTCGTATCTCTACGGGAATTGGAATTTTCCGACGAAAAATAGATTTCCTGAAGAAATAGGACAAAATGGAGGGGTTTTTCGTTTTCTCTGGCATGAAATTGACAAGGAAGCTCAATTTCAGGACAATCTGAGAGTTGAAAAATTTTGAAAAAAAAATATTGATACAGAAGACTTGTAAAAAAATCAAAATTTTTGGTCTCAGATTTTCCTGAAAATGGGTTGTTTCCTAGTCAATTTGATGCCGGAGAACACGAAAAAACCATCCATTTCGTCGTATCTCTACGGGAGTAAGTCTCTATATAGACCGGAAGACATTTGACGATTTTTAAATTTAAGGATCACGTGTCCATACAATTTTAAGATATAGTTATAGTCTAGGAGATGTTCTATTTATTGGTGAAAACCGCAAGTCTCTATATAGACCGGAAGAGATTTGACGATTTTTAAATTTAAGGATCACGTGTCCATACAAATTTAAGATATAGTTATAGTCTAGGAGATGTTCAATTAATTGGTCAAAACCGCAAGTCTCTATATAGCCCGGAAGAGATTTGACGATTTTTAAATTTAAGGATCACGTATCCATACAAATTTAAGATATAGTTATAGTCTAGGAGATGTTCTATTTATTGGTGAAAACCTCAAGTCTCTATATAGACCGGAAGACATTTGACGATTTTTAAATTTAAGGATCACGTATCCATACAAATTTAAGATATAGTTATAGTCTAGGAGATGTTCTATTTCTTGGTGAAAACCGCAAGTCTCTATATAGACCGGAAGAGATTTGACGATTTTTAAATTTAGGGATCACGTGTCCATACAAGTTTAGGATATAGTTATAGTCTAGGAGATGTTCAATTAATTGGTGAAAACCGCAAGTCTCTATATAGACCGGAAGAGATTTGACGATTTTTAAATTTAAGGATCACGTGTCCATACAAATTTAAGATATAGTTATAGTCTAGGAGATGTTCTATTTATTGGTGAAAACCGCAAGTCTCTATATAGACCGGAAGAGATTTGACGATTTTTAAATTTAGGGATCACGTGTCCATACAAATTTAAGATAGAGTTTTAAATACATTAAATTAAATTACTACATAACAAACATAACATAACCGTTTTTATCCGCTACCGGATGGGTTTGGTTTTGCTCCGTTTTTATCCGCTACCGGATGGGTTTGGTTTTGCTCCGTTTTTATCCGCTACCGGATGGGTTTGGTTTTGCTCCGTTTTTATCCGCTACCGGATGGGTTTGGTTTTGCTCCGTTTTTATCCGCTACCGGATGGGTTTGGTTTTGCTCCGTTTTTATCCGCTACTGGATGGGTTTGGTTTTGCTCCGTTTTTATCCGCTACTGGATGGGTTTGGTTTTGCCGGAGAACACGAAAAAACCATCCATTTCGTCGTATCTCTTCGGGAATTGGAATTTTCCGACGAAAAATAGATTTCCTGAAGAAATAGGACAAAATGGAGGGGTTTTTCGTTTTCTCCGGCATGAAATTGACAAGGAAGCTCAATTTCAGGACAATCTGAGTTGAAAAATTTTGAAAAAAAAAAATATTGATACAGAAGACTCCCCCCTTGTAAAAAAATCAAAATTTTTGGTCTCAGATTTTCCTGAAAATGGGTTGTTTCCTAGTCAATTTGATGCCGGAGAACACGAAAAAACCATCCATTTCGTCGTATCTCTACGGGAATTGGAATTTTCCGAAGAAAAATAGATTTCCTGAAGAAATAGGACAAAATGGAGGGGTTTTTCGTTTTCTCCGGTATGAAATTGACAAGGAAGCTCAATTTCAGGACAATCTGAGAGTTGAAAAATTTTGAAAAAAGAAATATTGATACAGAAGACTCCCCCCTTGTAAAAAAATCAAAATTTTTGGTCTCAGATTTTCCTGAAAATGGGTTGTTTCCTAGTCAATTTGATGCCGGAGAACACGAAAAAACCATCCATTTCGTCGTATCTCTACGGGAATTGGAATTTTCCGACGAAAAATAGATTTCCTGAAGAAATAGGACAAAATGGAGGGGTTTTTCGTTTTCTCTGGCATGAAATTGACAAGGAAGCTCAATTTCAGGACAATCTGAGAGTTGAAAAATTTTGAAAAAAAAAATATTGATACAGAAGACTCCCCCCTTGTAAAAAAATCAAAATTTTTGGTCTCAGATTTTCCTGAAAATGGGTTGTTTCCTAGTCAATTTGATGCCGGAGAACACGAAAAAACCATCCATTTCGTCGTATCTCTACGGGAGTAAGTCTCTATATAGACCGGAAGACATTTGACGATTTTTAAATTTAAGGATCACGTGTCCATACAATTTTAAGATATAGTTATAGTCTAGGAGATGTTCTATTTATTGGTGAAAACCGCAAGTCTCTATATAGACCGGAAGAGATTTGACGATTTTTAAATTTAAGGATCACGTGTCCATACAAATTTAAGATATAGTTATAGTCTAGGAGATGTTCAATTAATTGGTCAAAACCGCAAGTCTCTATATAGCCCGGAAGAGATTTGACGATTTTTAAATTTAAGGATCACGTATCCATACAAATTTAAGATATAGTTATAGTCTAGGAGATGTTCTATTTATTGGTGAAAACCTCAAGTCTCTATATAGACCGGAAGACATTTGACGATTTTTAAATTTAAGGATCACGTATCCATACAAATTTAAGATATAGTTATAGTCTAGGAGATGTTCTATGTATTGGTGAAAACCTCAAGTCTCTATATAGACCGGAAGACATTTGACGATTTTTAAATTTAAGGATCACGTGTCCATACAAATTTAAGATATAGTTATAGTCTAGGAGATGTTCTATTTCTTGGTGAAAACCGCAAGTCTCTATATAGACCGGAAGAGATTTGACGATTTTTAAATTTAGGGATCACGTGTCCATACAAGTTTAGGATATAGTTATAGTCTAGGAGATGTTCAATTAATTGGTGAAAACCGCAAGTCTCTATATAGACCGGAAGAGATTTGACGATTTTTAAATTTAAGGATCACGTGTCCATACAAATTTAAGATAGAGTTTTAAATACATTAAATTAAATTACTACATAACAAACATAACATAACCGTTTTTATCCGCTACCGGATGGGTTTGGTTTTGCTCCGTTTTTATCCGCTACCGGATGGGTTTGGTTTTGCTCCGTTTTTATCCGCTACCGGATGGGTTTGGTTTTGCTCCGTTTTTATCCGCTACCGGATGGGTTTGGTTTTGCTCCGTTTTTATCCGCTACCGGATGGGTTTGGTTTTGCTCCGTTTTTATCCGCTACTGGATGGGTTTGGTTTTGCTCCGTTTTTATCCGCTACTGGATGGGTTTGGTTTTGCTCCGTTTTTATCCGCTACCGGATGGGTTTGGTTTTGCTCCGTTTTTATCCGCTACCGGATGGGTTTGGTTTTGCTCCGTTGTAAAAAAATCAAAATTTTTGGTCTCAGATTTTCCTGAAAATGGGTTGTTTCCTAGTCAATTTGATGCCGGAGAACACGAAAAAACCATCCATTTCGTCGTATCTCTTCGGGAATTGGAATTTTCCGACGAAAAATAGATTTCCTGAAGAAATAGGACAAAATGGAGGGGTTTTTCGTTTTCTCCGGCATGAAATTGACAAGGAAGCTCAATTTCAGGACAATCTGAGTTGAAAAATTTTGAAAAAAAAAATATTGATACAGAAGACTCCCCCCTTGTAAAAAAATCAAAATTTTTGGTCTCAGATTTTCCTGAAAATAGGTTGTTTCCTAGTCAATTTGATGCCGGAGAACACGAAAAAACCATCCATTTCGTCGTATCTCTACGGGAATTGGAATTTTCCGACGAAAAATAGATTTCCTGAAGAAATAGGACAAAATGGAGGGGTTTTTCGTTTTCTCCGGTATGAAATTGACAAGGAAGCTCAATTTCAGGACAATCTGAGAGTTGAAAAATTTTGAAAAAAAAAATATTGATACAGAAGACTCCCCCCTTGTAAAAAAATCAAAATTTTTGGTCTCAGATTTTCCTGAAAATGGGTTGTTTCCTAGTCAATTTGATGCCGGAGAACACGAAAAAACCATCCATTTCGTCGTATCTCTACGGGAATTGGAATTTTCCGACGAAAAATAGATTTCCTGAAGAAATAGGACAAAATGGAGGGGTTTTTCGTTTTCTCCGGTATGAAATTGACAAGGAAGCTCAATTTCAGGACAATCTGAGAGTTGAAAAATTTTGAAAAAAAAAATATTGATACAGAAGACTCCCCCCTTGTAAAAAAATCAAAATTTTTGGTCTCAGATTTTCCTGAAAATGGGTTGTTTCCTAGTCAATTTGATGCCGGAGAACACGAAAAAACCATCCATTTCCTCGTATCTCTACGGGAGTAAGTCTCTATATAGACCGGAAGACATTTGACGATTTTTAAATTTAAGGATCACGTGTCCATACAATTTTAAGATATAGTTATAGTCTAGGAGATGTTCTATTTATTGGTGAAAACCTCAAGTCTCTATATAGACCGGAAGAGATTTGACGATTTTTAAATTTAAGAATCACGTGTCCATACAAATTTAAGATATAGTTATAGTCTAGGAGATGTTCAATTAATTGGTGAAAACCGCAAGTCTCTATATAGACCGGAAGAGATTTGACGATTTTTAAATTTAAGGATCACGTATCCATACAAATTTAAGATATAGTTATAGTCTAGGAGATGTTCTATATATTGGTGAAAACCTCAAGTCTCTATATAGACCGGAAGACATTTGACGATTTTTAAATTTAAGGATCACGTGTCCATACAAATTTAAGATATAGTTATAGTCTAGGAGATGTTCTATTTATTGGTGAAAACCGCAAGTCTCTATATAGACCGGAAGAGATTTGACGATTTTTAAATTTAGGGATCACGTGTCCATACAAATTTAAGATAGAGTTTTAAATACATTAAATTAAATTACTACATAACAAACATAACATAACCGTTTTTATCTGCTACCGGATGGGTTTGGTTTTGCTCCGTTTTTATCCGCTACCGGATGGGTTTGGTTTTGCTCCGTTTTTATCCGCTACCGGATGGGTTTGGTTTTGCTCCGTTTTTATCCGCTACCGGATGGGTTTGGTTTTGCTCCGTTTTTATCCGCTACCGGATGGGTTTGGTTTTGCTCCGTTTTTATCCGCTACTGGATGGGTTTGGTTTTGCTCCGTTTTTATCCGCTACTGGATGGGTTTGGTTTTGCTCCGTTTTTATCCGCTACCGGATGGGTTTGGTTTTGCTCCGTTTTTATCCGCTACCGGATGGGTTTGGTTTTGCTCCGTTGTAAAAAAATCAAAATTTTTGGTCTCAGATTTTCCTGAAAATGGGTTGTTTCCTAGTCAATTTGATGCCGGAGAACACGAAAAAACCATCCATTTCGTCGTATCTCTTCGGGAATTGGAATTTTCCGACGAAAAATAGATTTCCTGAAGAAATAGGACAAAATGGAGGGGTTTTTCGTTTTCTCCGGCATGAAATTGACAAGGAAGCTCAATTTCAGGACAATCTGAGTTGAAAAATTTTGAAAAAAAAAATATTGATACAGAAGACTCCCCCCTTGTAAAAAAATCAAAATTTTTGGTCTCAGATTTTCCTGAAAATGGGTTGTTTCCTAGTCAATTTGAAGCCGGAGAACACGAAAAAACCATCCATTTCGTCGTATCTCTACGGGAATTGGAATTTTCCGACGAAAAATAGATTTCCTGAAGAAATAGGACAAAATGGAGGGGTTTTTCGTTTTCTCCGGTATGAAATTGACAAGGAAGCTCAATTTCAGGACAATCTGAGAGTTGAAAAATTTTGAAAAAAAAAATATTGATACAGAAGACTCCCCCCTTGTAAAAAAATCAAAATTTTTGGTCTCAGATTTTCCTGAAAATGGGTTGTTTCCTAGTCAATTTGATGCCGGAGAACACGAAAAAACCATCCATTTCGTCGTATCTCTTCGGGAATTGGAATTTTCCGACGAAAAATAGATTTCCTGAAGAAATAGGACAAAATGGAGGGCTTTTTCGTTTTCTCTGGCATGAAATTGACAAGGAAGCTCAATTTCAGGACAATCTGAGAGTTGAAAAATTTTGAAAAAAAAAATATTGATACAGAAGACTCCCCCCTTGTAAAAAAATCAAAATTTTTGGTCTCAGATTTTCCTGACGATTTTTAAATTTAGGGATCACGTGTCCATACAAGTTTAGGATATAGTTATAGTCTAGGAGATGTTCAATTAATTGGTGAAAACCGCAAGTCTCTATATAGACCGGAAGAGATTTGACGATTTTTAAATTTAAGGATCACGTGTCCATACAAATTTAAGATATAGTTATAGTCTAGGAGATGTTCTATTTATTGGTGAAAACCGCAAGTCTCTATATAGACCGGAAGAGATTTGACGATTTTTAAATTTAGGGATCACGTGTCCATACAAATTTAAGATAGAGTTTTAAATACATTAAATTAAATTACTACATAACAAACATAACATAACCGTTTTTATTCGCTACCGGATGGGTTTGGTTTTGCTCCGTTTTTATCCGCTACCGGATGGGTTTGGTTTTGCTCCGTTTTTATCCGCTACCGGATGGGTTTGGTTTTGCTCCGTTTTTATCCGCTACCGGATGGGTTTGGTTTTGCTCCGTTTTTATCCGCTACCGGATGGGTTTGGTTTTGCTCCGTTTTTATCCGCTACTGGATGGGTTTGGTTTTGCTCCGTTTTTATCCGCTACTGGATGGGTTTGGTTTTGCTCCGTTTTTATCCGCTACCGGATGGGTTTGGTTTTGCTCCGTTTTTATCCGCTACCGGATGGGTTTGGTTTTGCTCCGTTTTTATCCGCTACCGGATGGGTTTGGTTTTGCTCCGTTGTAAAAAAATCAAAATTTTTGGTCTCAGATTTTCCTGAAAATGGGTTGTTTCCTAGTCAATTTGATGCCGGAGAACACGAAAAAACCATCCATTTCGTCGTATCTCTTCGGGAATTGGAATTTTCCGACGAAAAATAGATTTCCTGAAGAAATAGGACAAAATGGAGGGGTTTTTCGTTTTCTCCGGCATGAAATTGACAAGGAAGCTCAATTTCAGGACAATCTGAGTTGAAAAATTTTGAAAAAAAAAATATTGATACAGAAGACTCCCCCCTTGTAAAAAAATCAAAATTTTTGGTCTCAGATTTTCCTGAAAATGGGTTGTTTCCTAGTCAATTTGATGCCGGAGAACACGAAAAAACCATCCATTTCGTCGTATCTCTACGGGAATTGGAATTTTCCGAAGAAAAATAGATTTCCTGAAGAAATAGGACAAAATGGAGGGGTTTTTCGTTTTCTCCGGTATGAAATTGACAAGGAAGCTCAATTTCAGGACAATCTGAGAGTTGAAAAATTTTGAAAAAAGAAATATTGATACAGAAGACTCCCCCCTTGTAAAAAAATCAAAATTTTTGGTCTCAGATTTTCCTGAAAATGGGTTGTTTCCTAGTCAATTTGATGCCGGAGAACACGAAAAAACCATCCATTTCGTCGTATCTCTACGGGAATTGGAATTTTCCGACGAAAAATAGATTTCCTGAAGAAATAGGACAAAATGGAGGGGTTTTTCGTTTTCTCTGGCATGAAATTGACAAGGAAGCTCAATTTCAGGACAATCTGAGAGTTGAAAAATTTTGAAAAAAAAATATTGATACAGAAGACTTGTAAAAAAATCAAAATTTTTGGTCTCAGATTTTCCTGAAAATGGGTTGTTTCCTAGTCAATTTGATGCCGGAGAACACGAAAAAACCATCCATTTCGTCGTATCTCTACGGGAGTAAGTCTCTATATAGACCGGAAGACATTTGACGATTTTTAAATTTAAGGATCACGTGTCCATACAATTTTAAGATATAGTTATAGTCTAGGAGATGTTCTATTTATTGGTGAAAACCGCAAGTCTCTATATAGACCGGAAGAGATTTGACGATTTTTAAATTTAAGGATCACGTGTCCATACAAATTTAAGATATAGTTATAGTCTAGGAGATGTTCAATTAATTGGTCAAAACCGCAAGTCTCTATATAGCCCGGAAGAGATTTGACGATTTTTAAATTTAAGGATCACGTATCCATACAAATTTAAGATATAGTTATAGTCTAGGAGATGTTCTATTTATTGGTGAAAACCTCAAGTCTCTATATAGACCGGAAGACATTTGACGATTTTTAAATTTAAGGATCACGTATCCATACAAATTTAAGATATAGTTATAGTCTAGGAGATGTTCTATTTCTTGGTGAAAACCGCAAGTCTCTATATAGACCGGAAGAGATTTGACGATTTTTAAATTTAGGGATCACGTGTCCATACAAGTTTAGGATATAGTTATAGTCTAGGAGATGTTCAATTAATTGGTGAAAACCGCAAGTCTCTATATAGACCGGAAGAGATTTGACGATTTTTAAATTTAAGGATCACGTGTCCATACAAATTTAAGATATAGTTATAGTCTAGGAGATGTTCTATTTATTGGTGAAAACCGCAAGTCTCTATATAGACCGGAAGAGATTTGACGATTTTTAAATTTAGGGATCACGTGTCCATACAAATTTAAGATAGAGTTTTAAATACATTAAATTAAATTACTACATAACAAACATAACATAACCGTTTTTATCCGCTACCGGATGGGTTTGGTTTTGCTCCGTTTTTATCCGCTACCGGATGGGTTTGGTTTTGCTCCGTTTTTATCCGCTACCGGATGGGTTTGGTTTTGCTCCGTTTTTATCCGCTACCGGATGGGTTTGGTTTTGCTCCGTTTTTATCCGCTACCGGATGGGTTTGGTTTTGCTCCGTTTTTATCCGCTACTGGATGGGTTTGGTTTTGCTCCGTTTTTATCCGCTACTGGATGGGTTTGGTTTTGCCGGAGAACACGAAAAAACCATCCATTTCGTCGTATCTCTTCGGGAATTGGAATTTTCCGACGAAAAATAGATTTCCTGAAGAAATAGGACAAAATGGAGGGGTTTTTCGTTTTCTCCGGCATGAAATTGACAAGGAAGCTCAATTTCAGGACAATCTGAGTTGAAAAATTTTGAAAAAAAAAAATATTGATACAGAAGACTCCCCCCTTGTAAAAAAATCAAAATTTTTGGTCTCAGATTTTCCTGAAAATGGGTTGTTTCCTAGTCAATTTGATGCCGGAGAACACGAAAAAACCATCCATTTCGTCGTATCTCTACGGGAATTGGAATTTTCCGAAGAAAAATAGATTTCCTGAAGAAATAGGACAAAATGGAGGGGTTTTTCGTTTTCTCCGGTATGAAATTGACAAGGAAGCTCAATTTCAGGACAATCTGAGAGTTGAAAAATTTTGAAAAAAGAAATATTGATACAGAAGACTCCCCCCTTGTAAAAAAATCAAAATTTTTGGTCTCAGATTTTCCTGAAAATGGGTTGTTTCCTAGTCAATTTGATGCCGGAGAACACGAAAAAACCATCCATTTCGTCGTATCTCTACGGGAATTGGAATTTTCCGACGAAAAATAGATTTCCTGAAGAAATAGGACAAAATGGAGGGGTTTTTCGTTTTCTCTGGCATGAAATTGACAAGGAAGCTCAATTTCAGGACAATCTGAGAGTTGAAAAATTTTGAAAAAAAAAATATTGATACAGAAGACTCCCCCCTTGTAAAAAAATCAAAATTTTTGGTCTCAGATTTTCCTGAAAATGGGTTGTTTCCTAGTCAATTTGATGCCGGAGAACACGAAAAAACCATCCATTTCGTCGTATCTCTACGGGAGTAAGTCTCTATATAGACCGGAAGACATTTGACGATTTTTAAATTTAAGGATCACGTGTCCATACAATTTTAAGATATAGTTATAGTCTAGGAGATGTTCTATTTATTGGTGAAAACCGCAAGTCTCTATATAGACCGGAAGAGATTTGACGATTTTTAAATTTAAGGATCACGTGTCCATACAAATTTAAGATATAGTTATAGTCTAGGAGATGTTCAATTAATTGGTCAAAACCGCAAGTCTCTATATAGCCCGGAAGAGATTTGACGATTTTTAAATTTAAGGATCACGTATCCATACAAATTTAAGATATAGTTATAGTCTAGGAGATGTTCTATTTATTGGTGAAAACCTCAAGTCTCTATATAGACCGGAAGACATTTGACGATTTTTAAATTTAAGGATCACGTATCCATACAAATTTAAGATATAGTTATAGTCTAGGAGATGTTCTATGTATTGGTGAAAACCTCAAGTCTCTATATAGACCGGAAGACATTTGACGATTTTTAAATTTAAGGATCACGTGTCCATACAAATTTAAGATATAGTTATAGTCTAGGAGATGTTCTATTTCTTGGTGAAAACCGCAAGTCTCTATATAGACCGGAAGAGATTTGACGATTTTTAAATTTAGGGATCACGTGTCCATACAAGTTTAGGATATAGTTATAGTCTAGGAGATGTTCAATTAATTGGTGAAAACCGCAAGTCTCTATATAGACCGGAAGAGATTTGACGATTTTTAAATTTAAGGATCACGTGTCCATACAAATTTAAGATAGAGTTTTAAATACATTAAATTAAATTACTACATAACAAACATAACATAACCGTTTTTATCCGCTACCGGATGGGTTTGGTTTTGCTCCGTTTTTATCCGCTACCGGATGGGTTTGGTTTTGCTCCGTTTTTATCCGCTACCGGATGGGTTTGGTTTTGCTCCGTTTTTATCCGCTACCGGATGGGTTTGGTTTTGCTCCGTTTTTATCCGCTACCGGATGGGTTTGGTTTTGCTCCGTTTTTATCCGCTACTGGATGGGTTTGGTTTTGCTCCGTTTTTATCCGCTACTGGATGGGTTTGGTTTTGCTCCGTTTTTATCCGCTACCGGATGGGTTTGGTTTTGCTCCGTTTTTATCCGCTACCGGATGGGTTTGGTTTTGCTCCGTTGTAAAAAAATCAAAATTTTTGGTCTCAGATTTTCCTGAAAATGGGTTGTTTCCTAGTCAATTTGATGCCGGAGAACACGAAAAAACCATCCATTTCGTCGTATCTCTTCGGGAATTGGAATTTTCCGACGAAAAATAGATTTCCTGAAGAAATAGGACAAAATGGAGGGGTTTTTCGTTTTCTCCGGCATGAAATTGACAAGGAAGCTCAATTTCAGGACAATCTGAGTTGAAAAATTTTGAAAAAAAAAATATTGATACAGAAGACTCCCCCCTTGTAAAAAAATCAAAATTTTTGGTCTCAGATTTTCCTGAAAATAGGTTGTTTCCTAGTCAATTTGATGCCGGAGAACACGAAAAAACCATCCATTTCGTCGTATCTCTACGGGAATTGGAATTTTCCGACGAAAAATAGATTTCCTGAAGAAATAGGACAAAATGGAGGGGTTTTTCGTTTTCTCCGGTATGAAATTGACAAGGAAGCTCAATTTCAGGACAATCTGAGAGTTGAAAAATTTTGAAAAAAAAAATATTGATACAGAAGACTCCCCCCTTGTAAAAAAATCAAAATTTTTGGTCTCAGATTTTCCTGAAAATGGGTTGTTTCCTAGTCAACTTGATGCCGGAGAACACGAAAAAACCATCCATTTCGTCGTATCTCTACGGGAATTGGAATTTTCCGACGAAAAATAGATTTCCTGAAGAAATAGGACAAAATGGAGGGGTTTTTCGTTTTCTCCGGTATGAAATTGACAAGGAAGCTCAATTTCAGGACAATCTGAGAGTTGAAAAATTTTGAAAAAAAAAATATTGATACAGAAGACTCCCCCCTTGTAAAAAAATCAAAATTTTTGGTCTCAGATTTTCCTGAAAATGGGTTGTTTCCTAGTCAATTTGATGCCGGAGAACACGAAAAAACCATCCATTTCCTCGTATCTCTACGGGAGTAAGTCTCTATATAGACCGGAAGACATTTGACGATTTTTAAATTTAAGGATCACGTGTCCATACAATTTTAAGATATAGTTATAGTCTAGGAGATGTTCTATTTATTGGTGAAAACCTCAAGTCTCTATATAGACCGGAAGAGATTTGACGATTTTTAAATTTAAGAATCACGTGTCCATACAAATTTAAGATATAGTTATAGTCTAGGAGATGTTCAATTAATTGGTGAAAACCGCAAGTCTCTATATAGACCGGAAGAGATTTGACGATTTTTAAATTTAAGGATCACGTATCCATACAAATTTAAGATATAGTTATAGTCTAGGAGATGTTCTATATATTGGTGAAAACCTCAAGTCTCTATATAGACCGGAAGACATTTGACGATTTTTAAATTTAAGGATCACGTGTCCATACAAATTTAAGATATAGTTATAGTCTAGGAGATGTTCTATTTATTGGTGAAAACCGCAAGTCTCTATATAGACCGGAAGAGATTTGACGATTTTTAAATTTAGGGATCACGTGTCCATACAAATTTAAGATAGAGTTTTAAATACATTAAATTAAATTACTACATAACAAACATAACATAACCGTTTTTATCTGCTACCGGATGGGTTTGGTTTTGCTCCGTTTTTATCCGCTACCGGATGGGTTTGGTTTTGCTCCGTTTTTATCCGCTACCGGATGGGTTTGGTTTTGCTCCGTTTTTATCCGCTACCGGATGGGTTTGGTTTTGCTCCGTTTTTATCCGCTACCGGATGGGTTTGGTTTTGCTCCGTTTTTATCCGCTACTGGATGAGTTTGGTTTTGCTCCGTTTTTATCCGCTACTGGATGGGTTTGGTTTTGCTCCGTTTTTATCCGCTACCGGATGGGTTTGGTTTTGCTCCGTTTTTATCCGCTACCGGATGGGTTTGGTTTTGCTCCGTTGTAAAAAAATCAAAATTTTTGGTCTCAGATTTTCCTGAAAATGGGTTGTTTCCTAGTCAATTTGATGCCGGAGAACACGAAAAAACCATCCATTTCGTCGTATCTCTTCGGGAATTGGAATTTTCCGACGAAAAATAGATTTCCTGAAGAAATAGGACAAAATGGAGGGGTTTTTCGTTTTCTCCGGCATGAAATTGACAAGGAAGCTCAATTTCAGGACAATCTGAGTTGAAAAATTTTGAAAAAAAAAATATTGATACAGAAGACTCCCCCCTTGTAAAAAAATCAAAATTTTTGGTCTCAGATTTTCCTGAAAATGGGTTGTTTCCTAGTCAATTTGAAGCCGGAGAACACGAAAAAACCATCCATTTCGTCGTATCTCTACGGGAATTGGAATTTTCCGACGAAAAATAGATTTCCTGAAGAAATAGGACAAAATGGAGGGGTTTTTCGTTTTCTCCGGTATGAAATTGACAAGGAAGCTCAATTTCAGGACAATCTGAGAGTTGAAAAATTTTGAAAAAAAAAATATTGATACAGAAGACTCCCCCCTTGTAAAAAAATCAAAATTTTTGGTCTCAGATTTTCCTGAAAATGGGTTGTTTCCTAGTCAATTTGATGCCGGAGAACACGAAAAAACCATCCATTTCGTCGTATCTCTTCGGGAATTGGAATTTTCCGACGAAAAATAGATTTCCTGAAGAAATAGGACAAAATGGAGGGGTTTTTCGTTTTCTCTGGCATGAAATTGACAAGGAAGCTCAATTTCAGGACAATCTGAGAGTTGAAAAATTTTGAAAAAAAAAATATTGATACAGAAGACTCCCCCCTTGTAAAAAAATCAAAATTTTTGGTCTCAGATTTTCCTGACGATTTTTAAATTTAGGGATCACGTGTCCATACAAGTTTAGGATATAGTTATAGTCTAGGAGATGTTCAATTAATTGGTGAAAACCGCAAGTCTCTATATAGACCGGAAGAGATTTGACGATTTTTAAATTTAAGGATCACGTGTCCATACAAATTTAAGATATAGTTATAGTCTAGGAGATGTTCTATTTATTGGTGAAAACCGCAAGTCTCTATATAGACCGGAAGAGATTTGACGATTTTTAAATTTAGGGATCACGTGTCCATACAAATTTAAGATAGAGTTTTAAATACATTAAATTAAATTACTACATAACAAACATAACATAACCGTTTTTATCCGCTACCGGATGGATTTGGTTTTGCTCCGTTTTTATCAGCTACCGGATGGGTTTGGTTTTGCTCCGTTTTTATCCGCTACCGGATGGGTTTGGTTTTGCTCCGTTTTTATCCGCTACCGGATGGGTTTGGTTTTGCTCCGTTTTTATCCGCTACCGGATGGGTTTGGTTTTGCTCCGTTTTTATCCGCTACTGGATGGGTTTGGTTTTGCTCCGTTTTTATCCGCTACTGGATGGGTTTGGTTTTGCTCCGTTTTTATCCGCTACCGGATGGGTTTGGTTTTGCTCCGTTTTTATCCGCTACCGGATGGGTTTGGTTTTGCTCCGTTGTAAAAAAATCAAAATTTTTGGTCTCAGATTTTCCTGAAAATGGGTTGTTTCCTAGTCAATTTGATGCCGGAGAACACGAAAAAACCATCCATTTCGTCGTATCTCTTCGGGAATTATAATTTTCCGACGAAAAATAGATTTCCTGAAGAAATAGGACAAAATGGAGGGGTTTTTCGTTTTCTCCGGCATGAAATTGACAAGGAAGCTCAATTTCAGGACAATCTGAGTTGAAAAATTTTGAAAAAAAAAATATTGATACAGAAGACTCCCCCCTTGTAAAAAAATCAAAATTTTTGGTCTCAGATTTTCCTGAAAATGGGTTGTTTCCTAGTCAATTTGATGCCGGAGAACACGAAAAACCATCCATTTCGTCGTATCTCTACGGGAATTGGAATTTTCCAACGAAAAATAGATTTCCTGAAGGAATAGGACAAAATGGAGGGGTTTTTCGTTTTCTCCGGTATGAAATTGACAAGGAAGCTCAATTTCAGGACAATCTGAGAGTTGAAAAATTTTGAAAAAAAAAATATTGATACAGAAGACTCCCCCCTTGTAAAAAAATCAAAATTTTTGGTCTCAGATTTTCCTGAAAATGGGTTGTTTCCTAGTCAATTTGATGCCGGAGAACACGAAAAAACCATCCATTTCGTCGTATCTCTACGGGAATTGGAATTTTCCGACGAAAAATAGATTTCCTGAAGAAATAGGACAAAATG
The DNA here is from genome assembly GCA_963971165.1 of Philopedon plagiatum. Classification (NCBI taxonomy): domain Eukaryota; kingdom Metazoa; phylum Arthropoda; class Insecta; order Coleoptera; family Curculionidae; genus Philopedon; species Philopedon plagiatum. The sequence goes on from OZ020195.1 coordinate 12,126,418, forward strand.
GAGGGGTTTTTCGTTTTCTCCGGTATGAAATTGACAAGGAAGCTCAATTTCAGGACAATCTGAGAGTTGAAAAATTTTGAAGAAAAAAATATTGATACAGAAGACTCCCCCCTTGTAAAAAAATCAAAATTTTTGGTCTCAGATTTTCCTGAAAATGGGTTGTTTCCTAGTCAATTTGATGCCGGAGAACACGAAAAAACCATCCATTTCCTCGTATCTCTACGGGAGTAAGTCTCTATATAGACCGGAAGACATTTGACGATTTTTAAATTTAAGGATCACGTGTCCATACAATTTTAAGATATAGTTATAGTCTAGGAGATGTTCTATTTATTGGTGAAAACCTCAAGTCTCTATATAGACCGGAAGAGATTTGACGATTTTTAAATTTAAGAATCACGTGTCCATACAAATTTAAGATATAGTTATAGTCTAGGAGATGTTCAATTAATTGGTGAAAACCGCAAGTCTCTATATAGACCGGAAGAGATTTGACGATTTTTAAATTTAAGGATCACGTATCCATACAAATTTAAGATATAGTTATAGTCTAGGAGATGTTCTATATATTGGTGAAAACCTCAAGTCTCTATATAGACCGGAAGACATTTGACGATTTTTAAATTTAAGGATCACGTGTCCATACAAATTTAAGATATAGTTATAGTCTAGGAGATGTTCTATTTATTGGTGAAAACCGCAAGTCTCTATATAGACCGGAAGAGATTTGACGATTTTTAAATTTAGGGATCACGTGTCCATACAAATTTAAGATAGAGTTTTAAATACATTAAATTAAATTACTACATAACAAACATAACATAACCGTTTTTATCTGCTACCGGATGGGTTTGGTTTTGCTCCGTTTTTATCCGCTACCGGATGGGTTTGGTTTTGCTCCGTTTTTATCCGCTACCGGATGGGTTTGGTTTTGCTCCGTTTTTATCCGCTACCGGATGGGTTTGGTTTTGCTCCGTTTTTATCCGCTACCGGATGGGTTTGGTTTTGCTCCGTTTTTATCCGCTACTGGATGGGTTTGGTTTTGCTCCGTTTTTATCCGCTACTGGATGGGTTTGGTTTTGCTCCGTTTTTATCCGCTACCGGATGGGTTTGGTTTTGCTCCGTTTTTATCCGCTACCGGATGGGTTTGGTTTTGCTCCGTTGTAAAAAAATCAAAATTTTTGGTCTCAGATTTTCCTGAAAATGGGTTGTTTCCTAGTCAATTTGATGCCGGAGAACACGAAAAAACCATCCATTTCGTCGTATCTCTTCGGGAATTGGAATTTTCCGACGAAAAATAGATTTCCTGAAGAAATAGGACAAAATGGAGGGGTTTTTCGTTTTCTCCGGCATGAAATTGACAAGGAAGCTCAATTTCAGGACAATCTGAGTTGAAAAATTTTGAAAAAAAAAATATTGATACAGAAGACTCCCCCCTTGTAAAAAAATCAAAATTTTTGGTCTCAGATTTTCCTGAAAATGGGTTGTTTCCTAGTCAATTTGAAGCCGGAGAACACGAAAAAACCATCCATTTCGTCGTATCTCTACGGGAATTGGAATTTTCCGACGAAAAATAGATTTCCTGAAGAAATAGGACAAAATGGAGGGGTTTTTCGTTTTCTCCGGTATGAAATTGACAAGGAAGCTCAATTTCAGGACAATCTGAGAGTTGAAAAATTTTGAAAAAAAAAATATTGATACAGAAGACTCCCCCCTTGTAAAAAAATCAAAATTTTTGGTCTCAGATTTTCCTGAAAATGGGTTGTTTCCTAGTCAATTTGATGCCGGAGAACACGAAAAAACCATCCATTTCGTCGTATCTCTTCGGGAATTGGAATTTTCCGACGAAAAATAGATTTCCTGAAGAAATAGGACAAAATGGAGGGGTTTTTCGTTTTCTCTGGCATGAAATTGACAAGGAAGCTCAATTTCAGGACAATCTGAGAGTTGAAAAATTTTGAAAAAAAAAATATTGATACAGAAGACTCCCCCCTTGTAAAAAAATCAAAATTTTTGGTCTCAGATTTTCCTGACGATTTTTAAATTTAGGGATCACGTATCCATACAAGTTTAGGATATAGTTATAGTCTAGGAGATGTTCAATTAATTGGTGAAAACCGCAAGTCTCTATATAGACCGGAAGAGATTTGACGATTTTTAAATTTAAGGATCACGTGTCCATACAAATTTAAGATATAGTTATAGTCTAGGAGATGTTCTATTCATTGGTGAAAACCGCAAGTCTCTATATAGACCGGAAGAGATTTGACGATTTTTAAATTTAGGGATCACGTGTCCATACAAATTTAAGATAGAGTTTTAAATACATTAAATTAAATTACTACATAACAAACATAACATAACCGTTTTTATCCGCTACCGGATGGGTTTGGTTTTGCTCCGTTTTTATCCGCTACCGGATGGGTTTGGTTTTGCTCCGTTTTTATCCGCTACCGGATGGGTTTGGTTTTGCTCCGTTTTTATCCGCTACCGGATGGGTTTGGTTTTGCTCCGTTTTTATCCGCTACCGGATGGGTTTGGTTTTGCTCCGTTTTTATCCGCTACTGGATGGGTTTGGTTTTGCTCCGTTTTTATCCGCTACTGGATGGGTTTGGTTTTGCTCCGTTTTTATCCGCTACCGGATGGGTTTGGTTTTGCTCCGTTTTTATCCGCTACCGGATGGGTTTGGTTTTGCTCCGTTGTAAAAAAATCAAAATTTTTGGTCTCAGATTTTCCTGAAAATGGGTTGTTTCCTAGTCAATTTGATGCCGGAGAACACGAAAAAACCATCCATTTCGTCGTATCTCTTCGGGAATTGGAATTTTCCGACGAAAAATAGATTTCCTGAAGAAATAGGACAAAATGGAGGGGTTTTTCGTTTTCTCCGGCATGAAATTGACAAGGAAGCTCAATTTCAGGACAATCTGAGTTGAAAAATTTTGAAAAAAAAAATATTGATACAGAAGACTCCCCCCTTGTAAAAAAATCAAAATTTTTGGTCTCAGATTTTCCTGAAAATGGGTTGTTTCCTAGTCAATTTGATGCCGGAGAACACGAAAAAACCATCCATTTCGTCGTATCTCTACGGGAATTGGAATTTTCCGACGAAAAATAGATTTCCTGAAGAAATAGGACAAAATGGAGGGGTGTTTCGTTTTCTCCGGTATGAAATTGACAAGGAAGCTCAATTTCAGGACAATCTGAGAGTTGAAAAATTTTGAAAAAAAAAATATTGATACAGAAGACTCCCCCCTTGTAAAAAAATCAAAATTTTTGGTCTCAGATTTTCCTGAAAATGGGTTGTTTCCTAGTCAATTTGATGCCGGAGAACACGAAAAAACCATCCATTTCGTCGTATCTCTTCGGGAATTGGAATTTTCCGACGAAAAATAGATTTCCTGAAGAAATAGGACAAAATGGAGGGGTTTCTCGTTTTCTCTGGCATGAAATTAACAAGGAAGCTCAATTTCAGGACAATCTGAGAGTTGAAAAATTTTGAAAAAAAAAATATTGATACAGAAGACTCCCCCCTTGTAAAAAAATCAAAATTTTTGGTCTCAGATTTTCCTGAAAATGGGTTGTTTCCTAGTCAATTTGATGCCGGAGAACAGGAAAAAACCATCCATTTCGTCGTATCTCTACGGGAATTGGAATTTTCCGACGAAAAATAGATTTCCTGAAGAAATAGGACAAAATGGAGGGGTTTTTCGTTTTCTCCGGTATGAAATTGACAAGGAAGCTCAATTTCAGGACAATCTGAGAGTTGAAAAATTTTGAAAAAAAAAATATTGATACAGAAGACTCCCCCCTTGTAAAAAAATCAAAATTTTTGGTCTCAGATTTTCCTGAAAATGGGTTGTTTCCTAGTCAATTTGATGCCGGAGAACACGAAAAAACCATCCATTTCGTCGTATCTCTACGGGAATTGGAATTTTCCAACGAAAAATAGATTTCCTGAAGGAATAGGACAAAATGGAGGGGTTTTTCGTTTTCTCCGGTATGAAATTGACAAGGAAGCTCAATTTCAGGACAATCTGAGAGTTGAAAAATTTTGAAAAAAAAAATATTGATACAGAAGACTCCCCCCTTGTAAAAAAATCAAAATTTTTGGTCTCAGATTTTCCTGAAAATGGGTTGTTTCCTAGTCAATTTGATGCCGGAGAACACGAAAAAACCATCCATTTCGTCGTATCTCTACGGGAATTGGAATTTTCCGACGAAAAATAGATTTCCTGAAGAAATAGGACAAAATGGAGGGGTTTTTCGTTTTCTCCGGTATGAAATTGACAAGGAAGCTCAATTTCAGGACAATCTGAGAGTTGAAAAATTTTGAAAAAAAAAATATTGATACAGAAGACTCCCCCCTTGTAAAAAAATCAAAATTTTTGGTCTCAGATTTTCCTGAAAATGGGTTGTTTCCTAGTCAATTTGATGCCGGAGAACACGAAAAAACCATCCATTTCGTCGTATCTCTACGGGAATTGGAATTTTCCGACGAAAAATAGATTTCCTGAAGAAATAGGACAAAATGGAGGGGTTTTTCGTTTTCTCCGGTATGAAATTGACAAGGAAGCTCAATTTCAGGACAATCTGAGAGTTGAAAAATTTTGAAAAAAAAAATATTGATACAGAAGACTCCCCCCTTGTAAAAAAATCAAAATTTTTGGTCTCAGATTTTCCTGACGATTTTTAAATTTAGGGATCACGTGTCCATACAAGTTTAAGATATAGTTATAGTCTAGGAGATGTTCAATTAATTGGTGAAAACCGCAAGTCTCTATATAGACCGGAAGAGATTTGACGATTTTTAAATTTAAGAATCACGTGTCCATACAAATTTAAGATATAGTTATAGTCTAGGAGATGTTCTATTCATTGGTGAAAACCGCAAGTCTCTATATAGACCGGAAGAGATTTGACGATTTTTAAATTTAGGGATCACGTGTCCATACAAATTTAAGATAGAGTTTTAAATACATTAAATTAAATTACTACATAACAAACATAACATAACCGTTTTTATCCGCTACCGGATGGGTTTGGTTTTGCTCCGTTTTTATCCGCTACCGGATGGGTTTGGTTTTGCTCCGTTTTTATCCGCTACCGGATGGGTTTGGTTTTGCTCCGTTTTTATCCGCTACCGGATGGGTTTGGTTTTGCTCCGTTTTTATCCGCTACCGGATGGGTTTGGTTTTGCTCCGTTTTTATCCGCTACTGGATGGGTTTGGTTTTGCTCCGTTTTTATCCGCTACTGGATGGGTTTGGTTTTGCTCCGTTTTTATCCGCTACCGGATGGGTTTGGTTTTGCTCCGTTTTTATCCGCTACCGGATGGGTTTGGTTTTGCTCCGTTGTAAAAAAATCAAAATTTTTGGTCTCAGATTTTCCTGAAAATGGGTTGTTTCCTAGTCAATTTGATGCCGGAGAATACGAAAAAACCATCCATTTCGTCGTATCTCTTCGGGAATTGGAATTTTCCGACGAAAAATAGATTTCCTGAAGAAATAGGACAAAATGGAGGGGTTTTTCGTTTTCTCCGGCATGAAATTGACAAGGAAGCTCAATTTCAGGACAATCTGAGTTGAAAAATTTTGAAAAAAAAAATATTGATACAGAAGACTCCCCCCTCGTAAAAAAATCAAAATTTTTGGTCTCAGATTTTCCTGAAAATGGGTTGTTTCCTAGTCAATTTGATGCCGGAGAACACGAAAAAACCATCCATTTCGTCGTATCTCTACGGGAATTGGAATTTTCCGACGAAAAATAGATTTCCTGAAGAAATAGGACAAAATGGAGGGGTGTTTCGTTTTCTCCGGTATGAAATTGACAAGGAAGCTCAATTTCAGGACAATCTGAGAGTTGAAAAATTTTGAAAAAAAAAATATTGATACAGAAGACTCCCCCCTTGTAAAAAAATCAAAATTTTTGGTCTCAGATTTTCCTGAAAATGGGTTGTTTCCTAGTCAATTTGATGCCGGAGAACACGAAAAAACCATCCATTTCGTCGTATCTCTTCGGGAATTGGAATTTTCCGACGAAAAATAGATTTCCTGAAGAAATAGGACAAAATGGAGGGGTTTCTCGTTTTCTCTGGCATGAAATTGACAAGGAAGCTCAATTTCAGGACAATCTGAGAGTTGAAAAATTTTGAAAAAAAAAATATTGATACAGAAGACTCCCCCCTTGTAAAAAAATCAAAATTTTTGGTCTCAGATTTTCCTGAAAATGGGTTGTTTCCTAGTCAATTTGATGCCGGAGAACAGGAAAAAACCATCCATTTCGTCGTATCTCTACGGGAATTGGAATTTTCCGACGAAAAATAGATTTCCTGAAGAAATAGGACAAAATGGAGGGGTTTTTCGTTTTCTCCGGTATGAAATTGACAAGGAAGCTCAATTTCAGGACAATCTGAGAGTTGAAAAATTTTGAAAAAAAAAATATTGATACAGAAGACTCCCCCCTTGTAAAAAAATCAAAATTTTTGGTCTCAGATTTTCCTGAAAATGGGTTGTTTCCTAGTCAATTTGATGCCGGAGAACACGAAAAAACCATCCATTTCGTCGTATCTCTACGGGAATTGGAATTTTCCAACGAAAAATAGATTTCCTGAAGGAATAGGACAAAATGGAGGGGTTTTTCGTTTTCTCCGGTATGAAATTGACAAGGAAGCTCAATTTCAGGACAATCTGAGAGTTGAAAAATTTTGAAAAAAAAAATATTGATACAGAAGACTCCCCCCTTGTAAAAAAATCAAAATTTTTGGTCTCAGATTTTCCTGAAAATGGGTTGTTTCCTAGTCAATTTGATGCCGGAGAACACGAAAAAACCATCCATTTCGTCGTATCTCTACGGGAATTGGAATTTTCCGACGAAAATTAGATTTCCTGAAGAAATAGGACAAAATGGAGGGGTTTTTCGTTTTCTCCGGTATGAAATTGACAAGGAAGCTCAATTTCAGGACAATCTGAGAGTTGAAAAATTTTGAAAAAAAAAATATTGATACAGAAGACTCCCCCCTTGTAAAAAAATCAAAATTTTTGGTCTCAGATTTTCCTGAAAATGGGTTGTTTCCTAGTCAATTTGATGCCGGAGAACACGAAAAAACCATCCATTTCGTCGTATCTCTACGGGAATTGGAATTTTCCGACGAAAAATAGATTTCCTGAAGAAATAGGACAAAATGGAGGGGTTTTTCGTTTTCTCCGGTATGAAATTGACAAGGAAGCTCAATTTCAGGACAATCTGAGAGTTGAAAAATTTTGAAAAAAAAAATATTGATACAGAAGACTCCCCCCTTGTAAAAAAATCAAAATTTTTGGTCTCAGATTTTCCTGACGATTTTTAAATTTAGGGATCACGTGTCCATACAAGTTTAAGATATAGTTATAGTCTAGGAGATGTTCTATTTATTGGTGAAAACCTCAAGTCTCTATATAGACCGGAAGAGATTTGACGATTTTTAAATTTAAGAATCACGTGTCCATACAAATTTAAGATATAGTTATAGTCTAGGAGATGTTCAATTAATTGGTGAAAACCGCAAGTCTCTATATAGACCGGAAGAGATTTGACGATTTTTAAATTTAAGGATCACGTATCCATACAAATTTAAGATATAGTTATAGTCTAGGAGATGTTCTATTTATTGGTGAAAACCTCAAGTCTCTATATAGACCGGAAGACATTTGACGATTTTTAAATTTAAGGATCACGTGTCCATACAAATTTAAGATATAGTTATAGTCTAGGAGATGTTCTATTTATTGGTGAAAACCGCAAGTCTCTATATAGACCTTAAGAGATTTGACGATTTTTAAATTTAGGGATCACGTGTCCATACAAATTTAAGATAGAGTTTTAAATACATTAAATTAAATTACTACATAACAAACATAACATAACCGTTTTTATCCGCTACCGGATGGGTTTGGTTTTGCTCCGTTTTTATCCGCTACCGGATGGGTTTGGTTTTGCTCCGTTTTTATCCGCTACCGGATGGGTTTGGTTTTGCTCCGTTTTTATCCGCTACCGGATGGGTTTGGTTTTGCTCCGTTTTTATCCGCTACCGGATGGGTTTGGTTTTGCTCCGTTTTTATCCGCTACTGGATGGGTTTGGTTTTGCTCCGTTTTTATCCGCTACTGGATGGGTTTGGTTTTGCTCCGTTTTTATCCGCTACCGGATGGGTTTGGTTTTGCTCCGTTTTTATCCGCTACCGGATGGGTTTGGTTTTGCTCCGTTGTAAAAAAATCAAAATTTTTGGTCTCAGATTTTCCTGAAAATGGGTTGTTTCCTAGTCAATTTGATGCCGGAGAACACGAAAAAACCATCCATTTCGTCGTATCTCTTCGGGAATTGGAATTTTCCGACGAAAAATAGATTTCCTGAAGAAATAGGACAAAATGGAGGGGTTTTTCGTTTTCTCCGGCATGAAATTGACAAGGAAGCTCAATTTCAGGACAATCTGAGTTGAAAAATTTTGAAAAAAAAAATATTGATACAGAAGACTCCCCCCTTGTAAAAAAATCAAAATTTTTGGTCTCAGATTTTCCTGAAAATGGGTTGTTTCCTAGTCAATTTGATGCCGGAGAACACGAAAAAACCATCCATTTCGTCGTATCTCTACGGGAATTGGAATTTTCCGACGAAAAATAGATTTCCTGAAGAAATAGGACAAAATGGAGGGGTTTTTCGTTTTCTCCGGTATGAAATTGACAAGGAAGCTCAATTTCAGGACAATCTGAGAGTTGAAAAATTTTGAAAAAAAAAATATTGATACAGAAGACTCCCCCCTTGTAAAAAAATCAAAATTTTTGGTCTCAGATTTTCCTGACGATTTTTAAATTTAGGGATCACGTGTCCATACAAGTTTAAGATATAGTTATAGTCTAGGAGATGTTCTATTTATTGGTGAAAACCTCAAGTCTCTATATAGACCGGAAGAGATTTGACGATTTTTAAATTTAAGAAGCACGTGTCCATACAAATTTAAGATATAGTTATAGTCTAGGAGATGTTCAATTAATTGGTGAAAACCGCAAGTCTCTATATAGACCGGAAGAGATTTGACGATTTTTAAATTTAAGGATCACGTATCCACACAAATTTAAGATATAGTTATAGTCTAGGAGATGTTCAATTAATTGGTCAAAACCGCAAGTCTCTATATAGACCGGAAGAGATTTGACGATTTTTAAATTTAAGGATCACGTATCCATACAAATTTAAGATATAGTTATAGTCTAGGAGATGTTCTATTTATTGGTGAAAACCTCAAGTCTCTATATAGACCGGAAGACATTTGACGATTTTTAAATTTAAGGATCACGTGTCCATACAAATTTAAGATATAGTTATAGTCTAGGAGATGTTCTATTTCTTGGTGAAAACCGCAAGTCTCTATATAGACCGGAAGATATTTGACGATTTTTAAATTTAGGGATCACGTGTCCATACAAGTTTAGGATATAGTTATAGTCTAGGAGATGTTCAATTAATTGGTGAAAACCGCAAGTCTCTATATAGACCGGAAGAGATTTGACGATTTTTAAATTTAAGGATCACGTGTCCATACAAATTTAAGATATAGTTATAGTCTAGGAGATGTTCTATTTATCGGTGAAAACCGCAAGTCTCTATATAGACCGGAAGAGATTTGACGATTTTTAAATTTAGGGATCACGTGTCCATACAAATTTAAGATAGAGTTTTAAATACATTAAATTAAATTACTACATAACAAACATAACATAACCGTTTTTATCCGCTACCGGATGGGTTTGGTTTTGCTCCGTTTTTATCCGCTACCGGATGGGTTTGGTTTTGCTCCGTTTTTATCCGCTACTGGATGGGTTTGGTTTTGCTCCGTTTTTATCCGCTACCGGATGGGTTTGGTTTTGCTCCGTTTTTATCCGCTACCGGATGGGTTTGGTTTTGCTCCGTTGTAAAAAAATCAAAATTTTTGGTCTCAGATTTTCCTGAAAATGGGTTGTTTCCTAGTCAATTTGATGCCGGAGAACACGAAAAAACCATCCATTTCGTCGTATCTCTTCGGGAATTGGAATTTTCCGACGAAAAATAGATTTCCTGAAGAAATAGGACAAAATGGAGGGGTTTTTCGTTTTCTCCGGCATGAAATTGACAAGGAAGCTCAATTTCAGGACAATCTGAGTTGAAAAATTTTGAAAAAAAAAATATTGATACAGAAGACTCCCCCCTTGTAAAAAAATCAAAATTTTTGGTCTCAGATTTTCCTGAAAATGGGTTGTTTCCTAGTCAATTTGATGCCGGAGAACACGAAAAAACCATCCATTTCGTCGTATCTCTACGGGAATTGGAATTTTCCGACGAAAAATAGATTTCCTGAAGAAATAGGACAAAATGGAGGGGTTTTTCGTTTTCTCCGGTATGAAATTGACAAGGAAGCTCAATTTCAGGACAATCTGAGAGTTGAAAAATTTTGAAAAAAAAAATATTGATACAGAAGACTCCCCCTTGTAAAAAAATCAAAATTTTTGGTCTCAGATTTTCCTGACGATTTTTAAATTTAGGGATCACGTGTCCATACAAGTTTAAGATATAGTTATAGTCTAGGAGATGTTCTATTTATTGGTGAAAACCTCAAGTCTCTATATAGACCGGAAGAGATTTGACGATTTTTAAATTTAAGAATCACGTGTCCATACAAATTTAAGATATAGTTATAGTCTAGGAGATGTTCAATTAATTGGTGAAAACCGCAAGTCTCTATATAGACCGGAAGAGATTTGACGATTTTTAAATTTAAGGATCACGTATCCACACAAATTTAAGATATAGTTATAGTCTAGGAGATGTTCAATTAATTGGTCAAAACCGCAAGTCTCTATATAGACCGGAAGAGATTTGACGATTTTTAAATTTAAGGATCACGTATCCATACAAATTTAAGATATAGTTATAGTCTAGGAGATGTTCTATTTATTGGTGAAAACCTCAAGTCTCTATATAGACCGGAAGACATTTGACGATTTTTAAATTTAAGGATCACGTATCCATACAAATTTAAGATATAGTTATAGTCTAGGAGATGTTCTATTTATTGGTGAAAACCTCAAGTCTCTATATAGACCGGAAGACATTTGACGATTTTTAAATTTAAGGATCACGTGTCCATACAAATTTAAGATATAGTTATAGTCTAGGAGATGTTCTATTTCTTGGTGAAAACCGCAAGTCTCTATATAGACCGGAAGATATTTGACGATTTTTAAATTTAGGGATCACGTGTCCATACAAGTTTAGGATATAGTTATAGTCTAGGAGATGTTCAATTAATTGGTGAAAACCGCAAGTCTCTATATAGACCGGAAGAGATTTGACGATTTTTAAATTTAGGGATCACGTGTCCATACAAATTTAAGATAGAGTTTTAAATACATTAAATTAAATTACTACATAACAAACATAACATAACCGTTTTTATCCGCTACCGGATGGGTTTGGTTTTGCTCCGTTTTTATCCGCTACCGGATGGGTTTGGTTTTGCTCCGTTTTTATCCGCTACCGGATGGGTTTGGTTTTGCTCCGTTTTTATCCGCTACTGGATGGGTTTGGTTTTGCTCCGTTTTTATCCGCTACTGGATGGGTTTGGTTTTGCTCCGTTTTTATCCGCTACCGGATGGGTTTGGTTTTGCTCCGTTTTTATCCGCTACCGGATGGGTTTGGTTTTGCTCCGTTGTAAAAAAATCAAAATTTTTGGTCTCAGATTTTCCTGAAAATGGGTTGTTTCCTAGTCAATTTGATGCCGGAGAACACGAAAAAACCATCCATTTCGTCGTATCTCTTCGGGAATTGGAATTTTCCGACGAAAAATAGATTTCCTGAAGAAATAGGACAAAATGGAGGGGTTTTTCGTTTTCTCCGGCATGAAATTGACAAGGAAGCTCAATTTCAGGACAATCTGAGTTGAAAAATTTTGAAAAAAAAAATATTGATACAGAAGACTCCCCCCTTGTAAAAAAATCAAAATTTTTGGTCTCAGATTTTCCTGAAAATGGGTTGTTTCCTAGTCAATTTGATGCCGGAGAACACGAAAAAACCATCCATTTCGTCGTATCTCTACGGGAATTGGAATTTTCCGACGAAAAATAGATTTCCTGAAGAAATAGGACAAAATGGAGGGGTTTTTCGTTTTCTCCGGTATGAAATTGACAAGGAAGCTCAATTTCAGGACAATCTGAGAGTTGAAAAATTTTGAAAAAAAAAATATTGATACAGAAGACTCCCCCCTTGTAAAAAAATCAAAATTTTTGGTCTCAGATTTTCCTGACGATTTTTAAATTTAGGGATCACGTGTCCATACAAGTTTAAGATATAGTTATAGTCTAGGAGATGTTCTATTTATTGGTGAAAACCTCAAGTCTCTATATAGACCGGAAGAGATTTGACGATTTTTAAATTTAAGAATCACGTGTCCATACAAATTTAAGATATAGTTATAGTCTAGGAGATGTTCAATTAATTGGTGAAAACCGCAAGTCTCTATATAGACCGGAAGAGATTTGACGATTTTTAAATTTAAGGATCACGTATCCACACAAATTTAAGATATAGTTATAGTCTAGGAGATGTTCAATTAATTGGTCAAAACCGCAAGTCTCTATATAGACCGGAAGAGATTTGACGATTTTTAAATTTAAGGATCACGTATCCATACAAATTTAAGATATAGTTATAGTCTAGGAGATGTTCTATTTATTGGTGAAAACCTCAAGTCTCTATATAGACCGGAAGACATTTGACGATTTTTAAATTTAAGGATCACGTATCCATACAAATTTAAGATATAGTTATAGTCTAGGAGATGTTCTATTTATTGGTGAAAACCTCAAGTCTCTATATAGACCGGAAGACATTTGACGATTTTTAAATTTAAGGATCACGTGTCCATACAAATTTAAGATATAGTTATAGTCTAGGAGATGTTCTATTTCTTGGTGAAAACCGCAAGTCTCTATATAGACCGGAAGATATTTGACGATTTTTAAATTTAGGGATCACGTGTCCATACAAGTTTAGGATATAGTTATAGTCTAGGAGATGTTCAATTAATTGGTGAAAACCGCAAGTCTCTATATAGACCGGAAGAGATTTGACGATTTTTAAATTTAAGGATCACGTGTCCATACAAATTTAAGATATAGTTATAGTCTAGGAGATGTTCTATTTATCGGTGAAAACCGCAAGTCTCTATATAGACCGGAAGAGATTTGACGATTTTTAAATTTAGGGATCACGTGTCCATACAAATTTAAGATAGAGTTTTAAATACATTAAATTAAATTACTACATAACAAACATAACATAACCGTTTTTATCCGCTACCGGATGGGTTTGGTTTTGCTCCGTTTTTATCCGCTACCGGATGGGTTTGGTTTTGCTCCGTTTTTATCCGCTACCGGATGGGTTTGGTTTTGCTCCGTTTTTATCCGCTACTGGATGGGTTTGGTTTTGCTCCGTTTTTATCCGCTACTGGATGGGTTTGGTTTTGCTCCGTTTTTATCCGCTACCGGATGGGTTTGGTTTTGCTCCGTTTTTATCCGCTACCGGATGGGTTTGGTTTTGCTCCGTTGTAAAAAAATCAAAATTTTTGGTCTCAGATTTTCCTGAAAATGGGTTGTTTCCTAGTCAATTTGATGCCGGAGAACACGAAAAAACCATCCATTTCGTCGTATCTCTACGGGAATTGGAATTTTCCGACGAAAAATAGATTTCCTGAAGAAATAGGACAAAATGGAGGGGTTTTTCGTTTTCTCCGGTATGAAATTGACAAGGAAGCTCAATTTCAGGACAATCTGAGAGTTGAAAAATTTTGAAAAAAAAAATATTGATACAGAAGACTCCCCCCTTGTAAAAAAATCAAAATTTTTGGTCTCAGATTTTCCTGAAAATGGGTTGTTTCCTAGTCAATTTGATGCCGGAGAACACGAAAAAACCATCCATTTCGTCGTATCTCTACGGGAATTGGAATTTTCCAACGAAAAATAGATTTCCTGAAGGAATAGGACAAAATGGAGGGGTTTTTCGTTTTCTCCGGTATGAAATTGACAAGGAAGCTCAATTTCAGGACAATCTGAGAGTTGAAAAATTTTGAAAAAAAAAATATTGATACAGAAGACTCCCCCCTTGTAAAAAAATCAAAATTTTTGGTCTCAGATTTTCCTGAAAATGGGTTGTTTCCTAGTCAATTTGATGCCGGAGAACACGAAAAAATCATCCATTTCGTCGTATCTCTACGGGAGTAAGTCTCTATATAGACCGGAAGACATTTGACGATTTTTAAATTTAAGGATCACGTATCCATACAAATTTAAGATATAGTTATAGTCTAGGAGATGTTCAATTAATTGGTCAAAACCGCAAGTCTCTATATAGACCGGAAGAGATTTGACGATTTTTAAATTTAAGGATCTCGTATCCATACAAATTTAAGATATAGTTATAGTCTAGGAGATGTTCTATTTATTGGTGAAAACCTCAAGTCTCTATATAGACCGGAAGACATTTGACGATTTTTAAATTTAAGGATCACGTATCCGTACAAATTTAAGATATAGTTATAGTCTAGGAGATGTTCTATTTCTTGGTGAAAACCGCAAGTCTCTATATAGACCGGAAGAGATTTGACGATTTTTAAATTTAGGGATCACGTGTCCATACAAGTTTAGGATATAGTTATAGTCTAGGAGATGTTCAATTAATTGGTGAAAACCGCAAGTCTCTATATAGACCGGAAGAGATTTGACGATTTTTAAATTTAAGGATCACGTGTCCATACAAATTTAAGATATAGTTATAGTCTAGATGTTCTATTTATTGGTGAAAACCGCAAGTCTCTATATAGACCGGAAGAGATTTGACGATTTATAAATTTAGGGATCACGTGTCCATACAAGTTTAGGATATAGTTATAGTCTAGGAGATGTTCTATTTATTGGTGAAAACCGCAAGTCTCTATATAGACCGGAAGAGATTTGACGATTTTTAAATTTAGGGATCACGTGTCCATACAAATTTAAGATAGAGTTTTAAATACATTAAATTAAATTACTACATAACAAACATAACATAACCGTTTTTATCCGCTACCGGATGGGTTTGGTTTTGCTCCGTTTTTATCCGCTACCGGATGGGTTTGGTTTTGCTCCGTTTTTATCCGCTACCGGATGGGTTTGGTTTTGCTCCGTTTTTATCCGCTACTGGATGGGTTTGGTTTTGCTCCGTTTTTATCCGCTACTGGATGGGTTTGGTTTTGCTCCGTTTTTATCCGCTACCGGATGGGTTTGGTTTTGCTCCGTTTTTATCCGCTACCGGATGGGTTTGGTTTTGCTCCGTTGTAAAAAAATCAAAATTTTTGGTCTCAGAGTTTCCTGAAAATGGGTTGTTTCCTAGTCAATTTGATGCCGGAGAACACGAAAAAACCATCCATTTCGTCGTATCTCTACGGGAATTGGAATTTTCCGACGAAAAATAGATTTCCTGAAGAAATAGGACAAAATGGAGGGGTTTTTCGTTTTCTCCGGTATGAAATTGACAAGGAAGCTCAATTTCAGGACAATCTGAGAGTTGAAAAATTTTGAAAAAAAAAATATTGATACAGAAGACTCCCCCCTTGTAAAAAAATCAAAATTTTTGGTCTCAGATTTTCCTGAAAATGGGTTGTTTCCTAGTCAATTTGATGCCGGAGAACACGAAAAAACCATCCATTTCGTCGTATCTCTACGGGAATTGGAATTTTCCAACGAAAAATAGATTTCCTGAAGGAATAGGACAAAATGGAGGGGTTTTTCGTTTTCTCCGGTATGAAATTGACAAGGAAGCTCAATTTCAGGACAATCTGAGAGTTGAAAAATTTTGAAAAAAAAAAATATTGATACAGAAGACTCCCCCCTTGTAAAAAAATCAAAATTTTTGGTCTCAGATTTTCCTGAAAATGGGTTGTTTCCTAGTCAATTTGATGCCGGAGAACACGAAAAAACCATCCATTTCGTCGTATCTCTACGGGAGTAAGTCTCTATATAGACCGGAAGACATTTGACGATTTTTAAATTTAAGGATCACGTGTCCATACAATTTTAAGATATAGTTATAGGGATCCCGTCATTTGGCCGAATGTCAATTGGTCGAAAGTCAATTGGCCGAAGTCAATTAGTCGAATACGTCAATTCGCCGAAAGATAACAGGCCGAATACGTCAATTGGCCGAACACGTCAACTGGCCGAAGACGTCAATTGGCCGATATATATATATATATATTTTTTCTTACATATTACTTAAAAATTATTTTTTGTTTTTATGTTTTGGTTAGTTTTGGTTTGGTTTTACCGATACACTTACAGGTTAGTTCAGGTTACTTCAGGTTAGTTCAGGTTAGTATTATGTATTTAGCCAAATTATGTACTAAACCTACTACTCACTTCTTGTCCTATTTGGTCAGTTGACGTATTTGGTCAATAGACTTATTCGGCCAATTGACGTATTCGGCCAATTGACGTATTCGGCCAATTGACTTATTCGGCCAATTGACGTATTCGGCCAATTGACGTATTCGGCCAATTGACGTATTCGGTCAATTGACGTATTCGGCCAATTGATCTTCGGCCAACTGACTTCGGCCAATTGACTCTCGGCCAATTGACTTTCGGCCAATTGACGTAGACCCATAGTTATAGTCTAGGAGATGTTCTATTTATTGGTGAAAACCGCAAGTCTCTATATAGACCGGAAGAGATTTGACGATTTTTAAATTTAAGGATCACGTGTCCATACAAATTTAAGATATAGTTATAGTCTAGGAGATGTTCAATTAATTGGTCAAAACCGCAAGTCTCTATATAGACCGGAAGAGATTTGACGATTTTTAAATTTAAGGATCTCGTATCCATACAAATTTAAGATATAGTTATAGTCTAGGAGATGTTCTATTTATTGGTGAAAACCTCAAGTCTCTATATAGACCGGAAGACATTTGACGATTTTTAAATTTAAGGATCACGTATCCATACAAATTTAAGATATAGTTATAGTCTAGGAGATGTTCAATTAATTGGTCAAAACCGCAAGTCTCTATATAGACCGGAAGAGATTTGACGATTTTTAAATTTAAGGATCTCGTATCCATACAAATTTAAGATATAGTTATAGTCTAGGAGATGTTCTATTTATTGGTGAAAACCTCAAGTCTCTATATAGACCGGAAGACATTTGACGATTTTTAAATTTAAGGATCACGTATCCATACAAATTTAAGATATAGTTATAGTCTAGGAGATGTTCTATTTCTTGGTGAAAACCGCAAGTCTCTATATAGACCGGAAGAGATTTGACGATTTTTAAATTTAGGGATCACGTGTCCATACAAGTTTAGGATATAGTTATAGTCTAGGAGATGTTCAATTAATTGGTGAAAACCGCAAGTCTCTATATAGACCGGAAGAGATTTGACGATTTTTAAATTTAAGGATCACGTGTCCATACAAATTTAAGATATAGTTATAGTCTAGGAGATGTTCTATTTATTGGTGAAAACCGCAAGTCTCTATATAGACCGGAAGAGATTTGACGATTTATAAATTTAGGGATCACGTGTCCATACAAGTTTAGGATATAGTTATAGTCTAGGAGATGTTCTATTTATTGGTGAAAACCGCAAGTCTCTATATAGACCGGAAGAGATTTGACGATTTTTAAATTTAGGGATCACGTGTCCATACAAATTTAAGATAGAGTTTTAAATACATTAAATTAAATTACTACATAACAAACATAACATAACCGTTTTTATCCGCTACCGGATGGGTTTGGTTTTGCTCCGTTTTTATCCGCTACCGGATGGGTTTGGTTTTGCTCCGTTTTTATCCGCTACCGGATGGGTTTGGCTTTGCTCCGTTTTTATCCGCTACTGGATGGGTTTGGTTTTGCTCCGTTTTTATCCGCTACTGGATGGGTTTGGTTTTGCTCCGTTTTTATCCGCTACCGGATGGGTTTGGTTTTGCTCCGTTTTTATCCGCTACCGGATGGGTTTGGTTTTGCTCCGTTGTAAAAAAATCAAAATTTTTGGTCTCAGATTTTCCTGAAAATGGGTTGTTTCCTAGTCAATTTGATGCCGGAGAACACGAAAAAACCATCCATTTCGTCGTATCTCTACGGGAATTGGAATTTTCCGACGAAAAATAGATTTCCTGAAGAAATAGGACAAAATGGAGGGGTTTTTCGTTTTCTCCGGTATGAAATTGACAAGGAAGCTCAATTTCAGGACAATCTGAGAGTTGAAAAATTTTGAAAAAAAAAAATATTGATACAGAAGACTCCCCCCTTGTAAAAAAATCAAAATTTTTGGTCTCAGATTTTCCTGAAAATGGGTTGTTTCCTAGTCAATTTGATGCCGGAGAACACGAAAAAACCATCCATTTCGTCGTATCTCTACGGGAGTAAGTCTCTATATAGACCGGAAGACATTTGACGATTTTTAAATTTAAGGATCACGTGTCCATACAATTTTAAGATATAGTTATAGTCTAGGAGATGTTCTATTTATTGGTGAAAACCGCAAGTCTCTATATAGACCGGAAGAGATTTGACGATTTTTAAATTTAAGAATCACGTGTCCATACAAATTTAAGATATAGTTATAGTCTAGATGTTCAATTAATTGGTGAAAACCGCAAGTCTCTATATAGACCGGAAGAGATTTGACGATTTTTAAATTTAAGGATCACGTATCCACACAAATTTAAGATATAGTTATAGTCTAGGAGATGTTCAATTAATTGGTCAAAACCGCAAGTCTCTATATAGACCGGAAGAGATTTGACGATTTTTAAATTTAAGGATCACGTATCCATACAAATTTAAGATATAGTTATAGTCTAGGAGATGTTCTATTTATTGGTGAAAACCTCAAGTCTCTATATAGACCGGAAGACATTTGACGATTTTTAAATTTAAGGATCACGTATCCATACAAATTTAAGATATAGTTATAGTCTAGGAGATGTTCTATTTATTGGTGAAAACCTCAAGTCTCTATATAGACCGGAAGACATTTGACGATTTTTAAATTTAAGGATCACGTGTCCATACAAATTTAAGATATAGTTATAGTCTAGGAGATGTTCAATTAATTGGTCAAAACCGCAAGTCTCTATATAGACCGGAAGAGATTTGACGATTTTTAAATTTAAGGATCTCGTATCCATACAAATTTAAGATATAGTTATAGTCTAGGAGATGTTCTATTTATTGGTGAAAACCTCAAGTCTCTATATAGACCGGAAGACATTTGACGATTTTTAAATTTAAGGATCACGTATACATACAAATTTAAGATATAGTTATAGTCTAGGAGATGTTCTATTTATTGGTGAAAACCTCAAGTCTCTATATAGACCGGAAGACATTTGACGATTTTTAAATTTAAGGATCACGTGTCCATACAAATTTAAGATATAGTTATAGTCTAGATGTTCTATTTCTTGGTGAAAACCGCAAGTCTCTATATAGACCGGAAGAGATTTGACGATTTTTAAATTTAGGGATCAAGTGTCCATACAAGTTTAGGATATAGTTATAGTCTAGGAGATGTTCAATTAATTGGTGAAAACCGCAAGTCTCTATATAGACCGGAAGAGATTTGAGGATTTTTAAATTTAAGGATCACGTGTCCATACAAATTTAAGATATAGTTATAGTCTAGGAGATGTTCTATTTATTGGTGAAAACCGCAAGTCTCTATATAGACCGGAAGAGATTTGACGATTTATAAATTTAGGGATCACGTGTCCATACAAGTTTAGGATATAGTTATAGTCTAGGAGATGTTCTATTTATTGGTGAAAACCGCAAGTCTCTATATAGACCGGAAGAGATTTGACGATTTTTAAATTTAGGGATCACGTGTCCATACAAATTTAAGATAGAGTTTTAAATACATTAAATTAAATTACTACATAACAAACATAACATAACCGTTTTTATCCGCTACCGGATGGGTTTGGTTTTGCTCCGTTTTTATCCGCTACCGGATGGGTTTGGTTTTGCTCCGTTTTTATCCGCTACCGGATGGGTTTGGTTTTGCTCCGTTTTTATCCGCTACTGGATGGGTTTGGTTTTGCTCCGTTTTTATCCGCTACTGGATGGGTTTGGTTTTGCTCCGTTTTTATCCGCTACCGGATGGGTTTGGTTTTGCTCCGTTTTTATCCGCTACCGGATGGGTTTGGTTTTGCTCCGTTGTAAAAAAATCAAAATTTTTGGTCTCAGATTTTCCTGAAAATGGGTTGTTTCCTAGTCAATTTGATGCCGGAGAACACGAAAAAACCATCCATTTCGTCGTATCTCTACGGGAATTGGAATTTTCCGACGAAAAATAGATTTCCTGAAGAAATAGGACAAAATGGAGGGGTTTTTCGTTTTCTCCGGTATGAAATTGACAAGGAAGCTCAATTTCAGGACAATCTGAGAGTTGAAAAATTTTGAAAAAAAAAATATTGATACAGAAGACTCCCCCCTTGTAAAAAAATCAAAATTTTTGGTCTCAGATTTTCCTGAAAATGGGTTGTTTCCTAGTCAATTTGATGCCGGAGAACACGAAAAAACCATCCATTTCGTCGTATCTCTACGGGAATTGGAATTTTCCAACGAAAAATAGATTTCCTGAAGGAATAGGACAAAATGGAGGGGTTTTTCGTTTTCTCCGGTATGAAATTGACAAGGAAGCTCAATTTCAGGAGAATCTGAGAGTTGAAAAATTTTGAAAAAAAAAATATTGATACAGAAGACTCCCCCCTTGTAAAAAAATCAAAATTTTTGGTCTCAGATTTTCCTGAAAATGGGTTGTTTCCTAGTCAATTTGATGCCGGAGAACACGAAAAAACCATCCATTTCGTCGTATCTCTACGGGAGTAAGTCTCTATATAGACCGGAAGACATTTGACGATTTTTAAATTTAAGGATCACGTGTCCATACAATTTTAAGATATAGTTATAGTCTAGGAGATGTTCTATTTATTGGTGAAAACCGCAAGTCTCTATATAGACCGGAAGAGATTTGACGATTTTTAAATTTAAGAATCACGTGTCCATACAAATTTAAGATATAGTTATAGTCTAGGAGATGTTCAATTAATTAGTGAAAACCGCAAGTCTCTATATAGACCGGAAGAGATTTGACGATTTTTAAATTTAAGGATCACGTATCCACACAAATTTAAGATATAGTTATAGTCTAGGAGATGTTCAATTAATTGGTCAAAACCGCAAGTCTCTATATAGACCGGAAGAGATTTGACGATTTTTAAATTTAAGGATCACGTATCCATACAAATTTAAGATATAGTTATAGTCTAGGAGATGTTCTATTTATTGGTGAAAACCTCAAGTCTCTATATAGACCGGAAGACATTTGACGATTTTTAAATTTAAGGATCACGTATCCATACAAATTTAAGATATAGTTATAGTCTAGGAGATGTTCTATTTATTGGTGAAAACCTCAAGTCTCTATATAGACCGGAAGACATTTGACGATTTTTAAATTTAAGGATCACGTGTCCATACAAATTTAAGATATAGTTATAGTCTAGGAGATGTTCTATTTCTTGGTGAAAACCGCAAGTCTCTATATAGACCGGAAGAGATTTGACGATTTTTAAATTTAGGGATCACGTGTCCATACAAGTTTAGGATATAGTTATAGTCTAGGAGATGTTCAATTAATTGGTGAAAACCGCAAGTCTCTATATAGACCGGAAGAGATTTGACGATTTTTAAATTTAAGGATCACGTGTCCATACAAATTTAAGATATAGTTATAGTCTAGGAGATGTTCTATTTATTGGTGAAAACCGCAAGTCTCTATATAGACCGGAAGAGATTTGACGATTTATAAATTTAGGGATCACGTGTCCATACAAGTTTAGGATATAGTTATAGTCTAGGAGATGTTCTATTTATTGGTGAAAACCGCAAGTCTCTATATAGACCGGAAGAGATTTGACGATTTTTAAATTTAGGGATCACGTGTCCATACAAATTTAAGATAGAGTTTTAAATACATTAAATTAAATTACTACATAACAAACATAACATAACCGTTTTTATCCGCTACCGGATGGGTTTGGTTTTGCTCCGTTTTTATCCGCTACCGGATGGGTTTGGTTTTGCTCCGTTTTTATCCGCTACCGGATGGGTTTGGTTTTGCTCCGTTTTCATCCGCTACTGGATGGGTTTGGTTTTGCTCCGTTTTTATCCGCTACTGGATGGGTTTGGTTTTGCTCCGTTTTTATCCGCTACCGGATGGGTTTGGTTTTGCTCCGTTTTTATCCGCTACCGGATGGGTTTGGTTTTGCTCCGTTGTAAAAAAATCAAAATTTTTGGTCTCAGATTTTCCTGAAAATGGGTTGTTTCCTAGTCAATTTGATGCCGGAGAACACGAAGAAACCATCCATTTCGTCGTATCTCTACGGGAATTGGAATTTTCCGACGAAAAATAGATTTCCTGAAGAAATAGGACAAAATGGAGGGGTTTTTCGTTTTCTCCGGTATGAAATTGACAAGGAAGCTCAATTTCAGGACAATCTGAGAGTTGAAAAATTTTGAAAAAAAAAAATATTCATACAGAAGACTCCCCCCTTGTAAAAAAATCAAAATTTTTGGTCTCAGATTTTCCTGAAAATGGGTTGTTTCCTAGTCAATTTGATGCCGGAGAACACGAAAAAACCATCCATTTCGTCGTATCTCTACGGGAATTGGAATTTTCCAACGAAAAATAGATTTCCTGAAGGAATAGGACAAAATGGAGGGGTTTTTCGTTTTCTCCGGTATGAAATTGACAAGGAAGCTCAATTTCAGGACAATCTGAGAGTTGAAAAATTTTGAAAAAAAAAATATTGATACAGAAGACTCCCCCCTTGTAAAAAAATCAAAATTTTTGGTCTCAGATTTTCCTGAAAATGGGTTGTTTCCTAGTCAATTTGATGCCGGAGAACACGAAAAAACCATCCATTTCGTCGTATCTCTACGGGAGTAAGTCTCTATATAGACCGGAAGACATTTGACGATTTTTAAATTTAAGGATCACGTGTCCATACAATTTTAAGATATAGTTATAGTCTAGGAGATGTTCTATTTATTGGTGAAAACCGCAAGTCTCTATATAGACCGGAAGAGATTTGACGATTTTTAAATTTAAGAATCACGTGTCCATACAAATTTAAGATATAGTTATAGTCTAGATGTTCAATTAATTGGTGAAAACCGCAAGTCTCTATATAGACCGGAAGAGATTTGACGATTTTTAAATTTAAGGATCACGTATCCACACAAATTTAAGATATAGTTATAGTCTAGGAGATGTTCAATTAATTGGTCAAAACCGCAAGTCTCTATATAGACCGGAAGAGATTTGACGATTTTTAAATTTAAGGATCACGTATCCATACAAATTTAAGATATAGTTATAGTCTAGGAGATGTTCTATTTATTGGTGAAAACCTCAAGTCTCTATATAGACCGGAAGACATTTGACGATTTTTAAATTTAAGGATCACGTATCCATACAAATTTAAGATATAGTTATAGTCTAGGAGATGTTCTATTTATTGGTGAAAACCTCAAGTCTCTATATAGACCGGAAGACATTTGACGATTTTTAAATTTAAGGATCACGTGTCCATACAAATTTAAGATATAGTTATAGTCTAGGAGATGTTCAATTAATTGGTCAAAACCGCAAGTCTCTATATAGACCGGAAGAGATTTGACGATTTTTAAATTTAAGGATCTCGTATCCATACAAATTTAAGATATAGTTATAGTCTAGGAGATGTTCTATTTATTGGTGAAAACCTCAAGTCTCTATGTCTCTATATAGACCGGAAGACATTTGACGATTTTTAAATTTAAGGATCACGTATACATACAAATTTAAGATATAGTTATAGTCTAGGAGATGTTCTATTTATTGGTGAAAACCTCAAGTCTCTATATAGACCGGAAGACATTTGACGATTTTTAAATTTAAGGATCACGTGTCCATACAAATTTAAGATATAGTTATAGTCTAGATGTTCTATTTCTTGGTGAAAACCGCAAGTCTCTATATAGACCGGAAGAGATTTGACGATTTTTAAATTTAGGGATCACGTGTCCATACAAGTTTAGGATATAGTTATAGTCTAGGAGATGTTCAATTAATTGGTGAAAACCGCAAGTCTCTATATAGACCGGAAGAGATTTGAGGATTTTTAAATTTAAGGATCACGTGTCCATACAAATTTAAGATATAGTTATAGTCTAGGAGATGTTCTATTTATTGGTGAAAACCGCAAGTCTCTATATAGACCGGAAGAGATTTGACGATTTATAAATTTAGGGATCACGTGTCCATACAAGTTTAGGATATAGTTATAGTCTAGGAGATGTTCTATTTATTGGTGAAAACCGCAAGTCTCTATATAGACCGGAAGAGATTTGACGATTTTTAAATTTAGGGATCACGTGTCCATACAAATTTAAGATAGAGTTTTAAATACATTAAATTAAATTACTACATAACAAACATAACATAACCGTTTTTATCCGCTACCGGATGGGTTTGGTTTTGCTCCGTTTTTATCCGCTACCGGATGGGTTTGGTTTTGCTCCGTTTTTATCCGCTACCGGATGGGTTTGGTTTTGCTCCGTTTTTATCCGCTACTGGATGGGTTTGGTTTTGCTCCGTTTTTATCCGCTACTGGATGGGTTTGGTTTTGCTCCGTTTTTATCCGCTACCGGATGGGTTTGGTTTTGCTCCGTTTTTATCCGCTACCGGATGGGTTTGGTTTTGCTCCGTTGTAAAAAAATCAAAATTTTTGGTCTCAGATTTTCCTGAAAATGGGTTGTTTCCTAGTCAATTTGATGCCGGAGAACACGAAAAAACCATCCATTTCGTCGTATCTCTACGGGAATTGGAATTTTCCGACGAAAAATAGATTTCCTGAAGAAATAGGACAAAATGGAGGGGTTTTTCGTTTTCTCCGGTATGAAATTGACAAGGAAGCTCAATTTCAGGACAATCTGAGAGTTGAAAAATTTTGAAAAAAAAAATATTGATACAGAAGACTCCCCCCTTGTAAAAAAATCAAAATTTTTGGTCTCAGATTTTCCTGAAAATGGGTTGTTTCCTAGTCAATTTGATGCCGGAGAACACGAAAAAACCATCCATTTCGTCGTACCTCTACGGGAATTGGAATTTTCCAACGAAAAATAGATTTCCTGAAGGAATAGGACAAAATGGAGGGGTTTTTCGTTTTCTCCGGTATGAAATTGACAAGGAAGCTCAATTTCAGGAGAATCTGAGAGTTGAAAAATTTTGAAAAAAAAAATATTGATACAGAAGACTCCCCCCTTGTAAAAAAATCAAAATTTTTGGTCTCAGATTTTCCTGAAAATGGGTTGTTTCCTAGTCAATTTGATGCCGGAGAACACGAAAAAACCATCCATTTCGTCGTATCTCTACGGGAGTAAGTCTCTATATAGACCGGAAGACATTTGACGATTTTTAAATTTAAGGATCACGTGTCCATACAATTTTAAGATATAGTTATAGTCTAGGAGATGTTCTATTTATTGGTGAAAACCGCAAGTCTCTATATAGACCGGAAGAGATTTGACGATTTTTAAATTTAAGAATCACGTGTCCATACAAATTTAAGATATCGTTATAGTCTAGGAGATGTTCAATTAATTAGTGAAAACCGCAAGTCTCTATATAGACCGGAAGAGATTTGACGATTTTTAAATTTAAGGATCACGTATCCACACAAATTTAAGATATAGTTATAGTCTAGGAGATGTTCAATTAATTGGTCAAAACCGCAAGTCTCTATATAGACCGGAAGAGATTTGACGATTTTTAAATTTAAGGATCACGTATCCATACAAATTTAAGATATAGTTATAGTCTAGGAGATGTTCTATTTATTGGTGAAAACCTCAAGTCTCTATATAGACCGGAAGACATTTGACGATTTTTAAATTTAAGGATCACGTATCCATACAAATTTAAGATATAGTTATAGTCTAGGAGATGTTCTATTTATTGGTGAAAACCTCAAGTCTCTATATAGACCGGAAGACATTTGACGATTTTTAAATTTAAGGATCACGTGTCCATACAAATTTAAGATATAGTTATAGTCTAGGAGATGTTCTATTTCTTGGTGAAAACCGCAAGTCTCTATATAGACCGGAAGAGATTTGACGATTTTTAAATTTAGGGATCACGTGTCCATACAAGTTTAGGATATAGTTATAGTCTAGGAGATGTTCAATTAATTGGTGAAAACCGCAAGTCTCTATATAGACCGGAAGAGATTTGACGATTTTTAAATTTAAGGATCACGTGTCCATACAAATTTAAGATATAGTTATAGTCTATTAGATGTTCTATTTATTGGTGAAAACCGCAAGTCTCTATATAGACCGGAAGAGATTTGACGATTTATAAATTTAGGGATCACGTGTCCATACAAGTTTAGGATATAGTTATAGTCTAGGAGATGTTCTATTTATTGGTGAAAACCGCAAGTCTCTATATAGACCGGAAGAGATTTGACGATTTTTAAATTTAGGGATCACGTGTCCATACAAATTTAAGATAGAGTTTTAAATACATTAAATTAAATTACTACATAACAAACATAACATAACCGTTTTTATCCGCTACCGGATGGGTTTGGTTTTGCTCCGTTTTTATCCGCTACCGGATGGGTTTGGTTTTGCTCCGTTTTTATCCGCTACCGGATGGGTTTGGTTTTGCTCCGTTTTCATCCGCTACTGGATGGGTTTGGTTTTGCTCCGTTTTTATCCGCTACTGGATGGGTTTGGTTTTGCTCCGTTTTTATCCGCTACCGGATGGGTTTGGTTTTGCTCCGTTTTTATCCGCTACCGGATGGGTTTGGTTTTGCTCCGTTGTAAAAAAATCAAAATTTTTGGTCTCAGATTTTCCTGAAAATGGGTTGTTTCCTAGTCAATTTGATGCCGGAGAACACGAAGAAACCATCCATTTCGTCGTATCTCTACGGGAATTGGAATTTTCCGACGAAAAATAGATTTCCTGAAGAAATAGGACAAAATGGAGGGGTTTTTCGTTTTCTCCGGTATGAAATTGACAAGGAAGCTCAATTTCAGGACAATCTGAGAGTTGAAAAATTTTGAAAAAAAAAATATTGATACAGAAGACTCCCCCCTTGTAAAAAAATCAAAATTTTTGGTCTCAGATTTTCCTGAAAATGGGTTGTTTCCTAGTCAATTTGATGCCGGAGAACACGAAAAAACCATCCATTTCGTCGTATCTCTACGGGAATTGGAATTTTCCAACGAAAAATAGATTTCCTGAAGGAATAGGACAAAATGGAGGGGTTTTTCGTTTTCTCCGGTATGAAATTGACAAGGAAGCTCAATTTCAGGACAATCTGAGAGTTGAAAAATTTTGAAAAAAAAAATATTGATACAGAAGACTCCCCCCTTGTAAAAAAATCAAAATTTTTGGTCTCAGATTTTCCTGAAAATGGGTTGTTTCCTAGTCAATTTGATGCCGGAGAACACGAAAAAACCATCCATTTCGTCGTATCTCTACGGGAGTAAGTCTCTATATAGACCGGAAGACATTTGACGATTTTTAAACTTAAGGATCACGTGTCCATACAATTTTAAGATATAGTTATAGTCTAGGAGATGTTCTATTTATTGGTGAAAACCGCAAGTCTCTATATAGACCGGAAGAGATTTGACGATTTTTAAATTTAAGGATCACGTGTCCATACAAATTTAAGATATAGTTATAGTCTAGGAGATGTTCAATTAATTGGTCAAAACCGCAAGTCTCTATATAGACCGGAAGAGATTTGACGATTTTTAAATTTAAGGATCTCGTATCCATACAAATTTAAGATATAGTTACAGTCTAGGAGATGTTCTATTTATTGGTGAAAACCTCAAGTCTCTATATAGACCGGAAGACATTTGACGATTTTTAAATTTAAGGATCACGTATCCATACAAATTTAAGATATAGTTATAGTCTAGGAGATGTTCTATTTATTGGTGAAAACCTCAAGTCTCTATATAGACCGGAAGACATTTGACGATTTTTAAATTTAAGGATCACGTGTCCATACAAATTTAAGATATAGTTATAGTCTAGGAGATGTTCTATTTCTTGGTGAAAACCGCAAGTCTCTATATAGACCGGAAGAGATTTGACGATTTTTAAATTTAGGGATCACGTGTCCATACAAATTTAAGATAGAGTTTTAAATACATTAAATTAAATTACTACATAACAAACATAACATAACCGTTTTTATCCGCTACCGGATGGGTTTGGTTTTGCTCCGTTTTTATCCGCTACCGGATGGGTTTGGTTTTGCTCCGTTTTTATCCGCTACCGGATGGGTTTGGTTTTGCTCCGTTTTTATCCGCTACCGGATGGGTTTGGTTTTGCTCCGTTTTTATCCGCTACCGGATGGGTTTGGTTTTGCTCCGTTTTTATCCGCTACTGGATGGGTTTGGTTTTGCTCCGTTTTTATCCGCTACTGGATGGGTTTGGTTTTGCTCCGTTTTTATCCGCTACCGGATGGGATTGGTTTTGCTCCGTTTTTAGCCGCTACCGGATGGGTTTGGTTTTGCTCCGTTGTAAAAAAATCAAAATTTTTGGTCTCAGATTTTCCTGAAAATGGGTTGTTTCCTAGTCAATTTGATGCCGGAGAACACGAAAAAACCATCCATTTCGTCGTATCTCTTCGGGAATTGGAATTTTCCGACGAAAAATAGATTTCCTGAAGAAATAGGACAAAATGGAGGGGTTTTTCGTTTTCTCCGGCATGAAATTGACAAGGAAGCTCAATTTCAGGACAATCTGAGAGTTGAAAAATTTTGAAAAAAAAAAATATTGATACAGAAGACTCCCCCCTTGTAAAAAAATCAAAATTTTTGGTCTCAGATTTTCCTGAAAATGGGTTGTTTCCTAGTCAATTTGATGCCGGAGAACACGAAAAAACCATCCATTTCGTCGTATCTCTACGGGAATTGGAATTTTCCGACGAAAAATAGATTTCCTGAAGAAATAGGACAAAATGGAGGGGTTTTTCGTTTTCTCCGGTATGAAATTGACAAGGAAGCTCAATTTCAGGACAATCTGAGAGTTGAAAAATTTTGAAAAAAAAAATATTGATACAGAAGACTCCACCCTTGTAAAAAAATCAAAATTTTTGGTCTCAGATTTTCCTGAAAATGGGTTGTTTCCTAGTCAATTTGATGCCGGAGAACACGAAAAAACCATCCATTTCGTCGTATCTCTACGGGAATTGGAATTTTCCAACGAAAAATAGATTTCCTGAAGGAATAGGACAAAATGGAGGGGTTTTTCGTTTTCTCCGGTATGAAATTGACAAGGAAGCTCAATTTCAGGACAATCTGAGAGTTGAAAAATTTTGAAAAAAAAAATATTGATACAGAAGACTCCCCCCTTGTAAAAAAATCAAAATTTTTGGTCTCAGATTTTCCTGAAAATGGGTTGTTTCCTAGTCAATTTGATGCCGGAGAACACGAAAAAACCATCCATTTCGTCGTATCTCTTCGGGAATTGGAATTTTCCGACGAAAAATAGATTTCCTGAAGAAATAGGACAAAATGGAGGGGTTTTTCGTTTTCTCCGGCATGAAATTGACTAGGAAGCTCAATTTCAGGACAATCTGAGAGTTGAAAAATTTTGAAAAAAAAAAATATTGATACAGAAGACTCCCCCCTTGTAAAAAAATCAAAATTTTTGGTCTCAGATTTTCCTGAAAATGGGTTGTTTCCTAGTCAATTTGATGCCGGAGAACACGAAAAAACCATCCATTTCGTCGTATCTCTACGGGAATTGGAATTTTCCGACGAAAAATAGATTTCCTGAAGAAATAGGACAAAATGGAGGGGTTTTTCGTTTTCTCCGGCATGAAATTGACAAGGAAGCTCAATTTCAGGACAATCTGAGAGTTGAAAAATTTTGAAAAAAAAAATATTGATACAGAAGACTCCCCCCTTGTAAAAAAATCAAAAATTTTTGGTCTCAGATTTTCCTGAAAATGGGTTGTTTCCTAGTCAATTTGATGCCGGAGAACACGAAAAAACCATCCATTTCGTCGTATCTCTACGGGAATTGGAATTTTCCGACGAAAAATAGATTTCCTGAAGAAATAGGACAAAATGGAGGGGTTTTTCGTTTTCTCCGGTATGAAATTGACAAGGAAGCTCAATTTCAGGACAATCTGAGAGTTGAAAAATTTTGAAAAAAAAAATATTGATACAGAAGACTCCCCCCTTGTAAAAAAATCAAAATTTTTGGTCTCAGATTTTCCTGAAAATGGGTTGTTTCCTAGTCAATTTGATGCCGGAGAACACGAAAAAACCATCCATTTCGTCGTATCTCTACGGGAATTGGAATTTTCCAACGAAAAATAGATTTCCTGAAGGAATAGGACAAAATGGAGGGGTTTTTCGTTTTCTCCGGTATGAAATTGACAAGGAAGCTCAATTTCAGGACAATCTGAGAGTTGAAAAATTTTGAAAAAAAAAATATTGATACAGAAGACTCCCCCCTTGTAAGAAAATCAAAATTTTTGGTCTCAGATTTTCCTGAAAATGGGTTGTTTCCTAGTCAATTTGATGCCATTTCGTCGTATCTCTACGGGAGTAAGTCTCTATATAGACCGGAAGACATTTGACGATTTTTAAATTTAAGGATCACGTGTCCATACAATTTTAAGATATAGTTATAGTCTAGGAGATGTTCTATTTATTGGTGAAAACCGCAAGTCTCTATATAGACCGGAAGAGATTTGACGATTTTTAAATTTAAGGATCACGTGTCCATACAAATTTAAGATATAGTTATAGTCTAGGAGATGTTCAATTAATTGGTCAAAACCGCAAGTCTCTATATAGACCGGAAGATATTTGACGATTTTTAAATTTAAGGATCTCGTATCCATACAAATTTAAGATATAGTTATAGTCTAGGAGATGTTCTATTTATTGGTGAAAACCTCAAGTCTCTATATAGACCGGAAGACATTTGACGATTTTTAAATTTAAGGATCACGTATCCATACAAATTTAAGATATAGTTATAGTCTAGGAGATGTTCTATTTATTGGTGAAAACCTCAAGTCTCTATATAGACCGGAAGACATTTGACGATTTTTAAATTTAAGGATCACGTGTCCATACAAATTTAAGATATAGTTATAGTCTAGGAGATGTTCTATTTCTTGGTGAAAACCGCAAGTCTCTATATAGACCGGAAGAGATTTGACGATTTTTAAATTTAGGGATCACGTGTCCATACAAATTTAAGATAGAGTTTTAAATACATTAAATTAAATTACTACATAACAAACATAACATAACCGTTTTTATCCGCTACCGGATGGGTTTGGTTTTGCTCCGTTTTTATCCGCTACCGGATGGGTTTGGTTTTGCTCCGTTTTTATCCGCTACCGGATGGGTTTGGTTTTGCTCCGTTTTTATCCGCTACCGGATGGGTTTGGTTTTGCTCCGTTTTTATCCGCTACCGGATGGGTTTGGTTTTGATCCGTTTTTATCCGCTACTGGATGGGTTTGGTTTTGCTCCGTTTTTATCCGCTACTGGATGGGTTTGGTTTTGCTCCGTTTTTATCCGCTACCGGATGGGTTTGGTTTTGTTCCGTTTTTATCCGCTACCGGATGGGTTTGGTTTTGCTCCGTTGTAAAAAAATCAAAATTTTTGGTCTCAGATTTTCCTGAAAATGGGTTGTTTCCTAGTCAATTTGATGCCGGAGAACACGAAAAAACCATCCATTTCGTCGTATCTCTACGGGAATTGGAATTTTCCGACGAAAAATAGATTTCCTGAAGAAATAGGACAAAATGGAGGGGTTTTTCGTTTTCTCCGGTATGAAATTGACAAGGAAGCTCAATTTCAGGACAATCTGAGAGTTGAAAAATTTTGAAAAAAAAAATATTGATACAGAAGACTCCCCCCTTGTAAAAAAATCAAAATTTTTGGTCTCAGATTTTCCTGAAAATGGGTTGTTTCCTAGTCAATTTGATGCCGGAGAACACGAAAAAACCATCCATTTCGTCGTATCTCTACGGGAATTGGAATTTTCCGACGAAAAATAGATTTCCTGAAGAAATAGGACAAAATGGAGGGGTTTTTCGTTTTCTCCGGTATGAAATTGACAAGGAAGCTCAATTTCAGGACAATCTGAGAGTTGAAAAATTTTGAAAAAAAAAATATATTGATACAGAAGACTCCCCCCTTGTAAAAAAATCAAAATTTTTGGTCTCAGATTTTCCTGAAAATGGGTTGTTTCCTAGTCAATTTGATGCCGGAGAACACGAAAAAACCATCCATTTCGTCGTATCTCTACGGGAATTGGAATTTTCCAACGAAAAATAGATTTCCTGAAGGAATAGGACAAAATGGAGGGGTTTTTCGTTTTCTCCGGTATGAAATTGACAAGGAAGCTCAATTTCAGGACAATCTGAGAGTTGAAAAATTTTGAAAAAAAAAATATTGATACAGAAGAATCCCCCCTTGTAAAAAAAATCAAAATTTTTGATCTCAGATTTTCCTGAAAATGGGTTGTTTC
Source organism: Philopedon plagiatum (assembly GCA_963971165.1). Classification (NCBI taxonomy): domain Eukaryota; kingdom Metazoa; phylum Arthropoda; class Insecta; order Coleoptera; family Curculionidae; genus Philopedon; species Philopedon plagiatum. Next base: position 12,159,110 of record OZ020195.1, read on the forward strand.
CTAATCAATTTGATGCCGGAGAACACGAAAAAACCATCCATTTCGTCGTATCTCTACGGGTATTGGAATTTTCCGACGAAAAATAGATTTCCTGAAGAAATAGGACAAAATGGAGGGGTTTTTCGTTTTCTCCGGTATGAAATTGACAAGGAAGCTCAATTTCAGGACAATCTGAGAGTTGAAAAATTTTGAAAAAAAAAATATTGATACAGAAGACTCCCCCCTTGTAAAAAAATCAAAATTTTTGGTCTCAGATTTTCCTGAAAATGGGTTGTTTCCTAGTCAATTTGATGCCGGAGAACACGAAAAAACCATCCATTTCGTCGTATCTCTTCGGGAATTGGAATTTTCCGACGAAAAATAGATTTCCTGAAGAAATAGGACAAAATGGAGGGGTTTTTCGTTTTCTCCGGCATGAAATTGACAAGGAAGCTCAATTTCAGGACAATCTGAGAGTTGAAAAATTTTGAAAAAAAAAAATATTGATACAGAAGACTCCCCCCTTGTAAAAAAATCAAAATTTTTGGTCTCAGATTTTCCTGAAAATGGGTTGTTTCCTAGTCAATTTGATGCCGGAGAACACGAAAAAACCATCCATTTCGTCGTATCTCTACGGGAATTGGAATTTTCCGACGAAAAATAGATTTCCTGAAGAAATAGGACAAAATGGAGGGGTTTTTCGTTTTCTCCGGTATGAAATTGACAAGGAAGCTCAATTTCAGGACAATCTGAGAGTTGAAAAATTTTGAAAAAAAAAATATTGATACAGAAGACTCCCCCCTTGTAAAAAAATCAAAATTTTTGGTCTCAGATTTTCCTGAAAATGGGTTGTTTCCTAGTCAATTTGATGCCGGAGAACACGAAAAAACCATCCATTTCGTCGTATCTCTACGGGAATTGGAATTTTCCAACGAAAAATAGATTTCCTGAAGGAATAGGACAAAATGGAGGGGTTTTTCGTTTTCTCCGGTATGAAATTGACAAGGAAGCTCAATTTCAGGACAATCTGAGAGTTGAAAAATTTTGAAAAAAAAATATTGATACAGAAGACTCCCCCCTTGTAAAAAAATCAAAATTTTTGGTCTCAGATTTTCCTGAAAATGGGTTGTTTCCTAGTCAATTTGATGCCGGAGAACACGAAAAAACCATCCATTTCGTCGTATCTCTACGGGAGTAAGTCTCTATATAGACCGGAAGACATTTGACGATTTTTAAATTTAAGGATCACGTGTCCATACAATTTTAAGATATAGTTATAGTCTAGGAGATGTTCAATTAATTGGTCAAAACCGCAAGTCTCTATATAGACCGGAAGAGATTTGACGATTTTTAAATTTAAGGATCACGTGTCCATACAAATTTAAGATATAGTTATAGTCTAGGAGATGTTCAATTAATTGGTCAAAACCGCAAGTCTCTATATAGACCGGAAGAGATTTGACGATTTTTAAATTTAAGGATCACGTATCCATACAAATTTAAGATATAGTTATAGTCTAGGAGATGTTCTATTTATTGGTGAAAACCTCAAGTCTCTATATAGACCGGAAGACATTTGACGATTTTTAAATTTAAGGATCACGTGTCCATACAAATTTAAGATATAGTTATAGTCTAGGAGATGTTCAATTAATTGGTCAAAACCGCAAGTCTCTATATAGACCGGAAGAGATTTGACGATTTTTAAATTTAAGGATCACGTATCCATACAAATTTAAGATATAGTTATAGTCTAGGAGATGTTCTATTTATTGGTGAAAACCTCAAGTCTCTATATAGACCGGAAGACATTTGACGATTTTTAAATTTAAGGATCACGTGTCCATACAAATTTAAGATATAGTTATAGTCTAGGAGATGTTCTATTTCTTGGTGAAAACCGCAAGTCTCTATATAGACCGGAAGAGATTTGACGATTTTTAAATTTAGGGATCACGTGTCCATACAAGTTTAGGATATAGTTATAGTCTAGGAGATGTTCAATTAATTGGTGAAAACCGCAAGTCTCTATATAGACCGGAAGAGATTTGACGATTTTTAAATTTAAGGATCACGTGTCCATACAAATTTAAGATATAGTTATAGTCTAGGAGATGTTCTATTTATTGGTGAAAACCGCAAGTCTCTATATAGACCGGAAGAGATTTGACGATTTTTAAATTTAGGGATCACGTGTCCATACAAATTTAAGATAGAGTTTTAAATACATTAAATTAAATTACTACATAACAAACATAACATAACCGTTTTTATCCGCTACCGGATGGGTTTGGTTTTGCTCCGTTTTTATCCGCTACCGGATGGGTTTGGTTTTGCTCCGTTTTTATCCGCTACCGGATGGGTTTGGTTTTGCTCCGTTTTTATCCGCTACCGGATGGGTTTGGTTTTGCTCCGTTTTTATCCGCTACTGGATGGGTTTGGTTTTGCTCCGTTTTTATCCGCTACTGGATGGGTTTGGTTTTGCTCCGTTTTTATCCGCTACCGGATGGGTTTGGTTTTGCTCCGTTTTTATCCGCTACCGGATGGGTTTGGTTTTGCTCCGTTTTGATTACAGAAGACTCCCCCCTTGTAAAAAAATCAAAATTTTTGGTCTCAGATTTTCCTGAAAATGGGTTGTTTCCTAGTCAATTTGATGCCGGAGAACACGAAAAAACCATCCATTTCGTCGTATCTCAACGGGAATTGGAATTTTCCAACGAAAAATAGATTTCCTGAAGGAATAGGACAAAATGGAGGGGTTTTTCGTTTTCTCCGGTATGAAATTGACAAGGAAGCTCAATTTCAGGACAATCTGAGAGTTGAAAAATTTTGAAAAAAAAAATATTGATACAGAAGACTCCCCCCTTGTAAAAAAATCAAAATTTTTGGTCTCAGATTTTCCTGAAAATGGGTTGTTTCCTAGTCAATTTGATGCCGGAGAACACGAAAAAACCATCCATTTCGTCGTATCTCTACGGGAGTAAGTCTCTATATAGACCGGAAGACATTTGACGATTTTTAAATTTAAGGATCACGTGTCCATACAATTTTAAGATATAGTTATAGTCTAGGAGATGTTCTATTTATTGGTGAAAACCGCAAGTCTCTATATAGACCGGAAGAGATTTGACGATTTTTAAATTTAAGGATCACGTGTCCATACAAATTTAAGATATAGTTATAGTCTAGGAGATGTTCAATTAATTGGTCAAAACCGCAAGTCTCTATATAGACCGGAAGAGATTTGACGATTTTTAAATTTAAGGATCACGTATCCATACAAATTTAAGATATAGTTATAGTCTAGGAGATGTTCTATTTATTGGTGAAAACCTCAAATCTCTATATAGACCGGAAGACATTTGACGATTTTTAAATTTAAGGATCACGTGTCCATACAAATTTAAGATATAGTTATAGTCTAGGAGATGTTCTATTTATCTCTACGGGAATTGGAATTTTCCGACGAAAAATAGATTTCCTGAAGAAATAGGACAAAATGGAGGGGTTTTTCGTTTTCTCCGGTATGAAATTGACAAGGAAGCTCAATTTCAGGACAATCTGAGAGTTGAAAAATTTTGAAAAAAAAAATATATTGATACAGAAGACTCCCCCCTTGTAAAAAAAATCAAAATTTTTGGTCTCAGATTTTCCTGAAAATGGGTTGTTTCCTAATCAATTTGATGCCGGAGAACACGAAAAAACCATCCATTTCGTCGTATCTCTACGGGAATTGGAATTTTCCGACGAAAAATAGATTTCCTGAAGAAATAGGACAAAATGGAGGGGTTTTTCGTTTTCTCCGGTATGAAATTGACAAGGAAGCTCAATTTCAGGACAATCTGAGAGTTGAAAAATTTTGAAAAAAAAAATATTGATACAGAAGACTCCCCCCTTGTAAAAAAATCAAAATTTTTGGTCTCAGATTTTCCTGAAAATGGGTTGTTTCCTAGTCAATTTGATGCCGGAGAACACGAAAAAACCATCCATTTCGTCGTATCTCTTCGGGAATTGGAATTTTCCGACGAAAAATAGATTTCCTGAAGAAATAGGACAAAATGGAGGGGTTTTTCGTTTTCTCCGGCATGAAATTGACAAGGAAGCTCAATTTCAGGACAATCTGAGAGTTGAAAAATTTTGAAAAAAAAAATATTGATACAGAAGACTCCCCCCTTGTAAAAAAATCAAAATTTTTGGTCTCAGATTTTCCTGAAAATGGGTTGTTTCCTAGTCAATTTGATGCCGGAGAACACGAAAAAACCATCCATTTCGTCGTATCTCTACGGGAATTGAAATTTTCCGACGAAAAATAGATTTCCTGAAGAAATAGGACAAAATGGAGGGGTTTTTCGTTTTCTCCGGTATGAAATTGACAAGGAAGCTCAATTTCAGGACAATTTGAGAGTTGAAAAATTTTGAAAAAAAAAATATTGATACAGAAGACTCCCCCCTTGTAAAAAAATCAAAATTTTTGGTCTCAGATTTTCCTGAAAATGGGTTGTTTCCTAGTCAATTTGATGCCGGAGAACACGAAAAAACCATCCATTTCGTCGTATCTCTACGGGAATTGGAATTTTCCAACGAAAAATAGATTTCCTGAAGGAATAGGACAAAATGGAGGGGTTTTTCGTTTTCTCCGGTATGAAATTGACAAGGAAGCTCAATTTCAGGACAATCTGAGAGTTGAAAAATTTTGAAAAAAAAAATATTGATACAGAAGACTCCCCCCTTGTAAAAAAATCAAAATTTTTGGTCTCAGATTTTCCTGAAAATGGGTTGTTTCCTAGTCAATTTGATGCCGGAGAACACGAAAAAACCATCCATTTCGTCGTATCTCTTCGGGAATTGGAATTTTCCGACGAAAAATAGATTTCCTGAAGAAATAGGACAAAATGGAGGGGTTTTTCGTTTTCTCCGGCATGAAATTGACAAGGAAGCTCAATTTCAGGACAATCTGAGAGTTGAAAAATTTTGAAAAAAAAAATATTGATACAGAAGACTCCCCCCTTGTAAAAAAATCAAAATTTTTGGTCTCAGATTTTCCTGAAAATGGGTTGTTTCCTAGTCAATTTGATGCCGGAGAACACGAAAAAACCATCCATTTCGTCGTATCTCTACGGGAATTGAAATTTTCCGACGAAAAATAGATTTCCTGAAGAAATAGGACAAAATGGAGGGGTTTTTCGTTTTCTCCGGTATGAAATTGACAAGGAAGCTCAATTTCAGGACAATTTGAGAGTTGAAAAATTTTGAAAAAAAAAATATTGATACAGAAGACTCCCCCCTTGTAAAAAAATCAAAATTTTTGGTCTCAGATTTTCCTGAAAATGGGTTGTTTCCTAGTCAATTTGATGCCGGAGAACACGAAAAAACCATCCATTTCGTCGTATCTCTACGGGAATTGGAATTTTCCAACGAAAAATAGATTTCCTGAAGGAATAGGACAAAATGGAGGGGTTTTTCGTTTTCTCCGGTATGAAATTGACAAGGAAGCTCAATTTCAGGACAATCTGAGAGTTGAAAAATTTTGAAAAAAAAATATTGATACAGAAGACTCCCCCCTTGTAAAAAAATCAAAATTTTTGGTCTCAGTTTTCCTGAAAATGGGTTGTTTCCTAGTCAATTTGATGCCGGAGAACACGAAAAAACCATCCATTTCGTCGTATCTCTACGGGAGTAAGTCTCTATATAGACCGGAAGACATTTGACGATTTTTAAATTTAAGGATCACGTGTCCATACAATTTTAAGATATAGTTATAGTCAAGGAGATGTTCAATTAATTGGTCAAAACCGCAAGTCTCTATATAGACCGGAAGAGATTTGACGATTTTTAAATTTAAGGATCACGTGTCCATACAAATTTAAGATATAGTTATAGTCTAGGAGATGTTCAATTAATTGGTCAAAACCGCAAGTCTCTATATAGACCGGAAGAGATTTGACGATTTTTAAATTTAAGGATCACGTATCCATACAAATTTAAGATATAGTTATAGTCTAGGAGATGTTCTATTTATTGGTGAAAACCTCAAGTCTCTATATAGACCGGAAGACATTTGACGATTTTTAAATTTAAGGATCACGTGTCCATACAAATTTAAGATATAGTTATAGTCTAGGAGATGTTCTATTTCTTGGTGAAAACCGCAAGTCTCTATATAGACCGGAAGAGATTTGACGATTTTTAAATTTAGGGATCACGTGTCCATACAAGTTTAGGATATAGTTATAGTCTAGGAGATGTTCAATTAATTGGTGAAAACCGCAAGTCTCTATATAGACCGGAAGAGATTTGACGATTTTTAAATTTAAGGATCACGTGTCCATACAAATTTAAGATATAGTTATAGTCTAGGAGATGTTCTATTTATTGGTGAAAACCGCAAGTCTCTATATAGACCGGAAGAGATTTGACGATTTTTAAATTTAGGGATCACGTGTCCATACAAATTTAAGATAGAGTTTTAAATACATTAAATTAAATTACTACATAACAAACATAACATAACCGTTTTTATCCGCTACCGGATGGGTTTGGTTTTGCTCCGTTTTTATCCGCTACCGGATGGGTTTGGTTTTGCTCCGTTTTTATCCGCTACCGGATGGGTTTGGTTTTGCTCCGTTTTTATCCGCTACCGGATGGGTTTGGTTTTGCTCCGTTTTTATCCGCTACTGGATGGGTTTGGTTTTGCTCCGTTTTTATCCGCTACTGGATGGGTTTGGTTTTGCTCCGTTTTTATCCGCTACCGGATGGGTTTGGTTTTGCTCCGTTTTTATCCGCTACCGGATGGGTTTGGTTTTGCTCCGTTGTAAAAAAATCAAAATTTTTGGTCTCAGATTTTCCTGAAAATGGGTTGTTTCCTAGTCAATTTGATGCCGGAGAACACGAAAAAACCATCCATTTCGTCGTATCTCTTCGGGAATTGGAATTTTCCGACGAAAAATAGATTTCCTGAAGAAATAGGACAAAATGGAGGGGTTTTTCGTTTTCTCCGGTATGAAATTGACAAGGAAGCTCAATTTCAGGACAATCTGAGAGTTGAAAAATTTTGAAAAAAAAAATATTGATACAGAAGACTCCCCCCTTGTAAAAAAATCAAAATTTTTGGTCTCAGATTTTCCTGAAAATGGGTTGTTTCCTAGTCAATTTGATGCCGGAGAACACGAAAAAACCATCCATTTCGTCGTATCTCAACGGGAATTGGAATTTTCCAACGAAAAATAGATTTCCTGAAGGAATAGGACAAAATGGAGGGGTTTTTCGTTTTCTCCGGTATGAAATTGACAAGGAAGCTCAATTTCAGGACAATCTGAGAGTTGAAAAATTTTGAAAAAAAAAATATTGATACAGAAGACTCCCCCCTTGTAAAAAAATCAAAATTTTTGGTCTCAGATTTTCCTGAAAATGGGTTGTTTCCTAGTCAATTTGATGCCGGAGAACACGAAAAAACCATCCATTTCGTCGTATCTCTACGGGAGTAAGTCTCTATATAGACCGGAAGACATTTGACGATTTTTAAATTTAAGGATCACGTGTCCATACAATTTTAAGATATAGTTATAGTCTAGGAGATGTTCTATTTATTGGTGAAAACCGCAAGTCTCTATATAGACCGGAAGAGATTTGACGATTTTTAAATTTAAGGATCACGTGTCCATACAAATTTAAGATATAGTTATAGTCTAGGAGATGTTCTATTTATTGGTGAAAACCTCAAGTCTCTATATAGACCGGAAGACATTTGACGATTTTTAAATTTAAGGATCACGTGTCCATACAATTTTAAGATATAGTTATAGTCTAGGAGATGTTCTATTTATTGGTGAAAAATAGATTTCCTGAAGAAATAGGACAAAATGGAGGGGTTTTTCGTTTTCTCCGGCATGAAATTGACAAGGAAGCTCAATTTCAGGACAATCTGAGTTGAAAAATTTTGAAAAAAAAAATATTGATACAGAAGACTCCCCCCTTGTAAAAAAATCAAAATTTTTGGTCTCAGATTTTCCTGAAAATGGGTTGTTTCCTAGTCAATTTGATGCCGGAGAACACGAAAAAACCATCCATTTCGTCGTATCTCTACGGGAATTGGAATTTTCCGACGAAAAATAGATTTCCTGAAGAAATAGGACAAAATGGAGGGGTTTTTCGTTTTCTCCGGTATGAAATTGACAAGGAAGCTCAATTTCAGGACAATCTGAGAGTTGAAAAATTTTGAAAAAAAAAATATTGATACAGAAGACTCCCCCCTTGTAAAAAAATCAAAATTTTTGGTCTCAGATTTTCCTGAAAATGGGTTGTTTCCTAGTCAATTTGATGCCGGAGAACACGAAAAAACCATCCATTTCGTCGTATCTCTACGGGAATTGGAATTTTCCAACGAAAAATAGATTTCCTGAAGGAATAGGACAAAATGGAGGGGTTTTTCGTTTTCTCCGGTATGAAATTGACAAGGAAGCTCAATTTCAGGACAATCTGAGAGTTGAAAAATTTTGAAAAAAAAAATATTGATACAGAAGACTCCCCCCTTGTAAAAAAATCAAAATTTTTGGTCTCAGATTTTCCTGAAAATGGGTTGTTTCCTAGTCAATTTGATGCCGGAGAACACGAAAAAACCATCCATTTCGTCGTATCTCTACGGGAGTAAGTCTCTATATAGACCGGAAGACATTTGACGATTTTTAAATTTAAGGATCACGTGTCCATACAATTTTAAGATATAGTTATAGTCTAGGAGATGTTCTATTTATTGGTGAAAACCGCAAGTCTCTATATAGACCGGAAGAGATTTGACGATTTTTAAATTTAAGGATCACGTGTCCATACAAATTTAAGATATAGTTATAGTCTAGGAGATGTTCAATTAATTGGTCAAAACCGCAAGTCTCTATATAGACCGGAAGAGATTTGACGATTTTTAAATTTAAGGATCACGTATCCATACAAATTTAAGATATAGTTATAGTCTAGGAGATGTTCTATTTATTGGTGAAAACCTCAAGTCTCTATATAGACCGGAAGACATTTGACGATTTTTAAATTTAAGGATCACGTGTCCATACAAATTTAAGATATAGTTATAGTCTAGGAGATGTTCTATTTATTGGTGAAAACCGCAAGTCTCTATATAGACCGGAAGAGATTTGACGATTTTTAAATTTAAGGATCACGTGTCCATACAAATTTAAGATATAGTTATAGTCTAGGAGATGTTCTATTTATTGGTGAAAACCTCAAGTCTCTATATAGACCGGAAGACATTTGACGATTTTTAAATTTAAGGATCACGTGTCCATACAATTTTAAGATATAGTTATAGTCTAGGAGATGTTCTATTTATTGGTGAAAAATAGATTTCCTGAAGAAATAGGACAAAATGGAGGGGTTTTTCGTTTTCTCCGGCATGAAATTGACAAGGAAGCTCAATTTCAGGACAATCTGAGTTGAAAAATTTTGAAAAAAAAAATATTGATACAGAAGACTCCCCCCTTGTAAAAAAATCAAAATTTTTGGTCTCAGATTTTCCTGAAAATGGGTTGTTTCCTAGTCAATTTGATGCCGGAGAACACGAAAAAACCATCCATTTCGTCGTATCTCTACGGGAATTGGAATTTTCCAACGAAAAATAGATTTCCTGAAGGAATAGGACAAAATGGAGGGGTTTTTCGTTTTCTCCGGTATGAAATTGACAAGGAAGCTCAATTTCAGGACAATCTGAGAGTTGAAAAATTTTGAAAAAAAAAATATTGATACAGAAGACTCCCCCCTTGTAAAAAAATCAAAATTTTTGGTCTCAGATTTTCCTGAAAATGGGTTGTTTCCTAGTCAATTTGATGCCGGAGAACACGAAAAAACCATCCATTTCGTCGTATCTCTACGGGAGTAAGTCTCTATATAGACCGGAAGACATTTGACGATTTTTAAATTTAAGGATCACGTGTCCATACAATTTTAAGATATAGTTATAGTCTAGGAGATGTTCTATTTATTGGTGAAAACCGCAAGTCTCTATATAGACCGGAAGAGATTTGACGATTTTTAAATTTAAGGATCACGTGTCCATACAAATTTAAGATATAGTTATAGTCTAGGAGATGTTCAATTAATTGGTCAAAACCGCAAGTCTCTATATAGACCGGAAGAGATTTGACGATTTTTAAATTTAAGGATCACGTGTCCATACAAATTTAAGATATAGTTATAGTCTAGGAGATGTTCTATTTATTGGTGAAAACCGCAAGTCTCTATATAGACCGGAAGAGATTTGACGATTTTTAAATTTAAGGATCACGTGTCCATACAAATTTAAGATATAGTTATAGTCTAGGAGATGTTCTATTTATTGGTGAAAACCTCAAGTCTCTATATAGACCGGAAGACATTTGACGATTTTTAAATTTAAGGATCACGTGTCCATACAATTTTAAGATATAGTTATAGTCTAGGAGATGTTCTATTTATTGGTGAAAAATAGATTTCCTGAAGAAATAGGACAAAATGGAGGGGTTTTTCGTTTTCTCCGGCATGAAATTGCCAAGGAAGCTCAATTTCAGGACAATCTGAGTTGAAAAATTTTGAAAAAAAAAATATTGATACAGAAGACTCCCCCCTTGTAAAAAAATCAAAATTTTTGGTCTCAGATTTTCCTGAAAATGGGTTGTTTCCTAGTCAATTTGATGCCGGAGAACACGAAAAAACCATCCATTTCGTCGTATCTCTACGGGAATTGGAATTTTCCGACGAAAAATAGATTACCTGAAGAAATAGGACAAAATGGAGGGGTTTTTCGTTTTCTCCGGTATGAAATTGACAAGGAAGCTCAATTTCAGGACAATCTGAGAGTTGAAAAATTTTGAAAAAAAAAATATTGATACAGAAGACTCCCCCCTTGTAAAAAAATCAAAATTTTTGGTCTCAGATTTTCCTGAAAATGGGTTGTTTCCTAGTCAATTTGATGCCGGAGAACACGAAAAAGCCATCCATTTCGTCGTATCTCTACGGGAATTGGAATTTTCCAACGAAAAATAGATTTCCTGAAGGAATAGGACAAAATGGAGGGGTTTTTCGTTTTCTCCGGTATGAAATTGACAAGGAAGCTCAATTTCAGGACAATCTGAGAGTTGAAAAATTTTGAAAAAAAAAATATTGATACAGAAGACTCCCCCCCCCTTGTAAAAAAATCAAAATTTTTGGTCTCAGATTTTCCTGAAAATGGGTTGTTTCCTAGTCAATTTGATGCCGGAGAACACGAAAAATCCATCCATTTCGTCGTATCTCTACGGGAGTAAGTCTCTATATAGACCGGAAGACATTTGACGATTTTTAAATTTAAGGATCACGTGTCGATACAATTTTAAGATATAGTTATAGTCTAGGAGATGTTCTATTTATTGGTGAAAACCGCAAGTCTCTATATAGACCGGAAGAGATTTGACGATTTTTAAATTTAAGGATCACGTGTCCATACAAATTTAAGATATAGTTATAGTCTAGGAGATGTTCAATTAATTGGTCTAAACCGCAAGTCTCTATATAGACCGGAAGAGATTTGACGATTTTTAAATTTAAGGATCACGTATCCATACAAATTTAAGATATAGTTATAGTCTAGGAGATGTTCTATTTATTGGTGAAAACCTCAAGTCTCTATATAGACCGGAAGACATTTGACGATTTTTAAATTTAAGGATCACGTGTCCATACAAATTTAAGATATAGTTATAGTCTAGGAGATGTTCTATTTATTGGTGAAAACCGCAAGTCTCTATATAGACCGGAAGAGATTTGACGATTTTTAAATTTAAGGATCACGTGTCCATACAAATTTAAGATATAGTTATAGTCTAGGAGATGTTCTATTTATTGGTGAAAACCTCAAGTCTCTATATAGACCGGAAGACATTTGACGATTTTTAAATTTAAGGATCACGTGTCCATACAATTTTAAGATATAGTTATAGTCTAGGAGATGTTCTATTTATTGGTGAAAAATAGATTTCCTGAAGAAATAGGACAAAATGGAGGGGTTTTTCGTTTTCTCCGGTATGAAATTGACAAGGAAGCTCAATTTCAGGACAATCTGAGAGTTGAAAAATTTTGAAAAAAAAAATATTGATACAGAAGACTCCCCCCTTGTAAAAAAATCAAAATTTTTGGTCTCAGATTTTCCTGAAAATGGGTTGTTTCCTAGTCAATTTGATGCCGGAGAACACGAAAAAACCATCCATTTCGTCGTATCTCTACGGGAATTGGAATTTTCCAACGAAAAATAGATTTCCTGAAGGAATAGGACAAAATGGAGGGGTTTTTCGTTTTCTCCGGTATGAAATTGACAAGGAAGCTCAATTTCAGGACAATCTGAGAGTTGAAAAATTTTGAAAAAAAAAATATTGATACAGAAGACTCCCCCCTTGTAAAAAAATCAAAATTTTTGGTCTCAGATTTTCCTGAAAATGGGTTGTTTCCTAGTCAATTTGATGCCGGAGAACACGAAAAAACCATCCATTTCGTCGTATCTCTACGGGAGTAAGTCTCTATATAGACCGGAAGACATTTGACGATTTTTAAATTTAAGGATCACGTGTCCATACAATTTTAAGATATAGTTATAGTCTAGGAGATGTTCTATTTATTGGTGAAAACCGCAAGTCTCTATATAGACCGGAAGAGATTTGACGATTTTTAAATTTAAGGATCACGTGTCCATACAAATTTAAGATATAGTTATAGTCTAGGAGATGTTCAATTAATTGGTCAAAACCGCAAGTCTCTATATAGACCGGAAGAGATTTGACGATTTTTAAATTTAAGGATCACGTGTCCATACAAATTTAAGATATAGTTATAGTCTAGGAGATGTTCTATTTATTGGTGAAAACCGCAAGTCTCTATATAGACCGGAAGAGATTTGACGATTTTTAAATTTAAGGATCACGTGTCCATACAAATTTAAGATATAGTTATAGTCTAGGAGATGTTCTATTTATTGGTGAAAACCTCAAGTCTCTATATAGACCGGAAGACATTTGACGATTTTTAAATTTAAGGATCACGTGTCCATACAATTTTAAGATATAGTTATAGTCTAGGAGATGTTCTATTTATTGGTGAAAAATAGATTTCCTGAAGAAATAGGACAAAATGGAGGGGTTTTTCGTTTTCTCCGGCATGAAATTGACAAGGAAGCTCAATTTCAGGACAATCTGAGTTGAAAAATTTTGAAAAAAAAAATATTGATACAGAAGACTCCCCCCTTGTAAAAAAATTAAAATTTTTGGTCTCAGATTTTCCTGAAAATGGGTTGTTTCCTAGTCAATTTGATGCCGGAGAACACGAAAAAACCATCCATTTCGTCGTATCTCTACGGGAATTGGAATTTTCCAACGAAAAATAGATTTCCTGAAGGAATAGGACAAAATGGAGGGGTTTTTCGTTTTCTCCGGTATGAAATTGACAAGGAAGCTCAATTTCAGGACAATCTGAGAGTTGAAAAATTTTGAAAAAAAAAATATTGATACAGAAGACTCCCCCCTTGTAAAAAAATCAAAATTTTTGGTCTCAGATTTTCCTGAAAATGGGTTGTTTCCTAGTCAATTTGATGCCGGAGAACACGAAAAAACCATCCATTTCGTCGTATCTCTACGGGAGTAAGTCTCTATATAGACCGGAAGACATTTGACGATTTTTAAATTTAAGGATCACGTGTCCATACAAATTTAAGATATAGTTATAGTCTAGGAGATGTTCAATTAATTGGTCAAAACCGCAAGTCTCTATATAGACCGGAAGAGATTTGACGATTTTTAAATTTAAGGATCACGTGTCCATACAAATTTAAGATATAGTTATAGTCTAGGAGATGTTCTATTTATTGGTGAAAACCGCAAGTCTCTATATAGACCGGAAGAGATTTGACGATTTTTAAATTTAAGGATCACGTGTCCATACAAATTTAAGATATAGTTATAGTCTAGGAGATGTTCTATTTATTGGTGAAAACCTCAAGTCTCTATATAGACCGGAAGACATTTGACGATTTTTAAATTTAAGGATCACGTGTCCATACAATTTTAAGATATAGTTATAGTCTAGGAGATGTTCTATTTATTGGTGAAAAATAGATTTCCTGAAGAAATAAGACAAAATGGAGGGGTTTTTCGTTTTCTCCGGCATGAAATTGACAAGGAAGCTCAATTTCAGGACAATCTGAGTTGAAAAATTTGGAAAAAAAAAATATTGATACAGAAGACTCCCCCCTTGTAAAAAAATCAAAATTTTTGGTCTCAGATTTTCCTGAAAATGGGTTGTTTCCTAGTCAATTTGATGCCGGAGAACACGAAAAAACCATCCATTTCGTCGTATCTCTACGGGAATTGGAATTTTCCGACGAAAAATAGATTTCCTGAAGAAATAGGACAAAATGGAGGGGTTTTTCGTTTTCTCCGGTATGAAATTGACAAGGAAGCTCAATTTCAGGACAATCTGAGAGTTGAAAAATTTTGAAAAAAAAAATATTGATACAGAAGACTCCCCCCTTGTAAAAAAATCAAAATTTTTGGTCTCAGATTTTCCTGAAAATGGGTTGTTTCCTAGTCAATTTGATGCCGGAGAACACGAAAAAACCATCCATTTCGTCGTATCTCTACGGGAATTGGAATTTTCCAACGAAAAATAGATTTCCTGAAGGAATAGGACAAAATGGAGGGGTTTTTCGTTTTCTCCGGTATGAAATTGACAAGGAAGCTCAATTTCAGGACAATCTGAGAGTTGAAAAATTTTGAAAAAAAAAAATATTGATACAGAAGACTCCCCCCTTGTAAAAAAATCAAAATTTTTGGTCTCAGATTTTCCTGAAAATGGGTTGTTTCCTAGTCAATTTGATGCCGGAGAACACGAAAAAACCATCCATTTCGTCGTATCTCTACGGGAGTAAGTCTCTATATAGACCGGAAGACATTTGACGATTTTTAAATTTAAGGATCACGTGTCCATACAAATTTAAGATATAGTTATAGTCTAGGAGATGTTCAATTAATTGGTCAAAACCGCAAGTCTCTATATAGACCGGAAGAGATTTGACGATTTTTAAATTTAAGGATCACGTATCCATACAAATTTAAGATATAGTTATAGTCTAGGAGATGTTCTATTTATTGGTGAAAACCTCAAGTCTCTATATAGACCGGAAGACATTTGACGATTTTTAAATTTAAGGATCACGTGTCCATACAAATTTAAGATATAGTTATAGTCTAGGAGATGTTCTATTTATTGGTGAAAACCGCAAGTCTCTATATAGACCGGAAGAGATTTGACGATTTTTAAATTTAAGGATCACGTGTCCATACAATTTTAAGATATAGTTATAGTCTAGGAGATGTTCTATTTATTGGTGAAAACCGCAAGTCTCTATATAGACCGGAAGAGATTTGACGATTTTTAAATTTAAGGATCACGTGTCCATACAAATTTAAGATATAGTTATAGTCTAGGAGATGTTCTATTAATTGGTGAAAACCGCAAGTCTCTATATAGACCGGAAGAGATTTGACGATTTTTAAATTTAAGGATCACGTGTCCATACAAATTTAAGATATAGTTATAGTCTAGGAGATGTTCAATTAATTGGTGAAAACCGCAAGACTCTATATAGACCGGAAGAGATTTGACGATTTTTAAATTTAAGGATCACGTGTCCATACAAATTTAAGATATAGTTATAGTCTAGGAGATGTTCAATTAATTGGTGAAAACCGCAAGACTCTATATAGACCGGAAGAGATTTGACGATTTTTAAATTTAAGGATCACGTGTCCATACAAATTTAAGATATAGTTATAGTCTAGGAGATGTTCTATTAATTGGTGAAAACCGCAAGTCTCTATATAGACCGGAAGAGATTTGACGATTTTTAAATTTAAGGATCACGTGTCCATACAAATTTAAGATATAGTTATAGTCTAGGAGATGTTCAATTAATTGGTCAAAACCGCAAGTCTCTATATAGACCGGAAGAGATTTGACGATTTTTAAATTTAAGGATCACGTGTCCATACAAATTTAAGATATAGTTATAGTCTAGGAGATGTTCTATTTATTGGTGAAAACCGCAAGTCTCTATATAGACCGGAAGAGATTTGACGATTTTTAAATTTAGGGATCACGTGTCCATACAAATTTAAGATAGAGTTTTAAATACATTAAATTAAATTACTACATAACAAACATAACATAACCGTTTTTATCCGCTACCGGATGGGTTTGGTTTTGCTCCGTTTTTATCCGCTACCGGATGGGTTTGGTTTTGCTCCGTTTTTATCCGCTACCGGATGGGTTTGGTTTTGCTCCGTTTTTATCCGCTACCGGATGGGTTTGGTTTTGCTCCGTTTTTATCCGCTACCGGATGGGTTTGGTTTTGCTCCGTTTTTATCCGCTACCGGATGGGTTTGGTTTTGCTACGTTTTTATCCGCTACCGGATGGGTTTGGTTTTGCTCCGTTTTTATCCGCTACCGGATGGGTTTGGTTTCGCTCCGTTTTTATCCGCTACTGGATGGGTTTGGTTTTGCTCCGTTTTTATCCGCTACTGGATGGGTTTGGTTTTGCTCCGTTTTTATCCGCTACCGGATGGGTTTGGTTTTGCTCCGTTTTTATCCGCTACCGGATGGGTTTGGTTTTGCTCCGTTGTAAAAAAATCAAAATTTTTGGTCTCAGATTTTCCTGAAAATGGGTTGTTTCCTAGTCAATTTGATGCCGGAGAACACGAAAAAACCATCCATTTCGTCGTACCTCTTCGGGAATTGGAATTTTCCGACGAAAAATAGATTTCCTGAAGAAATAGGACAAAATGGAGGGGTTTTTCGTTTTCTCCGGCATGAAATTGACAAGGAAGCTCAATTTCAGGACAATCTGAGTTGAAAAATTTTGAAAAAAAAAATATTGATACAGAAGACTTTGTAAAAAATCAAAATTTTTGGTCTCAGATTTTCCTGAAAATGGGTTGTTTCCTAGTCAATTTGATGCCGGAGAACACGAAAAAACCATCCATTTCGTCGTATCTCTACGGGAATTGGAATTTTCCGACGAAAAATAGATTTCCTGAAGAAATAGGACAAAATGGAGGGGTTTTTCGTTTTCTCCGGTATGAAATTGACAAGGAAGCTCAATTTCAGGACAATCTGAGAGTTGAAAAATTTTGAAAAAAAAAATAATTTTAAGATATAGTTATAGTCTAGGAGATGTTCTATTTATTGGTGAAAACCGCAAGTCTCTATATAGACCGGAAGAGATTTGACGATTTTTAAATTTAAGGATCACGTGTCCATACAAATTTAAGATATAGTTATAGTCTAGGAGATGTTCTATTAATTGGTGAAAACCGCAAGTCTCTATATAGACCGGAAGAGATTTGACGATTTTTAAATTTAAGGATCACGTGTCCATACAAATTTAAGATATAGTTATAGTCTAGGAGATGTTCAATTAATTGGTGAAAACCGCAAGACTCTATATAGACCGGAAGAGATTTGACGATTTTTAAATTTAAGGATCACGTGTCCATACAAATTTAAGATATAGTTATAGTCTAGGAGATGTTCAATTAATTGGTGAAAACCGCAAGACTCTATATAGACCGGAAGAGATTTGACGATTTTTAAATTTAAGGATCACGTGTCCATACAAATTTAAGATATAGTTATAGTCTAGGAGATGTTCTATTAATTGGTGAAAACCGCAAGTCTCTATATAGACCGGAAGAGATTTGACGATTTTTAAATTTAAGGATCACGTGTCCATACAAATTTAAGATATAGTTATAGTCTAGGAGATGTTCAATTAATTGGTCAAAACCGCAAGTCTCTATATAGACCGGAAGAGATTTGACGATTTTTAAATTTAAGGATCACGTGTCCATACAAATTTAAGATATAGTTATAGTCTAGGAGATGTTCTATTTATTGGTGAAAACCGCAAGTCTCTATATAGACCGGAAGAGATTTGACGATTTTTAAATTTAGGGATCACGTGTCCATACAAATTTAAGATAGAGTTTTAAATACATTAAATTAAATTACTACATAACAAACATAACATAACCGTTTTTATCCGCTACCGGATGGGTTTGGTTTTGCTCCGTTTTTATCCGCTACCGGATGGGTTTGGTTTTGCTCCGTTTTTATCCGCTACCGGATGGGTTTGGTTTTGCTCCGTTTTTATCCGCTACCGGATGGGTTTGGTTTTGCTCCGTTTTTATCCGCTACCGGATGGGTTTGGTTTTGCTCCGTTTTTATCCGCTACCGGATGGGTTTGGTTTTGCTACGTTTTTATCCGCTACCGGATGGGTTTGGTTTTGCTCCGTTTTTATCCGCTACCGGATGGGTTTGGTTTCGCTCCGTTTTTATCCGCTACTGGATGGGTTTGGTTTTGCTCCGTTTTTATCCGCTACTGGATGGGTTTGGTTTTGCTCCGTTTTTATCCGCTACCGGATGGGTTTGGTTTTGCTCCGTTTTTATCCGCTACCGGATGGGTTTGGTTTTGCTCCGTTGTAAAAAAATCAAAATTTTTGGTCTCAGATTTTCCTGAAAATGGGTTGTTTCCTAGTCAATTTGATGCCGGAGAACACGAAAAAACCATCCATTTCGTCGTACCTCTTCGGGAATTGGAATTTTCCGACGAAAAATAGATTTCCTGAAGAAATAGGACAAAATGGAGGGGTTTTTCGTTTTCTCCGGCATGAAATTGACAAGGAAGCTCAATTTCAGGACAATCTGAGTTGAAAAATTTTGAAAAAAAAAATATTGATACAGAAGACTTTGTAAAAAATCAAAATTTTTGGTCTCAGATTTTCCTGAAAATGGGTTGTTTCCTAGTCAATTTGATGCCGGAGAACACGAAAAAACCATCCATTTCGTCGTATCTCTACGGGAATTGGAATTTTCCGACGAAAAATAGATTTCCTGAAGAAATAGGACAAAATGGAGGGGTTTTTCGTTTTCTCCGGTATGAAATTGACAAGGAAGCTCAATTTCAGGACAATCTGAGAGTTGAAAAATTTTGAAAAAAAAAATATTGATACAGAAGACTCCCCCCTTGTAAAAAAATCAAAATTTTTGGTCTCAGATTTTCCTGAAAATGGGTTGTTTCCTAGTCAATTTGATGCCGGAGAACACGAAAAATCCATCCATTTCGTCGTATCTCTACGGGAATTGGAATTTTCCAACGAAAAATAGATTTCCTGAAGGAATAGGACAAAATGGAGGGGTTTTTCGTTTTCTCCGGTATGAAATTGACAAGGAAGCTCAATTTCAGGACAATCTGAGAGTTGAAAAATTTTGAAAAAAAAAATATTGATACAGAAGACTCCCCCCTTGTAAAAAAATCAAAATTTTTGGTCTCAGATTTTCCTGAAAATGGGTTGTTTCCTAGTCAATTTGATGCCGGAGAACACGAAAAAACCATCCATTTCGTCGTATCTCTACGGGAGTAAGTCTCTATATAGACCGGAAGACATTTGACGATTTTTAAATTTAAGGATCACGTGTCCATACAATTTTAAGATATAGTTATAGTCTAGGAGATGTTCTATTTATTGGTGAAAACCGCAAGTCTCTATATAGACCGGAAGAGATTTGACGATTTTTAAATTTAAGGATCACGTGTCCATACAAATTTAAGATATAGTTATAGTCTAGGAGATGTTCAATTAATTGGTCAAAACCTCAAGTCTCTATATAGACCGGAAGACATTTGACGATTTTTAAATTTAAGGATCACGTGTCCATACAAATTTAAGATATAGTTATAGTCTAGGAGATGTTCTATTTATTGGTGAAAACCGCAAGTCTCTATATAGACCGGAAGAGATTTGACGATTTTTAAATTTAAGGATCACGTGTCCATACAATTTTAAGATATAGTTATAGTCTAGGAGATGTTCTATTTATTGGTGAAAACCGCAAGTCTCTATATAGACCGGAAGAGATTTGACGATTTTTAAATTTAAGGATCACGTGTCCATACAAATTTAAGATATAGTTATAGTCTAGGAGATGTTCAATTAATTGGTGAAAACCGCAAGACTCTATATAGACCGGAAGAGATTTGACGATTTTTAAATTTAAGGATCACGTGTCCATACAAATTTAAGATATAGTTATAGTCTAGGAGATGTTCAATTAATTGGTGAAAACCGCAAGACTCTATATAGACCGGAAGAGATTTGACGATTTTTAAATTTAAGGATCACGTGTCCATACAAATTTAAGATATAGTTATAGTCTAGGAGATGTTCTATTAATTGGTGAAGACCGCAAGTCTCTATATAGACCGGAAGAGATTTGACGATTTTTAAATTTAAGGATCACGTGTCCATACAAATTTAAGATATAGTTATAGTCTAGGAGATGTTCAATTAATTGGTCAAAACCGCAAGTCTCTATATAGACCGGAAGAGATTTGACGATTTTTAAATTTAAGGATCACGTATCCATACAAATTTAAGATATAGTTATAGTCTAGGAGATGTTCTATTTATTGGTGAAAACCTCAAGTCTCTATATAGACCGGAAGACATTTGACGATTTTTAAATTTAAGGATCACGTGTCCATACAAATTTAAGATATAGTTATAGTCTAGGAGATGTTCTATTTATTGGTGAAAACCGCAAGTCTCTATATAGACCGGAAGAGATTTGACGATTTTTAAATTTAGGGATCACGTGTCCATACAAATTTAAGATAGAGTTTTAAATACATTAAATTAAATTACTACATAACAAACATAACATAACCGTTTTTATCCGCTACCGGATGGGTTTGGTTTTGCTCCGTTTTTATCCGCTACCGGATGGGTTTGGTTTTGCTCCGTTTTTATCCGCTACCGGATGGGTTTGGTTTTGCTCCGTTTTTATCCGCTACCGGATGGGTTTGGTTTTGCTCCGTTTTTATCCGCTACCGGATGGGTTTGGTTTTGCTCCGTTTTTATCCGCTACCGGATGGGTTTGGTTTTGCTACGTTTTTATCCGCTACCGGATGGGTTTGGTTTTGCTCCGTTTTTATCCGCTACCGGATGGGTTTGGTTTCGCTCCGTTTTTATCCGCTACTGGATGGGTTTGGTTTTGCTCCGTTTTTATCCGCTACTGGATGGGTTTGGTTTTGCTCCGTTTTTATCCGCTACCGGATGGGTTTGGTTTTGCTCCGTTTTTATCCGCTACCGGATGGGTTTGGTTTTGCTCCGTTTTTATCCGCTACCGGATGGGTTTGGTTTTGCTCCGTTGTAAAAAAATCAAAATTTTTGGTCTCAGATTTTCCTGAAAATGGGTTGTTTCCTAGTCAATTTGATGCCGGAGAACACGAAAAAACCATCCATTTCGTCGTACCTCTTCGGGAATTGGAATTTTCCGACGAAAAATAGATTTCCTGAAGAAATAGGACAAAATGGAGGGGTTTTTCGTTTTCTCCGGCATGAAATTGACAAGGAAGCTCAATTTCAGGACAATCTGAGTTGAAAAATTTTGAAAAAAAAAATATTGATACAGAAGACTTTGTAAAAAATCAAAATTTTTGGTCTCAGATTTTCCTGAAAATGGGTTGTTTCCTAGTCAATTTGATGCCGGAGAACACGAAAAAACCATCCATTTCGTCGTATCTCTACGGGAATTGGAATTTTCCGACGAAAAATAGATTTCCTGAAGAAATAGGACAAAATGGAGGGGTTTTTCGTTTTCTCCGGTATGAAATTGACAAGGAAGCTCAATTTCAGGACAATCTGAGAGTTGAAAAATTTTGAAAAAAAAAATATTGATACAGAAGACTCCCCCCTTGTAAAAAAATCAAAATTTTTGGTCTCAGATTTTCCTGAAAATGGGTTGTTTCCTAGTCAATTTGATGCCGGAGAACACGAAAAATCCATCCATTTCGTCGTATCTCTACGGGAATTGGAATTTTCCAACGAAAAATAGATTTCCTGAAGGAATAGGACAAAATGGAGGGGTTTTTCGTTTTCTCCGGTATGAAATTGACAAGGAAGCTCAATTTCAGGACAATCTGAGAGTTGAAAAATTTTGAAAAAAAAAATATTGATACAGAAGACTCCCCCCTTGTAAAAAAATCAAAATTTTTGGTCTCAGATTTTCCTGAAAATGGGTTGTTTCCTAGTCAATTTGATGCCGGAGAACACGAAAAAACCATCCATTTCGTCGTATCTCTACGGGAGTAAGTCTCTATATAGACCGGAAGACATTTGACGATTTTTAAATTTAAGGATCACGTGTCCATACAATTTTAAGATATAGTTATAGTCTAGGAGATGTTCTATTTATTGGTGAAAACCGCAAGTCTCTATATAGACCGGAAGAGATTTGACGATTTTTAAATTTAAGGATCACGTGTCCATACAAATTTAAGATATAGTTATAGTCTAGGAGATGTTCAATTAATTGGTCAAAACCTCAAGTCTCTATATAGACCGGAAGACATTTGACGATTTTTAAATTTAAGGATCACGTGTCCATACAAATTTGAGATATAGTTATAGTCTAGGAGATGTTCTATTTATTGGTGAAAACCGCAAGTCTCTATATAGACCGGAAGAGATTTGACGATTTTTAAATTTAAGGATCACGTGTCCATACAAATTTAAGATATAGTTATAGTCTAGGAGATGTTCTATTTATTGGTGAAAACCTCAAGTCTCTATATAGACCGGAAGACATTTGACGATTTTTAAATTTAAGGATCACGTGTCCATACAATTTTAAGATATAGTTATAGTCTAGGAGATGTTCTATTTATTGGTGAAAAATAGATTTCCTGAAGAAATAGGACAAAATGGAGGGGTTTTTCGTTTTCTCCGGCATGAAATTGACAAGGAAGCTCAATTTCAGGACAATCTGAGTTGAAAAATTTTGAAAAAAAAAATATTGATACAGAAGACTCCCCCCTTGTAAAAAAATCAAAATTTTTGGTCTCAGATTTTCCTGAAAATGGGTTGTTTCCTAGTCAATTTGATGCCGGAGAACACGAAAAAACCATCCATTTCGTCGTATCTCTACGGGAATTGGAATTTTCCAACGAAAAATAGATTTCCTGAAGGAATAGGACAAAATGGAGGGGTTTTTCGTGTTCTCCGGTATGAAATTGACAAGGAAGCTCAATTTCAGGACAATCTGAGAGTTGAAAAATTTTGAAAAAAAAAATATTGATACAGAAGACTCCCCCCTTGTAAAAAAATCAAAATTTTTGGTCTCAGATTTTCCTGAAAATGGGTTGTTTCCTAGTCAATTTGATGCCGGAGAACACGAAAAAACCATCCATTTCGTCGTATCTCTACGGGAGTAAGTCTCTATATAGACCGGAAGACATTTGACGATTTTTAAATTTAAGGATCACGTGTCCATACAATTTTAAGATATAGTTATAGTCTAGGAGATGTTCTATTTATTGGTGAAAACCGCAAGTCTCTATATAGACCGGAAGAGATTTGACGATTTTTAAATTTAAGGATCACGTGTCCATACAAATTTAAGATATAGTTATAGTCTAGGAGATGTTCAATTAATTGGTCAAAACCTCAAGTCTCTATATAGACCGGAAGACATTTGACGATTTTTAAATTTAAGGATCACGTGTCCATACAAATTTGAGATATAGTTATAGTCTAGGAGATGTTCTATTTATTGGTGAAAACCGCAAGTCTCTATATAGACCGGAAGAGATTTGACGATTTTTAAATTTAAGGATCACGTGTCCATACAAATTTAAGATATAGTTATAGTCTAGGAGATGTTCTATTTATTGGTGAAAACCTCAAGTCTCTATATAGACCGGAAGACATTTGACGATTTTTAAATTTAAGGATCACGTGTCCATACAATTTTAAGATATAGTTATAGTCTAGGAGATGTTCTATTTATTGGTGAAAAATAGATTTCCTGAAGAAATAGGACAAAATGGAGGGGTTTTTCGTTTTCTCCGGCATGAAATTGACAAGGAAGCTCAATTTCAGGACAATCTGAGTTGAAAAATTTTGAAAAAAAAAATATTGATACAGAAGACTCCCCCCTTGTAAAAAAATCAAAATTTTTGGTCTCAGATTTTCCTGAAAATGGGTTGTTTCCTAGTCAATTTGATGCCGGAGAACACGAAAAAACCATCCATTTCGTCGTATCTCTACGGGAATTGGAATTTTCCAACGAAAAATAGATTTCCTGAAGGAATAGGACAAAATGGAGGGGTTTTTCGTGTTCTCCGGTATGAAATTGACAAGGAAGCTCAATTTCAGGACAATCTGAGTTGAAAAATTTTGAAAAAAAAAATATTGATACAGAAGACTCCCCCCTTGTAAAAAAATCAAAATTTTTGGTCTCAGATTTTCCTGAAAATGGGTTGTTTCCTAGTCAATTTGATGCCGGAGAACACGAAAAAACCATCCATTTCGTCGTATCTCTACGGGAATTGGAATTTTCCGACGAAAAATAGATTTCCTGAAGAAATAGGACAAAATGGAGGGGTTTTTCGTTTTCTCCGGCATGAAATTGACAAGGAAGCTCAATTTCAGGACAATCTGAGTTGAAAAATTTTGAAAAAAAAAATATTGATACAGAAGACTCCCCCCTTGTAAAAAAATCAAAATTTTTGGTCTCAGATTTTCCTGAAAATGGGTTGTTTCCTAGTCAATTTGATGCCGGAGAACACGAAAAAACCATCCATTTCGTCGTATCTCTACGGGAATTGGAATTTTCCGACGAAAAATAGATTTCCTGAAGAAATAGGACAAAATGGAGGGGTTTTTCGTTTTCTCCGGTATGAAATTGACAAGGAAGCTCAATTTCAGGACAATCTGAGAGTTGAAAAATTTTGAAAAAAAAAATATTGATACAGAAGACTCCCCCCTTGTAAAAAAATCAAAATTTTTGGTCTCAGATTTTCCTGAAAATGGGTTGTTTCCTAGTCAATTTGATGCCGGAGAACACGAAAAAACCATCCATTTCGTCGTATCTCTACGGGAATTGGAATTTTCCAACGAAAAATAGATTTCCTGAAGGAATAGGACAAAATGGAGGGGTTTTTCGTTTTCTCCGGTATGAAATTGACAAGGAAGCTCAATTTCAGGACAATCTGAGAGTTGAAAAATTTTGAAAAAAAAAATATTGATACAGAAGACTCCCCCCTTGTAAAAAAATCAAAATTTTTGGTCTCAGATTTTCCTGAAAATGGGTTGTTCCCTAGTCAATTTGATGCCGGAGAACACGAAAAAACCATCCATTTCGTCGTATCTCTACGGGAGTAAGTCTCTATATAGACCGGAAGACATTTGACGATTTTTAAATTTAAGGATCACGTGTCCATACAATTTTAAGATATAGTTATAGTCTAGGAGATGTTCTATTTATTGGTGAAAACCGCAAGTCTCTATATAGACCGGAAGAGATTTGACGATTTTTAAATTTAAGGATCACGTGTCCATACAAATTTAAGATATAGTTATAGTCTAGGAGATGTTCAATTAATTGGTCAAAACCGCAAGTCTCTATATAGACCGGAAGAGATTTGACGATTTTTAAATTTAAGGATCACGTATCCATACAAATTTAAGATATAGTTATAGTCTAGGAGATGTTCTATTTATTGGTGAAAACCTCAAGTCTCTATATAGACCGGAAGACATTTGACGATTTTTAAATTTAAGGATCACGTGTCCATACAAATTTAAGATATAGTTATAGTCTAGGAGATGTTCTATTTATTGGTGAAAACCGCAAGTCTCTATATAGACCGGAAGAGATTTGACGATTTTTAAATTTAAGGATCACGTGTCCATACAAATTTAAGATATAGTTATAGTCTAGGAGATGTTCTATTTATTGGTGAAAACCTCAAGTCTCTATATAGACCGGAAGACATTTGACGATTTTTAAATTTAAGGATCACGTGTCCATACAATTTTAAGATATAGTTATAGTCTAGGAGATGTTCTATTTATTGGTGAAAAATAGATTTCCTGAAGAAATAGGACAAAATGGAGGGGTTTTTCGTTTTCTCCGGCATGAAATTGACAAGGAAGCTCAATTTCAGGACAATCTGAGTTGAAAAATTTTGAAAAAAAGAATATTGATACAGAAGACTCCCCCCTTGTAAAAAAATCAAAATTTTTGGTCTCAGATTTTCCTGAAAATGGGTTGTTTCCTAGTCAATTTGATGCCGGAGAACACGAAAAAACCATCCATTTCGTCGTATCTCTACGGGAATTGGAATTTTCCAACGAAAAATAGATTTCCTGAAGGAATAGGACAAAATGGAGGGGTTTTTCGTTTTCTCCGGTATGAAATTGACAAGGAAGCTCAATTTCAGGACAATCTGAGAGTTGAAAAATTTTGAAAAAAAAAATATTGATACAGAAGACTCCCCCCTTGTAAAAAAATCAAAATTTTTGGTCTCAGATTTTCCTGAAAATGGGTTGTTTCCTAGTCAATTTGATGCCGGAGAACACGAAAAAACCATCCATTTCGTCGTATCTCTACGGGAGTAAGTCTCTATATAGACCGGAAGACATTTGACGATTTTTAAATTTAAGGATCACGTGTCCATACAATTTTAAGATATAGTTATAGTCTAGGAGATGTTCTATTTATTGGTGAAAACCGCAAGTCTCTATATAGACCGGAAGAGATTTGACGATTTTTAAATTTAAGGATCACGTGTCCATACAAATTTAAGATATAGTTATAGTCTAGGAGATGTTCAATTAATTGGTCAAAACCGCAAGTCTCTATATAGACCGGAAGAGATTTGACGATTTTTAAATTTAAGGATCACGTGTCCATACAAATTTAAGATATAGTTATAGTCTAGGAGATGTTCTATTTATTGGTGAAAACCGCAAGTCTCTATATAGACCGGAAGAGATTTGACGATTTTTAAATTTAAGGATCACGTGTCCATACAAATTTAAGATATAGTTATAGTCTAGGAGATGTTCTATTTATTGGTGAAAACCTCAAGTCTCTATATAGACCGGAAGACATTTGACGATTTTTAAATTTAAGGATCACGTGTCCATACAATTTTAAGATATAGTTATAGTCTAGGAGATGTTCTATTTATTGGTGAAAAATAGATTTCCTGAAGAAATAGGACAAAATGGAGGGGTTTTTCGTTTTCTCCGGCATGAAATTGCCAAGGAAGCTCAATTTCAGGACAATCTGAGTTGAAAAATTTTGAAAAAAAAAATATTGATACAGAAGACTCCCCCCTTGTAAAAAAATCAAAATTTTTGGTCTCAGATTTTCCTGAAAATGGGTTGTTTCCTAGTCAATTTGATGCCGGAGAACACGAAAAAACCATCCATTTCGTCGTATCTCTACGGGAATTGGAATTTTCCGACGAAAAATAGATTACCTGAAGAAATAGGACAAAATGGAGGGGTTTTTCGTTTTCTCCGGTATGAAATTGACAAGGAAGCTCAATTTCAGGACAATCTGAGAGTTGAAAAATTTTGAAAAAAAAAATATTGATACAGAAGACCCCCCCTTGTAAAAAAATCAAAATTTTTGGTCTCAGATTTTCCTGAAAATGGGTTGTTTCCTAGTCAATTTGATGCCGGAGAACACGAAAAAGCCATCCATTTCGTCGTATCTCTACGGGAATTGGAATTTTCCAACGAAAAATAGATTTCCTGAAGGAATAGGACAAAATGGAGGGGTTTTTCGTTTTCTCCGGTATGAAATTGACAAGGAAGCTCAATTTCAGGACAATCTGAGAGTTGAAAAATTTTGAAAAAAAAAATATTGATACAGAAGACTCCCCCCCCCTTGTAAAAAAATCAAAATTTTTGGTCTCAGATTTTCCTGAAAATGGGTTGTTTCCTAGTCAATTTGATGCCGGAGAACACGAAAAATCCATCCATTTCGTCGTATCTCTACGGGAGTAAGTCTCTATATAGACCGGAAGACATTTGACGATTTTTAAATTTAAGGATCACGTGTCGATACAATTTTAAGATATAGTTATAGTCTAGGAGATGTTCTATTTATTGGTGAAAACCGCAAGTCTCTATATAGACCGGAAGAGATTTGACGATTTTTAAATTTAAGGATCACGTGTCCATACAAATTTAAGATATAGTTATAGTCTAGGAGATGTTCAATTAATTGGTCTAAACCGCAAGTCTCTATATAGACCGGAAGAGATTTGACGATTTTTAAATTTAAGGATCACGTATCCATACAAATTTAAGATATAGTTATAGTCTAGGAGATGTTCTATTTATTGGTGAAAACCTCAAGTCTCTATATAGACCGGAAGACATTTGACGATTTTTAAATTTAAGGATCACGTGTCCATACAAATTTAAGATATAGTTATAGTCTAGGAGATGTTCTATTTATTGGTGAAAACCGCAAGTCTCTATATAGACCGGAAGAGATTTGACGATTTTTAAATTTAAGGATCACGTGTCCATACAAATTTAAGATATAGTTATAGTCTAGGAGATGTTCTATTTATTGGTGAAAACCTCAAGTCTCTATATAGACCGGAAGACATTTGACGATTTTTAAATTTAAGGATCACGTGTCCATACAATTTTAAGATATAGTTATAGTCTAGGAGATGTTCTATTTATTGGTGAAAAATAGATTTCCTGAAGAAATAGGACAAAATGGAGGGGTTTTTCGTTTTCTCCGGCATGAAATTGACAAGGAAGCTCAATTTCAGGACAATCTGAGTTGAAAAATTTTGAAAAAAAAAATATTGATACAGAAGACTCCCCCCTTGTAAAAAAATCAAAATTTTTGGTCTCAGATTTTCCTGAAAATGGGTTGTTTCCTAGTCAATTTGATGCCGGAGAACACGAAAAAACCATCCATTTCGTCGTATCTCTACGGGAATTGGAATTTTCCGACGAAAAATAGATTTCCTGAAGAAATAGGACAAAATGGAGGGGTTTTTCGTTTTCTCCGGTATGAAATTGACAAGGAAGCTCAATTTCAGGACAATCTGAGAGTTGAAAAATTTTGAAAAAAAAAATATTGATACAGAAGACTCCCCCCTTGTAAAAAAATCAAAATTTTTGGTCTCAGATTTTCCTGAAAATGGGTTGTTTCCTAGTCAATTTGATGCCGGAGAACACGAAAAAACCATCCATTTCGTCGTATCTCTACGGGAGTAAGTCTCTATATAGACCGGAAGACATTTGACGATTTTTAAATTTAAGGATCACGTGTCCATACAATTTTAAGATATAGTTATAGTCTAGGAGATGTTCTATTTATTGGTGAAAACCGTAAGTCTCTATATAGACCGGAAGAGATTTGACGATTTTTAAATTTAAGGATCACGTGTCCATACAAATTTAAGATATAGTTATAGTCTAGGAGATGTTCAATTAATTGGTCAAAACCTCAAGTCTCTATATAGACCGGAAGACATTTGACGATTTTTAAATTTAAGGATCACGTGTCCATACAAATTTAAGATATAGTTATAGTCTAGGAGATGTTCTATTTATTGGTGAAAACCTCAAGTCTCTATATAGACCGGAAGACATTTGACGATTTTTAAATTTAAGGATCACGTGTCCATACAATTTTAAGATATAGTTATAGTCTAGGAGATGTTCTATTTATTGGTGAAAAATAGATTTCCTGAAGAAATAGGACAAAATGGAGGGGTTTTTCGTTTTCTCCGGCATGAAATTGACAAGGAAGCTCAATTTCAGGACAATCTGAGTTGAAAAATTTTGAAAAAAAAAATATTGATACAGAAGACTCCCCCCTTGTAAAAAAATCAAAATTTTTGGTCTCAGATTTTCCTGAAAATGGGTTGTTTCCTAGTCAATTTGATGCCGGAGAACACGAAAAAACCATCCATTTCGTCGTATCTCTACGGGAATTGGAATTTTCCGACGAAAAATAGATTTCCTGAAGAAATAGGACAAAATGGAGGGGTTTTTCGTTTTCTCCGGTATGAAATTGACAAGGAAGCTCAATTTCAGGACAATCTGAGAGTTGAAAAATTTTGAAAAAAAAAATATTGATACAGAAGACTCCCCCCTTGTAAAAAAATCAAAATTTTTGGTCTCAGATTTTCCTGAAAATGGGTTGTTTCCTAGTCAATTTGATGCCGGAGAACACGAAAAAACCATCCATTTCGTCGTATCTCTACGGGAATTGGAATTTTCCAACGAAAAATAGATTTCCTGAAGGAATAGGACAAAATGGAGGGGTTTTTCGTTTTCTCCGGTATGAAATTGACAAGGAAGCTCAATTTCAGGACAATCTGAGAGTTGAAAAATTTTGAAAAAAAAAATATTGATACAGAAGACTCCCCCCTTGTAAAAAAATCAAAATTTTTGGTCTCAGATTTTCCTGAAAATGGGTTGTTTCCTAGTCAATTTGATGCCGGAGAACACGAAAAAACCATCCATTTCGTCGTATCTCTACGGGAGTAAGTCTCTATATAGACCGGAAGACATTTGACGATTTTTAAATTTAAGGATCACGTGTCCATACAATTTTAAGATATAGTTATAGTCTAGGAGATGTTCTCTTTATTGGTGAAAACCGCAAGTCTCTATATAGACCGGAAGAGATTTGACGATTTTTAAATTTAAGGATCACGTGTCCATACAAATTTAAGATATAGTTATAGTCTAGGAGATGTTCAATTAATTGGTCAAAACCGCAAGTCTCTATATAGACCGGAAGAGATTTGACGATTTTTAAATTTAAGGATCACGTGTCCATACAAATTTAAGATATAGTTATAGTCTAGGAGATGTTCTATTTATTGGTGAAAACCGCAAGTCTCTATATAGACCGGAAGAGATTTGACGATTTTTAAATTTAAGGATCACGTGTCCATACAAATTTAAGATATAGTTATAGTCTAGGAGATGTTCTATTTATTGGTGAAAACCTCAAGTCTCTATATAGACCGGAAGACATTTGACGATTTTTAAATTTAAGGATCACGTGTCCATACAATTTTAAGATATAGTTATAGTCTAGGAGATGTTCTATTTATTGGTGAAAAATAGATTTCCTGAAGAAATAGGACAAAATGGAGGGGTTTTTCGTTTTCTCCGGCATGAAATTGACAAGGAAGCTCAATTTCAGGACAATCTGAGTTGAAAAATTTTGAAAAAAAAAATATTGATACAGAAGACTCCCCCCTTGTAAAAAAATCAAAATTTTTGGTCTCAGATTTTCCTGAAAATGGGTTGTTTCCTAGTCAATTTGATGCCGGAGAACACGAAAAAACCATCCATTTCGTCGTATCTCTACGGGAATTGGAATTTTCCAACGAAAAATAGATTTCCTGAAGGAATAGGACAAAATGGAGGGGTTTTTCGTTTTCTCCGGTATGAAATTGACAAGGAAGCTCAATTTCAGGACAATCTGAGAGTTGAAAAATTTTGAAAAAAAAAATATTGATACAGAAGACTCCCCCCTTGTAAAAAAATCAAAATTTTTGGTCTCAGATTTTCCTGAAAATGGGTTGTTTCCTAGTCAATTTGATGCCGGAGAACACGAAAAAACCATCCATTTCGTCGTATCTCTACGGGAGTAAGTCTCTATATAGACCGGAAGACATTTGACGATTTTTAAATTTAAGGATCACGTGTCCATACAAATTTAAGATATAGTTATAGTCTAGGAGATGTTCAATTAATTGGTCAAAACCTCAAGTCTCTATATAGACCGGAAGACATTTGACGATTTTTAAATTTAAGGATCACGTGTCCATACAAATTTAAGATATAGTTATAGTCTAGGAGATGTTCTATTTATTGGTGAAAACCTCAAGTCTCTATATAGACCGGAAGACATTTGACGATTTTTAAATTTAAGGATCACGTGTCCATACAATTTTAAGATATAGTTATAGTCTAGGAGATGTTCTATTTATTGGTGAAAAATAGATTTCCTGAAGAAATAGGACAAAATGGAGGGGTTTTTCGTTTTCTCCGGCATGAAATTGACAAGGAAGCTCAATTTCAGGACAATCTGAGTTGAAAAATTTTGAAAAAAAAAATATTGATACAGAAGACTCCCCCCTTGTAAAAAAATCAAAATTTTTGGTCTCAGATTTTCCTGAAAATGGGTTGTTTCCTAGTCAATTTGATGCCGGAGAACACGAAAAAACCATCCATTTCGTCGTATCTCTACGGGAATTGGAATTTTCCGACGAAAAATAGATTTCCTGAAGAAATAGGACAAAATGGAGGGGTTTTTCGTTTTCTCCGGTATGAAATTGACAAGGAAGCTCAATTTCAGGACAATCTGAGAGTTGAAAAATTTTGAAAAAAAAAATATTGATACAGAAGACTCCCCCCTTGTAAAAAAATCAAAATTTTTGGTCTCAGATTTTCCTGAAAATGGGTTGTTTCCTAGTCAATTTGATGCCGGAGAACACGAAAAAACCATCCATTTCGTCGTATCTCTACGGGAATTGGAATTTTCCAACGAAAAATAGATTTCCTGAAGGAATAGGACAAAATGGAGGGGTTTTTCGTTTTCTCCGGTATGAAATTGACAAGGAAGCTCAATTTCAGGACAATCTGAGAGTTGAAAAATTTTGAAAAAAAAAATATTGATACAGAAGACTCCCCCCTTGTAAAAAAATCAAAATTTTTGGTCTCAGATTTTCCTGAAAATGGGTTGTTTCCTAGTCAATTTGATGCCGGAGAACACGAAAAAACCATCCATTTCGTCGTATCTCTACGGGAGTAAGTCTCTATATAGACCGGAAGACATTTGACGATTTTTAAATTTAAGGATCACGTGTCCATACAATTTTAAGATATAGTTATAGTCTAGGAGATGTTCTATTTATTGGTGAAAACCGCAAGTCTCTATATAGACCGGAAGAGATTTGACGATTTTTAAATTTAAGGATCACGTGTCCATACAAATTTAAGATATAGTTATAGTCTAGGAGATGTTCAATTAATTGGTCAAAACCGCAAGTCTCTATATAGACCGGAAGAGATTTGACGATTTTTAAATTTAAGGATCACGTGTCCATACAAATTTAAGATATAGTTATAGTCTAGGAGATGTTCTATTTATTGGTGAAAACCGCAAGTCTCTATATAGACCGGAAGAGATTTGACGATTTTTAAATTTAAGGATCACGTGTCCATACAAATTTAAGATATAGTTATAGTCTAGGAGATGTTCTATTTATTGGTGAAAACCTCAAGTCTCTATATAGACCGGAAGACATTTGACGATTTTTAAATTTAAGGATCACGTGTCCATACAATTTTAAGATATAGTTATAGTCTAGGAGATGTTCTATTTATTGGTGAAAAATAGATTTCCTGAAGAAATAGGACAAAATGGAGGGGTTTTTCGTTTTCTCCGGCATGAAATTGACAAGGAAGCTCAATTTCAGGACAATCTGAGTTGAAAAATTTTGAAAAAAAAAATATTGATACAGAAGACTCCCCCCTTGTAAAAAAATCAAAATTTTTGGTCTCAGATTTTCCTGAAAATGGGTTGTTTCCTAGTCAATTTGATGCCGGAGAACACGAAAAAACCATCCATTTCGTCGTATCTCTACGGGAATTGGAATTTTCCAACGAAAAATAGATTTCCTGAAGGAATAGGACAAAATGGAGGGGTTTTTCGTTTTCTCCGGTATGAAATTGACAAGGAAGCTCAATTTCAGGACAATCTGAGAGTTGAAAAATTTTGAAAAAAAAAATATTGATACAGAAGACTCCCCCCTTGTAAAAAAATCAAAATTTTTGGTCTCAGATTTTCCTGAAAATGGGTTGTTTCCTAGTCAATTTGATGCCGGAGAACACGAAAAAACCATCCATTTCGTCGTATCTCTACGGGAGTAAGTCTCTATATAGACCGGAAGACATTTGACGATTTTTAAATTTAAGGATCACGTGTCCATACAAATTTAAGATATAGTTATAGTCTAGGAGATGTTCAATTAATTGGTCAAAACCGCAAGTCTCTATATAGACCGGAAGAGATTTGACGATTTTTAAATTTAAGGATCACGTGTCCATACAAATTTAAGATATAGTTATAGTCTAGGAGATGTTCTATTTATTGGTGAAAACCGCAAGTCTCTATATAGACCGGAAGAGATTTGACGATTTTTAAATTTAAGGATCACGTGTCCATACAAATTTAAGATATAGTTATAGTCTAGGAGATGTTCTATTTATTGGTGAAAACCTCAAGTCTCTATATAGACCGGAAGACATTTGACGATTTTTAAATTTAAGGATCACGTGTCCATACAATTTTAAGATATAGTTATAGTCTAGGAGATGTTCTATTTATTGGTGAAAAATAGATTTCCTGAAGAAATAGGACAAAATGGAGGGGTTTTTCGTTTTCTCCGGCATGAAATTGACAAGGAAGCTCAATTTCAGGACAATCTGAGTTGAAAAATTTTGAAAAAAAAAATATTGATACAGAAGACTCCCCCCTTGTAAAAAAATCAAAATTTTTGGTCTCAGATTTTCCTGAAAATGGGTTGTTTCCTAGTCAATTTGATGCCGGAGAACACGAAAAAACCATCCATTTCGTCGTATCTCTACGGGAATTGGAATTTTCCGACGAAAAATAGATTTCCTGAAGAAATAGGACAAAATGGAGGGGTTTTTCGTTTTCTCCGGTATGAAATTGACAAGGAAGCTCAATTTCAGGACAATCTGAGAGTTGAAAAATTTTGAAAAAAAAAATATTGATACAGAAGACTCCCCCCTTGTAAAAAAATCAAAATTTTTGGTCTCAGATTTTCCTGAAAATGGGTTGTTTCCTAGTCAATTTGATGCCGGAGAACACGAAAAAACCATCCATTTCGTCGTATCTCTACGGGAATTGGAATTTTCCAACGAAAAATAGATTTCCTGAAGGAATAGGACAAAATGGAGGGGTTTTTCGTTTTCTCCGGTATGAAATTGACAAGGAAGCTCAATTTCAGGACAATCTGAGAGTTGAAAAATTTTGAAAAAAAAAATATTGATACAGAAGACTCCCCCCTTGTAAAAAAATCAAAATTTTTGGTCTCAGATTTTCCTGAAAATGGGTTGTTTCCTAGTCAATTTGATGCCGGAGAACACGAAAAAACCATCCATTTCGTCGTATCTCTACGGGAGTAAGTCTCTATATAGACCGGAAGACATTTGACGATTTTTAAATTTAAGGATCACGTGTCCATACAAATTTAAGATATAGTTATAGTCTAGGAGATGTTCAATTAATTGGTCAAAACCGCAAGTCTCTATATAGACCGGAAGAGATTTGACGATTTTTAAATTTAAGGATCACGTGTCCATACAAATTTAAGATATAGTTATAGTCTAGGAGATGTTCTATTTATTGGTGAAAACCGCAAGTCTCTATATAGACCGGAAGAGATTTGACGATTTTTAAATTTAAGGATCACGTGTCCATACAAATTTAAGATATAGTTATAGTCTAGGAGATGTTCTATTTATTGGTGAAAACCTCAAGTCTCTATATAGACCGGAAGACATTTGACGATTTTTAAATTTAAGGATCACGTGTCCATACAATTTTAAGATATAGTTATAGTCTAGGAGATGTTCTATTTATTGGTGAAAAATAGATTTCCTGAAGAAATAGGACAAAATGGAGGGGTTTTTCGTTTTCTCCGGCATGAAATTGACAAGGAGGCTCAATTTCAGGACAATCTGAGTTGAAAAATTTGGAAAAAAAAAATATTGATACAGAAGACTCCCCCCTTGTAAAAAAATCAAAATTTTTGGTCTCAGATTTTCCTGAAAATGGGTTGTTTCCTAGTCAATTTGATGCCGGAGAACACGAAAAAACCATCCATTTCGTCGTATCTCTACGGGAATTGGAATTTTCCGACGAAAAATAGATTTCCTGAAGAAATAGGACAAAATGGAGGGGTTTTTCGTTTTCTCCGGTATGAAATTGACAAGGAAGCTCAATTTCAGGACAATCTGAGAGTTGAAAAATTTTGAAAAAAAAAATATTGATACAGAAGACTCCCCCCTTGTAAAAAAATCAAAATTTTTGGTCTCAGATTTTCCTGAAAATGGGTTGTTTCCTAGTCAATTTGATGCCGGAGAATACGAAAAAACCATCCATTTCGTCGTATCTCTACGGGAATTGGAATTTTCCAACGAAAAATAGATTTCCTGAAGGAATAGGACAAAATGGAGGGGTTTTTCGTTTTCTCCGGTATGAAATTGACAAGGAAGCTCAATTTCAGGACAATCTGAGAGTTGAAAAATTTTGAAAAAAAAAATATTGATACAGAAGACTCCCCCCTTGTAAAAAAATCAAAATTTTTGGTCTCAGATTTTCCTGAAAATGGGTTGTTTCCTAGTCAATTTGATGCCGGAGAACACGAAAAAACCATCCATTTCGTCGTATCTCTACGGGAGTAAGTCTCTATATAGACCGGAAGACATTTGACGATTTTTAAATTTAAGGATCACGTGTCCATACAAATTTAAGATATAGTTATAGTCTAGGAGATGTTCAATTAATTGGTCAAAACCGCAAGTCTCTATATAGACCGGAAGAGATTTGACGATTTTTAAATTTAAGGATCACGTATCCATACAAATTTATATATAGTTATAGTCTAGGAGATGTTCTATTTATTGGTGAAAACCTCAAGTCTCTATATAGACCGGAAGACATTTGACGATTTTTAAATTTAAGGATCACGTGTCCATACAAATTTAAGATATAGTTATAGTCTAGGAGATGTTCTATTTATTGGTGAAAACCGCAAGTCTCTATATAGACCGGAAGAGATTTGACGATTTTTAAATTTAAGGATCACGTGTCCATACAATTTTAAGATATAGTTATAGTCTAGGAGATGTTCTATTTATTGGTGAAAACCGCAAGTCTCTATATAGACCGGAAGAGATTTGACGATTTTTAAATTTAAGGATCACGTGTCCATACAAATTTAAGATATAGTTATAGTCTAGGAGATGTTCTATTAATTGGTGAAAACCGCAAGTCTCTATATAGACCGGAAGAGATTTGACGATTTTTAAATTTAAGGATCACGTGTCCATACAAATTTAAGATATAGTTATAGTCTAGGAGATGTTCAATTAATTGGTGAAAACCGCAAGACTCTATATAGACCGGAAGAGATTTGACGATTTTTAAATTTAAGGATCACGTGTCCATACAAATTTAAGATATAGTTATAGTCTAGGAGATGTTCAATTAATTGGTGAAAACCGCAAGACTCTATATAGACCGGAAGAGATTTGACGATTTTTAAATTTAAGGATCACGTGTCCATACAAATTTAAGATATAGTTATAGTCTAGGAGATGTTCTATTAATTGGTGAAAACCGCAAGTCTCTATATAGACCGGAAGAGATTTGACGATTTTTAAATTTAAGGATCACGTGTCCATACAAATTTAAGATATAGTTATAGTCTAGGAGATGTTCAATTAATTGGTCAAAACCGCAAGTCTCTATATAGACCGGAAGAGATTTGACGATTTTTAAATTTAAGTATCACGTGTCCATACAAATTTAAGATATAGTTATAGTCTAGGAGATGTTCTATTTATTGGTGAAAACCGCAAGTCTCTATATAGACCGGAAGAGATTTGACGATTTTTAAATTTAGGGATCACATGTCCATACAAATTTAAGATAGAGTTTTAAATACATTAAATTAAATTACTACATAACAAACATAACATAACCGTTTTTATCCGCTACCGGATGGGTTTGGTTTTGCTCCGTTTTTATCCGCTACCGGATGGGTTTGGTTTTGCTCCGTTTTTATCCGCTACCGGATGGGTTTGGTTTTGCTCCGTTTTTATCCGCTACCGGATGGGTTTGGTTTTGCTCCGTTTTTATCCGCTACCGGATGGGTTTGGTTTTGCTCCGTTTTTATCCGCTACCGGATGGGTTTGGTTTTGCTACGTTTTTATCCGCTACCGGATGGGTTTGGTTTTGCTCCGTTTTTATCCGCTACCGGATGGGTTTGGTTTCGCTCCGTTTTTATCCGCTACTGGATGGGTTTGGTTTTGCTCCGTTTTTATCCGCTACTGGATGGGTTTGGTTTTGCTCCGTTTTTATCCGCTACCGGATGGGTTTGGTTTTGCTCCGTTTTTATCCGCTACCGGATGGGTTTGGTTTTGCTCCGTTTTTATCCGCTACCGGATGGGTTTGGTTTTGCTCCGTTGTAAAAAAATCAAAATTTTTGGTCTCAGATTTTCCTGAAAATGGGTTGTTTCCTAGTCAATTTGATGCCGGAGAACACGAAAAAACCATCCATTTCGTCGTACCTCTTCGGGAATTGGAATTTTCCGACGAAAAATAGATTTCCTGAAGAAATAGGACAAAATGGAGGGGTTTTTCGTTTTCTCCGGCATGAAATTGACAAGGAAGCTCAATTTCAGGACAATCTGAGAGTTGAAAAATTTTGAAAAAAAAAATATTGATACAGAAGACTCCCCCCTTGTAAAAAAATCAAAATTTTTGGTCTCAGATTTTCCTGAAAATGGGTTGTTTCCTAGTCAATTTGATGCCGGAGAACACGAAAAAACCATCCATTTCGTCGTATCTCTACGGGAATTGGAATTTTCCAACGAAAAATAGATTTCCTGAAGGAATAGGACAAAATGGAGGGGTTTTTCGTTTTCTCCGGTATGAAATTGACAAGGAAGCTCAATTTCAGGACAATCTGAGAGTTGAAAAATTTTGAAAAAAAAAATATTGATACAGAAGACTCCCCCCTTGTAAAAAAATCAAAATTTTTGGTCTCAGATTTTCCTGAAAATGGGTTGTTTCCTAGTCAATTTGATGCCGGAGAACACGAAAAAACCATCCATTTCGTCGTATCTCTACGGGAGTAAGTCTCTATATAGACCGGAAGACATTTGACGATTTTTAAATTTAAGGATCACGTGTCCATACAAATTTAAGATATAGTTATAGTCTAGGAGATGTTCAATTAATTGGTCAAAACCGCAAGTCTCTATATAGACCGGAAGAGATTTGACGATTTTTAAATTTAAGGATCACGTATCCATACAAATTTAAGATATAGTTATAGTCTAGGAGATGTTCTATTTATTGGTGAAAACCTCAAGTCTCTATATAGACCGGAAGACATTTGACGATTTTTAAATTTAAGGATCACGTGTCCATACAAATTTAAGATATAGTTATAGTCTAGGAGATGTTCTATTTATTGGTGAAAACCGCAAGTCTCTATATAGACCGGAAGAGATTTGACGATTTTTAAATTTAAGGATCACGTGTCCATACAAATTTAAGATATAGTTATAGTCTAGGAGATGTTCTATTTATTGGTGAAAACCTCAAGTCTCTATATAGACCGGAAGACATTTGACGATTTTTAAATTTAAGGATCACGTGTCCATACAATTTTAAGATATAGTTATAGTCTAGGAGATGTTCTATTTATTGGTGAAAACCGCAAGTCTCTATATAGACCGGAAGAGATTTGACGATTTTTAAATTTAAGGATCACGTGTCCATACAAATTTAAGATATAGTTATAGTCTAGGAGATGTTCTATTAATTGGTGAAAACCGCAAGTCTCTATATAGACCGGAAGAGATTTGACGATTTTTAAATTTAAGGATCACGTGTCCATACAAATTTAAGATATAGTTATAGTCTAGGAGATGTTCAATTAATTGGTGAAAACCGCAAGACTCTATATAGACCGGAAGAGATTTGACGATTTTTAAATTTAAGGATCACGTGTCCATACAAATTTAAGATATAGTTATAGTCTAGGAGATGTTCAATTAATTGGTGAAAACCGCAAGACTCTATATAGACCGGAAGAGATTTGACGATTTTTAAATTTAAGGATCACGTGTCCATACAAATTTAAGATATAGTTATAGTCTAGGAGATGTTCTATTAATTGGTGAAAACCGCAAGTCTCTATATAGACCGGAAGAGATTTGACGATTTTTAAATTTAAGGATCACGTGTCCATACAAATTTAAGATATAGTTATAGTCTAGGAGATGTTCAATTAATTGGTCAAAACCGCAAGTCTCTATATAGACCGGAAGAGATTTGACGATTTTTAAATTTAAGGATCACGTATCCATACAAATTTAAGATATAGTTATAGTCTAGGAGATGTTCTATTTATTGGTGAAAACCTCAAGTCTCTATATAGACCGGAAGACATTTGACGATTTTTAAATTTAAGGATCACGTGTCCATACAAATTTAAGATATAGTTATAGTCTAGGAGATGTTCTATTTATTGGTGAAAACCGCAAGTCTCTATATAGACCGGAAGAGATTTGACGATTTTTAAATTTAGGGATCACGTGTCCATACAAATTTAAGATAGAGTTTTAAATACATTAAATTAAATTACTACATAACAAACATAACATAACCGTTTTTATCCGCTACCGGATGGGTTTGGTTTTGCTCCGTTTTTATCCGCTACCGGATGGGTTTGGTTTTGCTCCGTTTTTATCCGCTACCGGATGGGTTTGGTTTTGCTCCGTTTTTATCCGCTACCGGATGGGTTTGGTTTTGCTCCGTTTTTATCCGCTACCGGATGGGTTTGGTTTTGCTCCGTTTTTATCCGCTACCGGATGGGTTTGGTTTTGCTACGTTTTTATCCGCTACCGGATGGGTTTGGTTTTGCTCCGTTTTTATCCGCTACCGGATGGGTTTGGTTTCGCTCCGTTTTTATCCGCTACTGGATGGGTTTGGTTTTGCTCCGTTTTTATCCGCTACTGGATGGGTTTGGTTTTGCTCCGTTTTTATCCGCTACCGGATGGGTTTGGTTTTGCTCCGTTTTTATCCGCTACCGGATGGGTTTGGTTTTGCTCCGTTGTAAAAAAATCAAAATTTTTGGTCTCAGATTTTCCTGAAAATGGGTTGTTTCCTAGTCAATTTGATGCCGGAGAACACGAAAAAACCATCCATTTCGTCGTACCTCTTCGGGAATTGGAATTTTCCGACGAAAAATAGATTTCCTGAAGAAATAGGACAAAATGGAGGGGTTTTTCGTTTTCTCCGGCATGAAATTGACAAGGAAGCTCAATTTCAGGACAATCTGAGTTGAAAAATTTTGAAAAAAAAAATATTGATACAGAAGACTTTGTAAAAAATCAAAATTTTTGGTCTCAGATTTTCCTGAAAATGGGTTGTTTCCTAGTCAATTTGATGCCGGAGAACACGAAAAAACCATCCATTTCGTCGTATCTCTACGGGAATTGGAATTTTCCGACGAAAAATAGATTTCCTGAAGAAATAGGACAAAATGGAGGGGTTTCTCGTTTTCTCCGGTATGAAATTGACAAGGAAGCTCAATTTCAGGACAATCTGAGAGTTGAAAAATTTTGAAAAAAAAAATATTGATACAGAAGACTCCCCCCTTGTAAAAAAATCAAAATTTTTGGTCTCAGATTTTCCTGAAAATGGGTTGTTTCCTAGTCAATTTGATGCCGGAGAACACGAAAAAACCATCCATTTCGTCGTATCTCTTCGGGAATTGGAATTTTCCGACGAAAAATAGATTTCCTGAAGAAATAGGACAAAATGGAGGGGTTTTTCGTTTTCTCCGGCATGAAATTGACAAGGAAGCTCAATTTCAGGACAATCTGAGAGTTGAAAAATTTTGAAAAAAAAAAAATATTGATACAGAAGACTCCCCCCTTGTAAAAAAATCAAAATTTTTGGTCTCAGATTTTCCTGAAAATGGGTTGTTTCCTAGTCAATTTGATGCCGGAGAACACGAAAAAACCATCCATTTCGTCGTAGCTCTACGGGAATTGGAATTTTCCGACGAAAAATAGATTTCCTGAAGAAATAGGACAAAATGGAGGGGTTTTTCGTTTTCTCCGGTATGAAATTGACAAGGAAGCTCAATTTCAGGACAATCTGAGAGTTGAAAAATTTTGAAAAAAAAAATATTGATACAGAAGACTCCCCCCTTGTAAAAAAATCAAAATTTTTGGTCTCAGATTTTCCTGAAAATGGGTTGTTTCCTAGTCAATTTGATGCCGGAGAACACGAAAAAACCATCCATTTCGTCGTATCTCTACGGGAGTAAGTCTCTATATAGACCGGAAGACATTTGACGATTTTTAAATTTAAGGATCACGTGTCCATACAATTTTAAGATATAGTTATAGTCTAGGAGATGTTCTATTTATTGGTGAAAACCGCAAGTCTCTATATAGACCGGAAGAGATTTGACGATTTTTAAATTTAAGGATCACGTGTCCATACAAATTTAAGATATAGTTATAGTCTAGGAGATGTTCTATTTATTGGTGAAAACCTCAAGTCTCTATATAGACCGGAAGACATTTGACGATTTTTAAATTTAAGGATCACGTGTCCATACAAATTTAAGATATAGTTATAGTCTAGGAGATGTTCTATTTATTGGTGAAAACCGCAAGTCTCTATATAGACCGGAAGGGATTTGACGATTTTTAAATTTAAGGATCACGTGTCCATACAAATTTAAGATATAGTTATAGTCTAGGAGATGTTCTATTTATTGGTGAAAACCTCAAGTCTCTATATAGACCGGAAGACATTTGACGATTTTTAAATTTAAGGATCACGTGTCCATACAATTTTAAGATATAGTTATAGTCTAGGAGATGTTCTATTTATTGGTGAAAACCGCAAGTCTCTATATAGACCGGAAGAGATTTGACGATTTTTAAATTTAAGGATCACGTGTCCATACAAATTTAAGATAGAGTTATAGTCTAGGAGATGTTCTATTAATTGGTGAAAACCGCAAGTCTCTATATAGACCGGAAGAGATTTGACGATTTTTAAATTTAAGGATCACGTGTCCATACAAATTTAAGATATAGTTATAGTCTAGGAGATGTTCAATTAATTGGTGAAAACCGCAAGACTCTATATAGACCGGAAGAGATTTGACGATTTTTAAATTTAAGGATCACGTGTCCATACAAATTTAAGATATAGTTATAGTCTAGGAGATGTTCTATTTATTGGTGAAAACCGCAAGTCTCTATATAGACCGGAAGAGATTTGACGATTTTTAAATTTAAGGATCACGTGTCCATACAAATTTAAGATAGAGTTATAGTCTAGGAGATGTTCTATTA
The DNA here is from genome assembly GCA_963971165.1 of Philopedon plagiatum. Classification (NCBI taxonomy): domain Eukaryota; kingdom Metazoa; phylum Arthropoda; class Insecta; order Coleoptera; family Curculionidae; genus Philopedon; species Philopedon plagiatum. The sequence continues at coordinate 12,202,216 of OZ020195.1, forward strand.
ATTGGTGAAAACCGCAAGTCTCTATATAGACCGGAAGAGATTTGACGATTTTTAAATTTAAGGATCACGTGTCCATACAAATTTAAGATATAGTTATAGTCTAGGAGATGTTCAATTAATTGGTGAAAACCGCAAGACTCTAAATAGACCGGAAGAGATTTGACGATTTTTAAATTTAAGGATCACGTGTCCATACAAATTTAAGATATAGTTATAGTCTAGGAGATGTTCAATTAATTGGTGAAAACCGCAAGACTCTATATAGACCGGAAGAGATTTGACGATTTTTAAATTTAAGAATCACGTGTCCATACAAATTTAAGATATAGTTATAGTCTAGGAGATGTTCTATTAATTGGTGAAAACCGCAAGTCTCTATATAGACCGGAAGAGATTTGACGATTTTTAAATTTAAGGTTCACGTGTCCATACAAATTTAAGATATAGTTATAGTCTAGGAGATGTTCAATTAATTGGTCAAAACCGCAAGTCTCTATATAGACCGGAAGAGATTTGACGATTTTTAAATTTAAGGATCACGTATCCATACAAATTTAAGATATAGTTATAGTCTAGGAGATGTTCTATTTATTGGTGAAAACCGCAAGTCTCTATATAGACCGGAAGAGATTTGACGATTTTTAAATTTAGGGATCACGTGTCCATACAAATTTAAGATAGAGTTTTAAATACATTAAATTAAATTACTACATAACAAACATAACATAACCGTTTTTATCCGCTACCGGATGGGTTTGGTTTTGCTCCGTTTTTATCCGCTACCGGATGGGTTTGGTTTTGCTCCGTTTTTATCCGCTACCGGATGGGTTTGGTTTTGCTCCGTTTTTATCCGCTACCGGATGGGTTTGGTTTTGCTCCGTTTTTATCCGCTACCGGATGGGTTTGGTTTTGCTCCGTTTTTATCCGCTACTGGATGGGTTTGGTTTTGCTCCGTTTTTATCCGCTACTGGATGGGTTTGGTTTTGCTCCGTTTTTATCCGCTACCGGATGGGTTTGGTTTTGCTCCGTTTTTATCCGCTACCGGATGGGTTTGGTTTTGCTCCGTTGTAAAAAAATCAAAATTTTTGGTCTCAGATTTTCCTGAAAATGGGTTGTTTCCTAGTCAATTTGATGCCGGAGAACACGAAAAAACCATCCATTTCGTCGTATCTCTTCGGGAATTGGAATTTTCCGACGAAAAATAGATTTCCTGAAGAAATAGGACAAAATGGAGGGGTTTTTCGTTTTCTCCGGCATGAAATTGACAAGGAAGCTCAATTTCAGGACAATCTGAGTTGAAAAATTTTGAAAAAAAAAATATTGATACAGAAGACTCCCCCCTTGTAAAAAAATCAAAATTTTTGGTCTCAGATTTTCCTGAAAATGGGTTGTTTCCTAGTCAATTTGATGCCGGAGAACACGAAAAAACCATCCATTTCGTCGTATCTCTACGGGAATTGGAATTTTCCAATGAAAAATAGATTTCCTGAAGGAATAGGACAAAATGGAGGGGTTTTTCGTTTTCTCCGGTATGAAATTGACAAGGAAGCTCAATTTCAGGACAATCTGAGAGTTGAAAAATTTTGAAAAAAAAAATATTGATACAGAATACTCCCCCCTTGTAAAAAAAATCAAAATTTTTGGTCTCAGATTTTCCTGAAAATGGGTTGTTTCCTAGTCAATTTGATGCCGGAGAACACGAAAAAACCATCCATTTCGTCGTATCTCTACGGGAATTGGAATTTTCCGACGAAAAATAGATTTCCTGAAGAAATAGGACAAAATGGAGGGGTTTTTCGTTTTCTCTGAAAATGGGTTGTTTCCTAGTCAATTTGATGCCGGAGAACACGAAAAAACCATCCATTTCGTCGTATCTCTTCGGGAATTGGAATTTTCCGACGAAAAATAGATTTCCTGAAGAAATAGGACAAAATGGAGGGGTTTTTCGTTTTCTCCGGCATGAAGTTGACAAGGAAGCTCAATTTCAGGACAATCTGAGAGTTGAAAAATTTTGAAAAAAAAAATATTGATACAGAAGACACCCCCCTTGTAAAAAAATCAAAATTTTTGGTCTCAGATTTTCCTGAAAATGGGTTGTTTCCTAGTCAATTTGATGCCGGAGAACACGAAAAAACCATCCATTTCGTCGTATCTCTACGGGAATTGGAATTTTCCAACGAAAAATAGATTTCCTGAAGGAATAGGACAAAATGGAGGGGTTTTTCGTTTTCTCCGGTATGAAATTGACAAGGAAGCTCAATTTCAGGACAATCTGAGAGTTGAAAAATTTTGAAAAAAAAAATATTGATACAGAAGACTCTCCCCTTGTAAAAAAATCAAAATTTTTGGTCTCAGATTTTCCTGAAAATGGGTTGTTTCCTAGTCAATTTGATGCCGGAGAACACGAAAAAACCATCCATTTCGTCGTATCTCTACGGGAATTGGAATTTTCCAACGAAAAATAGATTTCCTGAAGGAATAGGACAAAATGGAGGGGTTTTTCGTTTTCTCCGGTATGAAATTGACAAGGAAGCTCAATTTCAGGACAATCTGAGAGTTGAAAAATTTTGAAAAAAAAAATATTGATACAGAAGACTCTCCCCTTGTAAAAAAATCAAAATTTTTGGTCTCAGATTTTCCTGAAAATGGGTTGTTTCCTAGTCAATTTGATGCCGGAGAACACGAAAAAACCATCCATTTCGTCGTATCTCTACGGGAGTAAGTCTCTATATAGACCGGAAGACATTTGACGATTTTTAAATTTAAGGATCACGTGTCCATACAATTTTAAGATATAGTTATAGTCTAGGAGATGTTCTATTTATTGGTGAAAACCGCAAGTCTCTATATAGACCGGAAGAGATTTGACGATTTTTAAATTTAAGGATCACGTGTCCATACAAATTTAAGATATAGTTATAGTCTAGGAGATGTTCTATTAATTGGTGAAAACCGCAAGTCTCTATATAGACCGGAAGAGATTTGACGATTTTTAAATTTAAGGATCACGTGTCCATACAAATTTAAGATATAGTTATAGTCTAGGAGATGTTCAATTAATTGGTGAAAACCGCAAGACTCTATATAGACCGGAAGAGATTTGACGATTTTTAAATTTAAGGATCACGTGTCCATACAAATTTAAGATATAGTTATAGTCTAGGAGATGTTCAATTAATTGGTCAAAACCGCAAGTCTCTATATAGACCGGAAGAGATTTGACGATTTTTAAATTTAAGGATCACGTATCCATACAAATTTAAGATATAGTTATAGTCTAGGAGATGTTCTATTTATTGGTGAAAACCTCAAGTCTCTATATAGACCGGAAGACATTTGACGATTTTAAAATTTAAGGATCACGTGTCCATACAAATTTAAGATATAGTTATAGTCTAGGAGATGTTCTATTTATTGGTGAAAACCGCAAGTCTCTATATAGACCGGAAGAGATTTGACGATTTTTAAATTTAAGGATCACGTGTCCATACAAATTTAAGATATAGTTATAGTCTAGGAGATGTTCTATTTATTGGTGAAAACCTCAAGTCTCTATATAGACCGGAAGACATTTGACGATTTTTAAATTTAAGGATCACGTGTCCATACAATTTTAAGATATAGTTATAGTCTAGGAGATGTTCTATTTATTGGTGAAAACCGCAAGTCTCTATATAGACCGGAAGAGATTTGACGATTTTTAAATTTAAGGATCACGTGTCCATACAAATTTAAGATATAGTTATAGTCTAGGAGATGTTCTATTAATAGGTGAAAACCGCAAGTCTCTATATAGACCGGAAGAGATTTGACGATTTTTAAATTTAAGGATCACGTGTCCATACAAATTTAAGATATAGTTATAGTCTAGGAGATGTTCAATTAATTGGTGAAAACCGCAAGACTCTATATAGACCGGAAGAGATTTGACGATTTTTAAATTTAAGGATCACGTGTCCATACAAGTTTAAGATATAGTTATAGTCTAGGAGATGTTCAATTAATTGGTGAAAACCGCAAGACTCTATATAGACCGGAAGAGATTTGACGATTTTTAAATTTAAGGATCACGTGTCCATACAAATTTAAGATATAGTTATAGTCTAGGAGATGTTCTATTAATTGGTGAAAACCGCAAGTCTCTATATAGACCGGAAGAGATTTGACGATTTTTAAATTTAAGGATCACGTGTCCATACAAATTTAAGATATAGTTATAGTCTAGGAGATGTTCAATTAATTGGTCAAAACCGCAAGTCTCTATATAGACCGGAAGAGATTTGACGATTTTTAAATTTAAGGATCACGTATCCATACAAATTTAAGATATAGTTATAGTCTAGGAGATGTTCTATTTATTGGTGAAAACCGCAAGTCTCTATATAGACCGGAAGAGATTTGACGATTTTTAAATTTAGGGATCGCGTGTCCATACAAATTTAAGATAGAGTTTTAAATACATTAAATTAAATTACTACATAACAAACATAACATAACCGTTTTTATCCGCTACCGGATGGGTTTGGTTTTGCTCCGTTTTTATCCGCTACCGGATGGGTTTGGTTTTGCTCCGTTTTTATCCGCTACCGGATGGGTTTGGTTTTGCTCCGTTTTTATCCGCTACCGGATGGGTTTGGTTTTGCTCCGTTTTTATCCGCTACCGGATGGGTTTGGTTTTGCTCCGTTTTTATCCGCTACTGGATGGGTTTGGTTTTGCTCCGTTTTTATCCGCTACTGGATGGGTTTGGTTTTGCTCCGTTTTTATCCGCTACCGGATGGGTTTGGTTTTGCTCCGTTTTTATCCGCTACCGGATGGGTTTGGTTTTGCTCCGTTGTAAAAAAATCAAAATTTTTGGTCTCAGATTTTCCTGAAAATGGGTTGTTTCCTAGTCAATTTGATGCCGGAGAACACGAAAAAACCATCCATTTCGTCGTATCTCTTCGGGAATTGGAATTTTCCGACGAAAAATAGATTTCCTGAAGAAATAGGACAAAATGGAGGGGTTTTTCGTTTTCTCCGGCATGAAATTGACAAGGAAGCTCAATTTCAGGACAATCTGAGTTGAAAAATTTTGAAAAAAAAAATATTGATACAGAAGACTCCCCCCTTGTAAAAAAATCAAAATTTTTGGTCTCAGATTTTCCTGAAAATGAGTTGTTTCCTAGTCAATTTGATGCCGGAGAACACGAAAAAACCATCCATTTCGTCGTATCTCTACTTGAATTGGAATTTTCCAACGAAAAATAGATTTCCTGAAGGAATAGGACAAAATGGAGGGGTTTTTCGTTTTCTCCGGTATGAAATTGACAAGGAAGCTCAATTTCAGGACAATCTGAGAGTTGAAAAATTTTGAAAAAAAAAATAATGATACAGAATACTCCCCCCTTGTAAAAAAAATCAAAATTTTTGGTCTCAGATTTTCCTGAAAATGGGTTGTTTCCTAGTCAATTTGATGCCGGAGAACACGAAAAAACCATCCATTTCGTCGTATCTCTACGGGAATTGGAATTTTCCGACGAAAAATAGATTTCCTGAAGAAATAGGACAAAATGGAGGGGTTTTTCGTTTTCTCTGAAAATGGGTTGTTTCCTAGTCAATTTGATGCCGGAGAACACGAAAAAACCATCCATTTCGTCGTATCTCTTCGGGAATTGGAATTTTCCGACGAAAAATAGATTTCCTGAAGAAATAGGACAAAATGGAGGGGTTTTTCGTTTTCTCCGGCATGAAATTGACAAGGAAGCTCAATTTCAGGACAATCTGAGAGTTGAAAAATTTTGAAAAAAAAAAATATTGATACAGAAGACTCCCCCCTTGTAAAAAAATCAAAATTTTTGGTCTCAGATTTTCCTGAAAATGGGTTGTTTCCTAGTCAATTTGATGCCGGAGAACACGAAAAAACCATCCATTTCGTCGTATCTCTACGGGAATTGGAATTTTCCAACGAAAAATAGATTTCCTGAAGGAATAGGACAAAATGGAGGGGTTTTTCGTTTTCTCCGGTATGAAATTGACAAGGAAGCTCAATTTCTGGACAATCTGAGAGTTGAAAAATTTTGAAAAAAAAAATATTGATACAGAAGACTCTCCCCTTGTAAAAAAATCAAAATTTTTGGTCTCAGATTTTCCTGAAAATGGGTTGTTTCCTAGTCAATTTGATGCCGGAGAACACGAAAAAACCATCCATTTCGTCGTATCTCTACGGGAGTAAGTCTCTATATAGACCGGAAGACATTTGACGATTTTTAAATTTAAGGATCACGTGTCCATACAATTTTAAGATGTAGTTATAGTCTAGGAGATGTTCTATTTATTGGTGAAAACCGCAAGTCTCTATATTGACCGGAAGAGATTTGACGATTTTTAAATTTAAGCATCACGTGTCCATACAAATTTAAGATATAGTTATAGTCTAGGAGATGTTCTATTAATTGGTGAAAACCGCAAGTCTCGATATAGACCGGAAGAGATTTGACGATTTTTAAATTTAAGGATCACGTGTCCATACAAATTTAAGATATAGTTATAGCCTAGGAGATGTTCAATTAATTGGTGAAAACCGCAAGACTCTATATAGACCGGAAGAGATTTGACGATTTTTAAATTTAAGGATCACGTGTCCATACAAATTTAAGATATAGTTATAGTCTAGGAGATGTTCAATTAATTGGTCAAAACCGCAAGTCTCTATATAGACCGGAAGAGATTTGACGATTTTTAAATTTAAGGATCACGTATCCATACAAATTTAAGATATAGTTATAGTCTAGGAGATGTTCTATTTATTGGTGAAAACCTCAAGTCTCTATATAGACCGGAAGACATTTGACGATTTTTAAATTTAAGGATCACGTGTCCATACAAATTTAAGATATAGTTATAGTCTAGGAGATGTTCTATTTATTGGTGAAAACCGCAAGTCTCTATATAGACCGGAAGAGATTTGACGATTTTTAAATTTAAGGATGACGTGTCCATACAAATTTAAGATATAGTTATAGTCTAGGAGATGTTCTATTTATTGGTGAAAACCTCAAGTCTCTATATAGACCGGAAGACATTTGACGATTTTTAAATTTAAGGATCACGTGTCCATACAATTTTAAGATATAGTTATAGTCTAGGAGATGTTCTATTTATTGGTGAAAACCGCAAGTCTCTATATAGACCGGAAGAGATTTGACGATTTTTAAATTTAAGGCTCACGTGTCCATACAAATTTAAGATATAGTTATAGTCTAGGAGATGTTCTATTAATAGGTGAAAACCGCAAGTCTCTATATAGACCGGAAGAGATTTGACGATTTTTAAATTTAAGGATCACGTGTCCATACAAATTTAAGATATAGTTATAGTCTAGGAGATGTTCAATTAATTGGTGAAAACCGCAAGACTCTATATAGACCAGAAGAGATTTGACGATTTTTAAATTTAAGGATCACGTGTCCATACAAGTTTAAGATATAGTTATAGTCTAGGAGATGTTCAATTAATTGGTGAAAACCGCAAGACTCTATATAGACCGGAAGAGATTTGACGATTTTTAAATTTAAGGATCACGTGTCCATACAAATTTAAGATATAGTTATAGTCTAGGAGATGTTCTATTAATTGGTGAAAACCGCAAGTCTCTATATAGACCGGAAGAGATTTGACGATTTTTAAATTTAAGGATCACGTGTCCATACAAATTTAAGATATAGTTATAGTCTAGGAGATGTTCAATTAATTGGTCAAAACCGCAAGTCTCTATATAGACCGGAAGAGATTTGACGATTTTTAAATTTAAGGATCACGTATCCATACAAATTTAAGATATAGTTATAGTCTAGGAGATGTTCTATTTATTGGTGAAAACCTCAAGTCTCTATATAGACCGGAAGACATTTGACGATTTTTAAATTTAAGGATCACGTGTCCATACAAATTTAAGATATAGTTATAGTCTAGGAGATGTTCTATTTATTGGTGAAAACCGCAAGTCTCTATATAGACCGGAAGAGATTTGACGATTTTTAAATTTAGGGATCACGTGTCCATACAAATTTAAGATAGAGTTTTAAATACATTAAATTAAATTACTACATAACAAACATAACATAACCGTTTTTATCCGCTACCGGATGGGTTTGGTTTTGCTCCGTTTTTATCCGCTACCGGATGGGTTTGGTTTTGCTCCGTTTTTATCCGCTACCGGATGGGTTTGGTTTTGCTCCGTTTTTATCCGCTACCGGATGGGTTTGGTTTTGCTCCGTTTTTATCCGCTACCGGATGGGTTTGGTTTTGCTCCGTTTTTATCCGCTACTGGATGGGTTTGGTTTTGCTCCGTTTTTATCCGCTACTGGATGGGTTTGGTTTTGCTCCGTTTTTATCCGCTACCGGATGGGTTTGGTTTTGCTCCGTTTTTATCCGCTACCGGATAGGTTTGGTTTTGCTCCGTTGTAAAAAAATCAAAATTTTTGGTCTCAGATTTTCCTGAAAATGGGTTGTTTCCTAGTCAATTTGATGCCGGAGAACACGAAAAAAACATCCATTTCGTCGTATCTCTTCGGGAATTGGAATTTTCCGACGAAAAATAGATTTCCTGAAGAAATAGGACAAAATGGAGGGGTTTTTCGTTTTCTCCGGCATGAAATTGACAAGGAAGCTCAATTTCAGGACAATCTGAGTTGAAAAATTTTGAAAAAAAAAATATTGATACAGAAGACTCCCCCCTTGTAAAAAAATCAAAATTTTTGGTCTCAGATTTTCCTGAAAATGGGTTGTTTCCTAGTCAATTTGATGCCGGAGAACACGAAAAAACCATCCATTTCGTCGTATCTCTACGGGAATTGGAATTTTCCGACGAAAAATAGATTTCCTGAAGAAATAGGACAAAATGGAGGGGTTTTTCGTTTTCTCCGGTATGAAATTGACAAGGAAGCTCAATTTCAGGACAATCTGAGAGTTGAAAAATTTTGAAAAAAAAAATATTGATACAGAAGACTCCCCCCTTGGAAAAAAATCAAAATTTTTGGTCTAGTTTTCGAGAAATAGTAAAAATTTAAGTTAGCAGCCAAATTTGTAAGAAACTAAAACGGCTTGCAAGTGAACGACTCTGGATAAAACCTATAGTTCTAGTAGGCCTTAACTTACCCCGTAAATTTTAATCTGTTTATACACTGCCGAGCATTAAATTAGGGTCACCCCGTAATTTGAAACTGTTTTAGATATTTTTAGTTTTTTTTGTTTTTTTTTTCGGTTGTAACGTAGTTTACTAACTTCATACGATGATTTTTTCGTGATTGCTTGAATAAAAAAAAGTTTTTGTTGTTTTGTTCAAAACTTATTTAAAGTAATGACAATGAAAATTTTATTTTGATATGCTTTTAGTTGAAACAAAAGAAATTTGAAGGATTTCAGTAGCGAGTATTCCCTCCTCTGGCAGTGATTACAGCTTGCAAATGACGAGGCATGCTTTGAATCAGATTTTGGATCACATCGTGCGGAAGATTGTCCCATTCCTGGACCAGTATGTCGCGAAGCTCTCTAGAATTTCTGGGGGCCGGCACGTGCCTCCGTAAACGTCTCCCCATCTCATCCCAAACAAGTTCAATGGGATTTAAGGCTGGACTGCGAGCAGGCCACACAAATCACGTGGTTTGAACCTCGTCAAGATAAGCAGTAACTATCCGAGCAGTGTGGGGCCGTGCATTATCATGGATAAAGGTTGCGTCTTCTCCAAGAATAACCATGAATGGTACAACATGGTCTTCTAGAACCTCTGTCAGGTACCTATGCGCAGTCAGCGTCCCATTCTGGATAAAGACTAACTCCGTGCGAGCTTCAAAAGATATGCCTCCCCATGCCATAACTGATCCTCCACCAAATGGAAGTCGCTCGGCAATACACGCTTGAGCATATCTCTCGCCTTGTCGTCGCCACAATCTTACACGTCTATCTAAACCCGTAAGACAGAATCGCGATTCATCCGAAAACAATACGCGACTCCAATCCTCTATTGTCCAAGGCAAGTGTTCTCGTGCAAAATTCAACCTTGCAATCCGGTGTTCACGGGAAAGCGGCGGTCCAGCAGCTCTAGTTCAAGAAGATAATCCAGCAGCATGAAGTCGCCTCCTAACTGTCCACTCACTTATGTTTACATTTCTCACTTCTTGCAGATGATTTGGAAGGGAAACTGCCGTGACCGTTCGATTTCTCAAAGCACTAGAAACGAGAAAGCGGTCGTCTCTAGCTGTTGTAGTATTTCCTCGCCCTGAACCAGGTCTTCGAGTGAGCAGACCAGTCTCTTCGTACCGCTGAAATACTCGTTGCACACTAGAGAGAGTTACACCAACGTTTCTCGCAGTTTCGCGCTGACCGCGGCCATCTTCTATAGCCGCTACAATTCGCGCCGCAACAACAGGATTTATGGCCATTTTAATACACTTACAATGACAACACTACACAAGCATTTTGCAGTACAGAAATAAATCCACAGCAACAAAAAACTATGCTGATAATGGTTTTTAGGAATTCGGGTGAGGGGCCCTTTTTTTGTGAAACGCTTATCGCAACAACAAAAACTTTTTTTATTCAAGCAATCACGAAAAAATCATCGTATAAAGTTAGTAAACTACGTTACAACCGAAAAAAATAAAAAAATCTAAAAATTTCTAAAATAATTTCAAATTACGGGGTGACCCTAATTTAATGCTCGGCAGTGTATGTCTAGTTTTCGAGGAATAGTAAAAATTTAAGTTAGCAGCCAAATTTGTAAAAATCTAAACCGGCTTGAAAGTGAACAACTCTGGATACAAACTATAGTGCTAGTAGGCCTTAACTTACCCCGTAAATTTTAATCTGTTTATATGTCTAGTTTTCGAGAAATAGTAAAAATTTAAGTTAGCAGCCAAATTTGTAAGAAACTAAAACGGCTTGCAAGTGAACGACTCTGGATAAAACCTATAGTGCTAGTAGGCGTTAACTTACCCCGTAAATTTTAATCTGTTTATATGTCTAGTTTTCGAGAAATAGTAAAAATTTAAGTTAGCAGCCAAATTTGTAAGAAACTAAAACGGCTTGCAAGTGAACGACTCTGGATAAAACCTATAGTGCTAGTAGGCCTTAACTTACCCCGTAAATTTTAATCTGTTTATATGTCTAGTTTTCGAGAAATAGTAAAAATTTAAGTTAGCAGCCAAATTTGTAAAAATCTAAACCGGCTTGCAAGTGAACAACTCTGGATACAAACTATAGTGCTAGTAGGTCTTAACTTACCCCGTAAATTTTAATCTGTTCATATGTCTAGTTTTCGAGAAATAGTAAAAATTTAAGTTAGCAGCCAAATTTGTAAAAATCTAAACCGGCTTGCAAGTGAACAACTCTGGATACAAACTATAGTGCTAGTAGGCCTTAACTTACCCCGTAAATTTTAATCTGTTTATATGTCTGGTTTTCGAGAAATAGTAAAAATTTAAGTTAGCAGCCAAATTTGTAAAAATCTAAACCGGCTTGCAAGTGAACAACTCTGGATACAAACTATAGTGCTAGTAGGCCTTAACGTACCTCATAAATTTTAATCTGTTTATATGTCTAGTTTTCGAGAAATAGTAAAAATTTAAGTTAGCAGCCAAATTTGTAAGAAACTAAAACGGCTTGCAAGTGAACGACTCTGGATAAAACCTATAGTGCTAGTAGGCCTTAACTTACCCCGTAAATTTTAATCTGTTTATATATAAAAGAAATTTGAAGGATTTCAGTAGCGAGTATTCCCTCCTCTGGCAGTGATTACAGCTTGCAAATGACGAGGCATGCTTTGAATCAGATTTTGGATCACATCGTGCGGAAGATTGTCCCATTCCTGGACCAGTATGTCGCGAAGCTCTCTAGAATTTCTGGGGGCCGGCACGTGCCTCCGTAAACGTCTCCCCATCTCATCCCAAACAAGTTCAATGGGATTTAAGGCTGGACTGCGAGCAGGCCACACAAATCACGTGATTTGAACCTCGTCAAGATAAGCAGTAACTATCCGAGCAGTGTGGGGCCGTGCATTATCATGGATAAAGGTTGCGTCTTCTCCAAGAATAACCATGAATGGTACAACATGGTCTTCTAGAACCTCTGTCAGGTACCTATGCGCAGTCAGCGTCCCATTCTGGATAAAGACTAACTCCGCGCGAGCTCCAAAAGATATGCCTCCCCATGCCATAACTGATCCTCCACCAAATGGAAGTCGCTCGGCAATACACGCTTGAGCATATCTCTCGCCTTGTCGTCGCCGTCGCCACACTCTTACACGTCTATCTAAACCCGTAAGACAGAATCGCGATTCATCCGAAAACAATACGCGACTCCAATCCTCTATTGTCCAAGGCAAGAGTTCTCGTGCAAAATTCAACCTTGCAATCCGGTGTTCACGGGAAAGCGGCGGTCCAGCAGCTCTAGTTCAAGAAGATAATCCAGCAGCATGAAGTCGCCTCCTAACTGTCCACTCACTTATGTTTACATTTCTCACTTCTTGCAGATGATTTGGAAGGGAAACTGCCGTGACCGTTCGATTTCTCAAAGCACTAGAAACGAGAAAGCGGTCGTCTCTAGCTGTTGTAGTCCTTCCTCGCCCTGAACCAGGTCTTCGAGTGAGCAGACCAGTCTCTTCGTACCGCTGAAATACTCGTTGCACACTAGAGAGAGTTACACCAACGTTTCTCGCAGTTTCGCGCTGACCGCGGCCATCTTCTATAGCCGCTACAATTCGCGCCGCAACAACAGGATTTATGGCCATTTTAATACACTTACAATGACAACACCACACAAGCATTTTGCAGTACAGAAATAAATCCACAGCAACAAAAAACTATGCTGATAATGGTTTTTAGGAATTCGGGTGAGGGGCCCTTTTTTTGTGAAACGCTTATCGCAACAACAAAACTTTTTTTATTCAAGCAATCACGAAAAAATCATCGTATAAAGTTAGTAAACTACGTTACAACCGAAAACAATAAAAAAATCTAAAAATTTCTAAAATAATTTCAAATTACGGGGTGACCCTAATTTAATGCTCGGCAGTGTATGTCTAGTTTTCGAGAAATAGTAAAAATTTAAGTTAGCAGCCAAATTTGTAAAAATCTAAACCGGCTTGAAAGTGAACAACTCTGGATACAAACTATAGTGCTAGTAGGCCTTAACTTACCCCGTAAATTTTAATCTGTTTATATGTCTAGTTTTCGAGAAATAGTAAAAATTTAAGTTAGCAGCCAAATTTGTAAGAAACTAAAACGGCTTGCAAGTGAACGACTCTGGATAAAACCTATAGTGCTAGTAGGCGTTAACTTACCCCGTAAATTTTAATCTGTTTATATGTCTAGTTTTCGAGAAATAGTAAAAATTTAAGTTAGCAGCCAAATTTGTAAGAAACTAAAACGGCTTGCAAGTGAACGACTCTGGATAAAACCTATAGTGCTAGTAGGCCTTAACTTACCCCGTAAATTTTAATCTGTTTATATGTCTAGTTTTCGAGAAATAGTAAAAATTTAAGTTAGCAGCCAAATTTGTAAAAATCTAAACCGGCTTGCAAGTGAACAACTCTGGATACAAACTATAGTGCTAGTAGGCCTTAACTTACCCCGTAAATTTTAATCTGTTTATATGTCTAGTTTTCGAGAAATAGTAAAAATTTAAGTTAGCAGCCAAATTTGTAAAAATCTAAACCGGCTTGCAAGTGAACAACTCTGGATACAAACTATAGTGCTAGTAGGCCTTAACTTACCCCGTAAATTTTAATCTGTTTATATGTCTAGTTTTCGAGAAATAGTAAAAATTTAAGTTAGCAGCCAAATTTGTAAAAATCTAAACCGGCTTGCAAGTGAACAACTCTGGATACAAACTATAGTGCTAGTAGGCCTTAACGTACCTCATAAATTTTAATCTGTTTATATGTCTAGTTTTCGAGAAATAGTAAAAATTTAAGTTAGCAGCCAAATTTGTAAGAAACTAAAACGGCTTGCAAGTGAACGACTCTGGATAAAACCTATAGTGCTAGTAGGCCTTAACTTACCCCGTAAATTTTAATCTGTTTATACACTGCCGAGCATTAAATTAGGGTCACCCCGTAATTTGAAACTATTTTAGATATTTTTAGTTTTTTTTGTTTTTTTTTTTCGGTTGTAACGTAGTTTACTAACTACATACGATGATTTTTTCGTGATTGCTTGAATAAAAAAAAGTTTTTGTTGTTTTGTTCAAAATTTATTTAAAGTAATGACAATGAAAATTTTATTTTGATATGCTTTTAGTTGAAACAAAAGAAATTTGAAGGATTTCAGTAACGAGTATTCCCTCCTCTGGCAGTGATTACAGCTTGCAAATGACGAGGCATGCTTTGAATCAGATTTTGGATCACATCGTGCGGAAGATTGTCCCATTCCTGGACCAGTATGTCGCGAAGCTCTCTAGAATTTCTGGGGGCCGGCACGTGCCTCCGTAAACGTCTCCCCATCTCATCCCAAACAAGTTCAAATGGATTTAAGGCTGGACTGCGAGCAGGCCACACAAATCACGTGATTTGAACCTCGTCAAGATAAGCAGTAACTATCCGAGCAGTGTGGGGCCGTGCATTATCATGGATAAAGGTTGCGTCTTCTCCAAGAATAACCATGAATGGTACAACATGGTCTTCTAGAACCTCTGTCAGGTACCTATGCGCAGTCAGCGTCCCATTCTGGATAAAGACTAACTCCGTGCGAGCTTCAATAGATATGCCTCCCCATGCCATAACTGATCCTCCACCAAATGGAAGTCGCTCGGCAATACACGCTTGAGCATATCTCTCGCCTTGTCGTCGCCACACTCTTACACGTCTATCTAAACCCGTAAGACAGAATCGCGATTCATCCGAAAACAATACGCGACTCCAATCCTCTATTGTCCAAGGCAAGTGTTCTCGTGCAAAATTCAACCTTGCAATCCGGTGTTCACGGGAAAGCGGCGGTCCAGCAGCTCTAGTTCAAGAAGATAATCCAGCAGCATGAAGTCGCTTCCTAACTGTCCACTCACTTATGTTTACATTTTTCACTTCTTGCAGATGATTTGGAAGGGAAACTGCCGTGACCGTTCGATTTCTCAAAGCACTAGAAACGAGAAAGCGGTCGTCTCTAGCTGTTGTAGTCCTTCCTCGCCTTGAACCAGGTCTTCGAGTGAGCAGACCAGTCTCTTTGTACCGCTGAAATACTCGTTGCACACTAGAGAGAGTTACACCAACCTTTCTCGCAGTTTCGCGCTGACCGCGGCCATCTTCTATAGCCGCTACAATTCGCGCCGCAACAACAGGATTTATGGCCATTTTAATACACTTACAATGACAACACTACACAAGCATTTTGCAGTACAGAAATAAATCCACAGCAACAAAAAACTATGCTGATAATGGTTTTTAGGAATTCGGGTGAGGGGCCCTTTTTTTGTGAAACGCTTATCGCAACAACAAAAACTTTTTTTATTCAAGCAATCACGAAAAAATCATCGTATAAAGTTAGTAAACTACGTTACAACCGAAAAAAATAAAAAAATCTAAAAATTTCTAAAATAATTTCAAATTACGGGGTGACCCTAATTTAATGCTCGGCAGTGTATGTCTAGTTTTCGAGAAATAGTAAAAATTTAAGTTAGCAGCCAAATCTGTAAAAATCTAAACCGGCTTGAAAGTGAACAACTCTGGATACAAACTATAGTGCTAGTAGGCCTTAACTTACCCCGTAAATTTTAATCTGTTTATATGTCTAGTTTTCGAGAAATAGTAAAAATTTAAGTTAGCAGCCAAATTTGTAAGAAACTAAAACGGCTTGCAAGTGAACGACTCTGGATAAAACCTATAGTGCTAGTAGGCGTTAACTTACCCCGTAAATTTTAATCTGTTTATATGTCTAGTTTTCGAGAAATAGTAAAAATTTAAGTTAGCAGCCAAATTTGTAAGAAACTAAAACGGCTTGCAAGTGAACGACTCTGGATAAAACCTATAGTGCTAGTAGGCCTTAACTTACCCCGTAAATTTTAATCTGTTTATATGTCTAGTTTTCGAGAAATAGTAAAAATTTAAGTTAGCAGCCAAATTTGTAAAAATCTAAACCGGCTTGCAAGTGAACAACTCTGGATACAAACTATAGTGCTAGTAGGCCTTAACGTACCTCATAAATTTTAATCTGTTTATATGTCTAGTTTTCGAGAAATAGTAAAAATTTAAGTTAGCAGCCAAATTTGTAAGAAACTAAAACGGCTTGCAAGTGAACGACTCTGGATAAAACCTATAGTGCTAGTAGGCCTTAACTTACCCCGTAAATTTTAATCTGTTTATACACTGCCGAGCATTAAATTAGGGTCACCCCGTAATTTGAAACTATTTTAGATATTTTTAGTTTTTTTTTGTTTTTTTTTCGGTTGTAACGTAGTTTACTAACTTCATACGATGATTTTTTCGTGATTGCTTGAATAAAAAAAAGTTTTTGTTGTTTTGTTCAAAATTTATTTAAAGTAATGACAATGAAAATTTTATTTTGATATGCTTTTAGTTGAAACAAAAGAAATTTGAAGGATTTCAGTAGCGAGTATTCCCTCCTCTGGCATAACTGATGCCATAACTGATCCTCCACCAAATGGAAGTCGCTCGGCAATACACGCTTGAGCATATCTCTCGCCTTGTCGTCGCCACACTCTTACACGTCTATCTAAATCCGTAAGACAGAATCGCGATTCATCCGAAAACAATACGCGACTCCAATCCTCTATTGTCCGAGGCAAGTGTTCTCGTGCAAAATTCAACCTTGCAATCCGGTGTTCACGGGAAAGCGGCGGTCCAGCAGCTCTAGTTCAAGAAGATAATCCAGCAGCATGAAGTCGCCTCCTAAGTGTCCACTCACTTATGTTTACATTTCTCACTTCTTGCAGATGATTTGGAAGGGAAACTGCCGTGACCGTTCGATTTCTCAAAGCACTAGAAACGAGAAAGCGGTCGTCTCTAGCTGTTGTAGTCCTTCCTCGCCCTGAACCAGGTCTTCGAGTGAGCAGACCAGTCTCTTCGTACCGCTGAAATACTCGTTGCACACTAGAGAGAGTTACACCAACGTTTCTCGCAGTTTCGCGCTGACCGCGGCCATCTTCTATAGCCGCTACAATTCGCGCCGCAACAACAGGATTTATGGCCATTTTAATACACTTACAATGACAACACTACACAAGCATTTTGCAGTACAGAAATAAATCCACAGCAACAAAAAACTATGCTGATAATGGTTTTTAGGAATTCGGGTGAGGGGCCCTTTTTTTGTGAAACGCTTATCGCAACAACAAAAACTTCTTTTATTCAAGCAATCACGAAAAAATCATCGTATAAAGTTAGTAAACTAGGAGGGGGAAATATTTTATTTAGAATGCTATCATGAAAAACATACTAATTTATTGAAAACTAATAAAACAGAAAACATTTGAACGAAAAAATGACAACCGTAAAATAACAAACTGTCCATAGATACACATCGACATGACCTGCATCGGTGTGTTGTACGATTTCAGATTTGAGTTTTTTTCTGGAAAATGTTAGATGGCGCAGTTTAACTATTTCCTTATTCCTGTCCCATAATTCTTACTAGGATCGTTGTGATCGTGGCGCAACGACCCTATACGGTAAAGAATTACATATAAATATTAATTTCCAAATATTATTAAAGTTACAGAAATGAAAATACCAGAAGGATCGATTCTGTGTAAAATCGCCGATCGAAGGGTTAAAGATCGATTCTGAAAATCGATTTTCATTTGGAAAAATCGATCCTTCCAAAAAATCGATTTAGATCGAGAATCCCTACCGTAATCCATTTTTTATTGAATATATATTATTTTAAAATAACTTTTAATGTACTTAGTTGCAGCACGTTCAAGGAGCAGCATTTTGACAAAAAATCCTCAGTTGTTATAAATTTCCAGAGAAACATTTTGGTTTATGGTGACGCTTCTTTTGCCTTAATAAAAAGAAAAATATTTATGCAGAACGTCTTTTGAAACCGGTTTTTTGCTTTCTAGGGACATAAACAGAAAAATATTTCAGACTTTATTTTTTACTCCAGGCCCAAACTACCTCATAGGTAATGTTATTCGCCGACAAAAAACACGATTAGGGAAATGAATCATCCTCTGACTGTGTAAAAAGCTCTAAGGCACGTTTCTGACAAGGGAAAAACAGCCCGTTTGAAATAAAGAATAAGCAAGTCACTATCTGATAAATGGAGGTTTCGGCTGGAACATTTGTTATTTTGATCTTGTTGACAGTTTACAGGTAAAAACAGATAATTAATTATATTGGAACTTTTTAAAAGATAGACTTGCAAGGTAAGATCGTTTTATAAAAACCAGATTAAAACCCTTACCATTTATATTTGGCAGGGGACCAAACATCAGATCTAAAATTGAAAAAGCCCTAAATCCAAATGTTTGATTTAGGGCCGTTTGATTTATAGGATGTCCGGAAGCGAATGAGACATATAATAATTGTAGCTTCCTAGAATGACATTAGAGGGATTTAGACCAATTTGGTATAGGTCTTAGAACATTGTTTTTCTATTTTATAGTAGAACCTCCTAATAAAGGACATCCACGGGAACTCCTAAAATGTCCGATATATAGAATTGTTCGTTATTTAGAGGAGGGATGAAATAATGAAACAAAAACAGGTTTTATTTAATTTAATATATATTATTAAAATACAGCATATTACATAATTATAAAAAAGCAGAAATAAATATCATAAACTTATTATGTAACTAAAAATACGTACGTACATGAAAGAAAAAAGAATAAGGCTATTTAGCTTTGACAGTGATTGCCAAACATATAGGAATAATTTAAGAATATATACGTATAATCTACCAACTACTACTACCTACTGCTTATTCTAAATAATATTTAATTGTCTTTGTTTTGCATTTTTCATTTTTTGTTAAATATTTCTGATTCGCATTTAAGTAGAGCTTGAGAAATATTCTTAGCGATGTTAAAATTGATAAGAGTTCAAGAAATAATTCTCAAGATCTTTTAATCTTGTATGCGCTTCTGAAATACTTGAAATACTAGTTATAATTTCCTCTTCTTCAATCTTAGTTTCGATTTGATCACAATCACTTAATCAATACAATCAATAATACAGACATCTGGATTTTCTGTTAATAAATCATCATCAATTAATTAGTATGTTCTTAAATCTAAATTAGTAACATAAATAAATATGCCCCTAAATATTTAATGGTAATTATTCGGATTAATGAAAACACGGAATTTTTTATTAAATTTTCCACAGACCCTAATTTTGGGCCATAGAACACAAATCTGAAATCAGTTTTTGGCGGTCTCATATGGTTTTTCAAAAAAAAAGTTTTAGGTTAGCTTGTTCTAAATTGTGCCGATTCTGAAGCTGTATATATAGGCCAAAGCGGTTGAAGTGTAAAAACGAGAATAAAAAAATTTAGACGCCTATTCTAAACAATATAAAAAATTCAGGGATGTCCACCCATTGTATAGAAAATAATCATCTTATAAATTTAGATAACATCAAATTACTCGACTCTGAAAATAAAGTCGAAAGACTAGATTTATCCAAACAACTAGAAATTAAAAAAATCTTTAAAAAATAATTTTCTCCTTCATAGCCTGGACTTCCCGAAGATTTACTATAATAAGAATTTTAAAGCTTAAATAAGCTTTGTAATTAGGTAATAAAATCAGGTACACAGGGTGTTATGAAATTCAGTGCATTTATTTGAATGGGTAACTTCTGGAGTAGTCTACAGATATACCCAATACTTTTTCCCCTCAAATCGCATTCTTTTTATTTTTAAAATTACCCTAAACCACCCCCGTATTCGACGCTTCTAAATAGCCTCATGTCATAGGCTCTAATATTGTAAAGAAAAAACGAAAACGTGACATCTCCTTTTTTTATCACCTAAAATAATTCAAAGTATTTTTAATTCCACAGACGCATTTTACCTAAAATGTGTATTTTAATTTAATAGCAATTACTTTACTTAATATCGGAAAACATAAACCACTCGTGAAATAAGGTTGACATTATAAGCAGAATGAAACAGGCAATGTTATACGGTAACACAAACAATTATCACTTACCTCTTACGTTAATAATCAGATGAGCATTATTCCTACTAGCTTAAACTTCCTGCCTTTAAAAAACGGTTAGAACACAAACACTATCCCGCCGAACCTCTCATAATAATTTAAATACTAACACAATTCAGACAGTAGTCGCAGCTATAGTTTCACATAACCTAGTTGAGCTATCTACACACTATCCCACTAATTGAGCGCAGCTATACAGTATTATAAAATTATAACCAAATTTATGATTACAGAAGGAAGTTTGGCCAAAAAAAAATTATTCTATTTAAATACTTGATACATTATGCAGCCGAAGTCACACTGAAGGGTTGTTGACATTATTCTGCTATGATAATTCAGGCGCCTACTTGACTGGCTGATTTCGACCTCCCTGATTGGCCTACCGAACTCGTGCGTCAGTGTCAACTGTGTGATCCAAATAAGGAATATGGATGCATATTGACGGGTTTAATAATACAGTGTACATTATTTTTGCTTTTTCTCAATATGTGAAATAAAAGGTTAAAATCGTTAAATAGTAACAAAAGTCAAAGTCGTTGAACATTAACAAAATATCGTACGCGTTTAGTGATGTGCATTTTAAATTAGTCCTGGGTGTTTAGTTGAAGTTGAGGTATTTATTTGTTGGTATAAATTGCTTTTCTCTAGAGTGTTTTATTAAATTTGTGTTATAGTATTTTAACTTTTTGAAATTAAGAATTTTGGAAGAGTGGATAGGATTTCTTTCTTTAAAGGTAATGTATTAAAAATATTATTTCTTCAAACTTGTTATATGGAAATATTGTTATGATACCTGGCAACACAACAACCTAGTTCACTGTTCTTTTGTTCTTTATATGGTCATGCGTTGTATTATCAGTGGTGTGCAGTGATTAAAAATATTTTTTGAGGTGCGATACCTAGCTTATTACCGCGAAGCGCCATTTATGACTATTTTTTTTTCAATCTGAATTCAAATCTGGATTTACCGGCTCAATATATGCAGTGAATTTCATAACACCCTGTATACATTTTTAAACGATTCTTCCTAACTTTAGTATTACTACATTAGTACTCTTGAAAAAGTCCTAATAAGGCGAAACATTAGAACCATTAAAGTGTTTTAATTACAAAATATTTAAAAAATGCTTCATATAAAGAATCTAGTGCAGAATCAACAGTTTATTACTTATTATCTCATGGTAATTAATGGTATGATTTGAAATTAACGATGTTTTATGGTTACATTACAATTTTACATGTTTTTGATGCAAGCTCTCTGCCAAGCGAACGCTTTTTCCGGGTGGAATGTAAGGCGCCATCTTTAAAGCATGTTGAAAACCTTGCTTCTTTACAGACCGAGGGTTATTGATTGTTCTGGACAGATATCTGGATATAGCTTTAATTTAGTAGTTGAGGCCATAATCAGTTTGAATTTGCTCATAAAGATGGCAGTATTGCACCTACAGAAATAATTTGCTTGAATTTTAATTAATTCCTTAATTACATCAAATTAGAAATTTTACCATCAGCGCCATCCACATTCGTACTACGCCAGTCATTTTTCGAAATTTCTATATTAACAATTTTACTTCCTTCGCTCAAAGGAACTAATGTTGTTGTTAAAAAATTCTCTCTCGTTACTTTTTCAGATACTTAACATTTCAAAGGCCGTTTAAGACTCTAAATTACAAAAAATATGGTTCCCCATTTCAATCATTTTGTCTGTTACCACGAAAATGCAAACACTACCTACCCAGAAAAAAATTAAAATGTTGCCACCGCAAAAATGTGTAATGACGTCCACCCTCCAAATACATCATTGTTGCCATATTTTTACGACAGAAAAATATCAGGAAATTATTACATCAATTTTTGTAGAATAATATCCAAAACAATATTTTTTAAATGGTTACAATGTAAAAAAGCAATAATACTTAACCCTAGAACTACACCCTGGGGCCTGCCGGACCCTACTATTTAATATCTGTCTGTCAACTTTTTTAGCTCCTGCAGTATCACGGCCGCGTTCGACATAAATTAGCATTAGTCCAGTCGTTACTTTGACTGCCAAGCAGGGCATGTGAAAAGATCGTGGGGTCTCGTAGACCCCAGTGTGTTGTTTACGTTGAAATATAAAAAATTGTAATATTTTCGCATTTTTTAGTATTTTGTGTTAAAAATTTATAAAGTCAGATGTCCGGTGGGTCGGAGAAACAGCGTCCTTTATCAAGTAAAAGTTATAGGAAGAAAAGTCAAAAATACTAAATGAGAAGGATTAAGATATCGTTGGTTCTGAATCTGAGGACGAACCAGATACTATTGTAGTGTAAAGTGACGCAGAATCCGAGTAAAATGTAGATGAAGAAAATAATCAGAGTGAAGATGAGAGACCTAGTCAGAGTATAGATAGGACAGTTGTTTCCAAAAGAAAGAAGCCTGCACTTATAGGTAATAATTTATTTCTGGTATCATGGTATTTATTTATTTGTTTGTTAGGAAAAAGGGTCATCGGTGGACGACTGAAGTACCGGAAGGAAGAGGAGGATTGGCCTCAAGTAATGTTGTTCTTTATCATCCGGGAGCAAAAAAAAGCAAAAGACGCAAAAACTTGCCATGAGTACGAGAATGTGTTACTGTACAATGATATTCTAGATATAATCGTAGCCGCATCCTAGATATCGCCTTCAAACGAAGACACTGCAACGATCCCTAAGAACGACCATAGAAGACATACTGAGAATTCAACCTCAGAAGAAAACATCGGTTCCACTACAAAAGCACATCAGATGTACTGTCAAGGCCCATTTTGCCTTTTGTTATTTTTTAAGTTAATATAAGTTTGGTTCTAAGACAAAAACAGTATAACAACAATGTAACGTGTTGTCATGGAAGTCTTTACCAACATGTCTGACAGGTTGACGTACCTACAAGTTTGTTCTCTAAAAAAGTAAAAATAAAACGTATTTATACAGTCCACAAAAAGAAGAATTGTTTTATTGAAGGGCCTAAACATTGGTCCTTCGAGCCGGATAAAGAAATCAGCTACCGAAGAAGAATAGTGTTGGAAATCGGAAGAAAATTAGTACATGTTCCACAAAGGGTTTCCGGCATTCGGTAAGAGAATCAACTTGTTATTTGAATAGGTACTGTTCGGCCTGCACGGAAAAGATGTCGGACGAATCAGAGTTAAAGATCAAAAAAGGAAATTTGAAAGGTAAATTGACCAGATTCAAAAGTTTTATTGAAAAATATAATAAGAATAGTTTGACAGAAGATGTAGTCGCAGAAATTGAAATTAGGTTAGAAAGTATAGAAACCATTTTGAGCGAATTTAATGAAATTATTTTACAATTAATAAATTTAGAAAAGGCTAATAAAGCGGCGTTCCTCAAAGAAGAGGAAGAATTTGAAGATAAATATTTTAGTGTTGTAAGTCAGGCTAAATTATATTGCAAAAGTTTTAATACTGTCGGTGATGAATCGGTGGCAGGTTCGAATACAAGTAGTCACAGTGTTGTTTTTAATAGGTCAAAACCTGTAAAGTTACCACCAATATCCCTACCGACATTTGACGGCAAATACTGCTCGTGGCTAGAATTTAAAGATATTTTTGTTAGCTTGGTAGATCAAAACGATACATTGAGTGATGTTCAGAAATTCTATTATTTAAGAGTGTCATTAGATAAAAATGTCCTTGAGGTAATACAGTCTATCGAAGTTTCTGGGGTAAATTATCCTGTCGCATGGCAGTTGTTAGTCGATAGATATGAAAATAAGGCTCTTATGATTCATAATCATATTCAAAGTATTTTTGAACACCCTAATCTGATTGGGGAGTCACATTCCGGCTTGAGAAGTTTGTTTGATTCAGTTACGAGTCACCTTAGGTCACTAACAAGTTTGGGCGAAAGGACTGATTCGTGGGACCGGCTTATTATTTATATATTGGCAAATAAATTTGATTCGGTGACGCGCCGCGATTGGGAAAATTATATTCATCAAGGTGACCTGCCAGATTTGAAGGATATGAGCAAATTTCTCAAAGCGAAGTGTGACATTTTAGAAAAATTAGAATTTACCAAACAAGATAGACCCACAGTGCAAAGGTCAAGAAGACCAGGAAGCTGTGGTTTCCCTGTCTTAAATAATCAAAGTAGAATTAAATGTTATTATTGTGACCAAGACCATTCAATTTTTAAATGTGAGACATTTTTAAAATTGACGGTCGAGCAGAGAATTAAAGCAGTAAAAGGGCTAAAATTATGCCTAAATTGTTTACGACATACACATCCGTCATGGAAGTGTAAATTAAATAAGTGTCCAAAATGTCGTAAAACTCATAATACCTTACTCCACTTGGAAAATATTGAGAATAAAAATTCTGATGCAAGCAGTCCCGTGCCCGGAAACCCAGGTGTAACGCAGCAGACTGCCGCCACCATTTCTGCCGAGTCTACCGTCGTCGCACACGTGAAGGAGAGCACTGTTGCCGCAAATTGTACATTTTCTGAAGTGCTACTTTCTACGGTTCTTGTTGAAATAAGAAAAGAGAATACAAAAATAAGGTGTCGAGCTCTATTAGACAGCGGGTCTCAAAGTAATTTTATTTCAGAGTCGCTGTGTCAGAAGTTAAATTTAAGGCTAGATAAAATAAAACATGCAGTTAAGGGAATCGGGGAATCCTTGTCAAATATAAGTAGACAAGCAAATATTGAAATTAATTCATGCATTAATAATCGTTTTAAAAGAAACATTAGTTGTCTAGTATTGAATAGAATCACAGATAGGTTACCTAGTTTGACTTTTAATAAAAATTT
This sequence comes from Philopedon plagiatum, assembly GCA_963971165.1. Classification (NCBI taxonomy): domain Eukaryota; kingdom Metazoa; phylum Arthropoda; class Insecta; order Coleoptera; family Curculionidae; genus Philopedon; species Philopedon plagiatum. Next base: position 12,227,170 of record OZ020195.1, read on the forward strand.
AATAAATTTACCGTCAGACTTAGAACTTGCTGATCCGGAGTTTAATATATCTAAAGAAATTGATCTTTTACTGGGCTCAGAAATATTTTGGTCGGTGATTAAACAAGGGCAGAGGTCACTTGGCCCGAAATTACCTGTACTTCAAAATACGTCATTTGGTTGGGTAGTTGCAGGCAATATGTCAATAAATTCTGGTTTTGCTAGTAATTCAATTAATTGCTTAAGTACTTCTTTACAAGACGCTTCCGTGGATAAGCAAATAATAAAGTTTTTTGAACTTGAGGAAGTTTCTAATAAGATAATAGTTTTTTCTGAGCCAGAAAAATATTGCGAAGAGTATTTTGGAAAGACTACTTCTAAAGATGAGAAAGGCAGGTATGTAGTGAGTATACCTTTTAAAGATAAGGTTTCGGATTTAGGTAAGTCTAGAGACACTGCGCTGCAACGATTTTATTCATTGGAAAGGAAATTAAATAATAACCCTAGTTTGAAACATGATTACATAGAATTCATGACAGAGTATCTTACATTAAATCATATGTCCGAATATAACGACGAAGGTGAAGAAGAGGAGGGATATTATTTACCTCACCACGCAGTGGTAAAAGAAACAAGCCTAACGACTAAATGTCGCACAGTATTTGACGCTTCATGTAAGACTACATCTGGACTATCACTAAATGACGTACAGTATACAGGACCGACGTTACAGCAGGATATTTTTGATATTTTAGCTAGATTTAGGATTTACGAGTATGTAATGACTGGTGACATTAGTAAAATGTACCGTCAAATATTAATTAATGAAAACGATCAAAAGTATCATAAAATATTTTGGAGGTCAAATATTGAGGATGAGTTAAAATGTTATAAGTTAAAAACAGTCACATATGGAACCGCGTCAGCTCCCTATTTAGCTGTTAAATGTCTATTTGATATAGCTGAACAAAATAAAAATAACAAAATAATTAGTAATGTAGTGAAACGCGATTTTTATATGGACGATCTGTTGACAGGAGCTAATTCAGAAGATGAGATTTTGTATATTCAAAAAAACGTTTCGAATATGTTGGCTCAATCAGGGTTTGAATTACGTAAGTGGTTGTGCAACAACCAGAATATATTGAATAAATTTCAAGTAAATAGTAATTTAGATATGAGTATATTAAATATTGGAGATAATGAACCTAACAAGACCCTTGGCATATTTTGGGATGCAAACGGTGATTCAATAAATTATAAAATAAACTTGGACATTTTTACAGTAGAAAGGGTTACTAAGAGAACTATTTTATCAATTATTTCCCAAATATATGATCCCTTATCATTGTTAGGGCCTATCATTATTGTCGCGAAATTGCTAGTACAAGAGCTTTGGAAAAATAGACTGGAATGGGACGAAGATTTACCAGAACAATTGCTTAAGGTCTGGGGGGATTTTCAAAATAATATAAATTTAATTAATGACATAAAAATTCCTAGGCATGCAGCATGCTCAGAGTATGTCGCTATTGAACTGCACGGTTTTAGCGATGCTTCTACTCGGGCATATGGAGCATGCATTTATTTGCGCTGTGCGATGGCGCCTGGAAAATATGTTTGTAACTTGCTCTGTGCAAAGAGTCGCGTTGCCCCCCTAAAACAGGTAACCCTACCTAGATTAGAGTTGTGTGCTGCACAACTACTTTCGAATTTAGTAAACAAGGTGATATGTTCCTTGGAAATAACATTTAACAAATATTATTTTTGGTCAGACTCTACTATTACATTGTGTTGGATTCGCGGCGAATCGTCTACCTGGAAAACCTTTGTTGCTAATAGAGTCAGTGAAATTCACTCGCTTACAAATAAAAATGACTGGTACCATATAAGCTCAGGTGACAATCCCGCAGATTTATTATCACGAGGTGCTACACCCGAAACTCTTATAAATAATGAATTGTGGTGGCACGGTCCCCAGTATCTTTTAAAGGAACAGTCCTGTTGGAATATTTCAAAATTTTCTATGCCTCGTGAAATTCCAGAACAAAGAACTGTATCTTGTACCGTGCTCAAGTCCTGTAATTTATTTGATAGATTATCACAGGATGATTCAACCTTGTTAGGAATGTTGCATATTTTAGCCCATGCTTTGCGATTTATTAATAATTTAAAAATTAAGGAATATGATCAGAGCAGACGACTGCCAGAAGAACTTGACCGATCCCAAAAAATATTAATAAGGTACGCTCAAATTGAAGCTTTTCCTAAGGAATATGAAAATTTAAAATCAGGTAAACCCATTCCTATGAAAAGTACAATTTTATGCTTAAATCCAGTTTTTATGAATGATTTTATTTGCGTAGGTGGGCGGTTAAAAAAGACAAATCAGTTAGATGAGAAAAAATACCCAGTAATATTACCCAATGGACACGCGTTAACAAAATATATTCTAGAAGCTGAGCATAAAAGACTGTTGCACTGTGGAGCGCAAGCATTATTATATTCAATTCGTGAACGATATTGGCCGGTTTCTGGTCGCAGCGCATGTAGACAAATTGTCAGAAAGTGTTTAAACTGTTTTAGGGCTAACCCCAGGGACAACAGTTATCTGATGGGTAATCTCCCAGAAGTTCGTGTAAATACCTACGGCGTGTTTGAAAATGTCGGTACGGATTATGGTGGTCCTTTTTATATTAAGGAAAAAAAGAGTCGCGCCCCCAAACTCGTCAAGGGTTATATTTGCCTCTTTGTTTGTATGTGCACAAAGGCGGTGCACCTTGAACTTGTCTCCGAACTAACCACGGAATGCTTTTTAGCAGCCTTTCAGAGATTTATCGGTAGAAGAGGTATTCCTAAAAATATTTATTCAGACAACGGTACAAATTATGTAGGTGCCAATAGGGAAATTTGTGAAATTTATGAATTTTTAAAAGAAAATTGCGACTACATCGGAACTAAACTAGCAGATAATAGGGTAATATGGCACTTTATTCCTGCGAAGTCTCCTAATTTCGGAGGGCTTTGGGAAGCAGGGATAAAGAGTACTAAAACGCATCTTAAGCGGGTTATTGGAGCTAAGTATTTAACTCATGAGGAATTCGGTACCTTATTAGTGCAGGTTGAAGGTATCCTAAATTCTCGGCCGCTATGTCCGTTAACCGAGGATCCAGAGGACTGCTCCGCTCTCACTCCAGCCCATTTTTTAATTGGTCGTACTATGACCGCATTACCCGAGTACAACCTTGCTGAGGTAGCTGAAAATCGACTGTCAAAATGGCAACATATCCAAGCAATGGTTCAACACTTTTGGGCCAGGTGGCAGAAGGAGTACCTTTCCGAGCTACAGGTTAGAACTAAATGGAGGAAGAACCATATAAACATTATTAAGGTTGGTTCGTTAGTGCTAATAAAGGACAATAACACTCCAGTATTGCTGTGGCAGCTAGGGCGTGTAACCCAGGTGCACAAGGGTAGTGATGACGTTGTAAGGGTTGTTACAATAAAGGTGCGGTCTGGAACAGTAAAAAGAGCTGTTAACCAAATTTGCGTACTTCCGATAGAGACTGGTGAATAATGTTGTGTCTAACCCATAAGGGTTGAAGATTTTGTAAATCTTTATAACATTTATTCAAAATCTGTGTATTTGTTCAATGTAGTTTTTTTTTTTTTGAAAGCCCATACCATTTCCTTTCAAGGCGGGCGGTATGTCAAGGCCCATTTTGCCTTTTGTTATTTTTTAAGTTAATATAAGTTTGGTTCTAAGACAAAAACAGTATAACAACAATGTAACGTGTTGTCATGGAAGTCTTTACCAACATGTCTGACAGGTTGACGTACCTAAAAGTTTGTTCTCTAAAAAAGTAAAAATAAAACGTATTTATACAGTCCACAAAAAGAAGAATTGTTTTATTGAAGGGCCTAAACATGTACCCTATGTGCAAGGACCCAAGACAAGAAGACAAAAATGCTATGCCGCTAAAATATAATTACCATATATTTTGGCATTAAATCAAAAGACGTATGTTTTACAAGAATAATATTCTGTTTATAGATTTGGCTGAAGAGTTTTTTATGACAGCGCAGACTAAGTACCTACCGTAGGTGTACTGGGGAAGTCCGACTCACACATCCAGAGCTGGAAACATACGTAGGGATTTCACCAGCCCTTTAAGAGGATGTGTGGAGTGATACCGCCTCAGTCGAGGAAGAATTCCTCTAGCAGATTACGTTACAACCTTACACCTTACAAACACAACACCTTAAAATCTTGTTTTGCTTTAAATCAAAAACAAGTTTTATAAAAATGGTGGTTTTTATATAAATATGCGAAACGGACTTACACGACCACTTCGTTCCGCACTTGGTTTTATTCTAGTACCATAAAAAATAAGAAAGTACTGGTTTGGTGTTTGTGATTGCAGTATGAATTAATATATGGTGTATGCATACTGTATGAAGAAAGGTGATAGAGGAATTATTCTTCCTTGACCGAGGAGATACCACCCCACAATCCCTCTCAAATGGCTAGTGAAATCCCTATGGATTTTTGGATAGCTTATCATATTCTACTTGTCAAACTCTTTCATTTGGTACCCATGTCAAGGGAATTGTGAAGAAAACGTTAATCCGCCATCTTCTTGCGTCCGCCATATTGGGTTTAGAATGACGTCACACAGCTTATAGTATTCTACTTGTCAAACCCTGTCGTTTGAATCCCATATCAAGGGGATTTTGCTGACATGCACACTTCAGACCCGCCCAACCTTTAGGATCTTTTCCACAGAGGGAATTTTCTCTTTTTCCTACATCTCAACTTTATCTTTTTCTACAAGGAAATCATCCTTTTCCATCTCATTTTCATGTTTTCTACAAGGGAATCTTCTGTTCTCCTCAGCTTCATCAGTTCTCTATTCAGTGAGATGACATGCATCTGAACTAAAGAGTCCTTTACGGTGGGGATTGGTACGCCCAAGCCGTCATAGCCTTGAGCCTGGACAACCTCATCGGAGAACAACGGAACTCCTGCAGGCAACTTTTTTTGTTTAAATTTTCTTAATCCTAACAGATACGACCCAAACCATTTTAAAGATAATCCACGAAATCCATATAGTTCAAGTTTTTGCAACAGTATCTTGTGATTGACGCACTCAAAAGCTTTCGAGATATCACAAAATACTGCAGCAGCAATATCTTTATCATTAAGTTTTAAATAACGATGTTCAAGAAAAGAAAAAATAGCATCATTACTATTTTTATTTTTCTGATATGCAAACTGATTAAGATTTAAAATATTATTCTTGTATAAAAATGATAACATCTCCATTGGGTGAACTTTAGTATATAAGGATTTTAGTTTTTAAGAATTTAGAGAAAAATTAATGGTTGGTCTTGCAGACCAGTTTTAATAATAGTAAACGCCGCAGGCTTTATCAATAAAAAAAAATTCTACATTTAACAATTTTTTCAATAATTTTAGAAAGGGTTGGAAGCAAAGAAATAGGTTGAAAGTTAGAAGCAGATTCATAATCACCTCCTTTATGAACTGGAATAACAACAGCAGATTTAAGACATTCTGGAAATTTACCATTTTCAAAAGAAATATGTATTGCTACAGTTAATGCTTTTAAAGCTGAATCCGAAAGTTGTGAAAACATTTTTACAGATAAATTATCCCATTCAAAGGCATTCTTATTCCTTATATCCAAAAAGATATATTTAATCTTAATAACGTCGGTAGGAGTATAGAACAAAAGAGTCTTTTGCTACAATATTTTTCATATAAATAAGCGGATTAACATATGCATGAATATTTTTCGAAATATTTGAAGAAACACAGCAGTAAAAACAATTAAGTTTTTGACAAGATAATGAAGTATTTATAGGTATAACATTATTTTTTCCAGTTAAATCATTAATAGTTTCCCAACATTTTTTACTTGGGTTAGAGGAAGTAGAAATGCATGTTTGATAATAATCTTTTTTTGCTTTTATAATTTACTTTCTATAAATATTTCATACTTATTAAAATTTGAAATGAATGTTATAGAAAAATTGATTTTGTTAAAATCTAAGCCAAGACCTTAACCAACTGTTTTAATTTTATTTATTAATACTATTTAATACATAAAGGGTTAACGTCATTTTCAGCAAACGAAAATTTAGTAAATTGCCAACTTTACAATGGGAAAACCCATTTAGGTAAATTGGGCTAATTGAGTTAATTTTAGATGGTACGTAGACTTAGTTGTATAATACAAATATAATCCACTTAAGTTAGATTGTAAAAAGCAATAATATTAGACACGGTCAAAATTTGAAAACGAAATTAACTAACCGGCACATTTTAACTACTAAACGAATCGCTTGGATAAAAGGAGATATGATTTACATATGGCGCGCTGCGTAAGGTGAAAATCTGCAAATTTTAATGGTTTATAATAGTATATTTATATGATACACTGATTAATGTTCGAGACGAGGATATCCATTATGGTATTAAAAAAATTAAGATTTAAAACATGTAATTAATTTCTATGTTGATACATGCAAGAAATATTGAACAATTCGATGTTAGTTGAACCGAGGGTGACAAATTACAAATTGTAAAAACTTTCAAATATTACACTATAATATTAGATTCAAGGTTAAAATTTAATGAATATTTTAATCAGTTGCATTACAGATAGATACCAAAATTTATTTATTTAAAAAGGGTAAGTTCAAATTTATCAGTTTTCTCTAAAAAGACTGAATATAATTATATTGTTTGCCCTCATTCTTTCTATCGTTCAACAATATTATATTATTGTTGAGTGTTATTGATATTATGAAACCAATTTTTTATAAGTAAATTATAAGTAAGTAAAATGAAGCCATGAGAATAATTTTGAATGTAGATAAAGATATGGTCAAATGAATTTAAATGGTTAGATGTAAGTAGGGTCACCAGATCAAAGATTTTCTGTTCAGAACAAGTTTATAAAAAAATCGGGTCAAAATCCGGACATTACAAAATTTTTTCCGAAAAAGTATGAGGAGTTATTTTTCATATTATTTACTCACTAAGTGGCGTGGTTTTACTACTTTTAGGTATTTTACTTTACTACCAATACACAAACATTTTGAAATAGTGTTTTAATAGAATATAAATCGGTTTCTCATAGAGAGATAATTTACTAAAAATCAATGAAATGTACGGAAATTTAAAAAAGAGTTAAAAGCAAATTTGTTTAATAATAAATTCAAACTAATTCTAATTTATTAGATTCTTTGATAACGAGACTAGATATTAGGTCTCCAAACGTCAGAAAAATTATTTTATTCAGATTAGGTTTTAGACCGAATGTATACCTACTCTAGAAATAGATTGGGGTCAGACATACTTTTTATAAATACGCAAAAATTGAGAATCAATTCTCTAACCACCTGAAAATTCCTTATACAATAAGGAATTCAACAAATAATGGTAAAACAGCTATTCTCCGGGCTATATGCCCCTCCGAACGCTGAATTACATACCAAAATTTGCCGTATTTTCTTCTAACACAGTTAGATAAGATATCTAACTGTGTTAGAAGAAAATACGGCAAATTGTGGTATGTAATTCAGCGCTCGGAGGGGCATATAGCCCGGAAAATAGCTGTTTTACCATTATACCCCTGACAAGTAGACTTCATTCATATACTTTTTATAATTAAAAGTCACTGACAGTGTACAGAACATTTCTTTTTTCAGGATTTGTTTTTTGTATTAAACGCAGTGATTTTTATTATTTTTTTTTAAATATTAATTTTCCTTAACAGTAGAGAGGCGTAACACCCAAACAATAAATCTTTTAAATATGGATCCGCCACAATCATACAGACATTATTTACATTAGTGCCTTTTTTACTTATGGGATTGCTGGTCAAATCTTCCGTGCGTAAAAAAAGTACCGCTTTATGCTAATGTTGCATAAATAACTATAACATTATTTTACCATAGGATTTAGGTAAAAAGAAAAGTTTATTTACAGTTGGTATATTGGAATATTTAAACAAGCATGATACCTACTAAAAACTATTTATACGGTTTGTTACAAAACTAACAAAGGAGCATACAAAGTTAGGTGGTATGACCATAAAAAATAAAAAACTGATTTTTTCAGAACCGGTTTTTGGCCATTTCAGGGCAGAATAGTTTTCCCAAAATAAGAGCGTCACGTTATGATTAAAATTTATTGATCTCTATATTAGTACAGCTTTTTTCCGTATGTAGAGAGTGAATTCAATAATCATCACCTTTTGCACCATCCTCCGATTATCCGATTATTATCCAGAAGCGCGCGATATCTTAAGCCGGCTTTTGGTCCCACTTCTAAACGTCACATCATCATCCTTGCCATCCCTTCATCGGTTTCATAGCGCACCGCGACGCATCTCGGTCAACCATTTAGTTCGGCGTCGACATTTCATGCAAAGCGCGCGCCAAATAATTCATAATCGCTTAATTTATATCCAACATATTTTTTTAAGTCATAATTTTCAAGAACAATCGCAGAAAATAACATTGGTAAAGTTTTCGCAAGTTTTGTGAACTTTGTTAAGTGACTTTTCAAGTGATTTTGAAACTTTGAAAAAGTTTGAACTTTGCGGACAACGGTTGCTTTTGCAATTGACTGATAACTGATGGTATTGTGGTACAGATTATTGAAAAAAAATGATGTCTTCCTAATCCATGTCTAGAAACTTTAATATTTCTTTAAAACCTGATTTTTTAAATCAAATAGCATTCTCTTGTCTTTCACTATCTGTTTTAATAACCGGATGTAGCCTAAGAGCTAGCGACAACAAAACCTAAATAAGTTTTAATGAAAATTTGGAGTCCGTTTTTATTTTAAATTAGTAATAATTAGTTCCAGTCACTGAAATCAGAGTCTGGCTGACAAACCCCGTTGCGCATCTACAGTGGTCAGTAGTTCAAAAAATTTTAATAATGAGTTTATCGAAATGTAAGTATAAAGAAAAGTTGGTGCATATCTAAAACAAAATTACTCGTTATCAGAATTGTAAAAAGTCATGGGATATAGAGGGGAGAAACAAAAATATGAAAATCGTTCAAAAGCAATGTAAGTAGTTATATACACGGTGTCCAAGATAGGAAGGGCCAGTATGGGGATCTCGCTTATGGTTAGAAATACAAAATTGGTTAAATGGAAAAAAAGTTGCGTAATTAAAGAACTAACAAAATGATGTTTCGAAAGTTTTTAGGTGATTTTTCATTTTCGAGTTATTTTGAAAAAACTGAATTTTCGACTTTTAAATTTATTTTTTTTTCCGGCGTTAATATGAAAAGTAGCGCCAGAAAAAAATTAAAAATTCAAAAATATAGTTTTTTCAAAATAACTTGAAAATAAAAAAACATCTAAAAAATGTCGGAACATCATTTTATTAGTTCTTAATTACGCAACTGTTTTCCTATTTAACCAGTTTTGTGTTTCTAACCATAAGCGAGATCCCCATCCTTATCTTGGACACCGTGTATCCACGGATAGAGGTCACAAAAGGACAAATGGACCAAAAATTTCATTGTTCGAAAAATCATTTTTGGTAAGCTTCTGCTTTTTACAAAAATACGGTCTACGAAGAAAGTTTTTTGACTTTTTTATACAGGGTCCTCAAAATAAATCATGTCAAGAGTAAACTACATTTATTTTTCATTTTAGAGCAAAATGGTAAAGACAAAAAATATTTCAAATTCAAGTCAAAATATCAGCTAAATATTTTACTTTTTATTTTTGTGTTCTAGCTTTATCAAGTGCGTGTTTTATTAAACGAAACTCGGCAATTGATAAAGAAATTTAGGAACACTGGGTCGGTCGGTGCAGAATTTAAAAAAAAAATTATTTGATCAAAACGATGCCGCTACCGTTTTGGTTATACACTCTGCCGTTGAAATTCCCCTTTTATCATTGAGGACACGAGCTCAAACCTTGCAGGTTGTCCAAAAAAGTCAAATTCAATAGATCTTAAGACACAAAAAAATTAAACCCTTCAAGCCACATTTTAATCAAACTTTAGAAGAGGGAGATCCAGCAAAACGACTAGATTTTTGTTTATGCGTTGGGGATAAAATTTTAAATGAAAATAACCACTTTTATAAACTTATTTTATTTTCCTGCAAATCGAATTTCTCTACAAATGGTATGGTCGCTTCACCACACGTACGATACTGGAGCGAAGTAAATCCAAATTTTAGGATTCCTTCACGACGCCAATATTATACATAAACATATTATGTGGTGTGGCTTTTTCTATGATGGAATAATGAGGCCATATTTTTTTAAAATCACGTGCAATAAAAAATTCGTATATATGGAAATGGTAGAAACTTTTTCTTTAGTAAAGCTGGATGACCTGCCATTACAGTAGGTACCGACGGCAAAATGTACCTCCAGAAAGACGGCTGCTCAGCGCATTATCCACAAGAAGTGACAGAGTGGCTTAACAATGAATTCAAAGACATGAATTGGCCGAAGCGGTCCAGTCTTGCGGCCTCTAAGGAATCCCGATCTCACGCTTTCAGATGCGTATCTCTGGGGCCGCTTGAAACAACTAACATATCAGCAACCCATTGCAAATAATGTCGATATTTTAAAACAGAGAAGCTGGAGGAAATAAGAAATTATGACCACATCAGACGGCAGTGTGAAAAATGTGTAGAATACGGGGGAGGAGCGTTTGAATAAATAGGGTTTTCGTTCATTTTAAACATTTTAAAAAGTATGTTAAAATGAATCAATCATGTACTTACAAATTGAGAAATAAAGACAGTTTACTCTTTACATGATTTATTATTTTTGTATTGTTTGAGCACCCTGTACAAAAAAGTCAAAAAGGTTCTTCGTAGTCCGTATGTTTTCAAGATGCAGACGCTGTTTTTTTCGAAGAATGAACATTTTTGGTACCATTTGTTCTCTTGTGACCTCTATCAGTGGACACACTATGGATGCTAATTTTATTTTTCCGTATTTTTAAAAATAAAGGTACTTCAGTTCTAGAAAAACGTTTAAGTATATTTTTTTCTCCCCTGTATGCTACCTGACATTTTACAATTCTAATAACTGTTAATTGTGTTTTTAGGTGTGCACCAGCTTTTCGTAATTTTACAGTTACAGAAACTCGCTCATGAAATGATTTTTGTCAACTTTTTCGACAACACTGTAGATGCACAAAGGGGCTCGCCAACCAGACTCTGACATTGATGACTAAGACCTTATGTACAACACAAAGGGACTCAATTTTTGACGTCTCTATCTCCTAGTCTAATGTGTTTTTATCTAGGTACCTATTTAAAACTTTTTGGGCCTTTCCAAAAGCTTAATGAATTGTAATTAACTTGTATATTATTCACGGTCAATGTTTTACAGTTTCACCGCCTTCATGGTCCAGTCATTTTTTTATTTAGAATAAGAAATAACAAGTTTGTTAATACATATCAATTAATTTGCACATGTACGAAATACACTTGCCGGCAGTTAAAATTGGAATGTTGGCGCCAATGCGTCTCGTTCCTTTGTATAATTCTTGTTTAAAATAATTATACAGTATGTCCACAGAAGGTGTGGACAAGAGGACAAATGGACCAAAAAGTGAAAGATACGAAAAAAGACCATTCTAAGCGAAACTGATTTTTTTTTAAATAAGATATTGCTCTTTCATAAATTAAATAATATGTAAGCACGAGCTCTAATTTACTTTTTGGTGTCTCTAATAAATGTTAATTATAATTATAGATTATAAATTTCAGTGAGATGAACAACTTTTCAGGGACATAAAATTTATTTTATGCGCTAAGGAAATATACAAATTTGCACCATCAAAATTAAAGCATTGTTATGTGTAAAGTGATAGTTACCATTTGTTTGCATTTCCTTACATTTGCATAAACATAATTAAATTGTGGACAATAAATTTTCTCATTAGAGACGAAATTTTTGATGCATAGCATCAATTGCGTCGCGGTGTGTTTACATGCGGGAAGGCAACATAATAAAAAACGAATCCGGTGTTAAGACAAATTAGCTAACCTCTCTGCTATTTTGTTTTTCTAACTTGTTGGTGGTGCTCAGTTATTTGCTATACAAAACATACATAGAACATACACATAAATTTTTTAAAAAATTGGTATAAAATTGAAACTACTTAAGTTTATTTGATTTTCATTACAAAAATAAAAACAACTATTCGTGGACTAAAAACTGTATATAGTAAAGTCCAACCTAGACAATGCCTTTTAAAAATATAACTAATAATAAAATACAATTTCTTAAAAACCAAGGGAGAAATATTATTCGTCCACCAAAATTTTTTTTCGAAATTCGTCCAAACATGCCAAAACAAATAACGTGTGGGGTACCCTTTTGATTTTATAATTTGTTGTAACCCGTTAGGCATTGACTCTACCAGTTTTATAACAAAACCTACTTCAATATTTGACCATTCTTCTTGACATCTTGCTTTTAACGCCTCTTTGCTGGAAATTTTATGTTCTTTCACCCTTTCTTTGGGTTCCCACCATAGATCTTCATTCGGGTTAACGTCTAGGGATTGCGGTGGCGTTTTCAACACTCTTGGTACGCGATACAGTATCCACTCTTTAACGACCAGCGCTGTATGCTTTGGATGTTGTCTTGTTGAAATAAGAAATTGTCTCCAATTCACATTTTCTCCGCGCTTTGTCTTAAATTCTTTGTTAAAATGTCCATGTAGACGAACCGATCCATAGTTTCCTCAATAAAATGGAGCAGGCCCACTCCATGACATGACCTACACCCCCAGATTAGAACGGAATCACCACCGTGCTTTACCGTTGCAATTAAATTTTTAGGTTTGTAGGTTTCCCCGCGCTTTCTGTACACCAAAACCTTTTTTTATTTTACCAAACAACTCAATTTTTAATTCGTCAGTATATATGATGTTTTTACAGTACTCAGTATTTTTGTCAAAATGCTTCTGAGCAAACTCGAGATGCTTCTTCTTATTTTTCTTATTTACTAATGGTATCTTTCGACCAACTCGTGCCTGTATACCCTGACTTCTTAAAAATTTTCTTATTATTGTTACATGGATAACCTTTTTGTAATCACTGGCTTAACTTTTCACTGTATTTGTCGCAGTAGTTTGCGGATTTTCACTAATTTTTCCTTTTCTCGTTTCTCGCGAAAAGTCAGTACTTTTCTTCCTCTCCCTGACAACGTTTTTGTTATATGGATTGTTTCATATTTTTTATAATATATTCAAGTGTTGACCGGCATCTTCCAACAATTTTTCTTATGTTTCTTTGCGATCTTAATTCTTGATATAATTTAATTATCAAATGTCTGATTTCTTGAGGCACCTCTGATGATTTGCGACAAGTTTTAAAATTGGCTGTATTCTTTAGACCACGGAGTCTCAAATTGCTATTAAAAATAATTTAGAATTTATATTTAGGAAATTTTTATCACTATAAGAACAGATTAATACGTTCTATGTACATCTTTAATTTTTTTTGGAAGTGGACGAATAATTTTGCTCGCCGATATTTTGTCAAATTATCTTTCTTTTGTCTTTTTTGTCCAAGGAATCCTGATACATATGAAAAGTTATTGTTATTTTAAGTTCCCGGGAAAATAGATATCTGTTAACTTATTTTTAAAATTTGACTAAATTTAATGTAGAAATGTTATCTATATCTTTGAAAAATTACAAGTGGACGAATAATAAATCTCCCGACTGTATATTCATATTCACATATACAGTATGTCTGCGTATCGAGTTTAGAAGAGGAAAATGGGCCAAATTTTGCAAGATACGTAAAAATGCCTTTCCTAATAAACGCTTTTGCTTGGGTTTAATTGTAAAACAAATAAGATTCACTTTATGAAAAATAATTTAGTTATAAGAAATACAAAAACGTTTTTTTGCCTAAGCCGAAATTTCATGAAACAATTGAAATATTAAAAGTAACGAATTTTATCACATTATTTATTTTTTAAAGTCCCAATTATTCTCTCTCACACCTTTAACAATAGTACTATTTTCTACATATTTAACAATAATGACACCTATGGACATGTTTGTTAATGTGTTTTTTAAATTAGCAATTGTTTAATTCAAAATATTTCTTATTCAAATAAAATTTTCAAATAATACGAACATTTAATTAAAGTCAAAATAATATAATATAAACTAAGCAATACAATAAAGATAACAACATTCAAAAACTCCTCCCCCATGTTAAACAACTTTTTCTAATTCCTTTCTTAGATATCTGAAAGAATATATGTGAAAAATTGATCGGTATTGGAGTGGCATAAAGAATTTGTTTAAACGACCCCATAGAAACATATCGGCCAACGTTGTCACAAAATTTTATTCCTAAAAATAACAAAATTGACTCGAAAACCCTCGGACACATCGAATTAGTTTTATTTTTGCGCATATTTTAAAATAATTCTGAATTATACAGGGTGACTTTCAAAAGCTGTACAGCTGACAACATTGATTTTTTTAATGAAACACCCCAATTTTTTGGTTGATTTAAATTATCTGTAAAATTCTTGCCAAATTTCATATACCATAATCTATAACTGATATTGACAGTTTTCGAGATATTAACATATGAATGACAAATTTGATATATTATATAGATGTAAAATGTTAATTATTAAACTTAAAGCAAAGTTGTATATTCTATATTAGATTTAATTAAAATTTGACGTTTCAAATTTTCAAATGTCAATTTGAATAAACAATTGAGAAATATAAATTCATGCAACAACAACCTAATCCTGTTGCACATTAGTAACTACATCAGGATGAATGTTTCTTATCACAGTACGAATTCGATCTTATAAGAATTTGAGTAAGATTGGGGCTATTTTTTACATTCTGGCCTTAACATACTACAGGAAAAAATCTAGGGGACTTAAGTCTGGCGACCTTGTTGGCCACTCTATACAACCACGTCGCCCTGTCCATCGCCACCCCTTCTTTCACGATACTGTAAATGACTTTCCCTGTGAGAATAAGGATTTTTTTTTGCCCAATATCGAAAACTTTGTTTATTGACTTCACCGTTGAAACAAAATGTGGCTTCATTCGAAAAACCGATTTTTTTGACAAACAATGGATTATTATTATATCTCTCATTATTTCGGAGAATTCGTTTCTGCGATCTGGGTCATCATCCATTGATACTTGAACACATTGTGACGTATACGGATGGGACTATTCTCTTTTCAAAAATGTTGACACTGTTTTTCTCAGTACATCGTTACCACATGCTGCTTGTGTTGTTAAAGAATGCGAATTTTCTTCAAAAGTTAGCAGAATATCTAGTTTTTCCCATCTAAAATCCTAGGGGGTCCTTTTCCAGTAAGATCCGTAACACTGGCCAGTATGTCCGCGGATTGAGTTATGAGTTCCCTGTGGGGATATTTGTTGTTAAGCATTTCACAAAATTCCTGTTGGATCCTAGTCTTGTCACTAGTACCAATATTATTAAAATTTCGATTCTCTCCTTCCTCAGTAATATTTTTTTTCAACTATTGACAGTGACACAGTCATTAAAAGAAATCTCTAAAGCCGGGTTCTTACTAATCGACTTCACTGAAGATGTAAATGTAAAATTTGTCCACATGATTCAAAAGCATTGAATATTCAGTCTAGAAAGTCAGTTGTAAAAATGGCTGCAAAAAAGAAAATTGTGAGTGCTAGACTTCGTATTGTGTGTAAACATTTAAAAACACCTATTTAGAAAGAGCAAAACAAGAAAACCTCCACGTTGGTGTGTCAGACCATGGACTTAAGACGGGTATATAAAGGTGCTTCAGTAAAGCTCTTATCGGAATTAGCTGGAGATGACTTGGATGCGTATAAAAACCATTTAAAAATAGGCGAATAGAATTTTGAGGAACTTCTACAGAAAGTGTCACCTTTTATACAGAAAATAGGTACTTTATTGAGGGAGACTCTTCCAGCAAGACTAAAATTACAAGTAGTTTTAAGAGGGGCATCAGAAAAAAAAACGGTCTTGCAGAGCTGTGCGGAAAAATGGCCATTGCAAAAACGACTAATTTTTAGGGCAATTTTGAGACGAATATCAAAAAAAAAAACATTAAGCTAGGAGCTAAGCCATTTCCGATTGGGTAATAAAATACGGCCCGATAATCAAAAAATTTTTTTTTCACGGAACCTTATGAAAATGCATCAGCTCCTTGTCTATATTGCCATAACTATTTTAACAAAAGTTTAGCCTAAACAACTTCTTAATAAAGACGATAACCATTTGCGGACAAAATTGTATTTGTTATGTTTAGTTTTGACGATCAGCTACATAGTCATCACACGAACCCCTAAAGTTCAGCCACTACCCTCCAGAGAGCAGAAGAGTAACCCAGGTATAGTTTAATTGCAGTTTTCCGTAATGGTATCATAACACGTATTCGTAAAAATGAACTGGAAATATATGGTGTACCAATTAAAAAAATCTCTGATGGGACTGCTTACTGAAAGGGGTTTTATACTCGCTTAATGAAGCAGGCTTATTCTAATCGTGATAATACATAATATTATACAAGTTATTATAAAATACAGGTGGGTGTTAGAGGGTTACTGATTATCAGTAGAGTCCCTGCCGTCCTAATCCTGCGTTTTGGTTGAGAGTTGATTTTTCCTGATTATACCTATACGGAGCAAGACCTAGCTAATTTATTATACCTGTAATTATCAGCGTCGCAACCAAACCTGAGCAAATCTAACACTTCGCAATCACTGCATTGCAGAGGGGGTAGGACAAGCAAGAGCCCTGAGCCTGAGGCCATATTTTTTGTGTCATTTTATAAATCCTGAGTGGATGCCCCTTATTTTAATACATAAGCTTGTACCACAAATTTCTGTTTTAATAGTAAATAATATACGTATAGTATAATCCAAGATTTTAATAAAGGTTATTAAAAGTACACACCTTTTATTTACTTATTATATTTATAAATCTTATTTCAAATGTGAGAAATATCAAGGTTACTTAAGCAAAAACTTATAACCTTAGACGAAATAATGGTATTAATAAATTATCTTTCTTGTGCATCTCATACGTATGTAAATTATTTCTTTTAATAAAGTATTTTTTACTTGCCATTGAACAATGGGTATATAATCTTCGGTTATATTCATTATTGAAAAAACTACGCAGTTTTGGTACAAACAGCTTTTTTGTAAGGTTGATTAACAATTGTATGGTTTCTTCTAATGAACATTTTTTTAACACGAAACAACTCCTGGCAATAACTTTGAAACTTGAGCACCAAACTATATTGTTACAATATTATTTTATTCAAATTCGTTATCTCAAAAAAAATTGAAAAAGATTAATTTATTCCCATTAAGATTAAAATCAGCTTTTTGCAATTAGTCCTCCCATGACCTGTTTTACTTGTTTTAAATTTTTGAGACATTTTTCTGTTAAATCCTAAGGGCTTACTTTCAAAATAAAACCGCCTTTTACCTTTCAAAAATCAGAAAAATTGTAAGTAGCATTAGGCTCCAGTCACTCTTAAACATAAATCTTTTGATACCTTAGCAAAAAAATAATATTTTACCATTTTTTATTTGAAATTCTAAACATAAAATCAGTTTTAATTGTTACAGAGATATTTTTTAATCGGTCGGACTACATTGCGTTTTACGTACTGCAAACAATAAATAATATCCCATCTATAAGTGCAGATTTTTATATTACTTAAACTTATTTTAAACGCAACCAATTGTAAAATAAAAAAATATATCAAAAAATCATCACGATTTCCTCGAAAACTTAAAAAATAGTTGAATTGATAGTATTTCCAAAATGCAAAATTTTTGTTTTGTTTGACATTAGGACATAGAAGCATGGATCAGTTCAAAGTTACCCAATTTAGGGTTTGCCCAATATTAAGTTGGTTAGATCACAGAATTGAATACCCTGATTACAAAAAATGGCTAATAGAAATAAGCATAATCCCGAAATCCCGGGATCCCGTTAAAAATTCAGTCCCGAAATATCCGGAAATTGGGCACTTAAATCCCGGAATTAATAAATTATAAAATATGTTTAAAAAAACTAAGTATATTAACGCTTCAAGCATCATCGCAGTATTTTTCCTAAAATTAAGATTTAACGCGTGATATAGCAACACTGGAAGATTCATTTAAGTAATTCAAATTATTTTTACTTCTTATACTTTTATGTGTCCTCTGCATAAACTTTGTTTTGTTTATATTTTAAAATTACAAGATTATAAATAAAAATAATTTACATTTATTAATGTTACAATTTTTCGGCATCAATCCCGGAATCCCGGAATTTATTTTGTTCGATCTCAAAAATCCCGGGATACAAATATACGTCCGGGATTGCAGACCCTAATCTCAACAAGCTTTAATAATTCTGAATATGCATTAATAAAGATTAAACTGTAACTTACAATTAATTTGCATACCAAACTGCTTGCGGAATGAAGTGGAAATTCCAAATGTTTTTGCTTTGCAAGCTAAAGGATGGTAAAATATATTTTTTAAATTCAAATATTTATTGTTTGCTTTTTACGAAAAAATAATTTTTTTAAATATATATAATATAGGTTAAAAATGGCAATTTATTTTGCGCGCAGTGTATATTGCACAGAAGTTATGAATAATCTGGAGAAGAATCATCTCTACTCTCCATGCTTGAATCTGCTACTGAAATATTAGGATGAATTATTATCTGAAACGCTTCGGTATAATAATGTTTTAATAAAGAAGCCCACAACAAAAAGGAGCAAACATGAACAACGGTTTATTTTGCTATTTAAAAATGCAATATCCCTACTTTATTAAGTTACAAAAAGGTCAGTGTGGAAGGGTGTAGAAGTAAACTATAATACTACCAAAATAGTATAATTGATGACTTATGAAACCTGTTTGTAAGAATCTATTTACACACAGTATGGAAAAACCATAGAACAACTAATATAAACCAAATACGTGCAAATATTTAGTAAATTCCTGAAGCTATTGAATCCACAATTAAGCAAAATTTGTAACGCGTTTACTAAAACAGTATTGACTTCGCAAAATCGTACCAATAACCAAATAATTTTTAACACAGATCACAATTTGATTGCACGCTAGTGGTCGCCTGAGATATTCTCGCTTGTGAAAGGTCGTACATAGTATTAGGGTGGGGGAAATATCGCAGTGGTATGTGTAGTTATGGAATATAAGCAAAGGTAATTTCAATATTCAGTTACATATTTTGAATAAATGCCAAGTTTCTGGGTTCCGGGCCCCACTGTGGGACGCCTCTACATAACGGACAAATTTTTTCCTCCTTTAGTATCCGCTGTTGAGAAGTTGTATTATGTGTTGAGTATTAGATGTATTCAGCAATTTTTTATCTATAACTGAATACTGAACACTGTAATTATTAGCGATATCGAATAGCGAAATATACTTTTTACCAACCATACACAGGACACAAACTTGTAATAAAACTAATTTTCCTCATGATAAGAGAATGATAAGCTTGATTGGGTAATTTGGTTCCTAATCAATCAAAATCTAATGAATATATGTTAAAAATGACTATTTACCGTCTCCCCGCAAGACCGCATTTACCATCAGTTATTAGTCAAAATAATAATTACCGTATTAATTTAACTAATGAAATTTTCCTACAAATAACCGAAAGTTAGATATCCCTTACTCGTTACCAAATAATCACATGCAATCCAATTTTCTGGACAATTTTTAATACCGTCTAATGTAGTTATAATTCTTTTGTAAACATGTCGCATGTGTACGACAACATACCGTTGAAGCCCTTTAAAAGGGACAAGGCAGCCGTCGAGCAACAGAGTTCCACGAAAATTAAAACGATTCAAAATAATTTGAGAGAAGATGGCAAGAAACGAAAAGGATCAGCGGACATTTTAAGAAGCTGTACTGGCCAGTTGCTTAAGAAACCGAGATCTTCGAAGAGTTTTTCGGAAATGTTTTTTAAAGGTAATATTTTTCTTAAATTATTACTTGTCTAAAATAGGTATTCTATATTACTAATTTTAAAGATACACATTGGGTACAAGTAAAAGTATTTATTAAGTACTTTGCTGCAAATAATCTAGGTGTGCATGTGTACACGTCATTACAATATTATAACAAACACATGACTAACAGGGTGTTCGAGAAGTCTTAGTATGAGAAAATATCTTTGCTATTAGTAAAGATAGGGACACCAAATTTTAGGTGTATCTTATTGGTTAATAAATCTCCTCTTTAATGTAATTTTTTTAACCCCTTTTTAACCCCTATGAGGGGGGTCGCTAGGGAGTTAAGGTCAACAATTTTAAATGCAATCCTATGCCGTGTGGTACCTCATTTTAAAGGTCTTTAAAAAACATTTCACCGCAAACCCCAGGTCCGTATCTTAATTTGTTTTTAAATGGCAAGCCTATAAAAATTAAAAACAATAAAAAAATGAAAATTGAAATACTTTTATTTCTCTTATTACTTTCAAAGTTGTATGACCACCAAGAACATCTTGGCAATAATAAAGTCGATTTTGGAACTTCTTACATTTTCGAGAATGGCAGGTGATTCTTCCTGGCAGAGTCCCAAAATCGACTTTATTACTGCCAAGAAGTTTTCAGTGATCATTTGAAACGACTTTTAAAGTAATAAGAGAAATAAAGGTACTTGAATTTTAATCTTTTCCCCAATTTCTAATTTTTAATTTTTATATGCCTGCCATGTACAAACGAGTTAAGATAGGAACCTCGGGATTGCGGTAAAATATTTTTAATCAAGAACTTCAATTACCATTATAACACTATTATTTACATGACAAGTGACGTCACAACCAGTAGAATGGCGATTTGCAAGTTTTGAATTTTGAATAAAAATTTGTAGTAGACAATCTTTGTTTTGTTAATAAAGACCAAAATAAATGAATAAATATTTAATTTACGTATTATATTACGTAATTCCCTATTGGATTTAACTCAATAATCACTAACAGAATAGCAAGCCTTTCCTATTAATAATGATTTATTTTCTTTTTGAGCTGATATTAAGCACATTTGAACAACTTGGTAATTTGTTACAGAGTTTTAAGGCCGCATATAAGGGAGATATTTCAAATTTATAAATATGATGTGAAGTAATAGGTAACACATTACCATTTTTTGCCCATTAATTCATTTAAATGTGTTTTTATAAATAAGAGCCATTTAAAAATACAAATATAGGAAAATGTCAATATATGTTATAAAATGTTCTTAACAACAATTTCTGTTCTATAAATTAAATAATAATGTACTGAATGTTTTTGACTAGTTAACTGAAAACTTGGCCTGTTTTTTTTACATGTATGTTTTTGGTGGAATATTAACAATAATAGGCCTAGAAGGGCAACTGAAACGTTTTGAAATAAAGATTTAAATGTTCTTTAATAGAAATCAAAAAATAAAAAATGCCAACAGAATATTGTTTACATTTCATCCACATGTGAACAAATGTTAGGCTATGTCCATATGTCCAATTTTACTCGTTATTAGAATTTTCGTGAAATTTGGGAATCATCTTGCAGCATTATATTATTTTTAATAATTGTGACAGTATAATTTCGTAAGTCTGGCATTGGACTAGGGCCGTTTTAATTTTTGTTCTTCTTTCCACTACATATCTTCTTAGCACTAGGATTCTTTGTCATAAAATGATTGAAAAATACTGCACCATTTTAGCTTCCGCGTAGGCACCACAAATAAATACTGGAGACGCCTACATTTTTTTATGACGAACGCAGTCTAAAGCTGAGAAGAACCCGAATTTTAAATGTAAGCATTATTATTTGTATGTCACTTTTGTTTGTCAAAATATATTAATTTTAGCAACAGGGCACTATTAGCTCTCAAATATAAAAATAATATTTTAAGATTATTTTCATACCTAGCTAACTAAGAATCTAAAGAAAAATATTTATATAAAGCTTTTGGTTACAACACTCAAAGATTTATATCTTGAGGCCTTTTACGAATACTTTTGTATTCTCGGCGGGTTTATGATAGACATGTTATTGAAAAAGCTTGAATGATACGTTAGCTACTAAAAATTCTGTCTTCATAAAACACACTGCAATTTTTCAATGCAAGTCCTTTTAAAGTTGTTGGATGCATTGAAAATTTTTAGAGAATATTTTGTTTTGCAAAAATACAAATTCAACGCATAGAATTAAACTTGGGTGAATTAGTGATCACGGCAATTCTAAATGCTTAGGCCACATTGGACTTTTAGCATCCCACTCGTTGACAAAGGTTCACTCCCGGCCACTCGCCTGTGCAAATTTCAATAGCCTGTTCGGTTGCACCTGCATAATGTCGGATGTTACAATGCATTTCCGAGATTATTTACCTCATATAATGTATAAAACGATTTTCACTAGCTTTCAGCGAAAGTCACCCTCTAAAAAGTGAAAATCACCCTCCCAAAAAGTGAAAATCACCCCCTAAAAAGTGAATATCACCAGCTAAAAACTACCGGTATATTTTAGACGTCATATCTGATGCTAGTTTGCTAGTATGTGTAATGTTTTTTTGGTTGTCAAGGACTGACAACATAGTTGTTTAGGAATTTCGCTTAAAAATTAAGGACAATATAAATAAATCTGTTAATAAAAGCCAAATCTTCTGTTAAATTTGATTAGAAACGGGCAAAAACACATGCTTAAGTGGATTTTTTTAAAGCAAATTTTTAACTAAAATTTTTCTGTAGGTAGGTACTCTTTTTCCTCAAAAAACTTCTTGTCTTCCTATATGAACAGAATTTTACTCTTGGTTTGAACAGCTACCCTCATTATTTTTTATGTTGTAGTATTTTAACTTTTTGAAATAGTTGTATTTCTTACTTTAAAGTTAACTAAAATATTATTTTGTCAAACCTGTTACATAGAAATATTATAGAGAGACTTGGCAACGCCACAGCAAGTACTGACATCAAAACAAAAGTTTTTTTTTGTAACTGACATTGCTCGTTGTTTTTTATATGGCCATATGTTCATTACCAGTGGTGCGCAATTAATACAAAAACATTTTTTTGGGGGACGATATCTACCTTTTTTATCATGAAGCGCCGTTAATGAATATTTTTAATCAGTCTGAATTCATACCAGCATTTACCGCTTTCAATATATGAAGTGAATTTCATAACACCCTGTATATAAAAAATTAATTGAAAAAGTGTACTTACTTAAATTGAGAGTACACTTTGTTATAATGAGAAAATAAAGCTCCCGTAATAATATATATATATATATATATATATATATATATATATATATATATATATTATTACGGGAGCTTTATTTTCTCATTATAACAAAGTGTACTCTCAATTTAAGTAAGTACACTTTTTCAATTTAGAATTTAGGTAATGTTTTCAAACATAAGTTTCTTGTTTTAAATTTACAGGAGGTTTTAAAGGAGAGTTCTACTCTTATTTTGATTTTATGTTATTTCACATCTAGTACAAATTCTTGGGAATAATTTAATTCTCCTTTTGTGTGTTGAAATAAGAATATTTTGTTCCATGTTTAGGAAATCTAAAACAGAATTAAAAGCTCCTTCATTATAGCGTAAAATAACGCAAATATATCTAAAATCTCTTTCTAGCCTCCAAAGCGTTATGTTAATAAATAATTTAAATGAAATGAAATAAAATGGCCTATATTTTTTTGGCTGAATGAATACGTTTGATGGTCATTTCGGAAATCAATAAGTCTCATCATAATAATAAGGATATCTGTTTTAAGGTCAAAATGGGGTTTCAACAGAAGACTTTGGAAGCAACGAAACACTTCGGGCTGGCAAGAGCGATGAAGATCTTAAGAAAACAATTCACTCGACACCTACCTCGACTCTAGATGACGGATATGAGTCTTCAAATAGTACGCCATTGGTCTCAGGTATGTTAACAGTTATTTGTTATTTTAATTTATAGATATACAATGACCGCCATTCGATTTAGAAACAAGGAAGAGATGTTTTTCCCCTCGAGCGAGTTCGGCGTCACCCCTTTCCGGAGGGTTAAAGGGAGTAAAAACCAGTTTTCGCTGTTTTCTTTCTTTTTTCTTAGCCTTACATCAAAAATATTTATATACAAAGATAAATTAATTTTTCACAAAACAGGATAGAGGCATGTGTGTAGTTCGATTAACATTTTTCAAAATATTGATAATTCAAATTTAAACAAAGTTGGGTTCTTACTAAAAATTTAGTACATTGTGAAATTGTATCAGAAACAGATTTCTGATACAATTTTACAGTATCTTTATTTTTTATCAGAATAAAAAAATATATAAATCCGGTTTAGACCAATATAAACCTCGCTAACCGAAGCCGAAGTTTCGGCGTAATAAGTAAACTAAATTAATCAATCAAAATTAATCTTGTGATTTCTAGCAGAACAATAATAGAAGTAAATATTTTCCTAATTTTTAAAGTTAATGATTATAGAAGTTAGAGTATATTTTTAATATTGTTTCATCACAATGTCACGGGTTGAATCATTTTTCTTATCTATGTCAGATAAAGCCAAACGAACCTATAACAACATTCCGCTTTTGGGTTCTTATAAATCATCTAGCTTAGATTACGCATTTGACAAAGACGCCTTCTTGTAGTCACAGTAATATTCAAATGAAAGGAAGCTAAAGTTAGTGAATATTAGTACATGACTCTACGTTACTCAAATCTAAATCTTGTAGTGGCTCTAGAAGACTCAAGTTGGTGCCAGTTGAAGATAGTAGTTCTGGAAGTGGACGCCATCTCCAGATCTCTCCTGTCGCGCCGTCTCCCTCTTGACACCGACGGCAAGCGAAGTTTGAGCTTAATAATGAATGTCAATCTTGCCATTAAATGAAACCCCTGGCTTTGTAACACAAATAGATATATATTATCGGAAGAAATGAAAATTTACTGTACAAGGAAAGATATAACAATTATTGGCAAATAAAAAAATGAATAAAGATGTAAAACAACAAAGAACAATTTAACGAATATTAAATAATGAACTGAACAATGATCTGGACAAGCGTTTACTAATAAAATAAAACTAAAATTGAAAAGACATAAGAATAAAAATCATTGTTCAGTGATCTATTAATTTCCCATAAAAATAACTTTAAAAATATACTCTTACAAAAATTATCCCCGTTAAGTTAAATAAGTCCCTGACTACATATTAATTAAGTTCTCCCATAGTGCGAATGCGTCTTTAAAAGAAGTTACCGAAACTCACAATTTTATACAAACTACCTCACTTCGAAAACGACTAGTTTAGGACTCCCATTTTTGTATTTTCCTCGGTACCTAGACCTTTCTCAATGTATCCCTTTACACCCCCTCATAGGTCTATCTCCAGCCTGTACCAGAGGCGGATAACGTCGAATTTTATACAAAAGAAATAAAATAAATTGTTCTTTGCTTAATGGATGATTTATCCATTATATACAGATTAACACACTACACTAATCTACGCTAAGGCGCTTTGAATACGTGATCGAAAAAAAATCCTTTATTGTCACTTCCTAAAGGCAAGAAAATCACATCCAAAAAGGCTATACATAAGTTCAAATTTTCTAAATCTAGCAGTTACTTTATCCGTATTGTCATTCCATCCATTTCTATAAAGGAGAATATTCGTTATCTCGCGATAATTAATAAATCGACAAAACGTTTCTAGATGCGTCCCTGTGCGTTATAACTTCTTTCTTTCTCTAACTCGTACAGAAATAAAAGGTTCTTTTATTACTGTTTTTCACGTAAATATTATGATTACCAAGTTTGGTTCTCAGTTCCAATACTTGGTCTTAAGCCCTTTTTGATTTTATAGTCTCTCTGATGACAAACACATGTGCAAAGTTCCTAAGAAATAGCTTTTAACTAATCTCCCTAAAATAATTTGAAAGTAAACCTTTTACCCTTACTTTTATAGCTTTTCTTAAAATATGTTAGTCCCCAAAGTTATCCCTAATATTTTAATATATATGTCTTTATTTTGTCACAACAATAAACACAATATGTATCGAAACCCCCGGTGCATGAGCAACAAATTGCACTTAACCTCATTTATTTATATTACCACCACAACAAATAATACTTTCTATAATTAAATTATGCAAGGTAAATTTATAATAGCGTAAATAAAGGTTAAAACATTAGTGTAGAGGTCACCCAACTTTGTCCAATTATTATAGATGGTCGTTTTTCCGAGAAATACAAATCTGACGTAAAATGGCTATAGGACCCTTTTGATAGATAATTTAGTTATCTTTAGTCTTGCACATTATATCTAATTTTGACATAAAATGAAAGAAATCTGAGAAAATGGACAAAAATTGATTTATGGTCTCTTTACTCTGTGTGGAGAGAGGGACACCGGCCTCATTTGACGGAAACAACTGAGAAATTTGTTTACAATATACTAAAGAACAATATGGAATATTTATATATTTTTTATTACATAAATCGTTTAGGGAAGTCATTACAAACCCAAAAATATTATTCTAAAGGAAATTCGTAATTTAACGAAAAAAAATTTCCACTGAATAAACTATCACGAATGGTGAAAACACTTATACAAACGAATAAATTCTCTTTCAAAACCAACGAAAATTTAAATCAAACACAGAGTTCAAAAGGTTTGCTTAGGTTATATTGTTTCACAACTGTCACTTTATATGACAGAAATGGTTTGTTCCACGATTACATTCATTGCGGACTTCTCAGATTCAAAGTGGATAGTGGTGTTAAGCTATCCTTTTCTAATGAAGGCGTCGGATATAAATCTTTGATTACCTCGAAATTTTATTTTGATTATTTAGAGGTATGACACAGTTTTATATCGAATTCTTTGTACCTGCTATCACTGATATTGACTTTGTATTACTGTGTAATATATATGAGACATTATGACCACAGCGCAAATCCATATATTATTTTATTGGTGTGAAATATGGCGGTTTTTTAATTCCTTTCAAATTTTCAGGTTCAGTATTGCCGTAGACTTATTTTAAGAAGAAAAATCTGATTTCATTTTGGTAAACTGCACCCTACCCACTATTGTTTTAGTTATAAATAATATTTAAATTCGATTGGGTGCAACAGACCCATTATGTACCACCGAAAAAAAAGCAGAAATCAGTCTGGGGTAAATGTAAAAAAGCATGCGGGGAAGTCGGGTAATAAAATAAGGCACATTTTAGCATCTTTGGTTACGATTTAGGTTTATGGTTGACATTTAAAAATGGATTAAACGTCAATTGTCACTAATTTGGTTGACTAATGAAGTTTAACCCAATCAACGATTAAACGATAGGCGTTTTTAAAAATGAAAAACTAAAATTTAAGTCTATGTTATAAATACTTTTAGTATTCTCATTCGGTCTTAGCGAATTCGCAGGTTTTTAAAGTAAGGTTGCTTGCTTTACCAAAAATATACAAATCGGCGGCGTAGCAACGAATGAGTATATTACTTTATTACAAATATTATGTATATTAACATTCAGATCACTTTAAATTCCCCCATCATGGCATTACATTGGATGACGCCTTCATTTGACGGCTTCTAATATAATAGACAATCGCTGCTAATATGGGTACATCTTCGAAAACGGCATATTTCAGAGTAAAAACATTTAAATGTTGCGCCTAAAAATGTGTTAAAAATTGTTTGACCTCCTACACTGATCCATTTCAGGCGGGTTTGCCAGATTGAAAATTTTTTCGCAATGTTGGGGAAAAAATCCTACGTAGGGAAAATTTGGGGAAATAGAATATGTGGGGAAATATTTGGAGACATTTTTTTTAACGGAGAATTTTGGGAAAGTTTACTTTGCTCTCTTTACTTATAATGATACGTGATTCCATTAGAAAATTCAAAAATGCTAGCATTAAATTAAATGAGGCTAAAATAAAAGAAGGAATATTTGTTGGTCCTCTAATCAACAAAGTAATGAAGAATGTTTTTGGAGAAACCCAAGAGTTGGTTTAATTTTTCTATTTCTATTTTTATTTCAAAATAAATATTAATAACCAAGCAGGTATAAATTCAAACTGGTTTATTCAACTTGCATTAAAATACGCAAAGCCCATTTCGGAGAAAATATCTAAAGAAAATCTCTCATTCAATTTATTTGTTCCAAACCGGCACCTTTGTCGGCGAAACTTCAAACGCCTAGTTATCTTAGAAAATCGCTTATCTTTTAGTTGTATTGCTTCAGCGTTCTAAAATATATGCATAAAAAAGCCAGCAAACATGACTACAAATATCCTATCCCCTACCTATTTACCTCGTCGTACCGAGGTATCAACGATCAGCCCTTCCTAATTTCTAACCAATAGAATAATATCAGCTAAAATAGAATTCGTACGCGTCATTGACAAATTAACTCTAATTGGTCAAGGCGAGTCCCCGAAGGGGGGGTCCATTTCATTTCAACTTCATTGCCGACGGAGCAAGAGTTAGTTACCCAACCTAGCTCATAGCAAGATAGCCGCGTCGCATCGCCGCTAGCGACATAACAAAGTCGGTCAGGTGTATGACCAAACACGTTCACACAAAGTCGGTGTGAATAAGTGAGTGCGGGAAAAAGTTCCGTTTCTCTCGGTCTATCAGTACCTATTTCTAAACAAGACATAGTCATGTTTCCTCTCGTTTCACAGAAAACCCCTCATTACTCCAGGCTAAGCCCTGGTCTCGTGTCATCAGAACCCCTATTACTAAAGGCATAGTCCTGTTCTTTTCGGGTCAAAAGCACCTAATCTCAATACTTCTGCAGGTCGTTAGTGCCGGAAGAATGAAATATTTCAAACCTCTTTCGAGTCACCCGCGCTCAAATAATATTTCGGCCAAGAGCCAATATAAGGAGTAAAATCTCGAAACGTAAAAATGAACATTCTTACAACTATCAGAATCAAGAGTTGTGTCATGTAAATATGTAAATAACTGTAAATATAAATAGTATTTAGTGAAATTGATGTATTTTACTGTCTACAAGTCGCAGCTGCCAGAGATTGCGCATCCAGATAAAAATGAATCAGGAACCCATAGAAATAGTTTACAGTAAGGTGGAGGTAAGGTTTTGGTAAGAGCCCCTTATCCATCCAGATGTCAATTTTGAGGATAAATTAAACAAGGTCGAAAAAAGGGCGTGGAGATCAATAGTCGCAGTTTTTAAGAATTTTTTGGGAAACAGAAATGCTGAAAATTACAAAATATTAGTGGAATACATAGGGGAGTCGGGCAGACTAGCGGGTTGCAAGATGTCATTAAAAGTTCACATGATGTACTCGCACTTAGATTTTTTCCACCAAAGAGGGGTGATGTCAGTGACGAACATGGACAATGGTTCCATCAAGACATTTCAGGAATAGAACGGCGTTACCAGGGCAAGTGGAATCCTGTCATGCTAGCAGACTATTGTTGGACTATGAGGAGAAAAACACTACCTAGATGATATTTTATAAATTAAAATCTCAGAGTCAACAATATTTTAGGTCAGGTATACTCGCAATAAATGTATTTGTATGTTGCAAAATTTTATTTTCATATATCTCAGAAAATCGGATCAACTTATAATGTTTATGATATACCGTCTTTATACAAGGGCTTCTTTTAAACTCAGTTAAAGTAGTTTGGCAGATCCGACAAAAATTTCACTTTGTTGAGCAGTGATTTTTCTTGGTATCTAACAAGAGTCCATCGGAACTGAGCAAACAACATTTGTATCATTTAAGAAGAATAACCCATACACGGTATACTTATGAGATTAACAAATATTCCTAGAATCTCTTATTGATTGTTGAAACGAAATATAACGTACATAACCAACTACCAAATAGCCTATAGTTGGATTTATACAGAGTGATAAAAACAAAGTCAAAACATGGATTTTTGTGCTGAATATGATATCGATGTCTGCAAAGGCATTACTGTTTTGAAATTAAAATATTCAGATTAATTTTTTTCGCTAGATGATCAAGAAAAACTCTTTTTGATTCGGGTTTAGGTGCGTTTTGATAGACTTTTGACGGTCTTGCATTGCCTTAGTGAATCAATTAATCTTTGCATTTTTACTCTTGGATCGGAATCAAAAATTTTCTTTTTTCTTGTGTTTTCGACGGTTTTGTGCATTAGCAAAAAATTATTCTTGGATTTTTTCACAATATGCTCCAAGCGAATTCCCAGTTGTTTTAAAAATTATCTACACTATATGATTTAATAAAGGCGAATTGCTTTTAGACAGAAACCTAAAAAATAAGTGACATTGTTTGAAATCTGACAGTAAATAAAATTTAAACTATTTAATTCCTATAACAAAAAGGAACAAATGTCACCATGCTCCTATCGATGATAAAAGTTTTGTATATCTTCCTGGGCTGTTTGTCTAAAGTCGAATTTACCTGTGTGTACCGTAAGTTCCGTTTCTCTCGGTCTATCAGTACCTATTTCTAAACAAGACATAGTCATGTTTCTTCTCGTTTCACAGAAAACCCCTCATTACTCCAGGCTAAGCCCTGGTCTCGTGTCATCAGAACCCCTATTACTAAAGGCATAGTCCTGTTCTTTTCGGGTCAAAAGCACCTAATCTCAATACTTCTGCAGGTCGTTAGTGCCGGAAGACTGAAATATTTCAAACCTCTTTCGAGTCACCCGCGCTCAAATAATATTTCGGCCAAGAGCCAATATAAGGAGTAAAATCTCGAAACGTAAAAATGAACATTCTTACAACTATCAGAATCAAGAGTTGTGTCATGTAAATATGTAAATAACTGTAAATATAAATAGTATTTAGTGAAATTGATGTATTTTACTGTCTACAAGTCGCAGCTGCCAGAGATTGCGCATCCAGATAAAAATGAATCAGGAACCCATAGAAATAGTTTACAGTAAGGTGGAGGTAAGGTTTTGGTAAGAGCCCCTTATCCATCCAGATGTCAATTTTGAGGATAAATTAAACAAGGTCGAAAAAAGGGCGTGGAGATCAATAGTCGCAGTTTTTAAGAATTTTTTGGGAAACAGAAATGCTGAAAATTACAAAATATTAGTGGAATACATAGGGGAGTCGGGCAGACTAGCGGGTTGCAAGATGTCATTAAAAGTTCACATGATGTACTCGCACTTAGATTTTTCCACCAAAGAGGGGTGATGTCAGTGACGAACATGGACAATGGTTCCATCAAGACATTTCAGGAATAGAACGGCGTTACCAGGGCAAGTGGAATCCTGTCATGCTAGCAGACTATTGTTGGACTATGAGGAGAAAAACACTACCTAGATGATATTTTATAAATTAAAAACTCAGAGTCAACAATATTTTAGGTCAGGTATACTCGCAATAAATGTATTTGTATGTTGCAAAATTTTATTTTCATATATCTCAGAAAATCGGATCAACTTATAATGTTTATGATATACCGTCTTTATACAAGGGCTTCTTTTAAACTCAGTTAAAGTAGTTTGGCAGATCCGACAAAAATTTCACTTTGTTGAGCAGTGATTTTTCTTGGTATCTAACAAGAGTCCATCGGAACTGAGCAAACAACATTTGTATCATTTAAGAAGAATAACCCATACACGGTATACTTATGAGATTAACAAATATTCCTAGAATCTCTTATTGATTGTTGAAACGAAATATAACGTACATAACCAACTACCAAATAGCCTATAGTTGGATTTATACAGAGTGATAAAAACAAAGTCAAAACATGGATTTTTGTGCTGAATATGATATCGATGTCTGCAAAGGCATTACTGTTTTGAAATTAAAATATTCAGATTAATTTTTTTCGCTAGATGATCAAGAAAAACTCTTTTTGATTCGGGTTTAGGTGCGTTTTGATAGACTTTTGACGGTCTTGCATTGCCTTAGTGAATCAATTAATCTTTGCATTTTTACTCTTGGATCGGAATCAAAAATTTTCTTTTTTCTTGTGTTTTCGACGGTTTTGTGCATTAGCAAAAAATTATTCTTGGATTTTTTCACAATATGCTCCAAGCGAATTCCCAGTTGTTTTAAAAATTATCTACACTATATGATTTAATAAAGGCGAATTGCTTTTAGACAGAAACCTAAAAAATAAGTGACATTGTTTGAAATCTGACAGTAAATAAAATTTAAACTATTTAATTCCTATAACAAAAAGGAACAAATGTCACCATGCTCCTATCGATGATAAAAGTTTTGTATATCTTCCTGGGCTGTTTGTCTAAAGTCGAATTTACCTGTGTGTACTTTTCCGTGTATTTTTTTACGTAATTCAGCATGCTTAAAATTACATCGACTATCTGTCAAGTTCAAAGACTTTAAGTTGCAATCCTAAACTTTATAAAGAAATACACGGCAAACTACACAAATGTAAAGCCGGTGCAGGAAACTACTTATCGTATAATAAAAAGAAGAAGAAATGATTAGGAGAAATTAATTCGGGGAATCGCCTCCAGACTTCAAAAATCGCGCATTTGGCGGTAAATCGCATCACCTGAAAACAAAAATTTCGGGGGGGTTCTAACCCCCTGACCCCCCCCCCCCCCGCTGGCTACGGCCCTGGCAGTATGCATGCCAAGAAGTTTATAATGGTCATTTTGAACAACTTTTAAAGTAATAAGAGAAATAAAGGTACTTCCTTTTTCAAGATTTTTAATTTTATAGGATTGCCATTTAAGAACGAATTAAGTAGTGTTGGGATCACTCGAGTGAAAAATAACCTATCACCCGGTTTTTTCAATAACCTGAATCATCCGGTTATCATCGGCTATAATTCGAGTGACGAAAAATAGGTTTTTATTTTCCAACACGTCTACAATTAGTTGCTGATTTACCTACTACCGAGGCTACCGAGTTAAATCAGTCGATTCTCGATCGTCGCGTCCTTCAAGGTCGCGTCGCAAGTAGTGTTGGGATCACTCGAGTGAAAAATAACCTATCATCCGGTTTTTCAATAACCTGAATCATCGGTTATAATTCGAGTGACGAAAATTCGGTTTTTACTAAACTACATATACATTTATCAATATAAAAGAACCATTGTTCGGCTCGCCACAAAGTACAACGGAGACACTGACGATAAAGATAAATAAAAATATTGAATTCTAAGAACTTTTAACCCTTTGCTTCAACACCGATGTACCTATGTAAACATTCGCATTCGAATTCGTGTGAAAAACCGACGAGTGATAAATTAGTTTTTGAAATAAAATCATTTGAATTCTCAGTAGTCAGTAATTCTCAATACAAATGCTGTAGATGAACGATGAACCGTCAGTATTAATATTAGTAGTCGAGTGAAAAACCGGTTATCATCCGGTTTTTAAAATCACTTGAATACTCAGTAGTCGGTTATTAAAATAAGTCGGTTATTCCCAACACTAGAATTAAGATACCGACCTCGGGCTTGCGGTAAAATGTTTCTTTTTTGATGATCTTTAAAATGAAACACCATATAGGGTTGCATTTAAAATTTTTGACCTCAACTCCCTAGAGTCGCCCCTCAAGGGGGTCGAAGAAGATAAATTTCATAAAAAAGTAGATTTATTAACCAAAAAACCTAAAATTTGGTGTCTCTATCTTCAGTAGATGCAAAGATATTTGCCCATACTAAGACTTATTGGACACCCTGTATAACTTCGTTTGTCCGACGCAACATGTATATGGTTTGTATAGAAACCATCATTACTTTTGATCTCAGAATTGGACAAAGTGAAATATTTCTCATCATCCATAATAATACCCTTATTGGGAAAATAAATGCACAGCAACATCTGGGAATCTTTTCCAACTGAGCTGCCGTGTACTCATATTGTGCAGCCTTTTTTCTTTTTTGGAATTTTAAATTATTTCTTAAGACTGTTCTACTTACAGTCATGAGAGAAACATGATTTCTTCGGCGTAAATAATTTTTTGCATTTTCAACCAATCTTCTTTCAGTAACACGACCCAAGATTCTCGTTCTTCCACTTTTGGCCAAATTTATGCATGGTATGCCTTTTCCGCAATTTTTTAATGTCTGGCAATAACATGTAGGTGCTGATCAAACCTGACATTTATTTGATTAATCAACTTCGATTTATTTGCCAAATTTTGTTACCAAAGACAACTTGATCCAACACTGTTTGCTATAAATAAATTACAACTGAAATTTTTCCGAAAGCTTTTGGGACTTACGTTAGAGAGTTTTTTAAATATAGTAACATCACTGACATTGTCAGGACAAACTTTATATATTTCTATGAACGAATAACGAAAAAATACATTTTTTATTATACAAAGTACGTTATTGGAAAGAAAATGTGTGCTTGACATATAAAGAAAATAATTTCAGGATATGAGTTCCTATACCAAATAGATATCTATTGAGCAAAGCGAATACCTATTCAAATTCCGAAATAAATAAGAATGTCGCGCAAGTATGAAGCGTACAAATGCTTTTCTGTGAGATGTCAGATTGAAAAATACACATAAAAATAAATTATTTATATGTAGATATATTCTAGTAGATTTTACTCCACGATGAACGCGCTAGTAATTTAAATTTAACAATGTGAGATGCCTGACATTATTCCTCACTTTCTTTAAAAAAAAATTGTCTATTTTTCAAGTGCATAATAAGTGTGGATTTAAAGGTGCCTTTCCTATGGGGCGGCTGACGCTCGCGGCTTCCGCTCAGCGGCCGGCTGACGCCAGTAATCCATTGACGTTGAAGCTTGCGTCTGACGCTCGAAAAGAACCGGATCCATTAAATTGTCACAAGAGCAGTACTAGGCGTCAGACGCTGTGCGGCAGGCGCGAGCGTCAGCCGCTCCATAGGAAACGCACCTTTAAACGGCCTTTCTAATAATCACTTTCCAATAATTAGTTTTCATTATTCATTTAAACGAAATTTATAATGAATATTTACTACGAGTATTATTAATATACAGGGTTGACCAACGAAACAAGCCCGATTTTTCTTATTTATCGTCCCATAAGAAAAAAACGCTTGACATGTGTATCTTGTGTAAAAGGGGAAAGTCATTTGCTTATATTTTCAACCCTCTAACTTGGACCCCCTAACGGGGGTGAGCTTCAACCTTAAAATTTTAAATAGGAATAGGAGTTTTGCGATACATCATTTTAAGGGTCTCATTGAGTACTGTATGACCCTGGGATATTAATATTCTAGTACTCAATGAGACCTTTCAAATGATGTATCGCAAGATCCCTATTTCCAACTAGGGTCCCTGCTAGGGGGTTGAAGTTGGAGGGTTGAAAATAAGGTTTTCCCCTTTCACACAAGATACACGTGTCAAAGCGTTTTCTTTTCTTAAGGGGTTATATACAGTTAGGAGGCCTTTCAAGAATTTTTCCTGAGAAGACTTTTAAATTTATTGATGTGATGATTTGTACACATATTATGGTAACTTTTAACTGTATTTTAAGATTTCTGTATTTGTAAAATAATAATTTTGAAAGCTGCTATACCTGACCTCCAGGAGGTCCTCTGAAAAAAGGCATCTTTCGGTGACAACGATTTCTCTGGACTGGATCATCGAAAATGAAAAAACCAAACAGATTTCGTTAAAGTAATGTATAATCTTCTAATCAATCGAAGGAATAAGCAAAATAAATTTTTTTGACAAAATGGCGGCTTCTAAAAAAAACGATTTTTGACCAAAATTTTGGCCTTAAATTGTTTATATAAAAAAAAATATTTATCGGTGAGAAAAAACCTTCGATTAGTTAGTAAAAAATATACTTAGGAAGCTTGTGTTAAAATTTGAGACTGATCGGTTCAGCCGTTTCCGAGAAATCTTCGTCACCGACTTTAAAACGCAGTTTTGAGAAAAACGCGTTTAAAGTTTCAAAAGCACTTTACATAGAGTACAATCGCTCTGACACGTCTTTTCAAATTTGCATGAAACTTTCATGAAACTTCGAAACTAATCACCGGATTGCCTTGAAATTTTCTGTGTTTGTACTGGAATATACAGGGTGTTTCATAATTGAATGCTGATCCTTAAGGGTGATAATCCTTGGATGATTTTAAGAAAAATTCTTTATATGAACATAGGTCCGCAACAGCTTTATTTCTGAGATACAGGGTGTTGAAATTTAAGAAAAAAATCTGTTTTTCTTCAATATCTCTAAAACCGCTTTGTATTTTTGTTTTAAATTTTGGTAGGTGCAAAGTACGCTTAAAAATACATTTTCTTCAGGATAAAGGTTTTTTTAATTTTCATCAGTGGCGTCCCTGTTAACATGCCCTGCAATATTTTTAATCAAAAAAATGATACGCCACTGTTTTTTTTTAAATAAATGTTATTTTTATAATTGCCTTCTATCTTCTCATAAAAATGGTCTCTTGACTTTTTTTTATCCGGCGTACGGTTTTCGAAATAAAGTTCATTCATTTGCTTGTCCCTATGTGATTTTTTTCTTGTAGTCTCAATTTCGCAATTTGTGGTAACCAAAGCATCTAGGTTAGATTTTTATATTTTATAGTAACTAACTATTATTTAGTTCTAATAATAAGCACGCATAAAAATATATTTTTTATTTGTAAAAACTTAACCATTTTGGACAAAATATACCAAAATGGAATTAACTGTTTGCGTTTATAAAACAACGAAATGTGTTGTTAGCATACTAGATGTTTCTAGCCTACAAAATAATCCCACTCTTTAACGGCTTTAATTACTAGAACTAAATAATAGTTACTATAAAATATAAAAATCTAGCCTAGATGCTTAGGTTACCACAAATTGTGAAATTGAGACTACTGGATAAAATCACATAGGGACAAGCGAATGAATGAACTTTATTTCGAAAACCGTACGCCGGATAAAAAAAAGTCAAGAGACCATTTTTATGAGAAGATAGAAGGCAATTATAAAAATAACATTTATTTAAAAAAAAAACAGTGGCGTATCATTTTTTTGATTAAAAATATTGCAGGGCATGTTAACAGGGACGCCACTGATAAAAACTAAAAAAACTTTATCCTGAAGAAAATGTATTTTTAAGCGTACTTTGCACCTACCAAAATTTAAAACAAAAATACAAAGCGGTTTTAGAGATATTGAAGAAAAACATATTTTTTCTTAAATTTCAACACCCTGTATCTCAGAAATAAAGCTGTTGCGGACCTATGTTCATATAAAGAATTTTTCTTAAAATCATCCAAGGATTATCACCCTTAAGGATCAGCATTCAATTATGAAACACCCTGTATATACATTACGAAAATGAAATTAAAAAAAAATCGATTTTTTGAAAATTCTAACTGTATATAACCCCTTAAAAGACGTTTTTATTTGCCAACCATGTATATTCGTACATACTTACCTTGTATAAGAATATAATAACAGGGTACTGTGACATTAGTTAATTAAGTAAGCCGCATAGTTAGTCGTCATTTTTCAAAATGGGAGATGTCAGTTTAGTTCACAAGAGATGGGTTGGGTAATTACTACTTTAGCGTTTTTGTAAGCCTTACTTATATACCGTTATGACTAACCAATACTTAATAAGCCTAACAAAACATTTAATGAACCTATTTTAGGTTAATTAAAAAATAAAAATAACTTGGAATTTAAAACCTTTAAGTAAACAATAAAACATACATTCTGGGACACTCTCTTAGGATTATACATAAACTAGCTTCCCGCGACTTCATCCGAGTGGTATGGGTGGTATACTTTTACATAGTTTGAAGGTGATAGGTGTTTTAACTCAAAAAACTCAAAACACATATAAGCATACTAATAAGTAGAGATGATCCAAAATACTAGGAACAGGTACTTTGTAACAGGTATGAGCGCATAACGGATAGGTACAGGTAACACGTCACGTATCGATTTTACCAAAAATACTAGATTCCTCGGTACGCGTATTCTTTACTCATCGGATCGGAGTCACGGGTCGGCCATTCAGCAGATAGGTACAGCAGAACATAATTTAACACTTTAATTTAGTAATTTACAGTACACCAGCCATAATAACAATTTTTCTATAATTATTTATATTGTGTCTAAGAAAATGTTAACAGATTCAACAAGAAATATCCGAAAGCTGGCTCTATGAGACTTATAGAAGTTGATATTTTTAATAAACAGATTTTCTTATTGTACAAGAAATGTTGTTAAGCATACATATATTTTCAGTTCGTCTAGTTGCAGGTCTTCAATATTTGTTTGGTTTTTGGGCGATCGGACAATCATTAGCGACGAGTTCTCCGCCGCCAGGACAATTATAGGTGGCTGAGACATTCCTTGCCATTCCAGAAGCCAAGCTGGCTGCACATTACCGCATTCCAGGCCGCCAATATCGCCCCGGAGTTATTCCCTACATTGGCATCGGCTGCTGGCCCACCGTGTTCAAACTAGGGATATTGAAATCTTTTGTAGGGTTTAGCAAACTGTATAAACGAGAGTTAGGTATCAAAACATGATTAAATGAAATATTAATCAACATGTAAAACTATCTCCGATGTTGTTAAGTTTTTACGTTGCTGGTTGATTGCTGATTTAGAAAAAAATCGTTTTTCCTAGCTTGTATTCAGTGATACCTACTATTTATAAAATTTAATTGTTAGTTTCCTAAACTGAAAATGTGTTTTAATTGCTTTTTGTAACATTGTACCACTTACAGTGGTAACTAGGCACTTTTTTTCTCTCTAATATTGTACTTATATCTGTAAGCTTACAGGCATACATTATATTTTGCTTCGTGAATTTGATGCTTCTTGTCATAATTTAACTTGCTTTTTTTGCGCTCAACTGTCTTGAAACCGTTTTAATAGATCACGGGACCTCTAACTGTGAAAAGCGTGATCTGTGATTTGTCTGCGAGTCTTAAAATGACTTTAATGATCAACACTACCATCTGTGATATTTTGGATTGAGGTTAAAAACGAAAGAGTTTATTCCTTGTACTGAAACATTGATTATATCCAAAAGAGATCCATTCGACTCATCAATGACCCACTTACAAGAAAACTCCCTTCTCTTGCTCATCGCCCCGCTGTTGGAGATTTATTCCATTTCTACCGATACCGATACTATTTTCCGCTGCTATAATTCTCCCCTTGACTATTCCCAACAGAACAGCAAGAGGTGCTTTACGAATGCATCCCTTTACTGTCCAGAGGCAAAACTCTAGAGCATCCAACTTTTGTCACTCATTTAGACCTAGGGTCTCCAGATTATGGAACAACCTAGGGTCTCCAAATTATCAAACAAATTGCCTGCAGATGTTTTCCTGTCCTCTCCCAACCCCCAATACTCTATATTCCGTGTCAATAGATTGATTTTCCCCTCTCTTCAGACGCCCGCGCTACGTTAGTACTTAGGCTTGATGTCTACGTGGGCTGTCTCAGAAAATAATAGGAAAAACTACTTCTGCAATATAGTGGTATTAAGCTTATATCTTTGGTAAAATAATTTGTAGAATATTAGTTAATTTGGAAAAATCTTGCATTCCAATACCAAAAAATAGATATATTTCTTTCCTATTTAAAATTACAGCAATACACCTCTGTATTGTAAATTGCCATTTAATTTATTATTAACTAATTATGTACCTGCCTTTAAGGTATATAAGCATACACACTATACTAAAAAATGTGGAAAAGAGAAAGCTAATTTATAATTTGCATTGTACCATAATATTTGGACTATTTAGGTAAAGTACCACACTGCTGGTATTTAAAATTTTATAATAAAATTAAAACCCTTTTTTTGCTACTCTCGTGTAAAAATATACTTAATTATACGATTGACTATGAAAAAAATGAAATTTACGGACAGAGAATAATTAGAAGAGTTTAATACTGGAAAATCCAATATGAAATCAGGATTCGATTATGGATTTTACTGGATAGTGGCGTCAAAAAATCAGAAAAATATTGGTTAACAGATATTAACATGTAGAGCCGAATGTGGAGCTTAAATACAATATGTAGGTACATATGTATATTTATTTAAAAAAAAAATCTTACTTTCCTACCAATAAACCTTTTTCCTTTTAAACTTAATTATAAGATCCATCCCTTTGCTTCTTTTCCATTGTATTCGTACAACAAGACAATAAGTGGGCGAATCATAGTTTGTAAATAATAAAATAGATTTGAATCTCCTCTGGCCATTGTGTATATAAATGAAGATAATTTTAAGCTGGGTTTTCCCCGATTTTTCCAGCACACTCGAACACAAACTTTATTATAAATAACTAAAATATCTTCAGTCAGTGCAAATTATCCTCTTATTGACTGTAAGTTTATTGGAAATACTCGTTTTTTTTGCATCTGCTAGTCATTGTGACTGCCTAGGATTAATATCAGCCTTGGCCATGCTTCGGTAGCACTTTATTTAACCCTTTCTTTTATAATTCAATAAATTGAACATTTCTCTAAATTATTGCTCAACAATCTAACAGTCTGTAACACATTTTGACACCAGTAAGAACATTAATTTATTAAGTTTCAACACCGAATTTGAATGGGGAAATGAAAATTACGATGATACGTAAATCGATAACTTCTTTATTAAAAGTGCTCGAAATTGTTTATGGAATTCCAATTACAGGCAAAGTACGTTATATTGACAATTGCCTTCGCAATTTTGAGTAGGGATTATTGCTTTATTAAGTATTTAATCAGGCGCACCAAATGCAATGCATATTTCTAGGGAATTAATTCACTTTTTAGCTAAAAAATTTGTATACTCTTTGGGCAGAACAAACATTTCGTTTTTACTTTTTCCGTCGAATTTGGGTTGGTTACGGAAGTTCCTTTTAATAAACTAACAGGTTAAATTCAAATCAGTTCAGCGAAATAGTGAATTTTCTTACCTAATTAATGACTTGCTGGATTGTTATATTTTTAATGATTTGAGG
Source organism: Philopedon plagiatum (assembly GCA_963971165.1). Taxonomy (NCBI): domain Eukaryota; kingdom Metazoa; phylum Arthropoda; class Insecta; order Coleoptera; family Curculionidae; genus Philopedon; species Philopedon plagiatum. Next base: position 12,268,123 of record OZ020195.1, read on the forward strand.
TTAGCCAAAATATTTGATAGTTATTTGAGATTATATGTATTACATTACATTATTAACCTTAAATGAGCACTTTTCACATTTTGAGACACCTTTTTTGTGCTACAAAAAGAAATCAAATTACATCTGTACCGTATCTATTTACTTTTGAGAATGATGGCAGAAACCCATTTTACAACGAAGGGATCAATTGTCTCTCTTTCATCTTCTTTCTCATACTCGTAAAATTTTTACAGCTGGTAGAAAGTTAGGTTATGTGAAAGATTAATACGACATATTATTTGAAGCCTGTCCCATGATATAAGTTGTTTTTGTAGTGTAAAAATATACTTAAAAAGTTTATATAAAGTATTAGCAGCTTAAATTCCTGTGTTCTATGAATCTGGGACTGACTAACAACTACTGAAATATTACGCGAGATACATATTTGTTCTCCTTTACTTGTACCGGGCGTTATGGGAATGAGTAACAGAAACACCGACCCGATATAAAGTTGAGAATAGTGGGCATTACAGAAGATTTCTTTAGTTATTGAGAAAGTAGTCAAAATTGCGCCCTAGAAGCGTTTGGTTTCAGTTTAAAGCAGAAGTCACAGTGCCATTACAAAGTGTCTCTATCCTGGAACTAAGACTCAACATTTACAGTTAAAAATTGTGAAACTACTTGGTATATTCGATTAAACAATTTTGATCGCGCTTTAACTTACACAAAGATCACTGTTCTCAGGTAGGCTATATTATAGATCCATTTTCAATATATATCGGAGAATAGGGAATATTTTTTAACCTTATTATAAATTGTTTATCCTAATAAAGATATTTACTCATTTTTTAAATTTTTCTTTATTTCTTTGAATACTTTTCCTCCGATCCTTTTATTGCAAATTGTTGGTTAGAGGTAGTATTGTTATTTGGGTAGGAACCAATTTTAAATGCTATAAAATAAGAAGGTTAATGTGGCTATGCTGACACTGTTTTTGTTTAATGAAAACGAGATTTTTGCAAATGCCGTTTGTGTTCAGTAAAAACAAAGGTATTTTGCTATAAAATCATAAAACTTACGTAAGTATTTTGTCAGGTTAGAAATTTATTTTTTATTACAACTCCGATTAAACTTTCACTATAGGCAACCAGAAATACTTGCGCACAAACAAAGCCGCCTCTGATGAAATGTTGCTTGATTATTCTTTTTTATTGGCAACAACATCGTTTTTATTTGTCTTTTACTAATGCCCCTTTTGCTAACAAGGATAGAAAGAAACCGGATTCCGCTGGGATTTTATCAGGAAAAAAATAATTTTGCGATGACTAATCTTTCGAAGTATATAACCAGCAATACATCCACAAGCAAAGAATGTACGATAAAAATTTGAACAAATCCTTTTTTTATTTGTCTTTGTCTAATGCACTTTCGCCAACACGGATAGAAAGAAATCTGATTCCTCGGTGAATATCAGGAAAGAAAAGATGAATATTGTGATCACTAAAATATGTTCTGGTGTAAACGGTTCATGGAACTGACCAATAGGGTTAATTCTTGTTCAATTGTTTTTTCTGTCATCATTCTCAAAAGTAAATGGACACGGTATAGCAGTACGTCGCACAGAGGTCATTTTATCTATTCAAACAACTAATAAATCCAAAAAAAGTTATTGAAAAATTCGAAATAAACTAGACTATTTTAACAAGAACAAACTAGTTTACAATAATCGAAAATATATGTCAGATGACTGAAAAACAATGTATTTTTAGTTGCCGTGTAATTTACAAGAAGAGAACTGTAATACTATAATATGAAAATAACACTTACACGCTCGTAAAAAATAAAGTGACTAATAAAACCAGGAAAATAAATTCAAATGGCAAGCTAAAACCAGCATCTTCTAAGCTGTGATTACTTGCTTAATATAGCCATTAAATATAACAGAGTTATCGAAGTGACACCCGAGAGCCATAAACAATTACAACTCAATTTCGTTTAGTAACGGTGCACCGGAAACTAATTTCCTTTATTAATAAATGTTTAAAATATCTCTAAGAATAATATCTAGATTTGATATTGAATGTTATTTCATTAATTTTTATTTTAAATTGAATTTGAAATGGAGACCATCACATCACATCAACTGAAACAATTTTAAAAAGTTGTTAAATTTAATCCCTATATGTGCCGACGTATGCATCTTTTATTAAGTCGTTTTTAAGTCATAACAAGTAAAATTAGCACAGTCCTCTCTTAGGCCAAGCAACAGAGCAAAATATTAGCGATTTTTTGACATTAATACTATTAGAAAACCGCCTGTGCCATCATCTGAAAGACGATCCTTAGATGATTCCTGTCATATTTCCAATTCTGAAATGTTTTCCATTAATTTGTTATAAACATTTTTAAGCAAAAAACGCGACTTTTTAAATTTTTTGCTTATAAAATGAAAAGTAATGAAGCAATCTTAATGGTGTAAATGGACAATTTGTAGAGAATAAAAATACGAACAAAATGAGGGGCCGAACGTCCCGATAGGATAAGCAGCAACGGAGAAAATCCGGAAAACCGAAAAATTAAGAGTTTTTTTTAAATACATAAATGGACCATTCTTAAAAGTAGAGGGTTCAAACTTTGGGAAAAAGTAGTAATTTAGAGCTACTTTATGTGCGCAAAATCCCGATGCTGTCCGACGATTAGTTTTGCCACAATCGTCATTTTAATTTTTCAACACACTATTTTGCAACAGGTCTGGATGCACTATGGATCCTCCGATTTTAATTATTGAAGCGGATTTGAAAAGTACAGGTTTAATTGAACAATATGTATATTTTGATTTTTCCATAAAATGCTACGAAACCGGTTGAAAATGCACGTCAAAATGCGTGAAAATGGCCGAACGCGCGAAATCGATCGAGTAGCGGAAGAGAAGCGGAGCGAAGGGGAGCTAATATTCGCGCGCTGGGCCATTTTCACGCATCTTTACGTGCATTTTCAACCGGTTTCGTAGCACTTTATGGAAAAATTAAGATATACATATTGTTCAATTAAACTTGTACTTTTCAAATCCGTTTCAATAATTAAAATCGGACGATCCATAGAGCATCCAGACCTGTTGCAAAATAGTGTGTTGAAAAATTTAAATGACGATTGTGGCAAAACTAATCATTGGACAGCGTCGGGGTTTTGCACACATAAAGTAGCTATAAATTACTACTTTTTCCCAAAGTTTGAGCCCTCTACGTTTAAAAGAGGCCGATTTATGAATTTTTAGAAAAACTCTTAATTTTCCGGTTTTTCCGGATTTTCTCCGTTGCTACTTATCCTATCAGGACGCTCGACCTCTCATTTTGTTTGTACTTTTATTCTCTACAAACCGTCCATTTACACCATTAAGATTGCTTCATTACTTTCCATTTTATAAGCAAAAAACTAAAAAATCGCGTTTTTTTGCTAAAAAATGTTTATAACCAATTAATGGAAAAAATTTCAGAGTTGGAAATATAACAGGAATCATCTACGGATCGTCTTTCAGATGATAGCACAGACGGTTTTCTAATAGTATTAATGTCACGACAAATCGCTCTATTGCTTGGCCTATCTTTATTACACCGACCGACCGGTTTAAAATATAAATTGTTTTAAAAGCAGCACATCGAAAAGGTAATGATACTATTTTTAGTGTTCCGTGCTGTGTCCTTCCGTGTGTCTGTCACAGAGTCACAGGGGATTTTCTCTGAAACTATTCGACGTAAAAATTTGAAATTTATCACAGAGATAGAGTGTGGTGGCCCAATTATAGTCGCGAAATATAATTAGTTGAATTTTGATTCAGGGGGTTAATTTCAGGGGGTAAATTGGAAAATGTAAAAAAATTCAAGGGCATCGTGTAGGTGTAGGTGTCAAATGAAAGCTTATTGAAGCGCGAATTCAACAGTATATGTATATGATGTATTCTTTTGTGCATGTTTTAAAATATTTTATATTATATTAATATACAGGGTATTCTATTTAAAATATCAAAGTTGCTACCACTTTTTAGTAGAAGCAGCAATACTGCATAGTCAAAAATATTTTAGACAGGTAGAGCATGTTCGTTTATGCAAATTTTCAGAACGATTCGTTGACTGGTTCGCCAGATACGTCTAACGTACCATCCACCGCGAATCGCCCTGTATATAGACTATTTCTATAACGAAGCAATTTTCGAGATTTACAAGATTTGTTTTATACTTTAATTGCATTACGAAATAAACAAAATATTGTGCAAAGTTTAAACAATGTGTGTTTTTATAAAACATTTAAAACTGAACGTGTGTAGTTACGGTTATGATTTCCTTAATTTGTTAATTTAATTTTTAGTGAAAAAGTCATAAAATTTGGATTTTTAGTGTCACCATTTCGCATGCCGTTGAGTGTAAAAAGCAATTCAGCATGAACAGGCTGCACAATTTTAATTTCAAACAGATAACACACGTGCCAGTTAAATTATGTTATCTACTTTTATCTAAAACTTTAATCTTCCTCATTAGGCTCATACGCATCAAAGGATAACGAGATAAAGCTTTATGGTCAAAAGTTAAACGTGAACGTATTTAGGCCTTTGTATTTAAACAACTAAATACGGGTTTATGTTATGTTGAACCTTTTTTTACATAATATGCTGAAATGCGTAGATTATTTCTATAATTTGCTTTTTTAAGGGGTTATATACAGTTAGAATTTTCAAAAAATCAATTTTTTTTAATTTCATTTTCGTAATGTACATATATTCAAGTACACGCTCAGAAAATTTCAAGGCAATCCGGCAATTATTTTCGAAGTTCCAGGCATATTTGTAAAGACGTGTCAGAGCGATTGTACGCTATGTAAAGTGCTTTTGAAACTTTAAACGCGTTTTTCTCAAAACTGTGTTTTTAAAGTCGGTGACGCAGATTTCTCGGAAACGGCTGAACTGATCAGTCTCAAATTTTAACACAAGCTTCTTAAGTATATTTTTTACTAATTACTCGAAGGTTTTTTCTCACCGATAAATATATTTTTTTTATAAACAATTTAAGGCCAAAATTTTGGTCAAAATCGATTTTTTTTTTGAGAAGCCGCCATTTTGTCAAAAAATTTTATTTTGCTTATTCCTTCGATTAGTGAGAAGATTATACATTACTTTATAGAAATCCGTTTGGCTTTTTCATTTTCGATGATCCAGTCCAGAGATATCGTTGTCACCGCAAGATGCCTTTTTTGAGAGGAACTCCTGGAGATCAGCTATAGCAGCTTTCATAATTATTAATTTTACAAATACAAAAATCTTAGAATACAGTTAAAAGTTGCCATAATATGTGTACAAATTTTTACATTAATAAATTTAAAAGTCTTCTCAGGAAAAATTCTTGAAGAATCGCTTTTTTAGACCTCCTGACTGAATATAACCCCTTAATGCGGTTTGTAATCTGCCTAGTCCGGTTAGTAACTTATTACAGAGCGAGATTTTTACTTAGATATTTTTAAACGAGTACTGTAGTACTACCTCTACAGATATGATGTAGCAGACAGTTGTTCCATAGGGTTTTGACAAACCAAGGCTGTATTTTTAAACACATTAAATTATGTTATCTACTTTTTACTAAAATTGTATTCCTATTTATTAAAATGGGCCTTTTCTCAGAATGGTACAGTAAGTTATCAGGCAAACTTTCACCGGCTCAGAATCTGGTTTAATGTATTTACTAGTTTGAAATTAATGATCTAAACATTGATCTACCGAATAAGACGTAATAAAAAAACAAGATTTTTATCACTTATCTCCAACTTTAAAACCGGCTCCACATATGCGTAGACGAATATTCGTTCATTTGAAGAATATTCGATAGTGAATGTTCATGTATGAATGATTGCTATAGCATTCTGTCCACACATGTTTCCTAAAAGCTGACTATTTACATTTATTTAAAAAATATGTAAAACATTTTGCAAACTTGCGATGAACAATTGGTACAGGAGCTGCCACCGGATATTTTTTGATGTGTTACTAAAATTTTTTAAATTTGAAGAAATCCTTTGCCAGGGATCAGCAACCTTATTTCTGTTTCTATGGTCGGGATTTTGTGGGTCCCAAATACACGGTTCCGCTTAATATCATTCCAGAAACTGCATTACAGCTTTGTCAGTTCACTCCATTTCACTATTTAAGTTTGAAACGTAATGATGCAAGTGTGGATGAAACCGTGAACACAACTAAAACGATTATTCGGGTTCTTTGATGCGTGTTGATTTACCGACTCAAGATAGAAAAGCTTCGTGTTCGGAAAAATATGCCGAATAATTTCTACCAAACACGCATTTTTTACCCACACAAGCATCTGCGGACCAATGTTCATATGAATTTTTTGCAACATCAATCTTGTTGGGGAAACCCCACTGTTTATTCAATCTCTATAACTCTATTTTTTAATTTCAATAAATACTAATAACCAACCAGGTATAAAATCCTTTTTAAATAAAATGAGCTCATACTTGTCTCATATGTAAATTTAACTGCATAAAAATACGCAGTCATCGGCAAATCACAAAGATTATTTCAGCAAAAATCACAAAAGAAAATCTTTCCTTTAATTTAGTTCTTCTAAAGCACCGGCACGTTGTCGGCGACCGTCAAAGGCTTAGTTCCCTTTCAAGATTTCTTATCTCTTAGTTTTATTACTGTGCCGTGCTAAGGGTGAGTTTCTGGGAAATGTAAAGATGGCCGGTGACTGCGACTACAAATATCAACCCCTTCACCAATAAGGCAACATCTGCCTAAATATGATTCCTCAACGTCATCGCGAAGACGAAGTTGCTAGTCGGGTGTAGCGCAAAGAAAGGCGGTCAATATCACTTCGACTTGCTTCCTGTCGAGGAGACATCTTCACATCACTTACTACCACAAAGAAATACGGTTGCGTCCCTTGACGCAACAGAATCGCAAAGGTTTCGTAGACCAAAGGTCTAGCAGACGGAAATTAATTCAGTGCGAGAAAATTCTCCCTTTCTCTTTAAGACATGGTCCTGTAACAGTAATTCAGTGCGGGAAAATTCTCCCTTTTTCTTCAAAGCATAGTCCTGTAAAAGTAATTCAGTGCGGGAAAAATCCTCCCTTCTTCTTTAAGGCATAGTCCTACACTTTATGTTATAAAACAAAGGAAAGTCATAATAACTATAAATCAGTAACATCTCGTAACACCAGAATATGACTCATATATATCAGTTACAAGTGTGGGAACCAATATTTGTGTATACCTTCAATCAAGGAATGTAATAAATACGAAATAGTTTAGTGAGATTGATGTTTTTTAATGTTCAAAGTCCCGGCTGCCAGAGATTGCGCATTTGGATGACAACTGAACCAGTTACCTATAGAAATATATTACAGTAAGTGGCGGTAGGGTTTAAACTAGAGTCTTATCCTTCCAAATCTGTCGTGCACCTTCAAGTAGCAAACGTAGTTAAGTAACGCCTATTTATTTCATAGAACATAGAATAGAAACGAAATTCCACGTTATTTACTTTTATCGATAAATTTTCTTTGGTACAATCATTTTAAATATGTATAAACATTATATTTTTCCGAAAAGATGATTAGGGAACATAAACAAGCCATTTTTTTCTCTTAAGACATTCAATTCTCAGAGAAATCACAATAACCTTAACTTATTTCGATCAGTTCGTATTAACTTCCGTATAATAATTTGTATGTAAAGTAAATTAATTTTAAGTAGAAGTATTTTTTTTTCTAACTTTTCGATAAGATTATTTAAACTTATTAATTCTAAATTTTACACTGATTTGACTTATTGCCTTAAAAACGTTCACGTGTTTGTCCTTTTCACCTTACAATAATTGACAAAATTTATATCTCTTGGCATCGATTCTTTATATTATGTAATAAGTTATAGGTATTTTGTTATAAATTAATAATTATTTTCTGCAATTTTTGAAATAACAAAAACAGTAACAATAATAAGCTTTGACAAAATTAATTTTTAATAACAAACAAGCCATATGAATATCTATAATCCGAAGAGATTATTAGTGTTTTAAATTTTATTTAGTTTTCATCCTTATTAGGCTAATTTAAGAAACGCTATAATCAAAGCACAAACTAGATACAACTGATCAAAATATTAGTTAACAACGGATTAACGAAGACCATTTTCTAGGTAGTGAAAAGGAATTACATTATTATTTAAAACATCTAAAGAAAAAATATTGATATCATTCATTGTATGGTTGTTAAAGGTTAAATATGGTGCACGGCGCTTGATGACATTCAGAATGCTTTTTTTTCGATCTATGGAAGCCGTTAGAGAATTATTCCCGGTAAAGGTCATCTCTCGCATTGAAGATGTAAACTGGCCAGCTTGGTCTCCCGACCTCACCCCACTGGGCAAAACTAAAGTTTATGTTGATAGACCTATCACTTTGCAAGAGTTACAACAAAAAATATGGAAAGAAGTAGAGATAGATAGGGAATTCAACGCCCACACTGTGTGTAAATCGCATACGCAAACCCAAGCCGTTGATACCGAGTAAACGAGAGCAAACCCAATCAAACCCGAGCAAACGAGAGCAAACCCAACCCGATACCGAACGCACCTAATCAAACCCAATTGTCAACTGTCATATGTCAACTGTTATCTGTCAACTGTCATCTGTCATATGTCATACGTCATCTGTCACACTTTTGGGCGTTAGTTATTTTGGTCTTAACTACTTGGGCACTATCTATTTTGGGGGCACTATCTATTCTTCTCCTTCTTCTTCTTCTTCTTTCTGCCGTTTTTGTTCACGATGACGTCACAAACTTTTTCATTAATCCTAATTAAATGTATTTATTTCGTAAGTCGCATATGCACTGAAAAAAGTTTTCTGTCCAAGGCGCGGATCGAACCCGCACACACCATGTGTATAATTTCGTATTATATACGTTTCCCAGCTATAGAACCAAGTACGCCACGGCACCTAGTTGAATAAATAAACCGGGAAAATGATATCTTCCGGGAGTTTGGACGTGACGTAGTAGGTATGTTTTGTGTGTTTTTTGCGATATACAAATTAAAAAATACGTAACGTGTTCGGGGGCGTTGTCAGAAGACGTTTAAAAAAAGAATGGCGTTGATCGGCCCTTTGGTTCCGGAGAACATAATAGTATTATGCTACTACATACATAGAAAGCGTCGTGCGCATGGTACGTTTGTGCGATATAAAAATTAAGCGCTCACTTTTTTTGTGTACTAGTGGTGTTGCTGTGCAGTGGTGACGCATCACTCACTTTTTTGTGTACTAGTAGTAACGCACTGCTCACTTCTTTGTGTAGACGCGCTTGGGGACGCTTTTCGAGGTATGAATATGTAATAAAACTAGTAATTATAGAAAATTATTTATTTAACCACAATTTATATCGATATTTAACAACTTTATATACAAAATTAGTTAATACTATTAAACAGATTACAGCTATGAACTATTCCAAGCATTCAAACTGGATTAGGGTGCGAGGGCTATAACCAGCAGCAGTCAAGCTTTGTCCCCAAGAGACTAGAGTATACTGGGCACTTGATCGATTCATGTTGTCAACCAGATCCTGCGACATAGTTTCAGCTATCCGTTGCGGTAAGAATGTTTGAAAGATCACATCTTCCTGGGCTAAGTCAACCAATGTCGCAACAAGAGCTCTCCCAAAACGCGTTGTAACAAATTTCAGTGTTTGAATAGGATACGCTACTCCTATAGCTAGAGTGGAAAGTTTTCTGCATTCGGGGAAGTTCCCAACATCACTGTTAATACGAGCGTTAAGTTCCGCTAATGTTTGCTTGGAAATACTCATTGTAGACTGCTGCTACTAAACAGGTTTCAACACACGTAAAAGTCACGAGAGATCTCAGCAGGATATAACTGTATGCAACGAATGTGGAAGCAACTATGAAATCTCTGCTAGCATCGAACTGCATTTAGTAGTAACAGCAGAGGGATCGGTGGTGGGGGAAAGGAGAGAGAGAAGGGGAAAAAATGAACCTAGAGCTTAAAAATATTTTTTTTATTATGAGTCATCGGTATACATGTACAGTTTTTCAAAGTCATCGAGCAATTTTTGCGGATAATAATGCAATAATTCCAACATGTAATAACTTTGTTCAAACAGGTTTAAATTACAGAGATTCGTAATAATTTGAACAAAGTTGTCCTTAATATCAGCAAAACATTGGGCATACTGTAAAGTATCATCGTAATAGGTTCTAAATTGTAAACGTTCCACTAATTCTAATCTAAAGTTAATTAAACTCTTAATGCTAACAATAGAATTTATGTCATTACAAGAAAACGTTAAAGTCACATCGTTGCTTCCAAGTCGGAATATTCGCTCGTTTAAAAGAATAGCACTGGATACGGTAAAATTTTCCGATGACGACATCAGCGTTGTTGTCACACTTCCATCAATATCTTCAAACATCTTGTCAATGATCTCCAAGAACTCGATCCAATCCGAATGGCTGAGGGAGACTGGTTGCCGTTCAGGTGTTGTGGGAACTAGTTTAACACTTGGTATCATCCCCCTGGCAACACTGAGGCCCACAATTACTGTAAAATTATCAGCAGAATAGCAAAATTCGCCCAAGAGTTTTTTCTCGTTGCTAATTTCTCTGTTACTTCGGCGAATCATACTGTCTAGATAAGTCCAATAAGGCGACGAGCTTTGAGGACTATCGTCTCCTTCTTCTAGCAACTCAGGAGCAGCAGCAGCAGCGGTACAACGTTTACTACCCATGGTTCACACTAAAATAGTGACGTCAACCAACGTATGATTGTAGTCATAGAGAGAGCTATACCCCCACTCCGCATTTATTGATGTTAAGTTCGACAAACAGTAGTTTGGATAACGCCCATCCGCTTCCCATCTCGGTAAATTCAGAAGCTTTTTCCACTAGAGACGTCTGATATTCAGCGTAAAAGTCTTCCAAATTAGTGCTGGGAGAAATAACACTAAATTTTGTATTAAAAGATTTAATGTCTTGTTCTTGTGTTGATGCCAACAGATAGCAACCATACAGCTCCATATTAACTTTAAGTTGGAGGTAAGTCTTTAAAGGATCAGCGAGTAGAGTGATAACAGTATCTTTTAGATCTCCTAAATATTGCTTAACATCAACCAAATGTAAATCACTTGTCAGATGATAAGTTAGTATGCGTTGTTTAAAAGCAGTTCGAACTAGCTTTACATGAGAGTACAAGTACTCACTGCATTGCTGCTTATGTTTTGTGGTACGGTTATGAGCACTACGAGATAAAATTTCCGCATCACACTCTTTGCAATAAGGCATGATTCCTACTGGCTAAAACTAAAAAATGTTGACTATTTATACAGGGAGCGAGCTTAAACCACATCCTTGTCCATATCTATCCAACTATTATGCGACTTATCAAACCCAAGCCATTTCACATACATCTTTTTGCCTTTTTTACGCAAAACTTGCTCAATAAGAAATACATCAGATTGTGTGGTTTTTTGCAACTCTTCTTCATAGAACCCTCCGCTAATTGGCTGACCGCTCGTATCCTCTAGCAAATAAGTTGTAGGATTGGTGATCTTTACCTGCGATACTTTAAACAACTCAGTGGTCCAATTGGGTACATAACCCTTTTCAAACACGTGCTTGGCCTTACTTATGCGGACAATGTCTCCAACTTTGAATTTTTGCTTTCCCACAACCTTTAAACGACTGTAAACAGAGTCCAATATTTTCTTCTCATTACTTTTGTTAACATCCTTCGGTTTAATGCGGATTGTGTGATGTTTGGTGTTGTTGTAATTATTTGTAACTTGTTCCAACAAGTCAATCCATCTATGATTACCATTCAAGGTGAACAACTTAAACAAGTGTTCTTTGAGTGTCCGAATTACTCGTTCGGCAATAGAAGCCTTTAAAATACTAAAGGTACTGTAATGATGTATCCCATGCTTCTTCATAAGACTTTGAAAGCTAGCGTTGTAATACTCTTTACCATTATCCGTAACCAGCTTTTTCGGAATCCTCCGTGACTGTTTAAGTATATGATCCATTGCATTAGTCACATCCTGAGCATTTTTCGACTTTAAAGGCCTCGTCCAGAGAAATTTCGAAAAACAATCAATTACAACCAAGATGTATTTAAATCCCTTGTTTTCACGAGCGTACTGATCGAGTTGAGCAAGATCTGAAGCAAACGTATCATCTAAACCATACTGGATAAATCGGCGGCGTTTAAATTTAATTCTAGCGGGTTTGTGTAGTTCCTTAACAACTTGTTCTCTCGCTTTTGTAATGTTCTTCGCCATAGTTCGCACTGGGTAATGACGCTTGGAACCTTCAAAATCTAATTATATAATGTCGTTACTAATTTTGACTTTAACGCAGCAAGCTCAGCACGAATTCGGTCCAGATCGTCAGTAAATGGTTGTAAAGAACTTTGAGTTGTACTGTCGACATATTCCTTTAAACTAATTTCAAGTTTATCCAGCTTATCATTACCAGCTTGCAGAGTTGTATTACGCTCATTTAAATCCTGTAGTAATTTATGTAGTTGTTCAACCATCGAATCAGTATACTTCTTACCTGCACTCTCAATAACGGAGAGAGAATCGTTAAAATGTCGCTGAAGAACACTTATCGATTGATCAGTTCGTGTAATTATACTCTCAACAAACTTTTTATTTACAGCATCAGTGGCATCTGTCGGTGATTTCACGTTACAAAGACGATGATCTTGAATATTGTAATCACCATCTTTTGTAAGAGTAATCAAGTTGGGTGTTTGCGACACACGCAATCTTTTCTGATTAGACGAGCGGGGTAAGGAACGTCCAAACTTATTCATGATTACTGCGGTACTAAGACATAGTAGCTGTAAACAAACTTATTTATAGAATTCGATTACTCCAAGTTGCTCCAATTCCTGCAAAATGCTCCAAATCTCGTTCATGTTATTATTGTTACCAACCTCATTGGAAGCTTCCAATTTTTTTAAACGTTCAACTAACTCGTTGACGTCATCATAGTACACAAATTCTTTGGGTTTTTCGTTGTATTCCATTAAGGCAGATCCTGATTTCGATGATTTTACTGATTGAGATCTCGTCTTTGAAGTAGTAGGAACACTCTTTGAATAAATGGCTGCAAGTAGTGGCCTCACAATTGTAGTATATTTACGCGACTTATTACCTTTAATTTGACCAGTCTCATTGAGGTATAAGTCTGTTCGTTTTAAAATATCGCCATAGTCGTTATCATCAGCCATGGTATTATATTTCGGGTCCTTTAAAAACAGTAAATCGTATAAACCCACAGTTCCTTTGTACTTAACGGGACCTACTTGAATATCACCGTTCTTCAAAAACTTGACGGGCTGTGTACCCAAATGCCAAGAATCAGTCGTCATATCATATTTCATGCCGTTTGAATCTATTTCGGTCGAGTTAAACCAAAATGTTTTCAAATACCCTTGTGCAATTTTAGGATATTGTTCGACAAAGCTGCTATACACCTCCGGTCGTCGAAGAGAAGCCGCAAACTCGGCTTTTAGATCTTGAACCGATTTATCTGCTAGGTCTTGTTGTGCTTCTTCAAACACATCATCGGAATTATCTCCATATCTGGACTCAGTAGCTGCGGAGGACGAGGACGTCGGTATCTTTACTTCCGGAGCTTGAGAGGAAGAGATCGCTGTAGGCTGCTCAAATTTTATCAACGGAGTTACATATTCACTCTTTTCTATTTGCATCTTACGTTTCTTAGCCTTTTTACCGAGGGAAGCATCCACGAGCTTATTCAGAGGGTCTGTAATAGGTGTTAAGAATTTATTAAGAGCTTCATCGTCTTCACCCCGCTCTAACTTTAATGCCAAGAACTTTTTTCGGATTGTTCGCGAAGCTTGGATAATTCGACGCTTAACGTTCTTATCAAGCTGGTTAAAAGGAGTAGACATAACCACTCAACCGCTCAACCGCTCAACCGCTCAACCACTCAACCGCTCAACCGCTCAACCGCTCAACCGCTCAACCGCTCAACCACTCAACCGCTCAACCGCTCAACCGCTCAACCGCTCAATCGCTCAACCGCTCAACCGCTCAACCGCTCAACCGCTCAACCGCTCAACCACTCAACCGCTCAACCGCTCAACCGCTCAACCGCTCAACCACTCAACCGCTCAACCGCTCAACCACTCAACCGCTCAACCGCTCAACCGCTCAACCGCTCAACTGCTCAACCACTCAACCGCTCAACCGCTCAACCGCTCAACCGCTCAACCGCTCAACCGCTCAACCACTCAACCGCTCAACCGCTCAACCGCTCAACCGCTCAACCGCTCAACCGCTCAACCGCTCAACCGCTCAACCGCTCAACCGCTCAACCGCTCAACCGCTCAACCACTCAACCGCTCAACCGCTCAACCGCAGACCTGTTTCTAGAGACTTGGTACATCCGGCTTCTAGAACGACAAGTGTCACACTGAGCCTTGAGGGCTTAGGGTATGATATAAGTATCAAACTTGTTACGATATCGGCCTTTAGCAATATCATTGTCTTTTACCATTACTATGAACCCATACCTATCTTTCCAACATTCGGAACAAATGTGCTTAAATGCATCGAATGCCATGTCTGTATTAACGTGATCGTTGTAGATATGCTTCAAGTTTAAGTCGTCCTGCTTAAATAAAATTAATACATTAGCATTATCCCGAACCAGCTGTTTAGGTATTTTCGAGTAAGTTTGCGATAAATAGAATGAATCAATTGCATGATGACGACCCATACAAAAATAATTACGTATTTTATCCTGCTTCTCACATGCTACGTCATCAAATATGAATACAGAGTTAGGTCGGGCACTGGAAGGATCTAGAACTTCATCGTTATCACTGTAACCGAAATAGCCTAAACGGGAATGTTTTAAGGCCCGTTGAAGAAAGTCGTACTTGTCTTGCTGCAGAGATTTTGAATACACGTACACATTCTCGAATTTTAAACCATTTTCATCAATCAAAAGACTAATCATTACATTGGTTTTGCCACAATTACTAGGACCACATATTAACGACCGAATTGTAGAAGGTAAAAGTTGACCATGTTTGCTACTTTGGGATTTGTCTTTCTTCATATCGCAATTATAAACTTGGATTTTGAGTTTCTGCTTCTCTTGACGCATCTCTATAAATAGTAGTCTGCACCCTGCCAGGACTTCATTACTAATGAAGACTCTGCAGGGTGCAGGTGTATTAAATACAGTTATCAACAAGCTCCCATTCGAGCTTCATTTGCCTGGTTATTCCTATTGTGGTCCGGGAACCAAACTTCAAGAGCGGCTGGCTCGAGGCGATCAACCGAAGAACAAATTGGATAGTGCTTGTCGCGATCACGATATCGAATACGCAAACTCCAAAGAGTTGGAACAAAGACATCGAGCCGATCGAGTGTTGGAGGACCGAGCTTGGGAACGAGTCAAGGCAAGCGATTCCAGTTTTGGAGAAAAAGCTTCAGCGTGGTTAGTAACTAACGCTATGAAGGTAAAACGCAAGTTGGGTGCTGGCAAGAAGATGAAACCCCTATCATCAGTGATCACTCTGCTTAAGAAACAATTTAAACATACGGGTGCTGGTGATGTTAGTAAGAAAAAAACTCTCAGTAAAATACTTAAAGCCGCACGAGTAACGGTTAAGAAGGTGGGAGGGCGTAAGAGGATCAACGTACCACGAATAATACCATTACCGAAACAGGGTGGGTTCCTACCACTTATTCCCATATTTGCAGGACTTAGTGCCCTGGGAGCACTAAGCGGGGGCGCCGCGGGGATAGCGAAGGCCGTTAATGACGCTAAAAGTGCCAAGGATATGTTAAAAGAAACAAAACGACACAACGGAACAATGGAAGCGATTGCATTGGGAAAAAAGGGCAGCGGCCTGTATTTAAAGAAACACAAAACTGGCTATGGTTTGTTTTTACGTAAAATGTCAAAAAACTACCAATAAAGCTACCTGAAAAGCCGTTATCCGATCACGATATTAATTCGTATGTCACTCGATTAAAAATACCGCATTTTAGAGGAGTATTTATGCGAGACACTTTACCGAACGCACCCCTCAAAACAGAGTGTGGTGTTATTAATTTGGATCGGAACACAGGATTCGGGACACATTGGGTAGCTTACAAGAAACACGGTAATTTAGTTGTTTATTTCGATAGTTTTGGCAACTTGAAACCGCCCAAGGAATTTGTAAAGTACATGAAAAATGTGAAGATATATTTTAATTTCGAACAGTATCAGGATTATGGAATGACAAATTGTGGACATCTTGCTCTAGCATTTCTCTACAATGAAACTTTATAAATGTAGGTGTTGATGCTTATCAACATCAGTCATGTCACAGACATTCACGTTAAAAGGTCGCTCTCACCGACTTGAAGCATACTTTGTACCTCCCGTAGAGCTCGATTCGAGATTCGATTACTCTTTAGCATTAATTTCGCTAGACACTTGGAACACAATCCCTAATATAGACGAGGGGCGAAACAAGTTTTATTACATTGTCAATAATCAGGAGGAGGAGCGAGTATTGGAAATACCAACAGGATCCTATGAGTTGGGAGATATCGAACAGTTTCTACAACGGAAGCTCCTAGATCCTAGTGCTTCCACAGACGAAAGGAATAGCATCTTATCGCTTAAACCCAATAACAATACGTTAAAGTGCGAGTTAACCAGTGCCTACGACATAAACTTTAAGCCAAAAGACAGCATTGCAAAGTTGTTGGGATTTTCGCCTCAACTGTTAAAGTCTGGTAAATTCCACGAATCAGATCAACCTGTGGATATTATACAAGTTGTTACTATTAGAGTCGAGTGTAACATCATTTCCGGTTCGTATTACACAAATAATCCCTCACATACTCTTTACGAATTTGCACCAACCGTCGATCCCGGCTACAGTATAAATATCGAGCCAAGGAATCTAATCTATTTACCTGTGAGCCAAAAAAGCATCTACAACATTACTCTCACGCTAGTAGACCAGGATTCTAGACCTATTAATTTTCGAGGCGAAGAAGTAGTCATTCGATTAGAACTTAGACGAAATGGTTCTAGTATTTAAAAGGTATTTAAGCACTAATACTTCAGCTAGCAGTTCATTCAGTGATCAGAAGTCGAAGGGATCACTCACGTTTTCAAATATAGTATATTTGCAGTCTAGACGCAGTCACTACCGCTACCATGTCAGAAAAACTTCAAATCTTCAATCAAATCAGGAACGATGAGTCGGTTGTTCGCGAAGAATGGCACACTTATCACCCCTTTACCAACTCGTTTAATAACAATGACGAAATCGAGATTGTTATCAATCAGCAAGATGTCTTTTTGGATATGAGTGAAGCTCAACTCTACATCGAGGGTGCGTTTAAGGTAGAAGCAGACGCTGCTGGTAAGACCGGTACTTGCGACCTAACCAATAATGCTGGCGCCTTTCTCTTTGACACCATTTCCTATGAAGTTAATGGCAAGGAGATTGAAAAGATTCGAGATCCCGGCATTGTTAGCACAGTTAAAAATATGCTATGTTTAAATGAGCAAGAAAGCCGAGCTCTGGACATAGCTGGATGGAATTGGCCTAGTGGAATTGCTAAGACCTTGGACGAAACTTCTAAAGACTTTAATTTTCGTATACCACTTTCAATATTGTTTGGCGTGTTTGCCGATTACCACAATGTATTAATGGGTAAACAGAAAATTAAACTAGTTCGTGCTCGTCATGATGACAACTGCTACAAGTCTTCTGGTACTAAGAAGGCAACAATAATCTTAAAAACGGTTGAGTTGAAAGTTAGACATATTTACCCGAGTGATGCAGTGAAATTGAGACTTTTGGATGAAATTGCAAAGAACAAACCGATATATATCCCGTTTAGAAACTGGGAAATACATGAACTGCCTGCTTTGAGAACGACAAAGCGTGATATTTGGACCGTTAAGACGATGTCTGAGAGAGCCCGATATGTTATTGTATTTTTTATGAAGAAGCGAAAAGATAACTTTGAAGCTGATTGTACCTACTTTGATAATTTGGACATCACCGACGTCAAGTTGCATTTAAATTCTGAAGTTTACCCCTATGAATCGTTAAACCTAAACTTTGCCAATAGACAGTTTACAGAAGCCTATCAGATGTATACGGACTTTCAAAAAACCTATTTGGGAAAACAACGGTGTGAACCGCTTTTGGATTTTGTCGCTTTCGCTAGTAGAACCCTCTTTGTTATTGACTGTTCCAAACAAAGTGAAGCCCTCAAGAGGAACACCATCGACGTGAAGTTGGAGTTTCAAAGTTCCGAAAACTTCTCAAATGAGTCACGTGCTTTCTGTATAATTATTCACGATCGAGTGCTTGAGTATCAGGCTTTAACAGGTCAAGTACGTGATGTGTTGTAGTCAGTTACTCTCCAGCCCTGTCACGATGAGGTTTGTTGTGGTTCACGTTCAAGGACTCCGCGTGTAAACGAAGTGTTTCACTATTTATTAAACCTAACGCCACCCTAACACTACCCTAACACTACCCTAACACTACCCTAACACAACCCTATCAGACCCCTATTAGCAACCTAACACCACCCTAAACAACTCCCCAACACTAGCTGACGTCCCTTATTCATGATCGACTGCTTGAGTATCAGGCTTTAACAGGTCAAGTACGTGATGTGTTGTAGACAGTTACTCTCCAGCCCTGCCACGATGAGGTTTGTTGTGGTTGACGTTCAAGGATTCCGCGTTCCAGAATTTCAAGCTAAAGAATTGTCTATTTACGATGGAAAGCAAATAAAGAACTATCTTTTTAAACCAGTTAAGCCCTTTTATGAGCTGTCCTATGATTGTCAGAAGCGAGCAATGTTTCTATATGGGGGCCGACATGGCTTAAACTACAATTCCGGCGAAACCGACTACAATGAACTTTACCGCATTATCTACAACGATCTACAAGATGTTGATATCACCTATGTGAAGGGACATGTAAAGAAGGCCTTTTTACTTGAAACTTTTTCCACGATGAAATATTTTAAGAATATACCCGATATTGTTAATTTAGAATTTGCTAGGGATAGTGCTAATGTACCGAAATTATCTCGAAATAAAACCACTTGTTCTTATCATGGTTTAGAATATTGTGCTTGTAGTGCCGAGAATTCAAAAACCTTGTATGCATATATTTATGATTTTTTGCCTAAATAAAGAAGTTAAATTGCATTACATGTTTAATTTTACCCTATATTACTAGACCCCCTTGAGAAATTTAGACAGTTAGACTCGAGCACATGACGAAGACAGTCGACTTGTCAGTTAAATTAGACGAGCATTTGAAAAAAATACGCAAGCTGAAAAGAGACATCAAGTTTTACAAAGAAAAGACATCTTTGGTTAGAATATTTTTACAACTTACCATTTAAACTTACCAATGGCTTCCTCCTCCTCTTCCAGCTGGGATAAGGTGTTTGAAGTTCCTTCTAGATGTCCCGATGTCCCAGTTCTTAAGACTAAGCCTAACCGAGTTTACGAGATTGATGACTTTATAACAGTCATTTTTGACACATCAGAAGTGGGACGCAAACAAGTAATTTTGGATACTATTGGTTATGGTAAACTTTATTTCTCCAGTGGCGAATTTGAAGAATTTCTAAGCACTTTTGATTGTTTCAATACCCATTGGGTGGATATAGTTATGATAATTGGACAGTGTACTTTAGTGTTTCATCGCAATGGCGATAAGAGAAGCCTCAAGTTTGAAGATGCCGCAACAGACAAGTATCTATTTAGATGGACGGAGAAGTTAATACACCTATTTGCAAAGCATATTTATGAATTGTATAAGCTTAATATACAAACAGTATTCTGTTACTAACTAGTACTCTGTTTATTTATTTTATTCCAACTAAGGAAATAAGACAACAATTTAAACACAAAATTTTTTTAATAAAGTGTAAAACATATAAAATAAATAGAAACATACAGTAAATGGAGTAAATTGGGGTAAAATAAATAAAATAATTAAATAAAGTGTAAAACATATAGTAAATAGAGTAAATTGGGGTAAAACAAATACAATAATTAAATAAAGTGCAAAACATATAAAGTACATATAAACATACAGTAAATGGAGTAAATTGGGGTAAAATATATACAATAATTAAATAAAGTGTAAAACATATAGTAAATAGAGTAAATTGGGGTAAAACAAATACAATAATTAAATAAAGTGCAAAACATATAAAGTACATATAAACATACAGTAAATGGAGTAAATTGGGGTAAAATATATACAATAATTAAATAAAGTGTAAAACATATAGTAAATAGAGTAAATTGGGGTAAAATAAATACAACAATTAAATAAAGTGTAAAACATATAGTAAATAGAGTAGATTGGGGTAAAATAAATACAATCATTAAATAAATAAAATAAATTACTAGCCTAATATCACAGCCTCTAAAGTCACACATATAGCCACCGAAAGGGATTGATGGAAAGATAGCTGTCGGTGATCAGTCTTAGCTTATGGAATTTCCAATGATTCCTTATACCTTTCATAATCTCTATGACCCCAAGCAAGCGTGTTCTCCGAGTCGCCGGGAATAAGATAACGCTTATCGTCCGCGTGTGATAGCGCTACTTTATTTTTCAGTTCGACATACATATCATGTAAATGCGACCGGAAAGTATTCATCTGCCGATGAATGAGAGTTCCTTCTACGTCAACCGCCTCCCTATAATCATCCAGAGTTAGTTCTTTCTGCGTGACGTAGTCAGGAACCCCCTTAGCTTTTTTCGTCAACTCTCCCTCAACATTTACACAATATGCTTTCGCCCCGGTGCCGTAGAAATCCCAAATGATTTTTCCTGCATACTCGTCTTTCATTTTACCCAAAATTGACCGGTTTACAGGAACATCATGTGGGTTATCTTGGGAGTAATTGGACGTATCGAACCTATCTAAATTTTGTCGCATGTCATGGTAGAAATTTTCAGTTGTAATTTTCAACACAAGGGAATCGGTGTCAGTGTAGAGTAATACCGCGTTGTTACCATATTTTGGCTTGATATACCCGTACAGAAAGTCATATATAATTGTCTTGGATATTTCCAAGATACTAAAACCTACGTAAATAGGTTTATTATATACGACTTTCTGTTTTTTCATCTGGATAGCTACCAGGTTCTCGCTGAAAATAGTACGGTCTTTAAAATAAGGTTTTGAAATTAACGCTTCGGCCCCCAACCTTCTACCAATATTTTCCCAATGAGAAACCAGCTTAACATCTACCCTTTTCTCTACATTTTCCATTGTTTTACCAAACACAGCATTGTTCATAAGTTTAAAGAAATCCTTCTCAAACTTATTTGTCGCTTTATTGCGCATTGCTGTGTTTAGATCGATATATTTCTTAAGCCATGGTGATTGGTCGAAACTTAATACGCGATGAATTTTTGTGAGCTTAAGCCCATGCTCTAAAGCCTGACGCAAATTTTGGCAATGAATTATATATTTACTCTTAGACTTCAAATTGGGAATTAATTTTTTGATATCTTTAAATTTGGATTCTGGAGAAGCAATGGATTGTGGGCAAAAGGGTAGTTCGTTGTGCAAATAATGTAACTGTTCCGGATATTCTAAATCTACCTCTAATACGTAGCCAGTTTTAGAATCACTCGCGACATTCATGTACTCTAAGTTTTGAATTTCAGGCTCATCTAACCACTTGAAATTCCCCGTTGGTAAATATTGTGACATGGCTGAACCATACAGGTTGGCAGCATCCAAATACATGATGTAGGAAGTAGGTTTGGAAGCGTCATAATGAGGTAGAAATTTATTGTTCGCAAAAGCTTTTCTAACGCTACACTGACTGACCCCGCCGCGAATACCGTGCTTAAAGAAGTGTACCATATCTAGATCTGTCAGTAACTCAAGCTTTACGTTCGTGGCCTTAAGGGCGGAATCTAGCGAAAGTCCTGGTGCGCTAAAATACTGCGCAGGATCGACGTGGTAAGTATCTAGGCACACGTCTCTAAAACTTTCAAAGACATCTGTTAATAATAAAACGTCGGATTTTAAATAAATATCTGAATATTCGCCTAAAGTTTTGCACTCAAATAAATTCCACACAGTCCAAGCACGCTTGTAATCCTCTTTGCTAATGTTTTCTTTCTTTAGTTGGTTGTAAAAGTCTTTATGCGATGGAAGCTCTGTATCGTTTAATTTTTCGAAACTGTCTACATAATTATATGGGAAAACACCCTTCTGCCGAATAAGCTGAAACTTATTTTCCTCCGCGAAATATTTTCTAACTTCCCGACATTGCTCTGGTTTTAAATTTTGACTGAGCTTATCTAGACCGCTGGCCATGAAACGAAAACTGTCGAGGAAGCGTAATTTTAAAAATACCCGTCGTTGTTTGCCATCTTTGTTCTCGATGTTATCCACCAAAACATGTTTAGTAAATGATATATACTTTTCTTTGTTTTGGGGGATAACATCCAGCTTTTCTTCGTTGGCAGCCAATTCCTTGATAAACAGGTGGGAATCAAAATTGGACATATTATGGAAAAAGATAGGTATAAATTGAGGGATTTTGTAATTTAGGTTGCATACAGAGTGCGCAGGCGCCCGATATGCGCCATTTGCGTGATTGTGGTCGTGCACGCGATCGTTTAATGCTACATCAAATGGCTTTTCGCAGATATGACACACCACAGCATTTTGATGCTCAATCTCTTGTGCCGCAGAAATAGGAATCATGGGTACTACTTCCTTCATAAAGCGATTATAGATTGATTTACAATCAGTCTCTAAGCGTTTTACGAATTCTTTGTGGGCATCCGGACCCCTATAACTTTGGTAAATCGAATGAGCATCATCAAAGTCACATTTGATGTAGTAACCGAAAGAGTACGGGACATGCTTATGCGTTTTCACAGTGTATGACGTATCGGGATCCTGCACATTTTCCTCTGTATCGATAGGTTCAAGGATAGTCTCGAAATCAGCATAAACAACGAAAGGCACCTTTAATTTCTTTTCAAAGTTTGTAAATTTCAAAATATTCTCGGGAATCTCTTCGCCATATTTATTTTTTTTTAAATCTGTTGTTGGGACTTTAGCTAAAACGTGCCCGCAATCATGTTCTTGATGTTCTTTTAATTTTTGCTCTGAATAAAAATAAGATAAACAACCATCACATAAATACTTTTCACCATGGTGGTTGGATAACTGTCTTGAGATCAGGCGAGATAAACTTCTTATTAAGCAGTAATGACTATTGCCATAGTCATTACTGATTACTAACAAATTTACATGTCGCTCCCTATTACGAGAATTTGTAAAGTATAAGGGCCCCACGACTTCAATAATATTTTTACCATTGTCAAAAACCCTTTCAAGTCCATAGACATTAATAGAAATATTATTGAGCCGCTCAAACTTTAATATATCCACAAGTTTAATCGGAAATTCCATACCTGTAAAGTCCAGCTCGTTTTCAAAAGGCAAATAGTTCGCGACTCTATTTGCATGTTGAGTCCAATGAACAGGATGTAAGGCGGCTAAGACTGACCACATAAAACATTTTTCATCCGCGTTCTGAATGTTCAGAACAGCTTTCTTTGCTTCAATCTCCTTTGGCAGTGGAATGTAGGAGGATGGCTTTAGAGGCTTGATCTTGTTAATCCCTAATTCCAAGTGGAGGAGTTGTTGGAGCACCCACCCTGCAACAATAGAAACAGCAATTTAGTATTAAGTTTTTACAGTGTTAGAAAGTATGTTATTTTTGTTGTGAAAAAATACTTACCGCTGTCTTTTTCCTTGAATTCAGAATACTTCTTGTCAAGGATCACAGCAAACTGGTTGAACAACTCCTCCAAATCGGTTGCCTCGCTAACCATCACATATTTGCTGTTAAACGACTTGACTTCATCTGTTTCCTTGGTCTGCAGAAGGAAGCGGCCAAAAAGCTCCAAACCGACTTTTAGGAGTTCGTACTGTTGTAAAATGCCCCCCACCAACTTGACAAATTTATCTCTTAGATTGTCGAGGTATCTCCTGATGTCGGTGGGGTCTTGGTTTGAAGAAAGTCGGTAGGTAGCAATTCGGCTTCTAAAGGACGTTTTCACGAGCTCTACACCTTCCTCCTGCACCACGCAGCATTGTTCTCGGTGACGCTGGGTTCTTAGATGTCCCAGCCAGCGGTTGCTAGTGACATCTATCTGACATAGTGAACAGTGCTGCGTGACCGACGTCGATGGTTCTTGCACTAGGAAAAAATATTTAGTATAACTAAAAGACTAAAAACGAATTTACAACAGTCAAATATACAGTAAAATATATATAAACTTACCATCAGACGAGACAAGTCTTGCTTTTTTCGTTATGGGTGTTTGCGAGGGTTCAGCTGTCCGTTTTGGAGCTCTATGTTTTTCTCGTTGATGTTTCTGGAGCGCCATTTCCGAGGGGAGGATTATTCTACACGTCTCACATGCTTTTATCGCACGACTACAGTCTCCATGACGCTTAAGACTGTCCTTCCTGGAGAACGACCGGTTGCAGCGCTGACAGACAAACATTTTCTGTAAGAAACAATATAGTTGCGGATGAGGGTTGAGGTTAGCAGCGATTGATACTTTTTTTTAGATATTTCATAATATTACGCAATTATATTTTTCAGCCTTCTAGAACTATCGATTTGTGTGGCAGACGCATGAACAAATTATTATTCTTAGTATGGGGCCTATTTCACTCCTTTTTAATTTTTTCTACAAGTAGAAGGCAAAACGGTCTAACTAAGTATAAGATTTTACTAATAGACCTATAATATACAGATAGACATATCTGTAATATTTTTAACACTGCTATACACATAAATAATAATTATTTGCTAAGCTACGACACAACAGATTTTTACTAGAGAATTGAAGTACTTTTTATTTGTTTCTTGATATAATACATATAAATGTACTTACCAAATAATATTACACAAATACACACACTTTATAACACAAGAAAAAACAAAACCAACGTATATTTCTTCCAGAATCGACTGCTCTGCACGAAACCTTGCTAACGACTGGTGAATAGACCAGCGTTTCTCACACTTGAAAGTGCCCCCCAAGCGCGTCTACACAAAAAAAGTGAGCGGTGCATCGCCAACGCCCAGCAACAGCACAGTGCACAGGTGCACCTGCACAGCACAGGTGCCTCGTGTCGATCACTTTTAGCGCGCTTTACCTGGAAATTTTTCCGCTGATGATGCAATTTTTTTTAGCATGTAATATCGTGGTATACGTGACGAGGCTCACGACAGCAACGCCGTTTTGTGTGTAGGGCCACCTGGAACCGATGACGACGACGCGCCGTTCCCGATATCGCCGGCTGCGAGTGCACAGGTTGACCGTACCTCGTGTCGATCAATTTTAGCGCGCTTTACCTGGAATTTTTTCCGCTGATGATGCAATTTTTTTTAGCATGTAGTATAGTGGTATACGCGGTAAGACCCTCGACAGCAACACCGTTTCGTGTGTAGGGCTACCTGGAACCGACGACGAGTCGTTCTCGATATCGTCGGCTGCGAGTGCACCGGTTGGCACACGCGATGTATGTTAAAAATGAAGAAACTATTTTATTATTATTATTATTATTATAGTATCCACCTAAAATACTTACAACATACCTACTACGTTACGTCTCATCACAGAGGCATTCTGCAGGCTTTAGTTCACGTTTTCACCATACACTCAATGAGAGACAACCTCGGATAGACTCAGCAGAACTTTATATGTTAATACATGTTACAGTAATATTTAATTTCTACGCCACTGAGAGCTTCCGTACGGGTCTACAATCAACTTTGGAATCACAGAGGCATTCTGCAGGCTATCACACACTTTTTTACCCTACACTCATTGAGTGACAACCTCGGATAGACTCAGCAGAACTTTATGTTTTAATACATGTAACTGACATATTTCATTTCTACGCCACTGAGAGCTTTCGGACGGGTCTACAATCAACTTTGACATCACAGAATCATTCCCTAGACTCCAGCCCATGTTTCTCACCTACACTCATTGAGTGACAACCTCGGATAGACTCAGCAGAACTTTATATGTTAATACATGTAATTGAAATGTTTATTTTCTACGCCACTGAGAGCTTCCGTACGGGTCTACAATCAACTTTGGCATTACTGGGACATTCACCAGACTCTTGCCCACTTTTTCACCTACACTCAATGAGAGACAACCTCGGATAGACTCAGCAGCCTTCATTTTCCATTTTAATGTTACAGTCATATTTATTTTCTACGCCACTGAGAGCTCTCGGACGGGTCTGCAATCATGATCGGGATTTTTTGGTAATTTTTAATTTAAATTTCTATATATATAGCACAATTTTGTCAGATCTAATGCGCTCGTATCAATCTCCTAATTAGACTGCTTATCGCTGCTGCTACTCGGTATTCCTCGGTGGCTTTCGGCCCGGTTAGTTCGAAACTTGACCAGCGAGCGTTAGTGAGAGGGCGCTGTGAGTATGCTGGCGTAGTTCAAAGATTGGCCAGCGATCGTTAGTGAGGGGGCGCTGCGAGCGTGCTGGCAATACTGGCACTGCTGGCAGCTATTTTGTACTCTCACCAAAGTCGAGGCGAAAAAAATCTATTTTGCGATTTTTTCTCCGCGTCCCCAGTTAGAGTGTAAAATTGCTGCCAGCACTGCCAGTACTGCCAGCATTCTGACCATGCGCAGTACGCGTTATATGTATGTAGTAGCATAATACTATTATTTTCTCCGGAACCAAAGGGCCGATCATCGCCATTCTTTTTTTAAACGCCTTCTGACAACGCCCCCGAACACGTGACGTATTTTTTAAATTTTTATATCGCAACAACGTGCCATGCGCACGACGCTTTATATGTATGTAGTAGCATAATACTATTATTTTCTCCGGAACCAAAGGGCCGATCAACACCATTCTTTTTTTAAACGCCTTCTGTCAACGCTCCCGAACACGTGACGTATTTTTTAATTTTTTATATCGCAACAACGTACCATGCGCACGACGCTTTCTATGTATGTAGTAGCATAATACTATTATTTTCTCCGGAACCAAAGGGCCGATCAACGCCATTCTTTTTTTAAACGTCTTCTGACAACGCCCCCGAACACGTTACGTATTTTTTAATTTGTATATCGCAAAAAACACACAAAACATACCTACTACGTCACGTCCAAACTCCCGGAAGATATCATTTTCCCGGTTTATTTATTCAACTAGGTGCCGTGGCGTACTTGGTTCTATAGCTGGGAAACGTATATAATACGAAATTATACACATGGTGTGTGCGGGTTCGATCCGCGCCTTGGACAGAATAGTTATTATCCTAACAAGTGCGGAAAGAGTCACTTTCCCGCAAGCGACTGCCGTTACCCGAACGACGCGAAGCGGAGTTCGGGTAAGCAGTCGAGTGCGGGAAAGTGCCTTTCCGCATGAGTTAGGATCAAATTTTTTTCTACTAGCGTTAAAAAAACCAACATCATTTTTACAAAGTTTATTATTTTTTAATAAACAAAAAATAACAGGTATATAATGTTTACTTATTACTTATTATATATATTTATCGTAAAAGTACAATTGGATGCACTGTGTAAATTAATTGCTGAAGCTAGAGAGGTTGAAGTTGACTGATTCTGCATAGTGGAAGTTTGAAGAGACAGAGGTGTTGAACTTTCATGGACGCTACTGGGACCCGGTGCAATATCTAGGGACGTGGATGTTTCTAAGATGCAACTGGAAGTCGTTGGAATAGCTTGACTGATATTTTCCCGCACTCAGTGCGGGAAAAATTTTCCCGCACGGTGCGGGAAAAATTTTCCCGCACGGTGCGGGAAACTTAGTCTTTCAGAGACAAAATGAGTGCGGGAAAACGGTGAATTGCGCACGCTAGTAGAAAAAACTTTTTTCAGTGCATATGCGACTTACGAAATAAATACATTTAATTAGGATTAATGAAAAAGTTTGTGACGTCATCGTGAACAAAAACGGCAGAAAGAAGAAGAAGAAGGAAAAGAATAGATAGTGCCCCCAAAATAGATAGTGCCCAAGTAGTTAAGACCAAAATAACTAACGCCCAAAAGTGTGACAGATGACGTATGACATATGACAGATGACAGTTGACAGATAACAGTTGACATATGACAGTTGACAATTGGGTTTGATTAGGTGCGTTCGGTATCGGGTTGGGTTTGCTCTCGTTTGCTCGGGTTTGATTGGGTTTGCTCTCGTTTACTCGGTATCAACGGCTTGGGTTTGCGTATGCGATTTACACACAGTGTGGGCGTTGAATTCCCTATCTATCTCTACTGAAAGAAATTAATGAAATACCACCTGAGATGTGTTAGCAGTTTTTGACCACATGGAGGAGGCATTGCAAGAGTGTTTTGATCGAAATAGAAGGCACCCCGACAATATAATTTTCAAAAAATGATATACCTAAACTATACCTAACTATGTACCTGGATCAGTAGCTTCCTCTCTAATCGACGCTATCTGTGTTGTTGACGCTCACTCATCTAACTCCCATCCTATTAATGCTGGCGTCCCCCAAGGTTTAGTTCTGGCACCAACCCTATTTCTATTTCACGTTAATGACAATGAAAAATCTCTTAAATCTAAAAAATTTGCAAGTTGATCGCTTTCTCCATAACTTTGCTGACAACAGAGAGAAGAAAGATAGGTCTATAATTGGCTGCAAGGGACTTGGAACCTTTCTTTTGGACAGGCTGCACACGAGCAGTCTTCCAGCTATCTGGGAAAATACCCTTATCATAAGGGATCTGGAAAAGACGAGTTAAAATGGGTGCATGTTCTGAAGCGCATTTTTTATAACAATTGCTAATATGCCATCCAGACCGGAGGACTTTTTGATGTCAAGGGAAAAATGTTTCGGACTTGTTTGACCTTAAGTATTATGTCGGGCATTTTGTGGGGTACAGACGTAGCGGTTGGAAGAGCGAAATTGGCGGGAGGGCTTATGGTGGAATTGGCTGCTAATTGTTTGGCAAATAGTTCAGCTTTCCCTTGAGACGTGGAGATAATTTCATTGTCACAGGCCAGGGAAGCAAGAGAGTGGTATTACAGAAGTTTTGACTAATGTCCTTGGCAAATGACCAGAAAGATTGATGACATTCAGAATGCTTCTTTTTCGATCTATGGAAGCCGTTAGAGAATTATTCCCGGTAAAGGTCATCTCTCGCATTGAAGATCTAAACTGGCCAGCTTGGTCTCCCGACCTCACCCCACTGGACTTTTTCTGAGGGGATACCTCAAAACTAAAGTTTATGTTGATAGACCTATCACTTTGCAAGAGTTACAACAAAAAATATGGAAAGAAATTAATGAAATACCACCTGAGATGTGTTAGCAGTTTTTGACCACATGGAGGAGGCATTGCAAGGGTGTTTTGATCGAAATAGAAGGCACCCCGACAATATAATTTTCAAAACATGATATTCGCATAATATGTGTATTTTTGCCTTAATAAATTATTTAGGGAACGTAAAGAAAGTTTTTAATTAGCCTTCTAAAATGGAAATCCATATCTGGACACCTTGTATATGTATAACCAATCATAAAAACTCCAAAACCTGATATTACGGTAGATGAATCTTGTGAGTCAGTTTATCCATTTTTGATTGATGATTATTTGAAATGATCTTAACTTCAAGGACTCTTATTCTAAATAAAAGCGAAAATTTAAAATTTCGTTAAGTAAATAAAATAACAGACAATTTGAATCGTAAATTTTGCTTGAAACGTTCTTTCAAACAGACCCCTAAAGTAAATAAAAAAGCTTGATATCAGATACGTAAGAATATTAATTTAGATTTTATTTTATAAAATGATGTTTTACTGGATGGGTAACTGACATGTCTTGTTTTGTTTTATTTGAATACAAGTTCCCTGTTAATAATAATGGTGATTTTTATTGAAGATTTTTAATATTTTGGTATCTTGCATAAAATTAATTTCCCAAAGCAGAAATATACCAATGTGCATGGTTTTAGAATAGAATACTTTATAGAGTTTAAAAAAGCTATTTTATTCTTTATGTCAAGGATTCATAAATCACGGTGCCCAACCATAGGGCCCGGAACTTTAACTACTGCGATATGACATGACTCGTGAACTGCACCGTGTCAATACTTCGTCATGTTTTGCCATGGAAACATGTTACCAAGCATTCGAACATTAAATTTATGAGGTCCTTCATCTCCCATTTTAATAGCCAGTAAAAGACTTCGAAGCTGAACTGGCAAATTCATAAAAAAAAATTGGGTCGTAACCACTGTATACAAGTTTGGGATTTCCAGCAAACCAGATTGTACTGTTCATGACTGATGGCGGATGGCTGATGCTTCGTGTGGGCCGTTTGCTTAAACATGTTTGCCCTAATTTACTACATGTTTCTTGTATGCTGCATGCATTACATCTTGTAGCGGAAGCTATACGCTCCTGTTATCCAGATGAGAAAAAATTAGGGATTCCCACAGTGACACGAAAACGTATTTTACAGTTGATCAAGGCGCATCATGAAAAATATTTAAAGCTTGTGGGGTGTTTACACTGAGACTAAAACTAAAGGCACAACAAACCATTCCTTTAAGGAAGCAATTGCGACTAGGCATGCCAGGGGCGCGTAACTCTAATGTTTAGGGTTGGTAGAGGGTGGAAGAAATAATTTTTGTGTTAAATGTAACTAGAAGTTTGTGTATGTGAGTAAAAGAGAAATATATTTATTGATATTTCATATTAAATTTTCGAAATTTTCATGGAAATGTAAGACTCGACGGACAACCAGCTTTAGCCACAGGTATAGAGTGAAACCTGTATATTATTAAAATTATTTATACAAACTTTTTTTAAATATTATAGCAGGAAGCTTTTTGTAAGTATTTCAAATCAAAATTCTAAAACTTTTAAAAATGGACGCACCCTACTGTGCAGGTAGGCTCATATTTTCTGCGATTTGCTTACGATGTTTCTTTTTCTATTACAGTTTAAAATTCAATTTCCAAAGAACAGCATATTTTAAAAATTGTATATTTTGTATTAGTGATTGGGATACTTAAGCAAAAAATTTCTAACTTGTAGAACTTTTGCCTATTTTGGCAGCCTACTGTTCATTTTTTTAAAAGTGGCACTTAATTTTTTGCATTTCCGTAAAATAATGTTATTTTTTGCAGACCTTTTATTTTATTAGATCGACAAAATGGGTCAATAATTTCATTGCCCTTGCTTTTTCAGAACAATAAGTCACTAATATATTTTATAAATACTTCAAACTGCCAAACTTTGAAATATCGCGAAAACAGTGTTTCAAAAATGTAAATTCGAAAACACATTTTATTTTCAAAAAATGCACTTTTGAATTTTTTTTAAGAATCTTTTTATTGAACCGATACTCTGACACAATCTGGTATAGATATTTCATATATTTTAAATTACGAAACACAGTATGAATTATTTATAAAGCAATAAGTTTCAAGAAAAAATGAATACCATGCAGCATAAAAATATAGCGGTTATGTATTTTTCTGGAAAGCAAAGACAATAAAATCATTGATCCTTTTGTATATTTAATCAAATCTAAGGAAAACATTACTGCCAAAAAGACATTGATATAAGGCAATGCAAAAAGTTAACTACCTTCTTAAATTAAAAAAAAAACAGTCAGAAGTTTTAACCATAAGAAGTAAGAAACTTTGTACTTGTGGCACCCGCTCAGCAATACTAAAAAGGTATATTGTTTGTTCATAAAACTTGTTAATAACTTTAAATAAAATGTATTTCTTTAAGGTGATTTATTGATATTAAGTAAAATATAATCTTAGTAATAAGAATATTCGATTTAAAGATACTTTCTTTTTATCTCCAACAAATCGCGGTGAAGATCAAAAGAAGGGAGTTTTCTTCTAAGGACTGGATCATTGATGAGTCTATTTTTTTTGTCTAAGACATCTCACGTGGACTTCAAGCCTAAATACTAACGTACCGTGGACATCTGAAGAGCAGGGAAATGTAGCCTATTGACACGGGATTTAAAGGAATGGGGGTAGGGATAGGAAGAGAAAACACCCGAGGCAATTTGTTACATAATCTGGAGTCCCTAGTTATGAATGAGCTGGAGAAGTGGTCTGTTCTAGGCTTTTGTAGCTGGACAGTCAATGGATGCATACGTGACGCGCCTCTTGTTGCTCTGTTAGGAACAGTCAAGGTAGAAATAATACCGGCTAGTTCTTCAGAGCAAAATCCGTGGAAGTACCGGTAGAAAAGGGATAAATCCCCAAAAGCGCGGCGATGAGCGACAGATGGGAGTTTTCTTGTGATCACTTGATTGATAAGTCGACAGAATCAAGGATGTTAAGTGTAGAAATTGATGCCGCTTCCCAGATGTGGAGCAGTACCCTATCTTAAGTCTTATTTGGGAAATATAGAGAGTGTATGAGTTGGAAGAAGAGAAGTATTTTCTGTCTCGACAGAGAAAATCAAGCTTTTTTGCTGCCGGTGTGGCTACTGAGATCTCGAATTTCATGGCGAATCTCAGATTATTGCTCTTGATATTTCCAAGACCTTTGACCAAGTATGGCATGCAGCACTCCTCAACAAACTGCCTTCTTACGGTCTTCCTACCTAACTATGTACCTGGATCAGTAGCTTCCTCTCTAATCGACGCTATCTGTGTTGTTGACGCTCACTCGTCTAACTCCCATCCTATTAATGCTGGCGTCCCCAAGGTTTAGTTCTGGCACCAACCCTATTTCTATTTCACGTTAATGACAATGAAAAATCTCTTAAATCTAAAAAATTTGCAAGTTGATGGCTTTCTCCATAACTTTGCTGACAACAGAGACAAGAAAGATAGGTCTATAACTGGCTGCAAGGGACTTGTAACCTTTCTTTTGGACAGGCTGCACACGAGCAGTCTTCCAGCTATCTGGGAAAATACCCTCATCATAAGGGATCTGGAAAAGACGAGTTAAAATGGGTGCATGTTCTGAAGCGCATTTTTTATAACAATTGCTAATATGCCATCCAGACCGGAGGACTTTTTGATGTCAAGGGAAAAATGTTTCGGACTTGTTTGACCTTAAGTATTATGTCGGGCATTTTGTGGGGTACAGACGTAGCGGTTGGAAGAGCGAAATTGGCGGGAGGGCTTATGGTGGAATTGGCTGCTAATTGTTTGGCAAATAGTTCAGCTTTCCCTTGAGACGTGGAGATAATTTCGTTGTCAGGGTTCAGGGAGCAAAAGAGTGCTATTACAGAAGTTTTGACTAATGTTTTTGGCAAATGACCAGAAAGATTTGCTGCCATTGAGACAGGAAAGTACTTTATCTTTTATGCGGTTGTTAAAAACATTTTTGGACTCTGGTTGTATTAACATTTTTCCTCTGTGAAAATTTAATGATTTTCGGGTGTAGAATTTTAAAGACACCTTTTGTGAGCTTGGACTTATTTGAGCCTGGCTTTAACACAGGCCTTGAACACGCATGGTTTTTGATGGTGGAGTTTATAGGAGATAGGAGAGCAAATTTCGTAGGGATCGGAAGTGGAAAAGCAGACAGGGTTTCACTGAAAAGCAGAAAAGAAGAAATTGTAGTGCCAGATCGTGCGTTCTGGTATGATTTCAACGAACTCGGGATGTAGAGGACAAGAGACGGTAATCAGGCCATGATCTGAATGACCAAGGGGAGCGCATACAGATGTCAAGGATGGCTGATAAGAAAAAGATCTAGTGGATTTGGAAAATGGGTAGAAACGCGCCGCTCTGCCTTCTGAGTCGATTTTTGTGGCTCCTAGCCATTTATTGTTATGGACGTTGAAGTCGCTTAGGACGATAACTTCAGCGGTGGGAAATTCAGAGATAAGATGGTCAATTGGAAACTTTATTTGATTT
Organism: Philopedon plagiatum; assembly: GCA_963971165.1. Lineage (NCBI taxonomy): Eukaryota > Metazoa > Arthropoda > Insecta > Coleoptera > Curculionidae > Philopedon > Philopedon plagiatum. The sequence goes on from OZ020195.1 coordinate 12,302,157, forward strand.
TTTTATCGATGCACTACAGCATTGTAGTATACAGCAGGATTGATCAGAATTCAAATATCTTGTACCTAATAATTACGCCTGACTTAAAATTATTTACCTTATAATCAGCTGAAATGAATTATTTTAATACCATTTGTGGTATAACTAAATTATTCTTCAATCGGCCAAGGCCTATGAAAATACTTTTGTTTAATGGGACATGATTTCCTTATCTAAATGACTATCGCCAACTTCCAAGTTATATACTGAAATACGAAAAACTGGAAATTAATCTGTTTAAAAAACAAGTAAAGAGACACCTAGTTCTTATATTAAAGCCAAACGCAATCATTTCCATCTCCCAATCAAACCCAATCAAAGGAGTTGTAAATTTGCTAAATGTAAACATTTTATATTTTCTGTAATTTTAGTATGAGACTTGACGCATTTCTCAAACAGCTAGCTTTTTTCTCGTCATGATATTGCCAACTAATTTAACTTTTTAAAAACTGGACGATTTAAAAGATGTTATCAAGATACGTATAATATTAGATTTTTTTTTCTAAATTCGTAAGTGTTTTAACGACACAGCTAATTTTTTTATTTTGTAATTTTCCCCCACTTTCATAAAAATAAAACAAAATAAGATTTTTTTATTAAATAAAAAGATATTCCACCATCAAAAACCTGTTACAAGTTCCTACCATCGCAAAGTCGAGTAACATAAGTCACACGACTGTCTCAAATAAATACTAAAATATTATCAAAAAATAAAATTATATGTATAAGTTAGCAGGAATAAATCAAAGCTCAGCAATTGTCACATTGTCACATAAAAACAATTGAAGCACGGCTCACTAGCTCTTTGGGTTCCCACCATGGTAGAAAAATTTAAGATAAAATGTCCCCCATATGGCAATCTTTCCCTATATACTCAATGTTTAACTCTCAAAATTAAAAGTATGACGTAAATAGCGCAGTGTGTCCTAAAGTTGGGATCTCAAACCTACTCTTGAGTTTTTTTTTATGTTCTGACAGCCCACGAAGACCGAAGTCTAAGTACTATGCACCGTGGGTGTGCTGGGGAAATCCGACTCACACATCCAGAGCTGGAAACATCCGTTTGGAATTTACCAGCCCTTAAAGAGGATGTGTGGGGTGGTACCCCCTCGGTGGAGGAAGAAATCCTCTACAACCTTCCGCTTTGTGTCGTATACTCTTGAGTTTTCTCTAGATGACGTCATGCAGCAATGCGCAATATCAGACCATGTTTCAGATGCTACCATCACGCTCTGGATTGACATTTGCTATCACCCTGTGGTTATTTGTTTACGAAACACCTATTAAAGAATATAATCATATTTTAATTTTTTTTCTCAGGAAGATGGAATCCCACTTATTATTTTCCAAATTATAATGGAATTAAAAATCACATAAATGCTAATTTTTCAGTTGTAAAATAAGAAATTAATTTCTTGGCTAAAAAGAAGAGCGGTCGTCGCGTTCCGTCCTTGATTCTTTTTATTGTGCATCAGAAAGGGCGAGACCGACAGCAATTACATGTAAATGAATAAATTCGCGTCGTCTCAGGTATTTCCAATAGAGGCACCTGCGGAGAATTGTCGATCGCTCTCGCTGGATATTTGGTCCCAGAGATAGAGTGAGTCTTAAAAGGCCTGGCAAAAATTTGTTTAGGTAAGCTCAATTACTACGGAGTATGTGTAAAATTAATTCATTTTTCCAAGGTACAAATATCTTACCAATTTTAATATAAAACGATTCAAGCAACTAGCTGGCAACAACACATTATTTATTTTAAGCAACTGGTGAACACCTTCATATTCTTTTTTAAACAGAAAAGTACATTTCTTTTTTCAATCTCCATACCTTCTAGGAAGTAAGACCTAACCAAAATTTTGTCAGAATTGTGTCCGATATTATTAGTTTGAGAATTTATCAGAGGGGGAACTTGATAATCCTTTTCGAACGTTTTGGATATAAGGTCTCTTGTTGATTCTGGTCAAAGTGTGGTGTGTTCGTCAGCCACTCGAGGTGTGAGCCTGCCTGATGAAGGGTAAGGGCCTAGAAATCGCGATAGCAGGAGGACACCCAGACCAGAATCAAAATAATAGTCCTACTTTATTTTATTTGTCGTTTTACGGTCTTGTGTTTTGCACTAGCAAAAGAATTAAAACTTTTGCAAACTTTTTGCAAACCTTTGCATTACGTTTTCCATGAAAACCGAAAAATAAAAAATTTAATTCGCTGCATCTGCAGTTTTAAACCTTATATTCACGTACTTTAAAATACTGCAAATATAATAATGATATTTTAAGCGCTAAAATCTAAAACAGTAGATACATCTACAAACAACGAAATTTTCCAAAGCCAGTTTATATAGCCAAAAACTTTTTTAATGAGCTTTTAAAAGTTTAAAGAAGCTTTAGAAAAGGATCTTGCTAGTAATTTAAACGATTATATCAATGCCCAAAAGGGTATAAAATAAGTATTTAGGTGACGAAGTTTTTACAGGAAAGTTATGCATTTGAATTATGGAGAATGTAAGAATCTGTGAAGTAAAGATGCATATTATGCTAATCTTTGCTCTCTAGTCAGTAAGAAACACTTAATGTAAATAAAAATTAATGAATTATTATATGTTCTATACGTGTTTCTGTATGAAGTGTGTTTTTTTTATTTTATTTTTGTTTCCTCTGATATTTGGATTTTCAAATTAAATATTATTATATTTTTAAATATTTCTTTTGCTTTAAACTTTATTTCTTCTTTAAAACCATCAGTGGTTTTCAAGTATAATAAAAAGTTTAACAAAAACTAAATGAAAACCACATTATGTTCAAATGTAAAATAGAAAAATTTAAAACGGCAAAAACGGAAAAAAAAGAAATTTAAATCAAAAACCTTAAATTAAGATTTATCAAAAAATATAATGGCTAGATTCTCCAACGCTAGACCAGTCTTATTTGATAACCAAAAGTTCTAAACTGGCAAGTGTAAGAGTAAGACATCTAAGTTTTATACAATCAATTTTTTCTGAGTTTTCGGCAAATTTATAAAGAATAGGGCACGTACTTTCCACAATAATAGAACTAAATTCATTTTAGTAACATACTCCAAGATGCAAATCATTTGAAAACAGAAAAATCGCCAAAATAGTAGAATAACTCACAAGTTTTTCACGGTAAGTAATTAACAATAACAGGGCAAAAACCTGTCAAAACAACTTATCAACTATAAAATTTTAATTTACGCCAGTACTAAATCTTAAACCTTCTTAGTGAATCTGAACTTAAACCTTTTTAGTAATTCTAAACGTAATAGTTAGGTAATTAACCAACGTTTTCATCAGTATCCAGAACTGACCAGTAATAATAAACTCAATATAAATAATTATAACTATTCCCAAGTAAGTAAAATAACATAAACTAATCAGATGGAACTACCATCATTCATTACAGTAAACTAAATATATTTTTGGTAATGCAAACTTATCACAATGTAAAAGTACTCAGAATAGAAGCTCTATGTAAAACCATTTTATGAAAATCATCATAGAAAACATATTTTCCGAAAAAAAAAATAGAAGTATAGAATTCTATACTCCGTGTCGCCATATTAGTATTTATCACCTAATATAACGTATAATTATTTTGTGTAAAAATAGAAAATGAAGGCGTAGGTCAATCTTCTTTGATTTGCATAGAGATTTTTTTTGACTTACATTTTTATAATGGCCGTTGATAGCTTACCCGTTATGAGGATGATGCGAAATTAAAATTCCCTAAAAATAGTAAGATGTAAGCATAATAATGCTAACATGGTTAGGGAATCAACGTTGTTCCTAGCTTATAATGTTTCTAAGGTAATAGCAGTTCCTATCTTAAGATCTAAAATACTAGTTTTATATATTTAGCCTTGTGTTTAACTAAGCGCATGTCTTTGTTTCAGGAAAGGGAAAATCGAGGCTAAACAACACACCTTCAAATTTAGTGATAACCTGTACATTAAGGAAAAGTAAGTATGGGGATATAAAATATTGAAAGTTTCAAACGCTAGTTCCCTCTGTAGTTTCAATTTATTAGTTTTCCACAAATTTAAAAGAAAGCACCAAGTCTTAGGCAATATAGACAAGTGGCTCCAAAAATTAAAAAAAGACCACGAATTAGAAGATCAATATACATAAAGAATGGTTACAATGTTTTTACTAAAATGTTTGTCGTCTGGACTAGTGGTTGTCAACCAAAATTAGTATTATGTCGTAGGTTATATCCGCACTAGACGATAAACAACTGTGGCTCACCGTGGACGAGACAACAGATTCTAAAAAACATTCTGTTGCCAATGTTACCTCCATATTTGTTGGCATGTAAACGATTAGAAAAGAGCACTGCGGATGTATCTACTAACGAACCTGATATTAACCGCTTCCTGATATTAACCAACTTTCACCACACCAGTAACTTTCCAGGATTCTATAAGCAATTTTGCTTATAGAAATTAATAAGTGTTTTTGTTTTCACCCACATATTTTACTTTTTCAAATGCTGATATAAAAGTCCCTTTGCGGCTAAGCAATAATTGTTTACATAAGAAAACCGGAAAGTAATATTTCCATGGACGAACATGCGAATATTAGGACCAGGACCAACTGTAGGCGAGTCCTGAAAAAGTTCAGTAAAATATTTTCAAATGCGTTGGGAACTTTATTTTTTCAGCAGCCGTTAAATTATAAAAAAATCTTAAGTGTTTACTTAACTTCTCAACTTTTATTATTTGCAAATTAAGAAGCTCCTGCATTCTTAGCTTGGTACAACCAAAAATCACATATTTCCTATTTTTAAATAATTAATAAAGTTTTTTTTATCAAGACAAATGAGTTTTAGACCATAGCGCTGAACGGTTTGATCAGATCAAAAAAAGGTTAAGAGTTGCAGGTATTGAAAATATCTTTAACGTGAGACATTGTAAGTTAAGAATTGTTCATTTCTAACGTTTTGAATCAAAAGAGAATCGTAGAGAATTAAAAAAATTGATGCTTATTGAACAACGAGCTATTTTGGAGAACACTTGCGGCAGTTTCGCAGAAGCATAAAGTTCTGCCGAATACCTTTCAAGAAGCACGGATCCAAATGAATAACTTTTATTTATGTATTTCTAGGTTATAGTTTTTTTAAGGTCAGTTATTGACAGATTTCATAATTATTGGAATTGACATGGTTACGTGAATGTCCCTAAAAAAATTGATTTAATTAAAAAAAATAAACCTAAAAATCTATTTCTCTAGAAGATTTACACGTTCAGCTAGAAGAAGATGAACATGAATCATTCGTCCTTTCTCCCACGTCTAGTCAAGCAGGTGAAGTGGATCCCGATTCCTTCACGGCCGATGACAATAGGGAAACCTGGGGTTCGAACACCGACTTTCTATTGTCAATCATAGGATTCGCCGTGGATTTAGCCAATATTTGGCGATTTCCATATTTATGTTATAAGAATGGAGGCGGTAAGAATAATGTTTATACTTTGGATTCAATATCCTCTAATTATTAACCAAATAAAAAAATACTATTAAAATTTGCACACCTGTATGACAAATCTAATTTCATAAAAAATAACAACAATCTCCTGTAGTGAAATATGAATACAACCGGTCAGTAAGTAATATTTTATGAAATAAATTGTGCTCCAATTAGAAAAAGAAAATAGACAAATTTCAATTTTTTAAAGTGCCCACCCTCTTTCTGGGGGACCAAAAGTGCTTTTATTTATATCAGTGGTAAAAGCTCTATCTATACACGAAATATATTTATTGTAAAGTGATTCGTTTTAGAGTTAGAGCGAAATAGAATAGAAATTTATTTTAAGGTACCCACTCACATACTTCTTCTATCTATGTAAAAAGATATCCTTGTAATAGGAGGTCTGAAAAGGTTCCGTTAAGAAGGGGGCAAATTCTGGAACGCATTCAGGGCAGAGGATTTTTTGGCGCCAAGTGATAAAGAATTCTTTAAGTCGGACTTTTTATTGATACCTTGGTAAAATCGAGAAAACACAAAACAGGTCCTTTTATAGCACTTTTATAAAAAAAAAAAAAATTGTGCAATATGTTGTATATAACATAGTTTAAACGGACCAAAACTGGTCTTGTTTCTATAGTTTAGGGTCACTCCATATTCGTTTGTTCTTAAAGCCTTCATGATCGCTTCATCGTTAAACGTTCCATACGTACGCCATGTTACGTATATTTTTTAAAGCAACAAATAAAAAATATGGACGCCACGGTCAAATCTAAACTTAAATAATCACTCGTATGTCCTTCCCTCATAACAGACATTTCCGACAGAATACCACGTACCTCCAAACCCTGTATCTTTCAAGTAGAGTAGGCATCAATATTAATCTTGGAGATAAAGCTATTGGGAACTGTTTGACATAGGTGTGGACATCAATTTAAAGTTATAAAGCAAATTTCGGCAGGAATGGAGCTACGAGGTATTGTTTCTTAACCGTCGATTAGATTTGTAAATATAAAATTTCGATGCTACTCGTCCTCAACCAAATTCTTTATTCTTTGCCAACTTTGTATTACTCGCTGTACTAATAGGCCAAGCAACAGAGCAAAATATTAGCGACTTTTTGACATTAATCTTATTAGAAAACCGCCTGTGCCATCATCTGAAGGACGATCCGTAGATGATTCCTGTTATATTTCCAACTCTGAAATTTTTTCCTTTAATTTGTTATAAACATTTTTAGCAAAAAAACGCGATTTTTTTAGTTTTTTGCTTATAAAATGGAAAGTAATGAAGCAATCTTAATGGTGTCAATGGACGATTTGTAGAGAGTAAAAATACGAACAAAATGAGGGGCCGAACGTCCCGATAGGATAAGTAGCAACGGAGAAAATCCGGAAAAACCGGAAAATTAAGAGTTTATTTTTAAATTCATAAATCGGCCATTTTTAAACGTAGAGGGCTCAAACTTTGGGAAAAAGTAGTAATTTATAGCTACTTTATATGTGCAAAACCCCGACGCTGTCCGACGATTAGTTTTGCCACAATCGTCAGTTTAATTTTTCAGCACACTATTTTGCAACAGGTCTGGATGCTCTATGGATCGTCCGATTTTAATTATTGAAACGGATTTGAAAAGTACAAGTTTAAGTGAACAATATGTATATTTTAATTTTTCCGTAAAATGCTACGAAACCGGTTGAAAATGCACGTAAAGATGCGTGAAAATGGCCGAACGCGCGAAAGATGACGCGTAGCGGTAGAGCAGCGGAGCGAAGGGAAGCCAATATTCGCGCGCTCGGCCATTTTCACGCATCTTTACGTGCATTTTCAACCGATTTCGTAGCATTTTATGGAAAAATTATGATATGCATATTGTTCAATTAAACTTGAACTTTCCAAATCCGTTTCAATAATTAAAATTGGACGATCCATAGAGCATCCAGACCTGTTGCAAAATAGTGTGCTGAAAAATTAAAATGACGATTGTGGCAAAACTAATCGTCGGACAGCGTCGGGGTTTTGCACACATAAATTACTACTTTTTCCCAAAGTTTGAGCCCTCTACATTTAAAAATGGTCGATTTATGAATTAAAAAAAACTCTTAATTTTCCGGTTTTTCCGGATTTTCTCCGTTGCTACTTATCTTATCGGGACGTTCGACCCCTCATTTTGTTCGTATTTTTATTCTCTACAAATCGTCCATTTACACCATTAAGAGTGCTTCGTTACTTTCCATTTTATAAGCAAAAAACTAAAAAAATCGCGTTTTTTTGCTTAAAAATGTTAATAACAAATTAAAGGAAAAAACTTCAGAGTTGGAAATATAACAGGAATCATCTACGGATCGTCTTTCGGATGATGGTAGGCGGTTTTCTAATAACATTAATGTCACAACAAATCGCTCTATTGCTTGGCCTATAAAGCTAGTCGATATTCGACAATCAGCTTTCGTCTGTGCACTATAGGGACACTGAAGGTATAATTAATACTTTTATGACCATCCCTTTGTTATCTAAAGACCAAACGGTTTCCGCGTGAAAAACTTTTATGCTTTTCGTTTTGTATTTAATGGGGTCATGGTTAAATTTCGTTAAGCACCCGCATTATAAAATGACAGGGAGTAAGTTTTGAGACAAAGAGAGGTTTTAGTTAATGATTTAGTAAATTTTATTGTTTTAGTAAATGTTCGCGCTCATCTGAAGTTAGCAAGAATAGCATAATTTACATCACATATTGTTTTTAAAGCAACACATTTGATATGTTTTATTAAAAAAAGTTAATTAAGCATCATTGTGGTGGAATTTTAAAGTGTAAATGTATATTTCCTTATCTCAGGTTGTACATACCTTACTATCACACATTATATTAAAAAAATTAATTTTTTGGCTCGTTACTAATTTTGTTCTAGATCTTTTATTTAAAAAAAAGATCGATTTGTTTCAAGAATATAATCTTGAACAAAGTTTTTTATTCCATAAACCAAGATATTTTACAAAGCTCACTACAATAATTTTTATTTTTGAGCCAAGAAAATAAGTTTATGTTTACCTACGAATGCTACCGAACAACCATACGTGATTTTTATAGTTACCCCATGCAAACTCCTCCCTAATCCTCGAAGCTTATCTCGAAAAGGGAAAGAATTAGGTTAAGGGTGTGCTGAATGAAAAATATTGTTTTTAATAGGATATCAGAAATTGAAGAATGTGCTATTCGAATGAAATTGATATTAGTTACCATAGTAACTAAAAAAAAGATAAAACGATAGCTCTGTTTTATTTGAAGTTATCCCGGCGACCGACAATAATATGAGCTTTTCAAATATTAAAATATAATTGAAAGGCCTTCCCTATAAACCTTTATTGCAAGCTCGTTGTGACACTGTACTAATACCTTTTTGTATTTTAGTCCAAAAAACAGTTTGATAATGGTCATCCCTACAATCACGAGTGTGAGTGCTGCTACCAGAATGTGATAGTACTTATACCAGTACTACAGTCTGTCTAACCCAAGTGTGATTTGAAACATATTATCTACATACAACCACTTGAATAAAAAGGAATTAATAGAATTCGACTTTTTTGATTCCAATTTACAAAATAAATTAGTTAGGAATGTGTAAAATCAAGTCACTGCTTATGGACTCTCAGAGTTTCAATACTGGTATCAATATTTGAATCCCGATATCGCAATCCAGAACGGGATTTCGAGATCCAGATTAATACGGGATTCTATAAACAAATTGGCGTGCCTATATTTGTAGTGCGTATGACCATAATTTGGTCCCTCTATGTTACGACACATCTGAAAATACATCTATTGTACAGTGTCTGTTAAAAAGTGCCCACCATATGTAAAAATATTTTATGTTTCTTAACTAGTGAGGTCCAATCACTTAATAACTGATTGGACCTTACATTTTCACTTAGTTTATTGACTAAACTGCCACCTTACTATTTGGTAAAGCTGTAAAGCAGTATTGAGCCCGAAACTTGTAGCCTATACATAACTCAGCTTGCGTTTAAAAGTGAATCCACACAACGACATCTTCGCTTTTTAAAAAAAAAATCTTTTTTGTAAAGCGCTCCTGTTTGTATGTAGCTGTTCCGCTACTCGGCCCAGCTGCTTCGGGCCTCATAATGTTCATTGGGTATTTTCAGATATATTTTCAGCTCAGTCTAAGTTAAAGACCATGGGTTGTTTTTTCTCTACTTCTCCATCGTAACTGCTAACATTTTTACAATTACCGTCATTTCCTTGTCAATTGATTTATTTTATTAAATGGAAGGAAACTGGATAATTTTTAGATTTGCCCTTTTAAAATCTTTAAGCATGCCATTGCGCAATATTATATCTAAATTATTTTTACATTTTCGCATTAGTACCAATAAGTTATTATATGATTATCTGCCATAATAGGTCTTTTTGGTAAAATATTAAGTCCTCACAACAAATATTTTGATATATTGGGAAAGACCATTTCCGCCGAAGAGTGAAAGGGATCCTTTATTATCATTATGATGAGTCCATTATTAAAAGGTATAGAGGCTTACCAAAGTTCAAAATTGTACACGAATTTCATGTCGTATAAATTAAATTAAAAATTATTTATCACCATATTCTTCTGGAGATTGTACAAAATTATTTTCTTTATTTTAATCTTGGTAAGAGATATCCATTTTAATTTTCCACACAATTTGGAGATTTAGTAATTTTTTATTTAAAAACTAAAATTAGTTTCCCATGCGATTTATGATAAATTTGTTTATTAATGAGCAGTCCTGGTTTTAAAACACCAAACTTTGTAACATTAAACCATCTCACAAGTTTGCCTCGACTCATTTTTCTTCTATAACCACTCTGTAGATATTGTTGTTTAAGGGGCATACCACTGTATTCCATTATCGTCTTTGGTTTAGTGCCCCTTTCACTAATATTAAGATTTTTTATGTTATTACTGTTCATGTAGTTTTAACTGAACAGAAATTAACTCTTTTTATTTCAGGAGCCTTTTTAATACCATATTCACTAATGTTAGTTTTTGGAGCCGTACCACTTTTTTATATGGAATTAATATTAGGGCAATTTAATAGGCAAGGGCCAATTAGTTTATGGAGGATATGTCCGTTATTTAAAGGTAAGAATAGGGAGAAAATCCGCTAGACGATAGAAAATTACCAAACTAACAAACACTTATTGTGAACATTTGTATCTTTTCTCGATTTCACTGACCTCAGTTATGTTCTAGCTTCATTTAAAACGAAAACTAATTTAGTAAAAGAAAAAATACTACCTATATAATTTGATGCATTCGTAATAAAAAAAAACATAAAAATTGAGTAATATATCACCATTCTACCGTTATTTTTAATAACAAACGTAATTGCGTTTAAAAGTAATGGAAATAAATCGGATAATATTGTCAAAACGTTTTCAAAAGCCATGTTTTTTGGTTTGGTCTAGTTTTATTTTCGTTACATTCAAAAATTATTTTTAAATGTTGATTTCTCCTGAAAAGTACAGTAGTCTAGTAACTAATCAATAGATTTTTTCAGAGAGTACCACAAGTAAACTTCTAGAAATGTTATTTAATATTAAATAGGACAATAATAAATTACTTTCTAATTTGTTTTAGGTGTAGGATTTTGTGCAGTGTTAGTAGCATTTTATGTTTCGTTTTACTACAATGTTATTCTGGGTACGTATAACAACATAAATAATACCATGATATTCAATATAATAATATAGTAGGGTATTTGAGAGACGATTATTAATTAATTACTCTGGAACCGCTGTTCAAGCTCAAGCAGCCCAATTTTTATATAACCGAATAATTCGAATACTGTCTTCCAATCCTTTCGGGGTAACCAAGAGTTTAGTGAAAGTCCAGTACGATTTAAGAACCACTCCGTAGCAATTGTGTCTTCTGACTATACCCAAACTCACGTCCAGTTGCACTAACAATTTTATGAATAATGGAACTAAATGTACACTTGTAATGTGAGGACACTCTTAATGTCATTGCTATAGGTCACCCTTAGCGTCAACTAAATGTAGTACTTGAGTAAAAGTTTTGAGCGACAAGCTGTTACCATCTTAATTTATTGGTAGAGCTTCTCTTTATGTTGATTGAACAGAATCTTCATTTATTCATTCTACGTCATGTTGGGTGAACTCAGGCGAGACGAATCACAGAGCGAATCGGATGATAAAAACGAAACAGTTCATATTGTTAGACAATAACGATCTTCAAGTGTGATGAAGCCGATAAGCAATCTGATGAACAAATTAATTTTAACAAACTTTTACCGGTAATTTAGGAACGGTTTGATGAAAATGTCATTAATGCCCTTTCGATATCGATGAATTAATAAAAAAAATTCGGGATATGGACTAATTGGTTATTTTGATCCTATTCGACCTGCGATCCTATTCGCTTCCGTATAACGTACGTGCTTATAAACTAAGCACTGGCTCATTCGAGAGTTCAAGCAGCAGGGGAGGTGTCCTTTCAAAGGTAAAAAATTGGAAAATTTCTCCGTTCAATAATATGAATCCACAAGTAACAAAATCTTTTCACATAATGCATAAATGCTTCACATAAATAATGCGTATTAATGTACTAAAGTGCTGACTGATTTACACTGCAAGTCACATGTCAGGGACAATACTGAACAACGATTAAGCACACTAGAATGCATGGAGCAGTGCATGTTATATCTACTATTAACTTGTTAACGATTGCTCAACTGAAAAGTTTTGTTACTTCGGCAGATTCATCAGTATTAGTAGTAGCCAATTAAGCAGTCAAATAAAATCCATTCGTATGATTTTTAGCATGGGCGCTGTATTATTTAGGATCCAGTATATCAAAAGAACTTCCATGGATGCACTGTAATAATTCTTGGAATACGGAACTTTGTTGGGAAAGTAAAAATGTTACCGAGTCTAATAGGACCCCCGTGGTACTAAATGAGACTACTTTAAAAATGACCAAACACACGCCAGCTTTTGAATTTTTTCAGTGAGTGTAAAATTATTAATACGTACATGACCTGGTTGTATTATATACAGAGCATTTCAATTAAAATGAGCAACCCTATACACTTCCGATACTGCTATGTTTTTAAAAAAAAATCCCGAAACGTGCCACTTTTTGTTTCTACATAGACACATTTTGATGTCAAATTTGGCCACTTTGCGGTTACTCCCTGTCCCCGCCAACCACCACGTCAAAAATTTCAAATTGGGAGTGATGTTGGGTAACCCCTCATTTAAAAGGTGTTTATTCTCTATTCAGTCATATTTCATTAGTTGAAAAAATGTGCATACGTTTTTCAAAAAATAAAATTGAAGAGTTATAACTTTTAATATTTCTAAAAAAAAATAAAAACAAACACTGAAATCATTTTATTGCTCAAAATGGCTGTATTGATCTAATCATCGTAGGTCTAATTAAAGTTATTTTGTAGAAAAATGGTATTGGCTGCAAAGATATCTACCTAAACAGTCTGTGCTCAAGCTTTCTCGCTCATATATAGAATATAACAAAAAATTATTATGGTTATCCCTTCGCTACTTTGGTAAAATGGCCATCCCGGCTCCCTGACCTAACTCTTATAGATATTTGAAACTACAGTGTACCAAGCAGAACCAAATACATACCAAGATTTACGAGAACGACTTAATAGGCATTGCAGAGAAATCAATTATTCACAATATAGGGGAGGAAATGAAAGGGCTTCTACAACTCTATGAAAGTTAACGGAGTTATTTGGAGACCATGATAAAAGGACTTCTTTGTTTCTATAAGTTTTTTTAGAAATAATTAAAAAATCTTGTAATGTATTTGGTCGTGTTTAGTTCACTTAAGATTTGAAATATCTTCATAAAAAGAAATCTACATGAGTTAGGTCGTGGTGTCTTGAAGGCCATTCTGTAGATTCCTTGTCTACCAGTCCAGCAGAAGGATAACCATAACAATTTTTTGTTGTGTTCTGAAATGTACCGGATGGCTTGTTTTAATTGGAATGCTCTGAATATCAATAACCGAAAATTTTAACCGTGTTTTGTTTATAAAAGAAATTGATTCTTAAAACATGTGAGGAAAGAAAGTTTCGTTTATTATTCTATTTGTCAACCTGTTATTATTTTTATTATTGTACTTAATCCATAAATTCATTTTTAGCCGTGCTGTATTAGAAATGCAATGGAGTAATGGTTTACACGACATGGGATATCCGAAATGGCAGCTAGTTGTCTGCTTAATAATGATCTACAGTCTACTTTATGTGTCATTATTTAAGGGAGTAAAGTCTTCTGGTAAGTTTTATTATTTCACAAACTTTTGAATGGATTCGGTTCGATTCGAGACAATCGACCTTTTCAATAGCAATATTAACTGCAAAGGTGAAGGTATGCAAACAAGTTAAATTAACAACATCAAGAGATGAACAAGTGCAATTAAATGATAGCATTTGTGAATATAGATTAAGAATTTGATTAAATTAAAATAAATGTTTAATAATAAGTTTTAAATAATAATGTAATTTCTCTTCACTACCTAGAAAATGAGGTCATCGTCGATCCGTTGTTAACTAATATTTTGATCAGTTTTATCTGGTTTGTGCTTTGATTATATCGTTTCTTAAATTAGCCTAATAGGGTTGAAAACTAAATTAAATTTAAAACACTAATAATATTTACGTATTATTGTAACGTTTTGCGGGTGCAAAGCCCTTTTATGGGGATCTTTTCAAAAAAATCGGTAAGTTATCATAATTTTCTTAACAAAAGGACGAATAACAACTTTCTTTTTGAACGTGCAGCGTGAAAGAGAATAATGTGTTTTTTTTTACAAATGCTGTAATGAAAAAATTTTGATTATACTTTTAAAATACTATGTAGTTGTGCTCAATTAGTATTTTTGTTTAGTTTAAGCCAGTAGGAATAACGCTTATCTCATTTATAACCTAATATAGAGTGTCATAAATATTAGTTAAAACTGATAAAAAGGATTGATTGATGCCTTTTTACTATTTTTTTTTTGTTTTTTCTTAGGAAAAGGTTTAATTTTTTTTCTTTGTCTAAAATTACGCTCAAAAACAGAAAATAAATTCTCCTTAAAGATTTATATGCCTGGCAACGTTACAACAAATTAAATTGTTTTAAGTTTTTCGCGCGCAATTTTCTGTCAAGCGCTATGTCGGGCCATGTGTTCGCTCAGCCAGGTGCGTCGAACATGGACGGGTTTGAGGGTATTTTTGAAAATTTTTAAAATGTTCGATTTAAGAAAAAAAGTATTGGGTATGTCTGTAGACTGTCCCAGGAGTCCCTCATTGAAATATATGTAGTAAATTTTATGACACCCTGTATATAACCAATATATTGCCAATGTAAACTAGCCACTCAATGCAAAAATGCCTGCCAAAAATTGTCGAAAGAAAGCAAGGTCAGACAGCGTTGTCACCGTTTTTCTGCTACATGAAATAGTAACGCTTACTGCTGCATATAGTTCAAAATATATTTTTTTATCTTACGATTGAGCCTTACCAACGCAAACATTTACGTTCAGATTCACTAAAAAGGCTTAAGACCTAGTACTGGTTTAAATTAAGATCTTCCAATTGATCAGTTAGATTTTGACAAAAAATGAGTATGTTGAATCGAATTATTTTAGGAAAAGTCGTGTGGGTAACAGCGACAATGCCATATGTGGTCCTTTCAATTTTGCTAGTAAGAGGACTTATGCTTCCTGGATCCTTAAGTGGAATATCATATTACTTAAGCCCAGAGTTATCTAAACTAAAAGAAACACAGGTAAGTAAGAAGGTTTCAGTTAATACAGCGTTGCCAACTGTCGCTACAAATTAAATGTTTAATGCCTTGCTAAGCAAAATTTACTTTATGGGTTACACACAATTTTTTTTATTTCACCTTTAACAGACCCGCACTGCCTTATGAAATGTTTAAAAAACTGTTAAAACTGGTGAAATTTTCTATTAAATTACGATAAAAATGACGCAACGTTTCTTAAATATTTTACATTTTCCTCTTTTAGTGCATTTTGTGCAAAAATTTTCTTATTGGTATATAGAAAAGGGCTGTATATTGCTAAAAACATTTTCTCCGGTGACTAGAATGGTGAAATAGTTCTGTACCTGAAAAATACAGGTTTTGTCGACTTAGACAGTCAAAATAAGTATTAGGTGTAACTTTTTTGGCAAATATTGGTCGAAATGAGTTAAGGATCTTGTGGTTTCTCTGAGAAACAAAAGTTTAGGAAAAATATTTAGATACGTTCATGTTCTATCATCATTTTTAGAAATAAACGACATTTTTCAACTTAAAAATGGTTAGGATCAGAATTAAACAATATTTTTCTCTAATATGTAACAACCCAAACCCAAACAGAACATATTTTTGAAAATTTAAAATAATTATTTAATACCGAGTAATTTCACATCTTGTCTATAATAGCTTCGACCCGGCATACTTAGAATTAAGTGATTTACCTCATCCTAGTCCAAGGCATTCCATAAATCTGGAGGAACTTGCCTTGGTGTCCTTACGTCACGAAGAGGCTGTTGACGACCAACTATTGCTGTTCCAAGCATGTCCCAGGCATGTTTAATACAGTTTGGATCTGGAGAGAGTGGAGGTAACGGCAAATGGTCAATTTAGTCCAATGTTAGCTTTCTAAAACTACCCTGGCCCTACATGAGCTAGCGTTCTCACCTAGGAATTTACTATGTTCCCAACGATGTCTCGGGCATAATTTTCACCTGTCATTGAACGTTTATAAACATACACCTCCATTCGGCCTCCGTAGAAAGTCCCATCCCATACCATAGCACCGTCACCTTCGAACGGATGTACTTCTTGGACATATCGGTCATAACTCGTAAATTGGGCGGTCTCCAGACACGAACCCTATGTCTGTCATCACGAAGACAAAAGAGGCTCTCATCTGTAACATCACGGTCATTCACTCATCACGCCAGTTTATCCGCTCAATATACTAAAGCAAAACGTTGAGCTTTCTGATCTGCAGTCAAAAAAAGTCACCTTATAGGCCCAAAGCAATGTACACCTGCCTCAATTAAACGATTTAAGATAGTTCGCGGGGTTCTACGACCTCTGCTGGCAGCGAAAAGGTCCTAACTCTAAAAGTGCTATTTATTGAAGGCTTTATAGCTCCTCTGACTATTAGTCTGTCTTTCCTGGCGTTCGTTGACCTTGGCATACCTTCTCTTGGCCTTTCCCTGATAGTTCCAGTATTATTAGATCTGTTATTCAGACGGGAAATTATACTTTGAGAAAGACTAAACCGATTAGCTACATCAGTCCGTCACGCACCTCCCAGTAGCAACCTAATGGTTTGGTTTGCTTCGTCTTTGGTTAGATGACGCCTATTCAGATTGTAAAACATAGAATAATTACAATTATTACAGGAATCACTAAGCAGCGGTAGAACAGAAATGGAGTCCATAGAAATGAAATTCCACATTATTTACTTTTATCGATTAGTTTTCTTTGGAACAATTTTAAATGTGTATAAATATTTTTTTCCAAAAATAAGATTAGGGAACATAAAAAAGCCATTTTTTCTTTTGGGGTATTTTTTCTCAGAGAAATCACAATATCCTTAACTTATTTCGATCAGTTTAATTAAAAATGCTAAAAAAAAGCCGTTCATGTTCTATGTTCTTGGAAGATTCTGTTGTGCAGTTGTTGTATGATTGCAATAGCAAATTATTTTTAAACTTCTACTATATAAGTTCATATTTTTTGTAACTTTTCCAAAATTTCATGGAATTCAAATATCCAAAAAATGTTGAAGCTAAATATCTTTAATTTCTGTTTAACTTCCTTCCGTCATACCTAAAGATAAATCTACATAGTTCTGATTATTGCAACATAAAATCAAATTACTCTAAAGAAACAGAAACATTCTGATTGTTTTTTTTTTGGATTTAATTTAGCTTATGTTTTACACAATATAAGCACTGCCAATTTATGATTTTCTAATTTGGTTTATGGGATTTTCGTGTGAATTTACATGACCATTATTAATTATTGTATTAACTTTTATTTTGTAGGTTTGGGTAGATGCAGCTGTACAAATATTTTATTCTGTTGGTGCTGGTTTTGGGGTCCATTTATCTTATGCTAGTTATAATACTTTCCATAACAACTGTTACAGGTAAACTTATGTGTTTATTTATTTTCTTGTTTTAATTATCATTACCTTACCATTTTTAATTTGACACTAAAAAGTTTCAAGATGCTGTAAGTTAACCCATTTGATTTCTTTTTGTTATAAATTATTGTTATTCATCAATGCGCTACATATATACATGACCGAGAATGCGGTAGATAATAAGGTCAAAATAAAGATAAAATAAACTGAATATATATAAATCCAGCACTGTTCTTTTTACTTCTCTTTCTTGCCCTTGATATTGAAAATGCGATGTAGTTAATGATCAGTATTATTTTAACATTTACATTTTATTTTAGAGATTGTATCATTACAACGATTGTCAACTGTTTCACAAGTTTCTTTTCTGGATTTGTGATATTTACGTACCTGGGATATATGTCCCATAAACAAGGAGTCGATATAAAATATGTTGCAACTGAAGGTAGCGATTTTTGTTCTCAAATTAAATATACATTATTTTTTTTATTTTAAACAATGCATTTTTAAACTCTAGTGTTTTTGAGCTAATATTAATTATTATTAATACTATCTTTTTAGGTCCTGGATTGGTCTTTCAAGTATATCCAGAAGCAGTTGCAACTTTACCTGGTTCACACGTATGGTCAGTGTTATTCTTCTTTATGTTAATTATGTTGGGTGTTGATTCAGCGGTAAGTCGTGGACAATAGGCTTTTTTAATTACGAATATTAATTTTTTTAGCAAAATTCAAGAATATTATATAATAATCCTTATAATCAAAATTAAATATAGATTTAAAAGCAAAACGGAAACTCTTGTATCAATCATGTTGTGTAGCTTACACAAAATTTTTATTTTATCATGATTTTATTTCCAGATGGGTGGACTTGAATGCGTAATAACTGGACTAATGGATGAATTTTCTTTTTTCTTTAAAGAACGAAAGCATGCAAGAGAAATATTTACTCTGGTTGTTATATTAACGTCATTTTCAGTGGCTCTAATTAATGTTACGCCCGTAAGTTCTTTATTTTATGTCTTAAAAAAACTTCGGAAAAAGTAATTCATAGAAAAAAAATTTAGGCAAAAATCTTGTTTAGATTTTAAAGTAATTAGAATTAATATACAGACTGGATTTTTAACTGGAATAAATTTGGTAACTAAGAATCCATTCATGCCTTAAAAAAAATCCCAAAATACGGGTACGTGCTTTTTGATTCAACAGTTTTTTTTTGCAGTTCCGTGAATTTTACCCTTCATCTAGGGATGTATACTAACCCAATTTTTGTTTTCAAGGACAAATGTATTTATTGTGATAGCTCGCGGAAAGGGGCATAAAAAAGGAATATAACCGACTATTTATTTTTGAATTCCTGTTTAGAGGAACTTAGGTAACGAATAACACGCGAAATCCGACAAATAACTCCAGAAATGGCATATAATGTTACAAATGATTTCTATATTAGGCTAGGGTTCTGCCAGGAAAAAAATGGTAAACATTTGCAACAATATTTACAATAAAAAAAATATTTAAAAAATCACATTTTTATTATTTCTATTCGCTTATCAGGTAACAGAAATTTAAAAGTGGATTATTTTCCTTTTCCGCCAGCTATCACATGCATTTGCATTTGAAAAAAAGTTGGGTTAGTTTCGATCCCTGGATAAAGGGTAAAATTCATGAAAATGCAAAAATAAGCTGTTGAATCAAAAAAGAAAAATATTCCCGTGTTTTTGGATTTTATCAAGGAATTGGTGGAATATTTATTACCAAATTTATTCACCCTATATTATCCTGTTACACTCATTTGTTACGAGAAAAATATGAAGAAACATTTTGATATTTTAGGGTGGGATCTATATGTTTCATTTGTTCGATACATATTCAGCTGGAATATCGCTGCTGTGTTCAGCATTATTTGAAGCGATAGCCGTCTCATGGTTCTATGGTAAGTACCTAATAGTTTAGGAAAGCGTGGTTTAAGTCATATTAAAGAAGCGTAGTTTAAGTTAGCAAAATAATTAGTATCAAGCTAAATAAAATAAACATAATCTATGTATTATGTATGCCTGACGACGCCTAAAACTAAAACAGAAGTCGAAAAGTGCTAAAAGGCATATTTTTATTATCCTACTTATTATATGTATATTTGTTGGAAAATATTTGTGGCGGATATTTTAAAATTGTGTTACCTATACAGCACTGTCACTAATACCTAATTTTTATTGGTCGGCCTACTTATGTATATTACGATAACCAACGTTTTCCTTATTACTCAATATCGATACCGGCTTAAAATGTTATCCATAATTTAAAGTTTTGCTGCTGCGATGAGCAAGTCTTATTGTTGCCGATTCTAAAGTTTTTAATTTTTCTCCATAAGCTTTAAAGTTTTTTAATAATTTTCACTTTATTATAAATTAAGGTAAACTAAGAGTCTAGTTTTTTACACCTAAATGTTGTTTTAGTGTATTAATAAAATCCAAAAAACTAATCTGGTTTCCATACTGTGGAAGCAGCAGAGTGGCAACACCTGAATTAATAAATTATAAAAAAGTTATTTTTTAATGTGATATTTAAATTCAGTGAAGTTAACTTTAGTAAAGGAAGTTGTAAACTTCTAACTAGTTAAAATTTTGTTTTAATTACTTGAAATTCCCATCATAATGATTATTCTCATAATCAGATGCTACCGACTATTTAAAAAATCGGGTAATGGATTATTTTTTATGGGTCAGTCTTGAAGAACACAATTAAAAAATATTTCGTCCCAAATTATTCATTTTATAAATTATTTTTTACAGGTTTGGATAGATTATCTCAAGATGTCGAAGCGATGTTAGGGATGAAACCCGGGATATATTGGAGAATTTGCTGGAAATTTATTAGTCCAAGCTTTATTGTAGTAAGTTTCATATAGCTTTTTATACTGTTGCAAATTTTGCAATGGAATTCTTCCATTAAAAGTAAACAAAGTAAAGCTAGTTAAACATTTTAAAATTTCTCTTCCAAAAAAACTGGAAAGTATAATGTTTCTACTTTTGCCTTTTTAGTGTGTTGTAATGTTTGGGCTACTATATCATCAGCCACTTGTATACAATGACTATTTTTACCCGAATTGGGCAGAATGGGTTGGATGGTCGTTAGCCTTGTCATCGATAATGATGATTCCGCTGGGTGCTATTATACAGATTGCAAAGACTAGTGGAACATTAAGAGAAGTAAGTAATAATTCCTCATAAAATTACAAAAAAAATACTAAACGTAATTCGGTGTGTTAAATGGCACTTAGAATATTTTAAAGGAATTCTTTAATTACATTTTTTTGGTTATTGTTAAGTTCATTTTTACATTGGCATTATCCATGAATATTGAAGATGGTTCCTGCACAGCAGGAATTAGCTGGGTTTTAAACCACCTCCATTCAAAATTTTGTATATTCATCTTATCATGGAAGTCCGTGAAGTAGTCACCTGTTTTGCCACTGCTTTTGAAAATTAAGCCTGCACTTTTTATGAATCCGTTGTCGTTCACCTCATGAACCACAATATACCTCGAACCATCTTCTGTTTTTTTCATATTCTGTGGCTCCAGTTTCATCTTGTTGTGCAGTTCTGTTACCCCCTTTGATAAATACCCACGTTTCATCAAGAAATACTGGTTTGTGGTTTTTCTTTGTTTTGTGTTTGGAGTAATTTCTTAGACACGCTGTAAGTTTGTGCATGATATTTGTCAGCTCCATTAAATATTTTCCATTTCCCCTTTTTTATCGCGGTGGTAAAGGATCTTGCGGAGCATTTTAATTCGGGTACCTCCTCAGATGATCGTCTGGGCAGCGTATCAATAATTGTAACATACTGTTTTGCAGCATATATTTTACGTAAAATGTCTGTTAGGAAATTTGAAATAACAGGAGTCACGTTTGTTTTATTTTCTTTAGCCTTTTCTGAAACTGCTTGTGTGTAAGTTTCATATGCAAGAGTTTTGCAGTTTTTTATGCGATAAATAGTTTTTGTTCAAATTGTCAGCGCTTCTGCAGATATTTGTACAGTGCTTCTTTATGTGCCTTTCCAATATTCTTTGTGATCCTCAAAATAAGAAAGTACATTCAAAATTAATGTTTTTGATTAATACGTAAACTGTTTTAGCATTTTTAAAACGATCTTATTTTTAGCCAAAAGCAATTAAAATGATTTACAAAAAATGTTAAACTGCTCTGGCATATTATGAAAAGTGCTTGGTGGCAAAGGTTCAGACGTTTAATTTCTATACTCGGATTGCCGAACATATGCAATGAATAGGTGCAAACAAGGCGCACTTTAAGCACTTGATGCCAAGGTTTTTAATTTATAAGAAGGGACTTGGTGTATCTCCAGGACTTTACTAGGTCGTGACACCCAAAAAATATCACTCGTAAATTATTGTATTAGGTTATTTTATAGGCACTCCGAAAAGTGTTGTAAATGCGAAATTTATAAAAACTATATTTGGTACTGTGTAAAATGAATACGAAAGCCGGGAATATCATTAAAATTTTGTCTCTCTGTATCGCGGGAACGATATTTTCGGACTTATGTAATAGAAATTTCTTCATTATTTCTAGCCGAAGAATACCCAGTGAAATTGTATTGGTAGAGTTTGGTAATACCTTGTATAGATCCCACTTCTAAGATTTGTCACAAAACAACTTTGTAGATTTCTATATGTTTGAAACGGCAATGATTTGATTTTCCAACTGCATCACATTGAAAAATGTTTTTTAACTACTATTCTGCGTGGTTTTAACAAAGTATGTTTTTTTTAGAGAATTGCACTGTCAATAACTCCAGTTGAAGAGCATGAGGACATTAGACAAACCAAGTTGGTAAGGAGGTTCAAAGCAAAACATTGGTTCTATGTCTAAATACTCAAGTACTCAAGTTTAAATGAGGATTATAAATTTAAAAAAAAACGCCTGTCCCAATTTACGATGGTCGTAAAATATGGTTGGCAGGTTGAATATAGTTTTAATTATTTATTAAGTATTAATAATGTCATTGGGCTTTAGAAAGAAAAGCAAGAAAGATTCAGATTAGTCAAAATAGGATTAAACCAGCCTATGGCAATTGTCGTATGGTATTATATACAGTGTATTAAAAAAATGTACCTTAATTTGCATCACGTAATAGTAATTAGTGCTTTTATATTAGATGTGTTTAGTGTCGTATATTCATTTCATGTTAGGTAATTATAGTAGCAAATGTACAAAAGATTATTACTATAGTATCAAAATATTGCTCAGTACGTGTACTTTCGTAATATAGGAACTTAGGTCATATTGTTGTAATGTGAAAAAAGTCATTTTAGGCCTAAAAATTGTACCTATTTAAAATTTTGTAATAGAAGTATATATTTTATATAAGTGTAAATACAGTAATAATATTTTTTAAACTATTTAGCGTGAAATGCCTTCCATGTTAAATATTTTAAAACTTAAAAAATTATTTTTAAAATATATTTTTATTTATTATATTGTACTTAAAGTACCGAGAGAGCTTGCCAAGTAAGAATAAAACAATTAGTTAATAATTCAGGTTGTTTCATTTTTCCACTAATGTAGTACCGTCTAGTATTGTAAAAAATTATCGAACAATTTTGAACGAATGCATGCAAACCTTTGTCAACTATTGCGTCAATATAATTGGTAGTCTTGTAAACTTATTTCTTTAAATTTTAATAAAACTTTAAAAACTGTGTTTTGTGTCGTGTTTTAAATTCAGCTAACCAAATTTTATGTTTCTAGCTACCAAACTTTAATTTTCCATTCCTAAATTATTAGGAACAGTAAGCAACATCCATTGAAATGTACTGTTCCATGGATCTTTTTTCAATTATGAAATAAACGTTTAAAAAAATAGGCTCCAGATTAAATTTTTTTAAAATTGGTAATTCAGTCGTATAAAAATATATTTTATCTTGAACCCTAAAACGAGACGTTATTGGTGAGAAACCATGTGCTTATCATATAGTACAATGGTCACATGCAAAGGTGAAGGCAGCGTAATCGCTACTCCCGGCACCACCCTAGCTCCTCGCCACCACTCTCCTACAAACGATGTTGTCAACACTTTTTATAGCCTTTATTTTATGAATGACTTGCCATCTATAGTAGGTGGTAGATCATTGATTGCGACTATATAAAATACAAAGTAAGCTGTTGCTGCAGATCAATAACCAGGTGTAGGTACAGATTTAGTTCTTCGTTAAAATTTTGACTAAAATATATAGCAGTCGTCCTAGCTCTCAGAAACTGAATTTTGCATTCTTCGCTTACTGTTTTGTTTTGTAAAATCATCATTGGATATTTTAATTTTGGACTGGTGCAGGAAATATGCAAAAAACTTAAAAATTGAATGGCCTTCCGATTATCCAAAAATTAAACATCATGACGATAAAAATAATTACTTATGGAAGAAAGTAGATACGTACCAAATGACAAGAACGAAAAATCTGTTTTCATTAAAGAAAGTCTAACTCACATCGCACTTGACAGGTTTATTCTCAGCAGTGTCTATTTCTTCATCTATACCTTTGCGAAAATATTACATTACCTTTTCAAGCAGGAGTGACGACCATGACAGATTTATCCCTATGCACAGTGCAGTATTGAAGTATATTCTAGTATATCACAAGGGCCAGGTCAGTACGAACATAGGAACAGTTTAGGTGGGACATTTCACGCCGTATCAATCGCTATGATGGCAAAAGTTTGGTCAGGTTTCTATTTGTCATCGTGGTTTACGGCCGTTCCTATGTTCACACTACCCTGGTTCTTCCGGTATATCTCGTACCATCAATAATTATAAATATTTTTTAAAAATTATTTCTTCAGGAAGATTTTATCAGTCAAACATAGTTAATTATACAAGTACCTGTTACTTAAATAAGTTACATAATAAAATTATTTTGGCATTAGAACATGTGTTTAAGTTAGAAATCTACAAACATAAACAATAAAACTATTACAAAATTTCTTAATAACAATTACAGAAAAGATCAGTCATAAGTTAGGCCAACATTTTAAAAAATCTGATAAAAATTAAGCCGGGGGAGGCTTTAGAAAATTTGGCATAGTGTGGATCTGCCTTTTACCGCCCTGGATCAGTGCTTATTTTAAAAAATGATTTAAATATATAAATTTGCACTTATAAGAATTTAAAATATAAATCACAACTCCATTAGCTTAATAGATATAGATTAGCGATTTTATTGTTTCACAAATTTGATATCATCGCGAATAGATTGAAGCGGTCTAGGCATACGTTTCCGCTACCAGAAGAAGTTCCACTAATGCTATAATGGCTCAACATAAGACAGGGTACTCGGAAAATTCTTGAGGATACTTGGACAGGTGATTCTACGTGGTAGAATAAAGGTAGTGCGGTATTTAACAAAAATTGGAAGTCTTAATATTTTTCGAGTTACAGCCTACCAAAGTTAATTTTTTCCTATTTTTAACATATATCCATTATTTCTTAATTATATCGAATTGATATTTGGCACACAGACGCAGCTTGGTGATTTATATCATTGTCTCACAAGAATGTTTCTCTGCTGTGCCACCAGAGAGAACTATACTGTATTCGAAAAATTGCAACACATGAAATACCTATCAAAATTCCAGCACAAATTTTCCAAAGCGACCCTTGAATAACATTACAGTTTAGATCCTAAATTATTAAAAACAATACTTTTATAGAAAATTTATTTAAACAACAACATTCTTTGGTGGCATTTGAATTTTTCGATTTTTTCTTTCGAATGAATTATATTTTGAAATAAAATACTTTTCGAACGCAATCGAATAAAATTTAAATTACAAGCAAACGACAAAATGTTTAATCAAAAATAATAAAATACATATGATATCTAAACGGCTTATACTGCATTATGGTTAGTTGTGTGTAGTGTGTAGTACATTATTATAGTTAGAGAAAAAAAAATTATTGTTAACAAATTTAGAAGGAAGAATTAAAACTTGCTCTTTAAACATTAAGTTTTATTTTCCTAAAAAAAATCTAAATATATTTCGAAAATAGTGCGTTTAAAAATGTTTGCAATCAAAATATATCAGTATTCAATAAAAAAAAATTGAAAAGTTTCTTCTGCCACCGTATTCACTGTGCATCGCTTAAAATAAAAACTCTGTAATCTCTTTGCTGTGTATTATAATAGTTAGTAGCTACCGCCCAGGACTTGGCCTACGTGAAATTCGATTTTTTTTTGTTTTATTGTGTGTTTTTGTAGATAAAATGTAGATTAAATTAATCCGTGGCTGATTGCCTGACAGTTTAGCAAATTTTTCTGCCGGAGCCAACTGACGCAGTACTAAAGGTTTTCCCGTTCACAGCTAGATAGTAGTTATTTTTAGAGATATTAGAGTATTTGCATTTAAAGTGAAGCACATTAATTACATAATAATTGTAAATGCACCGGATACGAAGTCGCCTTGGTCACTTTTTAAAAGTCTTTATTTATAAAATGTATCACAAAAAAACACCTAGTTTCGTTCAATGTTCATACACTACATTTGTGAAGACAGTCTTATAATTTAGGTTTAGAAATAACGCTTTTTATATCTTAATAGTTGTACTTGCTTTAATTGAACAAAAAAATACATCTGATAAAGCTAGACTCAACTTACCAAATAAATTAGAATATTTAATTTATTAAATAACTTTAAATCATATTATATTACCTACGGCATAAAATCTTAGTATTTGGCAAAACGTAAATAAAAAAAATCAGTTATTTTAAACACTGTGATTAGGTTTTAAGATTGTACCATTTAAATAAATACAGAATTAAGAAAAAAGAATACCTAATATCAACATAAATTGAGTAGATATAGAAGAGATGTTCTGCGCCACCACGCACCCGGGTGAATTTTATCGTGTCGACAGACATACAAGTTGTTTTTTAGAAAACATTCTGTTTTATAACAGCCTGTTTTTTTGGAAACAGTCCTGTTTTTAGGAAAACAGCCCTGTTTTTTGGAAAACAGCTTGTTTTTAACATCCTGTTTTTGCAAAACGTTTGTTTTTAGGGAAACAGAATGTTTTCTTATACAGGGTGTCTAAAATAGGCGATACCACTATTGCTATCTCCGAAACGGTAAAAGATACGAGGTCAGTTAAATTAGAGAAAATGTGCCGTTTTTAGTTCCTATTCATATTCCGTTTACGGAGTTGCCAAATTCTTTATAGTTTCTTATCTACAGGGGATTTTTTAAAAATTGTCAAAAATTTAATTCTTAAATATCTCGAAAACTATTATAGTTAGAAAAAAATTGTTTTAACAAAAATCACACGATTTTTTATCTTCTCTAAAGCAACGTTATTGTTTTGTTTATATCATTTGTTTTTATTCAGTTACTGATACTAACTTGTTTTTTTCAAATACGGACCTGGACTTTTTGCTCCATTTTTTATAAGAATACTTTATACCCTTTACAACTGTGTATAACTTGAAAATATTTTCCGACGTTTTGATTGAGAATAGCAACATCATCAGGATTTTCTAACAATACGGACCTGGGATCTTCCATGTTAAGGCACAATTCATAACCTATCGCTATGGTTTGTGGTTTTTGTGGTTATGACATGGCGCATTTACTTGAAAAATGCCAGGCCCGTACTGGTAGAATATCCTGATGATGCTATTCTTCACCAAAACGTCGGAAAACATAATCAAGTGATACACAGATATAAAGGGTATGAAGTAGTATTTCAAAAAATGCAACAAAAAGTTCAGGTCAGTATTTGAAAAAAACAAGTTAGTATCAGTAACTGAATAAAAACAAATGATATAAACAAAACAATAACGTTGCTTTAGAGAAGATAAAAAATCGTGTGATTTTTGTTAAAACAATTTTTTCTAACTATAATAGTTTTCGAGATATTTAAGAATTAAATTTTTGACAATTTTTAAAAAATCCCCTGTAGATAAGAAACTATAGAAAATTTTTCAACTCCGTAAACGAAATATGAGTAGGGACTAAAAATGGCACATTTTCTCTAATTTAACCGACCTTGTATCTTTTACCGTTTCGGAGATAGCAATAGTGGTATCACCTATTTTAGACACCCTGTATATAACAGCTATATTTTCCAAAAAATAGGCTGTTTCCAAAAAACAGCTTGTTTGACTGTTGACATGATAAAATTCAACCGGGGACGGGGTGGCGCATAACATCCCTTTTTTATCTACTACATTGCAATTTCATCTTTTCAAAAATTGATTATTATACTGCCGATCATACTAATTATCAAACTTCTTATGCAAAATTAAAGTAAAGTAAAATTCTATTAAGATAAGTCATTATAATATTGGATTTTAATAAGACCGTTCAAAATGTCTTTCTAAAAAATATTAAAGAACCGAACTAACGTCCTCCTTTTCTTTGTCGCGTTCTTTTTTATCATCTTTATCTTTCTTTTTGGACTTTTTTCTTCGTTTTGAATCTCTAGTTTTTGGTGATCTTTCTAAAAGGAATAATGCTTCGTGGAAGTCATCGGAACTCAAATTGGATTCTTGAACGTGTAGAACCGAGCTGAGTGCGCCGTCTGTTGAGGATTTTGGAAACCTAAAAAAAGCAATGTCGAGTCAAAGACAAAAATAGCTCTATTGTCTTCAGGATTAGATTAAAATATGAATGTGAAGCTTTAAGTAATGCTGAGTACAGAAATCGATGAAAAGGATCAAAAATCTCTGAAACCGCAAAAAATGTAATTTTTCAGGAAAGTGGATGGGTCTGATTTTGAATGAACACTTCTTTTATTTGCTCTAGGTAATAAGACCTACCTAAACATCTCCCTTTCCCTTTCAGGCTCGCTGGCACTTTTGGACTTTCCATTATCCTTTCCAGATCTAGAAGGGCTTCCATGGGGAGTTGTTAGATTGGACTTGGATGATGCTGGGGTAGTTGATCGGACCAAAGAAGGAGTAAAAGGTTCAGGCGGTAAGGAAGTACTATTGTTAAGACTGCTGCTGGATATACTCAGGGAACAAGAACTTAATGGAGCTGGGACGCTGAGACTTGAGGATCGAGACTGTCTTCCTGAATTGTTTTGAATTAGACTAATACCTAAAATTTAACAAGGCATCGTGGAATGTAATTTAAACGTCTAAGCTTATAAATTAGGAAAAGTTTAACATGGTTTTAAAGTATTTTTGTTCAACCGCCGCAACAATATATATCACTATATTTTAAAGTTTATTCCAAAAATTTAAGACAGAAGATAAATTAGTCTTTACCTGGGGATTTTGGTTCTGGTGTTCGAGATATTGAAACTCCAGAAATAAACAAAGTAGGTGATTTGGGGATGCCAGTTTCGCTTTCATATTCGTTGGAACTATCTGTTTCTAGGGTCGATTTTTGCGGACTTTTGCAAATTTTTATACGGAGATGGGAAGAAAACCCTGAAACATTGAAGTAATATAAAAATACACTAGTTTACTAAATATGAGTGAGTAAACTTAACTTGTATAAAGTAACAAGATAAATTTATGAAAAATTTAGATGTTTCTTATAAAAGTCTGTTATATGCCTATTTAACACGCCCACTGGAGGTTTGTAATACATAAACTTCGAGGTGTGTTTTCGGTAGGACTGCAAGCAATTGCATCTGGTAGATTTTTGACAGCTTATGTAAGTATTTTCGCTTAAACCTCATCCTGCCACGTCTCGATTGCCGGAAGTTGACTGCTTAATCTTAAGGTATGTTTTCGGTAGGACTGCTGGCAGTAATAAAGTCCAGCAGTTGTGCCCGCTCTTAACGAAATTAATGTACGCTTTTTTGGTTAGAACGTCTCAACCGTCACGTCCCGGTTGTGATCAGCTGCTACATCCGAAATGCCTCGAGACCAATCAAGACGTTCGGCTGTACTGCTTGCATACATTTTTCGTTAATTTATTTATTTAGCTATGCTTGTTGCAAAATAATTTCTTCAGTATGTGAGTAAAGCATTTTCAGCTGAAGAAAATGAAATGCTAATAGAAGAGGTCAGTAAATATCCCCAACTATTTGATCATGAAAACAAGGGTTTCAAGAATTGAGATTGGTAGAAAATAGTTCAATCAAATCGTCTTCTTCTTCGTTTTCTATCAAAAATGAAGCTACAACTTTGGCATTCATTTTTTACACTTCTTTCATTGGAAGGAAAGTACTGACTGCCGGTTGCCAGTTCCTAGCTGAGGGAAAACATTCAGTCGCAACGGTTAGCAGTCACTGCCAAGCATTACCGCTGGACGCAACTGCAAGCTGTTCTACCGAAAACATACCTTCAACCGCTCAAAGAGCAGTAATGGTCGTACTGCTCGAGTATCTTTGACATTCATTACTGGCCTTGCTAAAACGTTTAATCATGAAATAAGGGAAAATAATAAATCAGCTACATCGTCTTCTTCCTGGTCCTCCATCAAAAATAAAACTTCCACATGAGAACTCATTTTGACATTATGCATTTCTTAAAAAAGAGTGCTGACTGCCAGCAGTCCTGCCAAAAAAAACATTCTCTAATCCCTGCAGTCAAAATTTAACGCTTTGAACAACTCTTGACTTAGGGAAATGATCATAGAGGCAGAATTACTGTTGTTCTTTAATAGGGCATGAAATCAAAAATTTTGATTAGAGAAGGGATATCCTAACATAATATTACCAGTTTAAAGATTGCAAGAAGTTTGCGAGAACCAGCGCGATTGCTTGATTGTTCTGGTATTTTTACTAGTTAGTTCTTACTTCTTATGCCTGATTACGCTTGTAGTTTGATTCCGAAACTTACCTTTTCCAATTTTCTTCTGGTTGTCAACTAAAAACCCTGTAGATTTCGAGAAATTATTCTTGGTAGCACATTGCCTCTTCTTCGGACTATGTTTTTCACTTTTGGACTCTCCTACAATGGTCTTTTTCGAAAAAATAGAGCTACTAGATTCACCGTTACTATTAGCGTGATTACAATAATTTTTGGATTTCGGTTCGTTACTAATTAGTCCTAAAAATACAGGAAATATGCTATTTTTTTATCAAAACAACTATAATTTATGTATACATAAATCAAAATTAGACAATACTTATTTTTTACAAGAGGAGGTTATCAATTCGACCCGTATATATGAATTTATTCTTAACTCTGTGTATTTCTTGTTAATAAATAAATTTAGTATTATCTGCTGGGGAAAAAGTCTGATTTATTATTGTGCCTTTAGCTAATTAACCTAATATGAATCAGGTCGTATTGTGGGGCTACGAGAATCTGGATGATGGCTCGGGGAAAAGACGGGTCACGTTACACGAAATGCGCTCACGTTAAGAAGGTCCTGTTTGTCGTGGTTATAAGAAGATGGACTGCGACAGAGAAACAGTAGTGCACGCTTAAATCACTGCTTAAAAATGACCGCTTTAAGGAAGCAATTTAAAGGTATTACTGCATATTGAATTATTTTAGAATTCGACCAACTGGTTCGAATTCCTGCCTTCCCTACCTCCTACTGGAGTATCGATGTGACAGAATAGCACGCAACATGTAAAAATATTGTCTTACCTATACTTTTATTAACAGCTATTCTTGTCAGATAACTCGATTTTGGCAAATGAGCTGAACACAATTTTGCCTTAAGGCTAGCAAATGGGTTATGAATATGTTTCTTACACTGAATTTCTTTGGCTATTGAGTCAGTCTTTTTAGTTTCCTCTTCGTAAATCTTGTTACCTAAAATATTATATTTAACTAAGTAATTTAAAGAACCTGTTTATTGTACTATTCCTGTTACCGGTACTTTAGGTTCCACTAAGTACCTTAAAATTTGAACTGTTTAAACTGACAACAATTTTATGTATTCATATATGTAGTTATGTGTTTTTGGTAAATTTTACCTAAATCTTCATCAGCCATGGAATTTAAAATACCACAAACTTCCATATCTGCGTTCATTGAATCAGAAGTGGTGGTATCTTCTACTGAACTTTGTCCTTGACAAAATTCTTCTTCTGGATGCGCTTGTTGCAGTAATAAAAACTGCTTTGTACGTATGGATGTGGATGGCAGTGCTAAAAATCTGCAAGCAATATTTTATTTTGTTTTTAATTCTACCAGTTATGTGCAGTTCATTTTCGCATAAATGATTGTGAGAAAAACTTATAGTCAAAATTAACGTAGAAACAATTTTGTAGGGTAGTTTTTAAATGCATGTAGCTGAAGAACCTCTGACCGACCCAACCCAACCCAACCTAATCTGCATAAATTAAGTTTCTAAAATCTGAGGACCGAATTTAAGTTGATTCGGAGGTTTTTGTATCAAAAACAAATCACATCAAATCAAAATATGCTTTATTGTCAAAAAGACTTGGATCTTTGTAGACAGAGCTAAAAACTAAATATATAAAACAGGTATATAAATCAATAATACTATAAATCTCATTATAGGTACTACAAAATGATTTAATTAAATTATTATGACAAAGTATCCTCAAAATACTCATTTAATGAGTAAAATGCCTTCCCCAATAATAATTTCTTAACAACTTGTTTAAATTTTCTAAATACCAAAATATTTTTTATACATCAAGGAAACTTGATGATGATTCTAAAAACTTTTTTAGAATCATATTCTATTGATTTTTTTAAAAGACTAGAAGAAGGTATAGGTAGACAAAAATTATAATTTTGTCTTGTATTATATAGAATGCAATTATCAAATTGATTTTTATGTTTTCTATGCATTTAACAAACCGTTTCTAGTATAAAAATTGATGGTAAAGTTAAAATTTTGTGAGAGATAAATAAATGTCTACAAGAACCTTTAGAATTTGCTTTACAAATGTATCTAATAGCTCTTTTTTGTAAAATAATTATTGAATGAATAAGGAATTGACTAGAATTACCCAGAAGCAAATTCCATATCTTTTGAAGGATTCAATTAAAGCAGGGTAAACAGTTTAACAACTCAAAGTCAAGTTCTATGGTCGTTAAAGGTACGATTTTGATTTATGTGAATTCCTAGAATTGTGTAAATTTTGGGTTATTAATAATTTGATTGTCAAAGATAACACTTTAAGTTTACATTTAAAATGTAATATATTAGTTTTACTAATATTAAAAGGAAGCAGGTTACAGTCCCACCACTCTTTAACTTTAAACAAGTCAATGTCTATATTTTTTTAATTCAATACTATTTTTACTATTCCAAAGTATTGTAGTATCATCTGCAAAAATTGTAAATTTTCCATTAATGTTAATAGACGTAAGATCATTAATATAAATTAAGAATATCAGTGGGCCAAGGACAGAACCTTGGGGAACTCCACAATCAATTCTAATACTTTCTGATTTCTTTCCATTTAAAAATACTCTCTGTGATCTATTAGACAGATACGACTCAAACCATTTTAAAGATAATTCACGAAATCCATATATTTAAAGTTTTTGCAACAGTAACTTGTGATTGACGCAGTCAAAAGCTTTCGAAATATCACAAAATACTGCTGCAGCAATGTCTTTATCATTAAGTTTTAAATAAAGATGTTTAAGAAAAGAAAAAATAGCAATATTAGTATTTTTATGTTTTTGATATGCAAACTGATTAAGATTTAAAACATTATTCTTGTTTAAAATGATAACATTCTATATTTAACATTTTTTTCAATAATTTTAGATAAGGTTGGAAGCAAAGAAATAGGTCGAATGTTAGAAACAGATTTAAGATATTCTGGAAGTTTACCATTTTCAAAATAACCCTCAAAAACTAGTTGCAGTTAATTTTGACAAATAATAATTCTTCTTGAACGTTTTCTGTTAAATACCAATAAGAATTTTATAACTTATAAAAGCAGCCATATTTTTACACTTGTGGAATACAAATATTTTGTCACCAAAACGATAAGATCATGTACAAAATTGGAATGATTTTAGAATTTGGATATTATGTTCTTTTGGACTACGTACTGTTACATACAGTATTGTATATTTTTAATATTTACGAACATAGCATAGACTGCACTTCAAAAACAAATTTTTCCTTTCTACTTGGTGCTAATAATACAACGTTTTCAATAATATTACCATTTTTACTACAAAGAAAACTACTAGTTTCCACCACTTTAAGGAAGCGCATGTTTACACACTTTTCAAATATATACAAAATAAAACAATAACACTTACCTTCTGACTATATCCTCAGGCTTTTCATCATGTTGGCTACTATGGTCAGAATCTAAGTGGTACCGAGGTTCGTCTGCTCCATTCATCCTCATTAAAGGTCCCCGTCTTGTCCGTCGGGTGCACAGATCACCCGTTGAGTGGCATCGTTTAAGACCCGATGTATCATCGTAGTCCTCGTTTCCAAACATAAATCCTAAATAAACATGATTATTGTCTCACTATAACTACTAGTACTACTCGGAGTTTCTTGTGTTTCCACAAATACTTACCATTTTCATGTATATCCGAAATTTTGAAACAACCATCTTCATTTTCCTTACATGATCTAAAAACAATGTCCTTATCCGGATCCAACCTATCTAAACTTTTTAAATCTATTTTGTGATTTGCTAGCGATTTCAAAAAATAGTCTACCGTTAAATCGGCGTTACTTTTTTGGTATCCTAAAAATAAACCGTAAAAAACCGTAAAGTAGAGGAAGTATATTTTCAAAAATTCTTACCATTTTGACGATCCTCGATCTCCTGTCTGCTTATTCTAGCAGTAGACTCTTGCAGAGATAAATGAATAGCTAGCTTTAATTGATCATCAGTACTTTCGTTACTGTTGGTAGATATACTGGAACTTGGATCCGGAGTTATCGGCACATTACCTGAATGAGTGGCCTGCGCCTGCTTCATTCTATCTTCTATCATTTGAAGACGTGACATTTCCAACGCAATAATTAGTTCAACATTGTAATCGGGCCCTACGATAAATTATTTTAGGTAAGGTTTTGAGAAAAAATAACTGATTTTCGACAACAAAGAAAATGCAATTGCTATAGTTTTTGTACATTTCACCTAAAAGTAAGGATAGTAAAACTTTGAAGCATTTCCAAAAACTATACTAATATACGAGTACTTAAATTCTAATACAAACTGAACATATTACTTGTTCCACATCCTTGGCTACTGCATAGTAGACCACATTCGTGTTCTTTTATAGGTGATCTTATCATCTTCTTTAAAGTTACACTTAAGTCTGTTTCCTCGTCAGTGTCATAATCCCCTCCTGTCCACTCACAATCCTTTAACCATGAGGACGTGTCAGCCAAATCATTCTACATTTTTAGAAAGTGGCATTAAAAATATGTAATTTAACGCCATAAACACAACATGTGTGAAGTTTGGCTAATATTTCAAGTAATATCTAAAATGTGACGAATGGATGGGAAGCCTCATCGAAAACAGAAAACAGGCGCAATAATTGTAAAAAAACAATACTTCAACAATAAATAATATATAATAAATAATAAAAAATTAAGTATTTATTAAAAATCACTCTTCTTAAAAAGCACTGTCTTGGGGTACGCCTAAATTTAATTAAACACGTTCTTTGACATTCGTGACCAAGTATAGGCAACCCATATTAACACTTATTAATTTCAACCATTTCAATATATGTAACTATTTCCATAACATCCTGTAGATAGAGTTGTAGCCACTAAGTAACTAGAAATATTTTCTAGTGCAGTTTTTTATGCTAAGTAGGATCTAAATCAGTATTCATCTTTACTGAACTAAATTCGTATCATATGTGTAACTCATACTTACAAAGTTTCGTTTTCGTTTCCTCAATGTTGGAGGAGTCTCTGGAGGAATAAGACCTTGAGCAACAGCCCTTACAAATTCATGCCTTTTCCGTCTGGTTAATCCAGATGTCTGTACTATAACCGCTTTAGGTGTTCTCAAGTAGGGTCGTGCTATCATTTCACTTAATTTCTCCGTAATTTCTTCTAATTCATTCTAAAATTAAAATATATTTTAATGGTGTAAAATCAACGATGCTATATTTTAAGCATGATAAATCGTTTTTAGAAGATCCTCACTTTTCTCGTATTTATTATATTCAAAAGTTTACCTGCATAAATTCAAAAATGTGTTTGTTATAACCGTCGTCCTCCAGATAATATCCATAGGAATACGAACCACATAATACTCGTCGAGCTTTTAATAATTCCCTGACCCCGTCTTCGATAAATCTTGTGCTTTTCTCTATAGCTTCTAAAACAATTAAAAGGCTGATTGGGTCGAACTTTTATAGTCCATATTATTTATTTGGATGCAATTTTGCGTTGTTAGCAAATAATCAAACGTAGTCAGACAAAAAATAGTTAATGA
The DNA here is from genome assembly GCA_963971165.1 of Philopedon plagiatum. Taxonomy (NCBI): domain Eukaryota; kingdom Metazoa; phylum Arthropoda; class Insecta; order Coleoptera; family Curculionidae; genus Philopedon; species Philopedon plagiatum. Next base: position 12,338,219 of record OZ020195.1, read on the forward strand.
TTTGGCCAACCAGGCAGTAAAAATATTAATATTTATTATAATTTATTATATCAAAAATACATAAACCTGTAACAGAACTGGAGAGATTATTTTAAAAAGTTTATAGTTTGCTAGATGAAGACTGTATTTTTTTAAAAAAATGTGACATTGTCATAGTAAATATCAAGAGGTAAGATCTTAAAACAGTAGAATACGTAAGAACATAAAATGCCAGGATAGCAGTTTATTATAAAAATAATAATATAAGTAAATAATAAAATGTGTCATTCAGTAAGACGTTATAAATATGTACAAAATTGACACCCAGAGATGATCTTGCTAAATATCACTTAATCTAAAATAAATTTCGAGCTGGGAATTGTAGGATATTTTAAAAATTTGCAGATGTGTCTCAAATTATTAACATGGACATAAATTAGAAATTTATTAGCTCTGGTAGAGAACTAGCAATCAAATATTTCAATGCTATTTGCAAGCTTTATTTGTTATCACACCTTAACATCTTCAACTAACAATTATTATCAACTTTGACTCAGCACGTAGAATGAGTTAAAGCACTTTCAAAAGTATTTTTTAGAAACTTGACTTTAAGCCCAATAAGGGTATTTTCATCTTACCCTCCCGTCGAATTCCAAGACTACTAGCAAGTACTTCCATTTTCTTTTTTACGCTAGTAAGTAATGGCTCTTCCATCTTCTGACTGTTCTCGTGGTTTCGAAATCTTGTATAGTAATGTAAAAATCTAGAGATTTCTTGCAGTTCTGAATTTTTTTCTAGTGCTTCATTTACCATGCTACCCTGAAACAATATCAGGCAGATTCACTATTAAGTTTTTACCTATAAATTAAATTCTGAAACTGGAAACACGGGCTTTAAAGATTCGAGCGAACCTGGTCGAACGAAATAAATATAAGTAAAAACTTGACGGAACTTATTGTCTGTCTTTGATTTTTTAATCAGGTCACAATCTATAGCGCGATTTTTGCAAATACCTCCAAAGCGTTATAATAGTGGTACCTGTTATGTATTTTAAACTTACCTGCTTCTCATCAGCTTTTCGTACTGCTTCAAATCGATTACAACGAAAATAACCACCAGTAGCAGAACTGTGTTTTTTCCATGATTCTTGGCACACCCAGCAGAAATCAAATTTACACTAAAAGTTAAATCGTTTATGATTACTGCACGAGACAATGATTTTTTTATAATAAAATTATTATTTCTTCAATTTTTATTGCAAAATGCTTGATTTTTTTTTTAATAATCAAACAAGTACAGAGTTATAAACTCTCAGCACTTTATGTTTTTAAATTTGATAAATTAGTTTATAATTATAAAACTAAGCAATAAGTGTAAAATAAATGTGATATTAAATCATAATAGTGATAGGTAATACCTTGGAACATTTCATATGATTACAGCCTTCATTTTTTTGTATGGGACTTTTACAATTCGGACATGGCTTGGAATTCGTTACTAACCAAAGGCAATTAGCAGCTTCTTCTGATCCGATGCAAACACTATTAAGCTCTTCAGGTTTAACTTCCGATATTTTTCTATGCCATTGTTGCCACTGATCACACCCACAAGGCGCATGTGCGTCACCTTACAAAAATAATTGTTTATAAGTATACTTCTTGTGTCTTTGTGAATACAGTGATTCCTATAACGGAAACCTTTTTTGTTGCATAAAAGCGTTCATAAAATGAGCTATTACTGTAAATAAATGTATCAGATTTTACTTTATCATTATTTTTTTAACGATAAGTTCCACTTATTTACAAATATATAAATGCTATTTCTTAAACAGTGTCATTCAGCCATCCTAAAGGAACCTGAAAGTCTTTCATTAATACGTGGGTGCAGACCTACTAACTGCCAACAGATTGGTCGTGTGAGGGTTTGATTGGTAGTATTTTATCTTTATTTGACTTTTCACAATATACCCTGTGTTACTTGGGTACGTAATATGTTGGTGAACCAAAATACTATCAGTCTGCAAGGGCCACTTGCATTTTTGAATCAACTGTAGCGGCAAAAAACAACACACAAAATTTAAGTTGTTAGATTTAAGAAAAGGCGGAAAATTCTCAAAAAATAAACACCCATTATATTTTCTCCAATATTATTGTGTTTAACTACGGGCTTATATTATAAAGCATTAGATAAGATATCACGTATAATGTACTTAAAACACTTAATATTCCTTTTGTAGAAATAATTTATTGACAAGTTTTTACAAACCTAAACATTCCCAACAAAAGAAATGTGCATTTCCACAGTCTACTGCATGTGATGTTAACGGAATAGGTTTTCTATTTGGGTAGGATTTCCCAGGAGTTTGTTCCGCTTCTGGTAATCTAACTGCTCGCCCACAGCCAGCTATTGGGCACCATTTTATAGTTTTGTTGCTTTCAACAAACGCCTATATAATAAAGAGTTAAGGTCTTGTTATTGTTACATTAAATATACTGCTGACCATAAAAACTTTAACGTTTCTAAATAATGTAAAAGTGATAGCCAAAGATAGTATAATGTTTATATACAGCAGTAGCTAGTACAACTGATAAGAATTTGAAGACAGTCAAACAAAAAGTTTTTTGATTAGACAAATGATTTGATACTTTTGAAAGATTAGCATTATATCAAAATGTATCCAAATATAAGCAATTTCTTTACTGTTTCTAAGTATTATAATTTTGGTGGGCAAGAGCCTATATTAGCAAAACTCAACTACTGTATTACATTTTTAATTTAAAATTTACTTTTTACCTTAATGTCAAATTGCAAATATCTTCTTGCCATCTCTGGACTAACCAACTTCTCAATAAATTCCACTGGAACTAAAATGTGACATTGATAAGCGGGACACAGTATATGGTGAGCATCTCCATCTTGGATTTTGGTTGTTAAGTAACTCTGCCAACAGCTTTTACAGAAAATATGCCGGCAAGACATTCTTATCGGTTGATCCCATTCGGCTGGTATTGTATTTAAACATATTTCACACTGAAAACAGTATAAAAGCTGTTTATAAACAGCGTTAAAGATGAATATGTTACATATTTCGTATTAACAAAATTATATGTTGTGTGAAAGAATATATAGGGTATTTAAACGACTAACCCCGTTTATAATACGTCTTCAAACAAATAAAAAGTATAAAAGTACTTTTATGCAAGTTGGTAGATATACCATGTATATACGATCTTGTATTTTGTTGTTGTCTTTTATTGTTGCCAATGCAGTCAAGCTTTAACAGCCTGTATGCTTTCTGTAACTTGTGTTTAGTAATCATTGTATGGCCTGTAATTGTTTAGTTTTTTAATTACAATAACAAACATTTGTATAGCGCCTGTTTCATTTACTCTGGTTTAATATTATTCACAAAACTTACAACGTATTAGCTATTTACTAGTGACATGTTTCAGTTCAAGTTATCTAATTTCACTAACGATTACCGTACTTTATAGATGCGTGTTGTTTTTCATATTGTGCTTTCCATAGTCTGCGAGTTAACAAAGGCTGTTTTTCTTTAACTTTCGCTTTATTTTACTATCTGTACAAAGATATTAAATAAACAACAATTTACCATAGTTTCCTGCCTGTCAGATCCAGTATCTGTTGAAATGCTGGAATCTATGGAACTTGCATGTCTTAAAACAGATGTTGGAGCTTGCACACCAGCTAACTGACAGCATTCAACTGGATCATTCATCCATTTTTCTAATAATAATTCTCTGGACCATTCTAGAAAATATTTTTGATATTAGGGATTAAAAAAAATGTTTGTGCTTTTGTGTATATTTCTTTTAAATTCCATATAGATAACGATTTTTAAAAAAAAAATAGTTGCAATGAAATGCGTTAACTCTGTCTGCGTGATGGCGCAATCACATGCTTTAATGTAGTATTTGTTAATTCATACCGTTGTCTCTTAATAAAGCCTCAGCAGTAAACAGTGGTATTTTCAGCATATCAGAAGTATCAACAAGGAGCTGATCTTTAGCTTCTTGTAGATCCTGACTCCTTAGTCCACTATAAACTTCTTCCTGTTCATTTATAACATCGTCATCTTCGTTTACCATATCACTATTGTCAGCCTGCAAAATAATGAACTCTTAGACCTTTTGGTAAAAACAATTCAACAGGAGTTTCTGAGATATTTACGAGATTTTTACTCCTTTTATTTCTTGTATACGTTAAATGTGCACGTGGCAACAGAACTCAAGAAGAATATTAAAAGAAAAAATACATTGCAGTTCTCCTGTTTCCATGTAATGTAAAATAAAAAAAATAAGACCTTTTGTGTCATGATTATAGCACTCTTTTAAAATTGTGGCGAATACAGTAGTATTTTTGTTTCTATTTATGAAGATCTAAATTTAAAGTCTTAAGAGCAAATCTCATTTTGAAAAAAATATTTTGTTTTCCAAGGTTTTACACAATATCGCGAAAATATCGCACCGCAACTTTCTAGAGTGCAGAGTTCATTGTATTGAGCGTACTTTCGACAACGCCGCCACAAAGATAAACAATTAAGAAATGCCGCATATTATTCTGTCGCGCAAAAAAAGGTAGTTTGCACCTGACTTAACCCACAGAATTTCTAAACCACACCCCAGAATACCTTATCTACTAAGGTATTCTGGGACCTCACAGAAGCGAAAGAGTATGTCGCTTCCTTTGATCTCAAGGTGCCGTTTTCAGTGAGAGTATTGCCATTTATTACACTGAGAGAAAAGTATCAAAATCTTGAAATATATATTTCTACCGATAATATACACTGACAAAACATACATTTACATGCTGCAAGACATGCAAGCATGTACATAGAAATAGTATCAAAATTACGTCAGGTTATACGGGCAGTGCCTCATTTTATTAACGATCAAACATATACAGCATACGTCACAAATTTAGATCATAAGTCATGCGTATAAAACAATTATTATAATAATTATACTCAGGGAAAACTACTGGTTAGTTAGTTTTAAATATAATGATGGCGCTGATGCCAATAAAGTAAAACATCTAAGTTTTTTACAATGAGCTGATAATCTTTGCTGTATATGAAAAGGTGTTTCAGACAAACTGTTTCGTGCCTAACAAAACCACATATTCTAGTAATATTACTTACGAAAACCATTCTGCTTTCAAGGAATCCAGCAATATCGTCATGCCCTGCACGCATTGCTAAATCACAAGGGGTAAGTTTATCGTTGTTTTCAAGAAACAAAGGCGCTCCATTGTATACTAAAAGTTCAACACATCTTCTTAAGCCAGAGTGAGCAGCCGAATGTAATGCTGTGTTTCCACTCTAAAAATTACATATAATTCTTAGGTGAAATACTGCGTTTTATCAAGTGTACGTACCTACAATATACCTGTATTTAAAATAACATTTAAAGGGCTCGACATTTTAGTGGTTTGACTGGATGTAAGTTGGTTGTTTTTGTATTTCATGTCGTAATTAGTTTTTGCTAATAAAGTCAGTAAATCGTAAAACGCAAATATCCCAAGACCTGCTTAACTATAATTAATAATAAGCGACCATTCGATTTTAAAATTGTCCGATTAGATAAAATCATGACTCCGATTTTTAGATATATTAAACAGGGTTAGCTTTACTGGGTGGAGCTACCGCATAGGTTGGGTCTGATGGACGACTTCTTCTCATATTATATATCATGGAACAAGAAAAAAAATATAATATCCTACCTTGTCTTGAGCTGGTAAATCTATTTTTTCCCTAGTACCGTTGCTTAGAGCTGCTCCCCTCCAATGTAGTAATAACTGCACACAAGCAGATCTTCTCTCTTGAGCGCCATAACTGCTATTTTGAACTATTTGACAAGTTGAATGGAGAACGCTCTCATTAAAGCCGTTTTTCTTATTTGGGTTTCCACCTAATTCGTTTAGAAATGCTCGCAGCAGATGTTTCATACCTAATGAAATTTAAAAGTGTGCAATAATGTGCATTTTGAAGAATAAATAAAAATCAAAGGTTTTCTCGTGAAAATTCCCGTTAATATTTATATAACTAACTGATTAATAATAACATATTTATTTATTCATTCATTCTGTCCACATTCCAGGCTTCACTAAAATGGTTTTTGTAAAAGGAAGTTCCACAATATGCACTCGACATATAGACTTTATTTGTTTGCACCAGTCCACACCGTAGCGCAGGATGCACGTCAAGTACTGATACGATAAAGATGAAGAAGATTGAAACCAAAACTTAAAGGGGGTGTGACTCAAAAAACTTCGAAAAATCAACGGCAAAAACTAAGAACTCACGTGAAAACCTCACTTGTCTACTCAAACTAATAACGGAGATAATGCCTGGTAAAAATAGCATGGTTCGACATGTGACGTCACACCGGCTAATCGGAAAGACGTAGTTTATGTTTTATGCTGTCGCTGACCCGTATTCTATCGTGTCGTGTTGTGGCGCTTTACAGTAATTAGTTCATTGTGTTTTATTGTGTTCATGTTCTCAGAAAGCAATTAGAAGGTGCATGTTTCGTCCGTAAATGCGCCATAGCTTCTTAAGAAATCCAAAAGGTCCATCCCGACTGCCATCGACTTCCCCTAAATCTAAAGAAAGAACTATAGTTGTAAATTTGTCCCCATAGAATTCCACCCTCAGGCCCAAGATATCCCAACCAAGTCGTAAGGGAGTATGCGTCTGAGGAGCGTTTTCGGGCTTCCGTATCTCTTCAGGTGGCGTTTGATCGTTCGTGTAATATCGAGGGTCGAGAAGGTGGCCTGGAAAGAATCGCTCGCTATTTACGTTTTTCCATATCCATGTCTGTGTATTTCTATTTATCCGGGATGCCAGGTACTTAAAAGTACCGAATGTACAAAAGAGCAGACTGCGCGTCTGGCTTTGTCTATGGATGGTCCTACCCCTTTTTATAGTTAGGTGTATCTAATATATTCCTTTTTAAATTTCAATATACCTTTTTACACGGAAAATCCGTTATTTTTAGTAATGAGGACGATTTTAAATAAATCGAAACGTCGACATTGAAAACAAAATGGTTTTCTTTAACCAACTATTATGATCTCACTAACACTATTAACTACTAACCACCATAACGACAGCTTTTGTCAGTTCTCCGTAGATATCTCGAGATATCGCCTTTTGCCACTTTAAAAAACTAACCCAGTATAACACGCACGTTTGAAACAAAGATAACGGAAAACACAGACTGAAATAACTGTTTAAAAAACGGTTTAATATTGCGGTTCTATGGATAACTATGGGTTACAATGCGCAAACAGAGCGTGCTAGATATGAGCACGGAATTTCAGGGGATGAGCTTTGGAGTCTACTAGACGCGCACCCAGGGGGGCTGCAGCCCCCCCCCCCCCAATAAACTTTTTTATTTGAGACTCTGGGCTACGTACTCACCATGTTTAGCAGCATAATGTAAAGCAGTATTGTGGTTATGGCTTTCTCCATAACTGATGTTAGGATCAAGATACTTTCGAAGTTCCGGAGAATTTTGATAAATCTTCATGGCGGCATACTCGTCTCCTTGCTGAAGATTTTTCTTAAATTTAGAGGATGTGCTTCCCATCTTAAAATGGATGAATTCTTAGGTATTATATCTAAATTAATTTGGAAAGTGTTGTTGTTGGGATATGTCTAACTATCCGTCTTGTCAGGAAACCCAGTTTTTGTTAGAGAAACTACATTTTCTTTGCTGAAACAAATCATATAATTAGTCACTACTGCTACTGAAATATCGGTTTTATATAAAAAGAATCTATTAGTATACACACTTAGGTTTCAGTGTATACAGGGTGTTTCAATATTTCATTGAAGTTGGCCGAAAGAAGTTAAATCTATAATAGACTAACTAAAAAAATGGAGAATATATATATGGAGAAATAGACGATATAATTGTTAAAGAAAGTTGTCGTGTACTGTATACTGCATAAAAAACTGTTTACTCAACTTCTTTGAGTCTCAAAGTGGCTGTTTGCGAACAATATATTCTCGCCGCAGACAAAAGCTTATACTTTGGTATAACAATTCGTTTGAGAATTTTTGCTCACAATTAGCGTAATTCTCAAAACAAAAATCTCGAGACGTGCACATGAAGAACTCGAAAATTTACTCATTTTTAAAAACAAAAGCATTTCTTCCTAGCGAGCCGAATATCAGGACTAGCCTTACTGAAACTTTTGTCTTTATATTTTGTCACCTTTACGGATCTAGGCATCTCGACACCACAAAGAAATCTATCGGGAGAAATTTACAAGACAAACATATAAAGATACTATGGGCATAGTGATAAAATGGTAGAAAATAAACCAGGAATTTGAAGGCATGTCTTACAAATAAAAAAATGAAATTTGACAATTTTTTTAACAATCCCAAAAGACACTCAGCGCAATGCCCCTTTCTATGAAGGGTAAAGGAGAAATTTAACTTACAGGGTCAATCTGAAGCCAACAATAAATTATGGTATAATTAACACATATGTAATTGAGCATTCACACACATACAAGGTGTCTGAAAAGTTTTAGTATGTGCAAATATCTTTGCTATTAGTAAAGATAGAGTCGCCAAATTTTAGGTGTATCTTATTTATTAATAAATCTACATTTTTATGTCATTTAACTTTTTAATCCCTTCGAGAGGCGACTCTAGGGAGTTAAGGTCAAAAATTTTAAATGCAACCTTATGCCGTGTGATACCTTAATTTAAAAATCTTTAAAAAAGAAATATTTTCTCGCAGACCCGAGGTCCATATCCTAATTAATTTTTAAATTGCAAGCCTATAAAAATTTAAAATCGTGAAAAAAAACTACAAATTTAATCTTTATTTCACCAAAGTCTATTTTGGAGCTCTAAAATGTGAGAAGTGGGTTCCTTTCATAGTGGCCATTTTGAACAACTTTTAAAGTAATAAGGGAAATAAAGATATTTGCGTTCAGATCCACTAAGAAGGCATAAGATTTAGTACTAGTTTAAATTGGGATCTTCTAGTTGATCAGTTATATTTTGGCAAGGTTTTGTTCTGCCATTGTTAATAAGACGTCATTATTCTAATATTTTAGCGATTTGCTTGGATTTCAAATGAGTTTCACTGGGAACTAGTCGCTAGAATGAATTTACAAACCTCAAGAACCAACCAACAGCCTCAGAAGCAAATTTATATTATAAGACATTTGTCTTATTATTACACTTGTCAGTTTAAAACTTTTTGTTGTCAAATTAGACCGGACTAGCGTTGGAGAATCTGGCCATTAAATTTTTACGTTCAGATTCACTAAGAAGGTTTAAGATTTAGTACTGGTTTAAATTAGGATCTTGTAGTTGATCAGTTATATTTTGAAAAGTTTTTGTCCTGTCTTTGTTAATAAGTTGTCATTAAAATGTTATGGATTTTTCTGATTTTTCAGCGATTTGCTTGGTTTCCAAATGATTTTCGTCTTGGAACAAGTTGCTGTAATGAATTTAGTTCTATTATTGTCGAATGTGCACACTAAAATTAGCCTTTCCTTTATAAATTTGCCAAAAAGCTCAGAAACAAATTTATAGTATAAAACTTAGTTGTCTTATTCTTACACTTATCAGTTTAAAACTTTTGGTTGTCAAGTTAGACCGGACTAGCGTTGGAGAATCTGGCCGTTAAATTTTTACGTTCAGATTCACTAAGAAGGTTGGAGATTTAGTACTGGTTTAAATTAAGATCTTGTAGTTGATCAGTTATGTTTTGAAAAGTTTTTGTCCTGTCTTTGTTAATAAGTTGTCATTAAAAACTTATGGATTTTTCTGATATTTCAGCGATTTGCTTGGTTTCCAAATGATTTTCGTCTTGGAACAAGTTGCTGTAATGAATTTAGTTCTATTATTGTCGAAAGTGGATATTAATATTAGAATTTTCTTTATAAATTTCCCAAATAGCTCAGAATCAAATTTATAGTATAAAGCTTAGTTGTCTTATTCTTACCCTTGTCAGTTTAAAACTTTTGGTTGTCAAATTAGACCGGACTAGCGTTGGAGAATCTGGCGGTTAATTTTTTATTTTTTTCCACGATTTGTAATTTTTAACTTAATTGTAATTAATAATTTAAAAACAAATTAAGATACGGATCTTGGGTTTGTTGTTGTTTCTTCTTTGAAGACCTTTAAAATAAGGTTCCACACGCCCTGGGGCTACATTTAAAATTTTTGACCACAACTCTCTAGCGTCACCCCTCAAGAGAGTTGAAAAAGTTAAATTACATAGAAAAGTAGATTTCTTAACCAATGAGTTACACAAAGATATTTGCCTATACTAAGACTTTTCGAACTACCTGCATACCTACTGCTCATTCTTTGTCAATGTTGTGACTACCAAAAGATTGCAGTGTCTTATGCCGAAAATTTAAATTATAAAAAATAACTATGTAGATACTTACCTTTAATTAAAACACATATTGTGTCTGTTTAAATATTAAATTTACTTCACCAATAATACTTTCTAGCTTGCTTTTGTTTATAAGTCGAATTATATTGCCACATCACGATGTAATGCGTTTTTGATTATACCTATTTTAAAACATTACGACGTACTTATCTATGCAAATATAAATATTTTTAAACATTTCACATATGAAACAAATATAATTGCATGAAGATAGCTTCGTTAAGTAATTTAGGGTAGACCGCGGTAAATAGAATCACTAAATAATTAGTGATAAAAAAATATTAGTCGCACGCGAAAAAACGTGTCTTGTATTTTAAATTAGACTAATTAGAGAATGGTACCCAGCTGGCTACATACAGGATGGATCACTGAAAATAATCCACTCCAGCTTACGACTTTTCAATAAATGCTCGACCACGCGCCAATATATTGGTGTAACTTTAACCTCCAAGCGGTGGCTTATACCCTAAAATGTTTAAATGGCAAAGAAAGGGAGTGTTGTGACACATTGTTTTAAAGCTAATTAAATTCACTGTAAAATGACTGTTTAATTTTGAGAATGAGCCACCTCGAGAGCAACTCTCTTTTAAAATGAACCACAGAAATTGACTCCGCAAATCTTCAAAAGATTCGGACGGGGTGTGTTTTGTATCTTTAAATACTCCCATAGAAAAAAAAAGGACAATGGAGAGAGATAGGTTGGGACCTTCGACAAATCCTCATCTTCCAATCAATCTTTCAGTCCAAAATTTGTGGTACTGGATATGAGTGATAAGGGGAGTAAAAAAATATTTAAAATTGCAATTCATAACCCGGTGGTTCAAGCGAGACCCAACCGTGGTATCGTCAAGAACAAAAGCAGGATTTGACTCACCAACACGAAGATAATAAGTCGGACGATGGGAAATGGCTGCATTATTGTTATGCTTCTATTTTTAGAACCAAATGGCCTTGAAGATTTTTATTTTTTTGAATTGATTTAAATAGCGCCACAAAATACAAATTTAGAGAAATTTTCTGATTATTTTTGAATACGTCCGAGTCAAAATTTCTCCCACGCATTTGGGCAAGTGCATCTGTAGCCCTAAATAAAACGAATGCCTGCAAATCATTACATGCACATTTTCATAACTTAATGTATCAGACACATCCGTCTGTATTTATTTTATATTAAATATCTTTCTAATATAATAGGGTGTCCAATTTTTGACACTTTTGCAGGGTGTCCTGGTTCTTATAGACAGCTGCGGTTTTCGCAATACTGTGCTACTTTTTCATTTTCATAGCCCCCTTCGTTTCGGGGATACATGGCGATTTTGAAAATGTGTCATTTTCAAGCACCCCGCGTATCTCAGTAGCCTTTTTAACCTATCGGTAGAGATGTGCCATAAGAATGTTCTCAAGGGAATATTTCCGGAGCACGGTAAATCGCCGAGAATATTTCCCATCATAAATTCTCGAGAATTTATGATTTTACAAAAAAATTTATATTACCGGAAAATTACCGACAATATCTCCGAGAACGGGAATGTTCTCAGGAAAATTCATATTCTCGGAGAATTTATGAGAATTTACGGAAATTTAAGGTAATTTATTTTTAATCCCGCTACTGTATCATAGATGGAGCTTGGAGCATCTTTATCTTTATTCCTTTTCTATGTTGTTTTAAACAATTTGTTTAGACATGTTATTTTATACAATGCGTTTCTAAGTTGTGTTTTATTTAAAAATAAAATTACTCGAAAATAATTTAAATACAAATTTAATGTGTCTTTATTTTGACTGTGGAGTGCTATCTCTTTATTTTGTCAGATAAAATTATTGTAAAAACTACTTTGGGTAAAAAAATATGTTCTTTCAATTTATGCAGTCAAACAAAATATAAAACTCTCCAACACATAAAATAGATTCTCCAAAGTTTCCCATAAATTCTCATTTTTCTCGCAGAATAATAAATTCTCGAGAATGTTCCATCTCTACATCTCTTTATTTTTTCACCAAACTTATGAAATAATAGGATAATTCACAAGTTTTTAATGACGACTTAAGACAGGACAAAATCCTGTCAAAACTTAACTGATCAATAGTCTAAATCCTATCCTAATTTAAACCAGTACTGTATCTTCAACCTTTTTAGTAAATGTGAACGTTAAAGTTTTATACACATATAAATTTTGTAAAACGATGCTAATACTTCCTACTTATTTGCCTTTTTTTACCGCACCGTCAATTTTAAAACAAGGTCTACCTACGGGGTAAGAATATGGAGTCCTTCCTTGGCTTAAAGGGATTTAGAATTTGTAATAAAAGTCTGCGATTGTATATTTAATAATATATGGGAACGAGGCGTACTTTGACCTTAAAAAGAAGCGGCCGGGGTCGAGACCATTTCCGCAAATGTCATGTACCTTCTGGATACCTTTTTTCCGCAAAGTTATTAGGTATTTGTTTTATTAATTTACTTTTCGTATTCAATTAAAACTAACAGGCGGCTTTTTTTGACCCCTTTTCTTAGATTCTATATCGAATTTATAACTTGGACTAACTTCTAACTAAATTCTTATCTTACAACCCAACCTGGCAACGTTACAACAAATTGTTTTTAGTTTTTTTGCGAGCAATTTTCCGTCAAACGAACACATTTTGTCAGCAAGGTGCGGCGAACATGGACGGCTTTTAGGGTCTTTTTGAAATCTTTAAAAAGGTTTGATTTCAGAAAAAAAAGTATTGGATATGTCTGTAGACTACCCCCTGAGTCCCCCATTTGATACGCAGTGAATTCCATTACACTCGGTATACACCAATTTGTAGGTAATTTTATTGGTTTTCATTTTGATATCTACAATCATTTTACAGAAATTATTCGTAGACGTATTCGAGACATTTAGGAAGTACATAAAAATTGCCCCTATTGGGGTGGTTCTGGGGTTGTTTGCACCCTCGGAGGGGTGGGGACTAGTATGTTAATCTGGACCACAAGATCTAAATATTCCTGCATGAATCAGCTTTAGGGAATTTTGTACCACGAACACCATAGAGTTAAAAATATCTTCCCTGGCCTAGTGGTGGCTCAGTTATAGACGTGAAGTATAAAAAGGGTAAATTTTGATTCTGGGGGTTTATTGCAGGGGGTAAATTGGGCAATGGAAAAAATTTCCAGGGCATCGTGTAGGGTGTCAAGTGAAAACTTACTGAAACACGAATTCAACAATATTTATGATGTATTTTTTGCATTTTTTTAAAACATTTTTCGAGAAAAACGATTAAAAATTGCTGTCCCCCACCCTTATTACCAAAAGGATAGCTCAGAATTTTTTTTTAAACAATCATGATAATTATTGTGAATTAGGTGCACCTAGATTGAGCCAAAATTATCAGGATCGAAAAATTCTAGTGCCATCAATTGTTATAAACAATTTAATTGGTTATTTCCTTATAACTGCTGAACCATTGGTTTAAGAGAAATAAACTGCTGGCCACTTGAACTTACACACAGAGATTTTTAGGCAAAATTTAAAGTTCAATATTTTCAACAGGAATGCAAATTTTTGAACGCGTCTTGCAGATTTTAAGAGCTAGTTCTTTTCGGATTAAGCTGCATGACGTATATTTATCGTAGGACCATAGGGTTATTATATACGGGGTGATCAATGAAGTCATGCAAAAAATCAAAAAGTTTGTATGAGTGAAATTTCCGCAAAAAAATTTTTTTGGTCGTTGCAATATGGTTCGTTACTAAGGTAACATCAATATCTCTAGACGTTTTTGTCACTTTTTGGATTAAGGCCCTTAGGTCTTGTACACACTATTAAACATAAAATTTGGGTAGCAAAATTTTTAAAATGCTATAACTTGACATTGGATTGATTGTTCTGGATGATTTTTACAAATTTGGAATCCTTATTTCACGTAGATTTTCTATAATCTAAGCATTGTATTTATGGGTTGAAATATACAGGTTGAAATTTATTTTTACAAAAACTTAAATAATGCCAAACCTTAGAGCGCGTCGTACCCTACGTTTTTGTCTATTATCGACCCGGTATAATGTGTAAATTTCAACCCCCAAATAAAATGCTTAGATTATAGAAAATCTACGTGAAATAAGGATTCCAAATCCGTAAAAATCATCAAGAACCGTCAATCCAATGTCGTTATAGCATTTTAAAAATTTTGCTACCCAAATTTTATGTTTAGTAGTGTGTACAAGACCTAAGGGCCTTAATCCAAAAAGTGACAAAAACGTCTAGAGATATTGATGTTAACTTAGTAACGAACCATATTGCAACGACCAAAAAAATTTTTTGCGGAAATTTCACCCATACAAACTTTTTGATTTTTTGCATGACTTCATTGATCACCCCGTATATAATAAACCTCTGGTCCTACGATAAATATACGTCATGCAGCTTAATCCGAAAAAAACTAGCTCTTAAAATCTGCAAGACGCGTTCAATAATTTGCATTCCTGTTGAAAATATTGAACTTTAAATTTTGCCTAAAAATCTCTATGTGTAAGTTCGAGTGGCCAGCAGTTTAGTTTTTCAATAAAAAATATTTCTCACGATGTAAGGAACAACTTTTGTCCTTATACGTTTTTTCAATTTTTAGATTGGTCCACTCAGCTCCGCGCATACGCGATGTAGAACGGCGTTGTTGCTGATGGCACGGAACACTAATTGCGCAATTGTAGCTTCCACTTGACTGAGTTTTGTCTTATAATTTGTGCGCGATGCTTTTTACTCCGTTATTTTAAAGATCAAGTTTAGTTTAAAATTACTTTGAAAGTTGAAACACCCTAAAAATTACAATGGGTAAAATTTGCATAGCACTCAAGTGAAGTTATAATCAAACTCGAACTAACCAACTGGTTATTTCCTAAAGATAAATTATGTTTCAATTTAATAAAACTGATGTCTTACAAAAACCTAACGTTATAACCTAGTTTCTTCACTTTAAGAACGTTAAACTTATAGCAATATCTCCAGAGTTACAGTAACCATCAAAGTTAATTTATAACTTAATTTTAACTTTCCTGCAGCATCTCTGCGATATGGATTTCCGACAGTAATTCTCTTATATTATATGAATAATGTTTTAAAAGTTTTAACATAGTTTAAACAAAGAGGAAAATGATTAAAAACTTACCGGTATAAAAGAAATTGTTACGCTTGTTCATAGTGCCGGCTTATGAACTTTCAAAGTTGTATATCTCTGTTCCTACTTAGAGGACCCCTACAAAATTTAGGGGTTTTAATAGTGAGCCCCCTGGGAATGTTTTGGTAAAGAAAAAAATCATTTTGTAATTTGCGAAAAAAGTTTAATTTTTTTAGCCCCCTGGAAAAAATTAAGGCGTTTAGGTATTTTATTTATTATTTTTTCTAAACTAATTTTACATCATTTTGTCGAGAATTTTTAAATTTTAAAAGAAAAAAATATGTTAGTAGAAAGTTATAGTCATTTCAATTTTTTAAACCTAAAATATAATTAAAAAAAATTCAAATAACTATATCTTTCTACTAACACACTTTGTCCTCTTAAAATTCAAAAGTTCTCGACAGAATGATGTAAAATTTGTTTAGAAAAAATAATAAATAAAATATCTAAACGCCTTAATTTTTTTCCCAGGGGTGGCTACGAGAAATTCAACTTTTTTCGCAAATTAAAAAATACTTTTTTTTCTTTACCAAAACATTCCCAGGGAGCTCACTATTAAAGCCCCTAAATTTGGTACGGGTCCTGTAAGTAGGAACAGAGATATACAACTTTGAAATTTCATAAGCCGGCACTGCTTGTTCGCTATCTCTATAACAAATTTATGTCTTAGTCTAAGTACTAACGTACCGTGGGCATCTGAAGAGAAGGGAAATGTAGTCTATTTTCGGGGGGAGGGGATCCGGAATTTAAAGGGTCGGAGGTTTTTTTTAATCTTTTGACAGCCCACGAAGACCGAAGTCTAAGTACTACCGTGGGTACACTGGGGAAATCCGACTCACACATCCAAAGCTGGAATCATCCGTAGGGATTTCACTAGCCCTTTAAATAGGATGTGTGGGGTGGTACCACCTCGGTCAAGGAAGTCTACCACCTTCCAGTTGGGAAGGAAAGGGAAAACATCTGATGAGTCGAATGGCTCTCCTTCGCATAGAATCAAGGACGTTAAGTGTCGAGGTTGATGCCGCCCCCAGATGTGGGACCGGGTTGGAGTTTATTTGGAAAACATAGAGAGCGTGTAAGTTGGAAGGGGAGAAGTATTTTCTGGCTCGAAAGAGAAAACCAAGCGTTTTAGCTGCCGGTGTGCGTACTGAAGTAATGTGTTTGCACCAGCTAAGATCATCTTCGAAAGCGATGCCAACAAGATCGAACGTTTCATTGTTCCGTAGGGCTTGGCTGAAAATAGAAAATTAAATGTCGCTCTGCGTTTCGTGAAATATTTTTTTTTTTTTGAAGAAAATGAATAAAACCAACAGAGTTCCATGAAATAAGTGTGATGCTTGAAAGTATTGCCTCTAATTGTTATAGTTGCTGTCAACAATTAATATAAAATTAGGTTGGATAGCATTTAGAGTAACATACTCATCAAAATATACACCCATAGACTGAGCGAACTTGTTAGATTTATTTAAAAAGTTTCCTTTAATAATTATATTTGTCCATAAAAACACGAGGCGTGACTATTTGCGACACATCACGCTTTTTTACCGCTTTTAGCTTAATAGAGAATTCTATTTTGTTAGCGTTGTATTAATCATTAGCCTGTAGTACAATATAATTATTTTGCAATTAGGGTTACTACTTATCTTTAAAAATACCAGTTTAACTAATTATCCGATTAAAACTTCTTGAGGCTGATTAATTACTAGCTTAAAAATAAATGAGTTTAAGGAGTGCCAGTATAATCTATAATTTACTAAAAAAATATGTATAACAAAATTATAAAAATACTTTTAAGAAGTCAAAAATTAAATATGATGGTTCTTGCACATAACGCCTAAAATATATATATTTTGTAAAGCGGTACAGGGTTTTTCCATATATTTTAGAGTAGATCGCGGGTTAATTGAATATTCACGTGGCACAGTCAATGCTGTATTTCTTCTGCACTGCTTTTATAATTTAGCAACTGCGCTTTAAAATAATTTGTCTGAGGTGACTCAGGTGACGCTGTCCACTAAATAGTATTTTTGCATCTAGAAAATTAAAGTGTTCTTTTTGCCGCCAGTTCCTATTATTTTTAGATAGAAATTTTAATCGATTTCTAATCTATTTCTTCATCCAACATGCCGAGTTGCTTAGCTTACGGATATCGTTTTGTGGGATTTGAAGGAAATAGTGTATAGTATGCCAATATTGACAATTGATAAAGTGAATTAACTGCGAAATCGTGTTGAATGGAGAACATCTTTCAACGGGTTCCGGGCAATTGCTACGCATCATGCTTGTTTGGGAGCAAATTAAAGACATTTTCAACACATTTCCTAGTAGATGAGTATCATTTTTTGCAACTTATTATTGGTTTTACTTATTGATATTTAAATTATGTTAGGCAACTACTGGTTAAAACTAAAGCTGCTGACTAAAATTAGTGGTTTCGCAGTGGTATTTTTACTATTTTTTTTTCCTCCGAATAGGTTTAAATTTGTTTTACCTTTGTCTTAACTTAAGGTAATAACAGAAAATAAATTATTCTTAAAGATTTAGAATACCTATGTCAGGCAACGTTACAAAAAACTCAATTGTTTTTAGTTTTTTCCCGCGATATTTTCTGTCAAACGAACACATAGGTTAGCCAAGTAGTATTTGAAAATTTTTAAAATGTTCGATTTAAGGAAAAACAAGTGTTGAGTATGTCTGCGGACTCCTCAGGAGTCTCTCATTTCAATAGATTCAGTGAATAACACTATATATATATATATATATATATATATATATATATATATATATATATATATATATATATATGCGATAGGGGGCGGTACTGTTCTATCGCTATAGCGCTACCGGTGGCACCATCCTTTAGGTTAACTAGTTACCCTCGCCGAAAACTGCCCCTATGCCATTATATAGGTATAGTTAAAAATGTAAGCGATTGCGTTGTAAGTGGTTAAATATGAGTGACTAATCAAACCTTATATACAGATTTGAAAACCCAAAGTTATTGGACCATCTAAAATATACTTGAAAGAAAGTTACAGTACGGGCATCTAATGAGAATAAATAAGGGCCGTGTCGGCAGAACGGTAATGGCAATAAATGTGTATGAGAGATGAGGTAAAGACAGACTACAGAACTGGGTGTTTGCAATAATTTAAGGAAAAAAGTTTAACAGGAAAAGAAGCTGAGGAGGGCGTTGTGGAGAAAATTAATCATTAGCGTCGACCTTATATAAGAAGGCGGGATGAAATAACAAAAGGAAAGCAAATTAATAAGTCAATATTTTAGTATTGAATTGTCAAGCAAGTCGGAAATAGCTTTTATTTGTTACAATTAATGGTTTTTAGTAAAACACTATAATTTTTTTCATTGCTATTTCTAAGTGAGGCGAGTACTAGTGCAGTGTTTTCTCCTAAAGTTTAACAAAGGGTAGGTAATGCATAATAGTATATTGTACAACGAGCATGGAATGACATGCATTTCCTACGAGTATGACGTTTGCAGCACGATGCCGCAGGCGAGTGCTGCAAATCATACGAGTAGGAAATGGTCATTCCATGCGAGTTTTACACTATACTTTTTCTACGAATGTTACTGTTAATAAAATGGGATTAGCAATATTTTTCTTTTTAAGATGTCAAAAAATGTCAATGAAATTATAAAGATTTTGACGCGGCACCGGTCAACGCCACCTTTGTAAAAAATACCCGTGCACAATGGGAACTTTGTAGTTCAATCACCATGGTGATTGAAGCACAATGAAAATGTGTAAACCACAATGCACCATGTTCTGAAATTACTATTGAACATACAATAAAGGTTTTTATTAACATTCGTAGAAAAAATATTTTGCTTGATCTATGTACATAAAAGTATGTTTCTCGTGTATGATAAAATAGCTTGCCCATTGTAAAATAGGTCACATACGTTAATAAGGATATAAGAACTTAACAATCGATTCCCAATTATGCAAAAAGCTCTTTAATTTTACATAGGTACGTAAAATTAAAGTGCTTTTTTTATGTTGTCAGTCTTTGTACGATATAATTACAAATGAAATTTTTGTATGTGATAATTTAACGCGTGCGTGTGTTTGATATACAGTGTGGTCGTTTAAGTGTGCAACATATGGGAAAGTTTTTTATTACCGATTTCTCAGAAAATTTTATTTTTGATAAAAGTTGGTGCATGTTCGATAATTATATTGGGTGTACTTGGAATGGTTGCAAGTCAAACGGTGTACAGGGTAGGGCAAAAAATATAAAATTTCTACAAGAATAAAGTACCCCTATTTCAGAGAATTCAGCAAAATGTTATTAAGAAAATGTGTTTAGAATTAAAAGTTATGCATAGGTTTGAAAACGTGACCTCATAAAATAAAAAACAAAATTCTTTTGAAAATATTAATTATTTCCTAAAAAAAAATTTTTTTTATTATCACCCTAAAAACCTTCATAAATTAAACAAAATCAAATCAAGTTCACACATCTTTGTTCAAATTCAAGCATATTTGTAAAATTAACTTAGCTTTTTAATTTATTAAGGAATCACAAACATCATGTTTGTTGCAAGGACATTAAACACAACTTTAAAATACCGTAAAAATTACTTTTAACAAGATAAAACATTAGTAATGATAATTTTTAAATTAAAAAACCCTCATTTAAATTACAAAATATTTATTTTAAATGTTTATTAGAAAATTGTACAAAATAATCTACAAACATGAAATCATTCTAACATAATGGCGTTGTGGGGCATTATTAACAAAACAATGCATGCATTATGTCTGCGTTTAGTGCAAAGTCAAGAAATACAATGTTCCTAAACGTATTTGAGTATGGTGCCAATGGTTTTGTCAATTTTTATCGGCTTCTTTTTATTATAACTTAACAATAAACAAATTTAAAAAAAATTAAACAGACAATATTTGAAATGCAGAAAAAAATTATATTAGGTATGTTTAAAAAAATTATCGACGCGTCTCCGTATGTCCACCTTCACGTTCAATGCATTTAATTGTCCGATCATAAAATTCACTAAGCGTGGATCGCAATACACTTGCTGGAATATTTCTGCAATGAAATCGTATCGAAATTTCAAGCTCCCCAACATTATTAAAGGGTCGATCCTTGTAAACTTTTTGCTTTAAATATCCCCATAAAAAAAAATCTAGTGGGGTGAGATCTGGCGAACGAGGAGGCCACCGTGGATCGGTATTTCGTCCTAACCATTTATCACCAAATTCTCCATTTAACCATTCAGAAACAATTCTAGCAGAATGAGCCGGACAACCATCATGTACAAACCATAATTTACGTCGTTCTTGTATACTCATATTATCCAAAAAATCTGTTAGTTCGTTTTCCAAAAAATGTAAATAGGTATCACCAGTTAGGTTTTGGCGAAAAAAGAACGGCCCTATTAATTTGTCGTTAATAATACCGCACCAAACGTTTGTTTTTTGGTAATACTGGTTTTTGTTGTCAATGACAAAATTTGGATTTTCGTCCGACCACCACCTACAATTTTGGGAAGAAACAACGCCATTTGTAGTGAACGTGGATTCATCCCCAAAAAGCATGTGTCTATGGAAATCACGTTGATCTTCTATTTCTCCTTGAATCCATATGCAGAAATCATACCGCAAGTCATAGTCTTGTCTTTGAAACGTGCAAATAAACATTGGCTTATAATAGGCGTGATATTTTTGTTTTTTAAGAATCTCCTTAATAGAGGTTTTTTTATACCCGTATAAGCATGCACTTCTTGGGTGGATCTTCTAGGGTTTTCAACAACTGCTTGAAGTACTTGTAATTGATTTTCTTCAGTACATACAGTTTTGGTACGTTCATTTTTATATTTATACTCTAAAGACCCTGTCTGTTTAAAATTATTTAAAATTCTGCTTATGGTTGAATAGTGGACTTGTTTATCTGGATGTCGTTCATTGAATATATCTCCTGCTTCACGCACTGTTTTATAGTGTTCTCCACATATTAGCACTAATTCTGCCTTTTCGGCTAACGTTAACTTTACTGGAGGAGGCATTTGAGATCAGCTAATAACAATAATTATTTAAGAATGAATAATGCCACCAAACTGTCATAATGTTTACTTTTAACCCTTATTTGTTTTCTTTCCATAGGTATCTGCGATTATTTTAGTAGGATTTCATGTTTGTCGATTATTTTGTACAATTTTCTAATAAACATTTAAAATAAATATTTTGTAATTTAAATGAGAGTTTTTTAATTTGAAAATTATCATTACTAATGTTTTATCTTGTTAAAAATAATTTTTACGGTATTTTAAAGTTGTGTTTAATGTCCTTGCAACAAACATGAAGTTTGTGATTCCTTAATAAATTAAAAAGCTAAGTTAATTTTACAAATATGCTTGAATTTGAACAAAGATGTGTGAACTTGATTTGATTTTGTTTAATTTATGAAGGTTTTTAGGGTGATAATAAAAAAAAATTTTTTTTTAGGAAATAATTAATATTTTCAAAAAAATTTTGTTTTTTATTTTATGAGGTCATGTTTTCAAACCTATGCATAACTTTTAATTCTAAACACCTTTTCTTAATAACATTTTGCTGAATATTCTGAAATAGGGGTACTTTATTCTTGTAGAAATTTTATATTTTTTGCCCTACCCTGTACACCGTTTGACTTGCAACCATTCCAAGTACACCCAATATGATTATCGAACGTGCACCAACTTTTATCAAGAATAAAATTTTCTGAGAAATCGGTAATAAAAAACTTTCCCATATGTTGCACACTTAAACGACCACACTGTATAGTATAGTATATAGTAGCTCATATAAAAAAATTCTCCTCGTATTCATCTGGACAATATTTTTTGAACTAAGGCATCGTAGACAGCAAGCCTAAGTACTAACGTACCGTAGGCGTCTGAAGAGAAGGGAACTGTAGTCTATTGACATATAATTTAAAGGATTGGAGGTTGCGACGGGAAGAGAAAACATCTGCAGGCAGTTTGTTCCATAATTGTCATTTGTTAGTGCCACTACTTGTTTCTTGCCGATGATGAGGGATTTCCTAGCGGTCTTGTAGCTTTTTTTGTTTTCGATTGCAGCTTCTACTAGTTTTTCGTTGTAATTTTTGATGTCTTCTGCAATCATTTTTCTTATTGTCTTGCACAGCTCGGTGTATTCTATTCTTTGCACGTTGGTCGTGGCTTTCAGTTCCCTTCGTTTTCTTATCAGTGTCCTAGTTTCGTCGGATAGCTTCTTGTGCTGATTATGTTTTCTTGGACCACCTATTTCTTTGGCACAGCTTAGGATAGTTTCCATGAGCTGTGTGCTTTCTCCTAGTCTTCGGTCTTCCTGGTATATCGGTGTATTCGAGAATTTGTCTATATTCATTATAGTCCTGCTATTTCGGATCCTTACATTAGTGCATCAACAGCTGTGCCTTTAGAAGCTAAGATGATGGTTTCTAAGTAAACTTTGTGTCGATTCTGATGAAATATACAACTAGGTGTCTTGACGTTTTACCCTTGATGCACGATGTACACGTCTAGCCTCTTTTAACGAGAACAAGTAAGGAGTAGCAAGCTAGGAATGAAAAAACATAAGGTAGTTTATGGAACCTAAAATTTTCTAAATTAATATTGATTTTAAAAATTATGGCTTCTGAAATCAATCCATACCTGCGGAATTCTGGTAAAGTTTGGTAAAGCATCAGGTATTTTATATGATACGATACTGGGGATATAACGTGTGGTCTATCTTATGCTCAGGGCCTATATAGGACCGTATAAGAACAGTCTGGCTAAAAGAATAATGGAAATTGTTCCTCTTTTGTCCTGTGTATCTATAATTTATAATTATATTGTGCATAGCACGAATTTCCTGAGATTGCCCATAAAAGAACATTTAGTGTAAACTAGCCTCTTAAAGTAGCCTGACACAGCGTCTATTTTTAGGAATGTTAATTAAAATAACTTTTAGGACAGGACGGTATGCTTCGTCTTAATAATTTTCATCCCATCATAAGTTTTGATTGGGTAAGGTAAATAATCTTAAATACAAGTTTCCATTTTTACAATTACAAGAACTAAATAATACTTATAAAAGAAAATAAAATAGTACAATAATATAATATATGTCACAGACATTGCATGTATAATTATCATTATTAAGTTAATTGAGGCCAAATTAACAATAAATTGTAGATATAATTTAAGGGGCGTGTAATTTATTAAGCAAGTGATGTATTTGATCATCAAAAGGGTAAATTCGATGTCAGTATAACAAATTTTATTTTGTAATCCCATTTTTTTGGATATCCAGGTCAAATATAATAATATGGCCATCCTCGAAGGGTACCCTATGAAAGTATATAAAAGTCTTATTTGGACACCCAAAATCCGTATACCTAAATCCAGGATATCTTAACCAGAAATTTGCTTAGTAAGTCCTATAATAATTTCTAAAAGGATATTCATTTTCATATAGAACGTGCCGCTGAAGAGATTTCGAAATATCAATATACTTAGGGTGTCCGAAAAGTCTTGGGCAAATATCTTTGCTATTAGTAAAGATCGAGACACCAAATTTTAATTTTATCTCATTGGTTAATAAATCTACTGTTTTCACGTAATTTAACATTTTTAGCCCCCTTGAGGGGCGACGCTAGGGAGTTAGGGTCAAAAATTTTAAATGTAACCTTATGCCGTGTGGTACCTTATTTTAAAGGTATTTAAAAAAGAAACATCTTCCCGCAAACCCGAGGTTCGTATTCTAATTAATTTTTAAATTGCAAGCGTATAAAAATTAAAAATCATGAAAAAAAAACTAAAAATTTAATCTTTGTTTCTTCTATTACTTTAAAGGTTGTTTGAAATGATCACCATGAACTTCTTGGCAGTAATATAGTCGATTTTGAAACTGACAAGAAGTAACACCTGCCAGTCTCGAAAAGGTGGGAAGTGAGTTCCAAAATCCACTTTATTACTGCTAGGAAGTCCATGGTGGTCATTTTAAACAACTTTTAAAGTAAAAAGAGAAATGACGGTAGTTAAATTTTAAACTTTTCTTAAGATTTTTAATTTTTAAAGGCTTGCCATTTAAAATCGAATTAAGATACGAACCTCGGGCTTGCGGTAAAATACTTTGGTTTTGAAGAACTTTAAAATGAGTTGCCAAATGGATAGCGTTGCATATAAAATTTTTAACCTGAGCTCCCTAGCGTCACCCCTCAAGGGGGCTGAGAAAGTTAAATTACTAAAAAAATAAATTTATTAACCAATAGAATACATCCCAAATTTGGTGTCTCTATCTTTACTAATAGCCAACAAATTTGCCCATACCAAGACTTTTCGGATATCCTGTTTAAAAATAACATCCCAATATTTTTGGCATACTGAATGGCGTGTTCAAGCCAAAATAAAACAAGACTTTTTGACAAGTGCAGCTTGGACAAACTTCTCATTTTATGTTTTTTTTTTATCAATAAATGACGAACTAAACAGAAACTTGACATCTGCTGTATAAAGAAGGACTAAAATATAATAAAGCAAGTTATTTTTCTTTGTTGTATTGTTTATGTTGTATGGTGTATTAGTGTAGCATGTCAGAAGGAATTTTTTTATTTTTATATGAAGTTGTTTAACTTAGACATATTGTATGGTATACAGGGTGAGTTTTTTTGAAATGTTACAAGGCGATATCTCGATAACGGTTAAAAATATTTTCATGAAATTTTGGTGAGTTAATGGGGAGATTGGGTGGCATTTTAAACATATTTTTAACATCTACCCCCTCTTTCTATTTTGAGCGGTGGGGAATAACTTTGGAATTTTAAATGGGATTATGTACTTTTGTTTATAAAATTCGAATCCACGTAAAAAACTACGTGTGTGTACAATTTTTCTTGGATTTGCTCTTTCGGTTACGGAATTATTTATAATTTATTAACTAACTTTTGATTGAATTTAAAAAATAAATTTTACCATTAAATCAAGTTCACTTTTTACCTTAATAATTCGTTTACATGGAAATGTGTTATTTTTACTTAAGTAAGTTGACAATTTGACATTTTAACGATTATATCTGTTTATTGCTCGGTCCCCGGATTTTGCCGCCCTTTACTTTTTCTTGTGGGGTTTTATAAAGAACAAAGTGATGGCAACTGCCCCTACAACTTTAGGTGATATGAAAGACTGAATCAGCTCTGCCTGCTTGCTTATTAATGATACCTGGAATGTTACAGCGGGTACGAAATTCATTTAGAAAAATAGTGCGAAAGTGTTTGGAAGTTAAAGGGGGACATTGCGAACAACTTCTCAAGCATGGTCGAAGATAAATAAGTTGAAAATAAGTGGTAAATAAGTTGGTTTTTATTTTATAACCTAACTAGCTTTCGCCCGCAACTTTTTCCATTGTAAACAATTTTACTTCATTACACACTTTGAACCTCCTTAGGAGTTCATTAACTTTTTTATATATTTTGCGCTGGCCTTACAAACTAGTGTATTGGCCAAAGAGGTTGATTTATTAAAAACTGTAAAACATGTGTTTAAACATAAATTTTTACAGTATTTCTATGAAGTTTAGGGGTTTAATTTAGAAAAACGTTTTCTTAGTGCATGCCTACGTTATATAAGAAACCTCTGTGCAAAATTTCAAGTTTCTAGACCCAGCAGTGTGGGCTGTGCGTTGATGAGTCAGTTAATCAGTGAGTCTGTCAGTCATCAGTCCGTCAGTCAATCAGTCTGTCAGACTCTCCTTTTATATATAGAGAAAAATCATAATTCCGTAACCAAAAGAGCAAAAAATTGTACACATACGGAGTTTTTTACGTAGATTTATAAACAAAAGTACAAAATCCCATTGAAAATTCCAAAGTTACCCCCCACTGCTCAAAATAGAGAGAAGCAAATGTCAAAAATATGTTTAAATATGTCCCACCATCTCCCTATTAACTCACCAAAATTTTAAAAAAATATTTTAGAGCGTTTTCGAGATATCGCCTTGTAATACTTCAAAACACTCACCATATATAAAACATGTCCAAAATATGAATTCTGGAATCAAAATATAAATTCTGGATTTATGTTATATACCATACAAAAAAAATGTCTAAGTTAAACAACTTCATATAAAAATAAAAGTTTTACCTTTAGACATATTACAGCTTCTACAAAATGCAACAGATCTAAAAATAGAGAATTCAAAAAATTTTCAATATACAGGACATTCCGTTAAAGTTAAAAAAGTTGTAAGCTGCTCGAACAATTCTACACATACTGTATATAATGTCACTCACAAAAAATGAATTTTCAGGTAACCCAAGAATATTAGCAGAAAACTTTTTTTTATAACTCTTTTAGTTTCCAAGAAAGGGGATATTAATTTTTGGGCACTCTGTATACTGGTGTGGACATGAATAGCTACAGGTTTGCTAAGGAATTATTAATGTCAACAACCAGCCACGTCATCAACATGCAGTACGAATTTTACCAACGCTTTTGATATGCTGCCAGAATCAGAATAAGGTGAGAAGAAAAGATGTACGAAAAAGATAATTTATTAATATTTTTTCATAAAAAAAGATGTAATTTAGTAGCTTTTTAATAGATAATTAGCTGAAATATTTTTTATAGCAATTAAACCATTAAAATTTAAAAACAAATAATGTGGGTGACAGCTCCACACCCACAATATAACATTTTATCTCCCAGATTTTAATATGTATCCTTTTTTTATCGCCTATTAAGCAGATATAATTATTGTTATAAATTTAATACAAATTTCTCCCTAAAATTAAAAAATTTACTAAAATACAATACAAAATACATCAATTGAATAAGTAATTTTTCTATTAGCTTTAGCAACAACCGCTTCTATATTGTACCATAAAATCCGAAATAAGTTATTTCCAAATTCAGTGGCCAATGACTACAATTATATCAATTTTAATATCCTGTCCTTAAATTATACAAAAATATAGACGAAATCTTTGTCTAATAAGGTATTCGAATTAAATACGCATATTATAAATCTCAAACATACGTACGGATCCTAATCTGTGAGGATTTAAAGGTCACCGCCCTAAAATCGAATCTTCTTGCGCCCTACAAGTACACTTATGTTTAATTACGGTTGTCTTTATTACTCACCCTCACTGTGGTCACTTTGTTATCTATCATTTTCACAAAGAATTTAAAGAGTTTTATGACATGAAATTGACATTTTAGAACTGGCTAGTCTGGAACTGAGCCGGCGGAAGATCGATGAGCCGACGCACGTGCAGGATTCCCTAGCAGGAATCTAGAATAGCCGCCACGTTTAAATTGAGAAGTGGGAAGAATATTTAACGTGTTGACGCTGAATATGTTTTCCAGAGTAAAATAATTTATGGAGAATATTTTTAAAAAATTATAATTGGAAGTATTTAAGCTAACACTATGCACAAATTGCACTGTAACTACTACATTGTTACTGTAAGTACTACCTCTGCTAAAAGTTTCATCACTTTAGAAATGAGCATACTATTTTTATGGTCTCCTCTTGATCTATAATACTCAACTATGCATGTCTTTCAGAGTATTTTAAATTAAATACCTTAAGTAATATTTCATAACTGTATTTTGATTAAAAATAAATGTACAAAAAATGTTTCCTCTATCGTGAATAACGTCTGACTGACTGGAAATTTAAAATTAAGCAGACCTAACGAACACGTGGCGTTTTATATATTCGAAGTAATATTGGAAAAGTTATATACTTATTTTGCAAAAACCAATTAAAAGTTTAAATAAAATTTATAAACTTTCATAAAAAAATAAAACTACCCCTTCACGACAACATAAAAAGTTATAAAAAGTAATTTGAAATCAAGACAAACAGCCCAATGAATGTTCTTGATTTGATATGGTGATACACGGTGAGGTAATAAAAAGTGACTACATTTTCTTTCGAAAACCTTTTTCATTTTTTATTATAGATATACAGGGTGATATGAAATTCAATGCATATATTTGAATGTATGACTCCTGGGGTAGTCTACAGACATATCCAATCATGGATTTATTAAGACTGGATACGGGGTGATGTAACATTCTTTGAAGCCAAAACAAACCATTCTAAACGACACTGTAAACACAATTTGTAAACATTGGCCACATCTTATTTTACCTTGTATTTTTGTACAAAAAATACGTTAGAAGCTTCACAAGATTTACTAAAAGTAATAAAAGCCCCAAAATATTTTATTTTTCTGCTAAATAATAATAAATTTAAGTTAAAGTCGCTCAGAGTCATTTATAAATCTAGTAGTCGCACTTTTTCTTTTCTAGTTCATTAGACAAAGACGTACGTGTAACCGAGTGTTCAGACCGAGGTTCAGCCGTTTTCCTAAGCAACCAGCACAGACAGCAATACTTCTGAGCTCCAACACTCCAATGCTATTTTATCTCTTTCTACTACCATTCTTGATTCAAGTACGTAGTTCGTAAACTAAAAACCTGGGGGGAAATAAACAACAAATATAAGGCTTCACGTTCGATACGCTCACAGTATACGGACATCGAATCCTTATAATATAATAAATCCATGTATCCAATACTTTTTTTCCTTGAATCGCACACTTTCTTATTGTAAAAATACCCTAAACCACCCCCGTAAACGACGCTTCTTAAGAGCCTGACGTCATAGGCTTTAATATTATAAAGAAAAATCAAATGATCCAGGCGAGACATTGCCAAACTAAAATATTATCTTGATATCTCATTTTTTTATCATTTTTAAAGTATTTTTAATTCCACAAAAATGTGTGTTTTAATTTAACTGCAATATTTTTACTTAATGTGGGAAAATATGGACCAGTCGTGAAATAGATTAAAATTGTAGGTACCTAGCCAGAACGAAAGGTTGTTATATCAGCAATACAAAGAATTATGACTTACCCTATATTACGTTATTAATGAGATGAACATTATTTCTACTAGCTTAACTTTCTGCTAAAAAAAATGTAAAAAATCAAAACGAAAAACGATAACTAAGCACAACTACACCGTATCTTAAAATTATAACCAAAATTCTTTCAATAGAGCATTTGTCAAAAAAAAACATTATTCTGTGTTACACAGCACGTTCAGGAAGGTGTTATTTGCCCTTTTGCCAATAAAAGTATCGTAGCTTACCGACTTTTTGAAAAGATCCCCTAAATGACTTTCTAAAGTCGAGATGTAACTACATAAATCGCATTCTTGCACCCGCAAACGTTACATAATGCGTGTGATTGTGTTAAATTTAATATAGTTTTCAACCATATTAGACTAATTTAAGAGGCACTATAATCAAAGCACGAACTAGATAAAAATGAGTAAAATATTAGTTAACAACGTATCGACGAAGGACATTGTCTAGGTAGCAAAACAACAAGAAACTATAATTTACGACTGATGGACCAATCGCATTATTTCGCGGGCCGTCATCACGCGCTTAGTGATGTGCATTTTTAGTTAGTTAAACACTAATTTCTGAGTCTTAGGTTGAAGTTGAGGTACTTATTTGTCGGTTTAAACAGCTGTTTTCTAGAGATTCTTATTTGTGTTATAAGTAGTATTCTAACTTTTTGAAATTGGAATTTTGGTAGATTTTAAAAGGTTTTGCAACAAAAACATTATTTCTTCAAATTTGTTACATACAAATATTGTTAAGAGACCTGGCAACACCACAACCTAGCTCACTGTTCTTTTTTTCTTTATATGGCTATGTGTTTTATTATCAGTGGTGTGCAGTGATTAAACTTTTTTTTGAGGGCCGATACCTAGCTTAATATCGCGAAGCGCTATTTATAACTATTTTTCCCCAATCTGAATTCAAATCAGGATTTACCAGTTTCAATATTTGCAGTGAATTTCATAACACCCTGTATATGTTCTCAAAAAATAAAGCCAAATAGAACCACATTGAATTGTGTATACAGGGTGCTCCAAAAGAGAAGATTTTGCTAAACGACCCGCAAAAATTTAATTTTCTGTTTAATTGAAAATTAGGACACGCATCTTAAAACTGCATATTTCTAGAACAAAGAACCTTGCAATTTTAGGATTTTATTTTCAAATTAGTTTTAATGGTTAATTCTGCGACCCAATGCTTCTTCTCAGCAGAAGTAGATATTAGTGTTTTACTAGTTAGCAAGCGATAATCACAATTTTGCTAGCAGATATAAAGGTGATAATTTTAGAACTTTTTTAGTTTTAGTGTACATATTATTTTCTTGTTGCGGAGCCGAGCATGTCAACTCGAAAACAAATGACATTTTAATGCTACAAGACTGACTGGTATCACATTCCGCATCTTAAGGGTCCGCCCCCCATGAAAACCTCAAAATCACTGACTTCAGAGTTAAATTGACCTGATATAGGTTGAATCAAAAATGAAATGAAAAAAATAAAGGAAATCATTTTCATACAAAAATTTATTGAAAGTATCATGTAAAAGAAATGTTATTATAAAATAGTAAATAATATAACGTAAACATCTCTTTATTTATTAACAATAAATAAATAACATCAATTTCGTCAGTACAATGGATAATAAATTTTAAATAAAATCTCACAATCTATACAACTAAACTGATAGAAATATTGTAAGGATATTGTGAGAACAAACATCCCAAAAGAAGAAAATGGCTTGTTTATGTTTCCTAATCTCCCTTTTGGAAAATAATAATGTTTATACACATTTAAAATTGTGCCAAAGAGAACTTATCGATAAAAGTAAATAATGAGGAATTTTGATGCTATGGACTCCATTTCTGTTTCATCTTTGCTTAGTGATTTTCACAATATGAATAGAAGTCACTTAACTGAAGAAGCATGACATGTATTTTATTTTTTACTCAAAAATGGTACATTTTACGAAAAAATGCAAGTCTAAGTAAGTCAAGCTTTTAACTGGCTTGGCATGAATTGCAAATTTCCATCCCCGTGAAAAGATACAATGAAGAAACCATTGAGAGTTGCAATTTTCAGCCTCTTCCAATGGTAGCAGATGATTAAAAATATTGGTGTAGCAAAGCCTTTGAAAAAGTAAAATTATGTCCCAGATTTCATTCTTCTGTGGCTGTTATAATTTAAGAAATAGAATAAAAACTTAATTTTTCCATTCCTCTTTAAAGGGGGGTAACTCCGATGGAAAACCCTTTTGAAAATAAGTTTATATTATGGAAGAACCCCCTTGTGTCTTGACAAGGAATCGTTTTTTAAAGTTTTTCGCAATATTAAAGAAACATCCTGCCTAATTTAGTTTTATGTTATTATTTTTAAGTGGTTTAATTTTATATCTTTGGCATAAATAAATTTATTTATTATTATTAATTTTACTACAGGATATCATTGAGTACTTCTATTGATTAAAACTCTACTTCTAGCAATAATTTCAAACAATATTATACACACAATTATGGTGTAAACCCATATGACGTGGCATGCATGTTAGAAACTTGAACAAGTTTAACTAGTTTAGAAGAGAAGTTATAGTCTGAATGTGGTTTCACTTTGTAATTTCCGCAGTACACTGAAGGTCCGTCTACTTTCATGTTCTTACAAATTGGATACAGCGGGTTTCGTATTAGTTGTTTTTGGTAAATTCCCTTGAGCTTTTTTTTGTATTACGTTGCCAAGTGTATGTTACTTTAAACGGTTAACAAAAAGAAACGACACAAATAAATTATTGTTACTTAGTAAATCACTATTCGCTTGATGGTAAAAGAATAATAGCCAGCTATGAACAAACTAATATATGAAAATGTAGACATAAAAATTGTAGTTATGCTACAGAAAAACGATAAAGATAGAAATTTCTGCGTCAACACCGATCCCACTATACACCTGAGAAACATTTATTTTTTTAATAAATCTTCGGGGTCTGTTAGAAAAAAGGTTGTTGGTTATATAGTTACGAATTTTTGAGTAAAATAAAAAAAATCAGAATATACCTTTAATTTAAACGGTCGTGCTTAAAAAGGTGTTCGAAATGGCCTCCATTCACCTCCAAACCTTTTAAACTTATTTTTGACAGCAGTTGCGTACCATGGTGCCGATAAAAAACTAGGACAGCGAAAGTTCCTTTCTTCTCCTAGACTATTAGGAATTATTTACTGTTGAGCCTAGTACCAGTAAAATTTCATATGAAAATTTTAGATATCAATATAGATTGTCACTTTATCATTAATTTGTCAAGCACATTTTTTCTCATATTGCAGGTGAACTGAGAGTAAACAAGAATACCGTGCTGTTGGCAAAACAAAAAATAGCAAATCATGGGGCTATTATTAGAAAAGCAGGTTCAGATCTCCCAAAAATATCTACTGAAAATCAAGATAGAAGACTGCTGAATTATCTAAGGGATCATCCATTCGAAGCTGCAATAAAGGCGAAAGAAAAGGCGAACTTTCCAGATTTTGCAAATACTGCTAGAGACAGGGTTCGAAATTCCGATATACGAAGTCGTTGTTCTGCTAATAAAATATTTCTAACGGATAGAAATACAGAGCAGGTTAGAATTTGCACATGAATATTTAAATCAGAATCATTTCTGGGAAACAGTTATATTTTCTAACGAGAAAACTTTTCAATCATGTTATATTGGGAGAATTCGAGTCTAAAGGTCTTTCGGCATGCGGTATGATGAGATATACACCCACAAAACCAACCAAAGTGGGCATTTCTCTATAAGTGTTTGCGGTTGAATTAGCGCTAGAGGGCCAGGAGTTTGCCAAATCGTGGAAGGAACACTAACTGCAGCCGTATACGTTAATATAAATACTAAATGAAGTGACGATACCATCGATAAACGCTGTATATAGTTAAAATTTTACATTTCAGAATGATAATGCTCCAATACACACAGCATGCATTGTGCAAAATTTTCTCCAAGAAAATAATATATCAGTTCTTCCCTGGCCTTCGAAGAGTCCCGATTTAAACCCGATCGAAAACATTTGGGGTAAAATGGTCAAATCCATGTATAAATATGATTTTCGACCAAGAAACAGCGACGAATTACGCTACAGGATAAATCAAGATTGGGATGAAGTAACGGGCGAATTATGCAGAAACCTAGTTTTAAGAATGACGCAAATGCTTCAAGAAGTAATAAACAGAAATGGTTCTATGACCAAATATTAAAAATTTTGTGTTGCTTTGACAAATTTTGTGTTTGTATTTTTTAAACTTTTGTTGAAATTATTTTATTATTTGGTTTTATTTTTCATTTTCAGGGGATGTTAAATATACTTTAAATAAAATAGTTGACTTTTTTCTAAATAAAAATGCCCAATAAATTGAGTTTCTCTGTATAAACTGTCCCTTAAATTTATAAAACAAATATATTTTTATGCCACCTTGTATCGCGAAATACAAAACGTTAAATTATGTAACCTAGGTTCCTTTTTAAAACTTAGGTGTTTTTACCTTTCCAGCTCTAGAGCACCTTTCAGAGTCTAGGAGATATTATGTATTTCCTTTCCCAGTTTTGTGATTTTGCTGTCCTAATTTTTTTCGGCACAATGGTACATTATTTAATATTTCGGGAGTAAGTAATATACATACTTATCGCATTCAGTCTATCATATTTTCTGGTGTAGTTGGTTCTGTAGCAATAACTTTTTCTTTTATGAATCCCTACAAAAAAAATCTAACGGGGTCAAATCAGGAGATCCTGCAGGCCAATTTACAGGGACAGCACGACCAATCTATCTCTAAATATACCATTTAGGGTGCTTCGGACCTGTCACCACACCACACCTCTTCCTGTTGATTTTCATTTCATGTTCAATCGTATGCGCAACTCCGGTCCAAAAAGAATTTTAAAATGTTTGGTAGTAGTAGATGGAGGTAATTTTGAACACCTTTTAAAGCACGTCGTTAAATTTAAGGTATGTTATGATAGTTTTATTTTTATTTATTTTAAAATACTTGTCTAGGTAACCAGTAGAGTAGAGTAAATGCAAAAATTTTCTGCGCACCGATGTTAATACAATTTGGTGCACAAGTAAGAATCTAATATTTTTTTTAACTGTTGGTACTCGCATTAGAAGGGTAAGAATTGATATTAAAATTTATCAAATAATTACATTACTGGCTATAGTTAAAAAACTGGAGATGATAACAGAATAAATCAAAAAGTAAAATATTTCTTCAAATTAATTCTATTTTATAAACTTATTTTGAGAGGGGTACAACATAATGTGACCGGAGACGCGAAAATAATAACTCCACCATGTTGTACCCATCTCACAATCAGATGATAAAAATAACACTCATTTTAAGAAACATTTTCCCTCTTAAGTCTTTGCATGAATTGCATACTGTCAAATAGTACAGTTGCAAATGAACATTAGGACGAGATTCTATTAATAAATGTATAAGGCAAGAGAGTGATTTCTATATTACGTTCACCCCCTGTGCCTCCCAGTTTATTATGTCTCAAGGTATATTAAAAGACATTTTGTTTTGAAAATACATAAGCATAACAATCAACAAATAAAAATAATTCGTATATCGATATACACGGTGTCCCATATAAGAATGCACACTACAGGGATCTCGTAAACCAGAAGAGATACAAAGATGATTAAATTAGAGAAATGTTGCGCTTTGCTGAACCCTTCAAAGTCACGATTCGAAATCTAAAAAAATCCGATTACTTCCGAAGATATTTGGGAAAAACCAAATTTTCCCGATTTCGTTTTTATTTTTTTCTGACTCTATTTAAAAAGATATTACAAAATAAATTTCACATTCTCATTGCCACTTTTTCTGCTCTACAAGCCGGCGTTCTTAGATTTTCAATGCGACGTTTCGTTTCTTGGCAACCATCATCAACTTAATTTTTTTAAATGGTCGAAAAATTTTGTTTTATTCCTAAAAAATTCTAATTTCAATTCTAAATCCTACGACATACCGCTTCTTACATTTATCCGACGTTTCGGACGAAAAAATCATCATCAATATTATTTGATGATTATTACGAAGGAACGAAACGTCGGATCAAAAATCGAATTACGTTATCATGTAGAGGAGAAAAAATTACATGGGAATGTGGATTTTATTTTGACCTGTCTTCTTTTGTGAAATCAGAAAAAAATTAATTGCCAAAATTTACGTTTAAAATTTCAAGAATTCGTAGATTTTTTCTGATTCTACTGTAAGAGATAGATTAAAATAAATTTTACATTTTTATTGTCGTTTTTCTCGTCTACATCATGACGTCATTCAATTTTTGATTCTACGTTTTGGCTTTTCTCGACCATTATCAACTTTTTTTTAAATAATCGGAAAATTTTATTTTAAAACAGTTAAAAAAAAGTTGATAGTGGTCGAGAAAAGCCAAAACGTAGAATCAAAAATTGAATGACGTCATGTTGTAGAGGAGAAAACTGAAAATACAAATGTAAAATTTATTTTAATCTATCTCTTACAGTAGAATCAAAAAAAAATCTACAAATTGTTGAAATTTTAAACATAAATTTTGGCAATTAATTTTTTTCTGATTTCACAAAAGAAGACAGGTCAAAATAAAATCCACATTCCCATGTAGATTTTTCTCCTCTACTTGACAACGTAATTAGATTTTTGATCCGACTTTCCGTTCCTTCGTAATAATCATCAAATAATATTGATGATGATTTTTTCGTCCGAAACGTCGGATAAATGTAAGAAGCGATATCTCGTGGGATTTATAATTAAAATTAGAATTTTTTAGGAATAAAACAAAATTTTTCGACTATTTAAAAAAATGAAGTTGATGATGGTTGCGAAGAAACGAAACGTCGTATTGAAAATCTAAGAACGCCGGCTTGTAGAGCAGAAAAAGTGGCAATGAGAATGTGAAATTTATTTTGTCATATCTTTTTAAATAGAGTCAGAAAAAAATAAAAACCAAATCGGGAAAATTCGGTTTTTCCCAAATATCTTCGGAAGTAATCGGATTTTTTTAGATTTCGAATCGCGACTTTGAAGGGTTCAGCAAAGCGCAACTTTTCTCTAATTTAATCATCTTTGTATCTCTTCTGGTTTACGAGATCCCTGTAGTGTGCATTCTTATATGGGACACCGTGTATTATAATGAGAAGCATTAAAAGTTATCGCATTTTTCTCTAAACATAAAAGTGTAATTAAAGCTGTTCTCAATGTGTCAATCCCAAAGCCGGTACACCAATATACTTATAAAAATTTTCTCTTCTTTTCTCCTGCGGCACCAACAACAGCTTTGAAATAATAGCCATGCGCAAACTTTATCCTGCTACGTTGGCATGCATCCTGCGATACTTCGGTGTTTTCAGTGTTATACGGTCTTCGAAAGCGCCAAAACGCTAACGCGACATGGTCTAATTTTTCCGACGGACTATTTCCAATATTGTTATATTTTTCGTTTCGCGATAGAAGACATACACTATTTTATAAATGTAACGAATACTAAGAACTGGACGTTTTTGTACTTTTAGTTTAGAATTTAGTTTATAAAATGTGATTTGAGTTTTATGGACGTAATAAAAACAGACAGTAAACACGAAGTTCTACGAAGTTTTTGAAATAAAAAAATGCTCCACGGAACAGAATGATGAAGGCACAAAGTTCATCGTTGTACAGACTGGGTAAATATTTTTAAGTTATGTTTGTTTATAGTAGTTTGGTTTTAGTCATATAAAACAATTTTAAGAATTATGCATGTATAATATTCTTGTTTCATATCATTAAACATATTTCGGAAGAACAAAACTGACTTCTATTGTAAAATAAACAATGTCAGATTCTTGGTACGAAACATTAAAAGCACAAGTGTCATTTTTTTGTGTGGGTAATATAGTAAAAATTAAAAAAATTACATTCTTTGCTAATGCAGCGACTAGCAAAAAAAGAAAACTGAAAGAAAAGGGACTATTTTTGATTCTAGTCCCGGTGTCCTCCTGTTATTGCGATTTATGCACCCTTACCCTTTATAAGGCAGCCTTATATCCAGGGTCGCTCAATAAAAGACTACGTTTTACCAGAATCAAAATCCCTTTACATTCATTTTTAGGTGTAGTAGCTCGCGCTACCTAGTTGTATGTGCTCTGAAATTGCGTTCGACTGAAAATACTCCATAATATGCCTTATTTCTTCGACAGTACACTACTAAATGTGAAGATAAGGATATTCAGTTTAGAAGTAACACAGTACAAAGAAACAAATTCTTGGTGCAATAAAAGTGCGTCTAAAATAAACTCCAGAGAAAAGGAGTATTTTTAATCCTTGTCCCAGGGTCCTCCTGCTATCGCGATTTTAAGGCCCCTATACTTCATCAGGTATACTTAAACCAAAGGTGACCGAACAGATCATATTTTACCGGTATCACAATTAGACCCTATACATACATCAATGAGTTTTGTATGGTGTGAGATGCAGTGGCCTGTGCCAACTACTTCACCTCGTGTGTGTGCTTTGAAATTGAATTTTGCTGCTAATACGTCAAAATATGTCTAATTTGAGTACAAGTGCACCACTCTATATGGAGATATGGATTTTTGTTGATAATATGGTAAAAATACAACAAAATAAATTCTCCGCTGGTGCAATAAACGGTCGTTTATTGCACTACCAAAAAGTCTATTCCATTTTACTTCAAATATATTGTTACGAAGTAAATTCCATAAACGCATTGCTTTTGTATAAACAATGCTATTTTTATTTATAAATATATATTATTATACTAAAAATACAATAATATAAATGTTATTAACATTAAAAATATACCCAAAGTGAATTTATAGACATACTTTCTTATGTAGCTAAAATCATGTTCTTTAAAAAACATATTCAATATAAAAAAAATGATACCTTAGGTTGTTCAGCACAGTTTTCGCCTTCAATAGCGTATTATTTTATATTCTAACAATTCTAATACGTATATTTTCTCGAACCAGGATGTATTCCCAACTAGGATTACTTCAAAAGTGTATATTGATAGATAACCCAAAAAAACTAGATTAAAAAAGATATTTCCTGGTATTTCAGATTAGTTACTACATTGTATTTAAATCATGATTAAGCTCTATCTATAGATATTACCAAATTTTTATTTAACAATAATAAAAACATTCCGAAAAATGATTAAAGGTATAACTCCAAACTTTTTAAGAGTTTCATTTCCCAACCCTGTCACTTCTAATTTTTGATATAGAATTTACAAGCTCCTAGTGAATCATTATTCCTTACAATAATTTTGTATTTTCGTTGTTTAATATTAAGTAAATATAATGGATAAAGCAGATATGCTAATTATTGAAAATTCTGTTTAATAAAACTATTTATAAATTTCACAAGCAGCAATTTAAACATCAAATGGCCAGATTTTCCAACGCTAGTCCGGTCTAATTTGACAACAAAAAGAAGACAACTAAGTTTTATATTATGAGTTTATTTCTGAGCTTTTTTGCAAATTTATAAAGAAAAGGGCAATTTTAGTACGTACTTTCGACAATAATAGAACTAAATCCATTACAGTAACTCGTTCCAAGATGAAAATTTTTCGAAACCAAACAAATCGCTAATATATCAAAATAATTCATAGGTTTTTAATGACGACTTATTAACAATGGCAGGACAAAAACCTGTCAGAACACAACTGATAATTGTTAATTTGGTTGTTTAAAAATAGTGATCTGTTCCGTTTCAGCGAAAAACGTTGTCATTTTCGTAATTTATACTGAACTATCACATATAAATATCACAAGAACTGACTGAATGACAGGCAAAAACAGTAAAACGAATTATCTATGATAGAAATAGAGTACTCGAGCAACCATTTAAAAGCCCTTCCTAAAATTTACCCCTACACTCACTAAAGAGGATTAAAGTTTAAGGCTGTTTTAAATACCATAGAAAGTTCAGGTTTCTAGTTCAGTAGTTAAACTTTGTTAATTATAAATACTCTAAAGTTAACTACATTTTAATAAACCTCATAATCTAGTTTTACAGCCAATGCTATTTACGTCAAGGGATCAGCACATATTCAAAATAAACCCATTTTACTTGTTAGTGTGACTTAAAGGGAATAAAGGGAATCTAAATTTATATAAATTTTTACGATTGTTTTAATTTAAAGTAAATTTTCCCATTCTATACACCAAACAAAAATTGTAGTTCTGATATACAGGATCTTTAAATTTGTAGTCGGAATAACAGACAAATGGTAAAAGAATATCATACTTCGAAAAATTATGACCGCAATGAAATAAATCGTATAGGCTAATTAACATAAAATAAAGATAGTTAAGGGTATCGTGTGCAAGCTACGATATCGTTTTAATAAAACTTAGCAACATATTTTAAAAAATGGGTTTATTTTTATAATACATCAAAGTTTTGTCTTCTCTGTCTATCTCTGTAGTGTATATATCTATATATTAAGGTATTATTGACACTTACTGGTAAATGGCATTATCAAAAGTTTTGCCAGGTTGTAAATTAAAAATGCAGATCCTTTTTCTTAATTTCGTGAGTTCTCGTCCCTTTTATTGAACCCTTTTATTTAACCTTACGCTTACTTAAAACTTCAAAGAATTATTTTGGAGAGTTACACGCCATGGGCTGCGCTGAACTTTACTTACATATACTCATTTAATGGCAACTTACAGAAGGGATTGTTTAAAGTTATAAAATTAAACAATTTTTCAATTCAGTCATGACTACTGCTCTCCATCGTGCTCTATCTCTTCATTTCTGCTTGCTAACCATTGACGTACAGATTAAATTGGACTAATATTGCTTCAACCAAGAATGCCTCCTTCTCCGACCGCGCGCAGTGCCACAGGAGCGCATGCGCAGTTGTAAGGTTAAAGGACTTGTATTTATTTGTGTATGGTATTATATCAGTTTAAATAGAATACCAACATGTTTATGGAAGTTTTAGTAAATGTTTAGCTTAATCCAATGTCTATGTAGAAATACTTATTTTATTCGGTTGAAAAGTTAAAGGCTAAAAAATATTTTTCATAAAGATATGGATGTTAGCCACATAAATTAAAACTATGTGAGTCTATAGATCCGGCAATCGCAAGGAGAAATAAAGGTTGCTTGCAAATTTCCATCAGAGAAAAGTGCGAAATGCCGCCAAGAACCCTTTTACGGTTTCAGTAAAGTATATATTATGTTTACGCGAAATAGTGCGTACAGATTTTTTCACCACACCAACATGAGATTTATGGCTTTCCACGCTCCTTCCAAGGTGATACTTACTGACACAAATAAATAGCAGCTAGAGAGACGCTAAGACCAGACTGGCGCTATTGCCAGATTAAATTTTAAGAAATCCTTAAATTTACCTGTCATTTCCCCCTATTTTTAGTTTTAGGTTTTGTTATTTGAGGATTGAGAACATAATAATAAAAGTCTAAAATTATAAAAATTCTTTAATACGATCTTATGGCAAAATAAACAACTCAAAACAAACTAAAAACTAGCCTTAGAAATAGTGACTCAACGTAAACAAAGAACATAATAGGTTTCTTGTCATAGGTATGTACATTGTTTTATTCATTTTCTTATAAAGCTCACTATCAACAGGAAAATTATAACTCGTTTTATTTTTTAATAATTGTTTTGTTTGCATAATTCCTTCTGATGTTTCAGGTGATAACCTGTTTCGAAATTTTGTTTTATTTATTGTAACTGTAATAAGTGTACAGTAGCTATTATATTATTTTTATGTAATAATATTTAAAATCATTGCTTTTATAATTGACAAAAATATCTAAGTTAAAGAAAATTTCGTGAAGAAAATTCCTTGCGTTCCAAATGCCTTAAAAATCCCTAGATTCGGGATAAATGCCTAGATAGCGACACTTCTTCCTACCCGTAGGACATAGACAATGAATGGACCTCGGCGGCTGCTTCAGCTCTGACTCAGGTATTGTGTTGCTGAAAACATTATCACGGTCGATTTATTAAAAACCTTTATTGACATAAATATTTATAACTTCTGATAAAAGTCACTTAGATATTTCGATCAATTTTGGTTTTTTTTTATGAGTTCTAAAAATCAAACATTTACGGCCAGATTCTCCAATGCTAGACCAGTCTAAGTTGACAGCCAAAAGTTTTAAACTGACAAGTGTAGGAATAAGACAACTAATTTTTATACTATGAATTAATTTCAGAGGTTTTTCGCAAGTTTCTTCGATAACAATAGAACTAAATTTATTCTAGCAATCCATTCCACACTGAAAATCATTTGAAAACCAAGCAAGTCGCTAAAATATCGGAAGACGTTTTTAATCACGACTTATTAACAATCACATGACAACAACTTGTCAAACCATAACATATCAACTAGAAGATCTTAATTTAAACCAGTATTAAATCCTAAACCTTTTTAGTGAATCTGAACGTTAGATTCACTAAAAAGGTTTAATATTTAGTACCGGTTTAAATTAAGATCGTCTAGTTGATCAGTTGGGTTTTAACACGTTTTTGTCCTGTCACTGTAAATAAGTCGTCTTTAAAATCTTATGAGTTATTTTAATATTCAAGCGACTTGACCGGTTTCCAAATGATTTTCTTCTTGGAACGTGTTGATAGAATGAATTTATGAACCTAGTTCTATTATTGTGGAAAGTACAGGCTAAAATTGCCCTTTTCTTTATAATTGCGCGAGAAACTCATAAATTAATTCATACTATAAAACTTAGTTGTCGTATTCTTACACTTGTCAGTTTAACACTTTTGGTTGTCAAATTAGACCGGCCTAGCGTTGGAAAATCTGTCCGAAAATGAGCTGTGCAATAAATACTAGTGATGTAGCAAAGCTCATTATATATTTAAAACAGCTGTTAATAAATAACCAAGTATTATCAATGTAGATAAAATTAATTATATATACTAAGAAACAAAGCTTATTAACGCTATCACATTTGTACACTTAATGAATTGCGCCAATATTGAGAGACTTTTTGAGCAACGATTTGAGAATTCCAATGCAACTGTAAAAATTACAATTAAATACAATTAACAAACATTATGGTTTCATTATCATTCACATATCGCCATCACATAGCTGCTCCACTTTATTCCGACACTAACAAAAAGCATAAAGTCACCATAAATCTTTCTCGGGAATCTTTATCATTTATAGCTTTGTAAAAAATGCTGTAACAGATTTGCCACTACACAAATTCAAGGTCCTTACAATGGGTATTGTGTTTTTTATGCCATAACTCTTTGGTTTCTGAATTTAAATTGTACAGTAATAATAGAAACTACTGCGTTTCTGCATTAAAAGTAAACAAGCCAATTTAAAAAGAATTACATAATTTTGCTACCTAAATTAAATGCACCGAAAATAAAAATTTT
The DNA here is from genome assembly GCA_963971165.1 of Philopedon plagiatum. NCBI lineage: Eukaryota > Metazoa > Arthropoda > Insecta > Coleoptera > Curculionidae > Philopedon > Philopedon plagiatum. The sequence continues at coordinate 12,381,187 of OZ020195.1, forward strand.
TAATTAATTATAATATCTGAAATAATTTGTTGCTTTGTATTCCTTGAAAACTCCGCATGTGACCTTTAGTATAGACCAGCAGAAGGGTATCAGTTTCTGTTTTATTTAAAGCTTAGGACAAGGGGTAAGAAAGTAACTTCATAGAAAACAAAATCCTGTTAAATACCAAATTATAAAATAGATGAACAGTCGGAAAATGCTAGTCATGACTTTGTTCGGTCAGGATATAATATCGTTTATTTAGAACGTTTGCGTAGCACATAAATAAAGCCTATTTAGGTGCTACAATTGTTTTCATAACGTAACCTTGCTCATAGTTTTACCATTGAAATAGCACAGATTTATTTCGTTTTATTTAAGTGAAAATTTATCATTTTATCACCGGTAAATACCAGTATATTCGTACCTATCAGACCTATAAAATTAGACAAAACCAGTAGAATTTATTCATTTATGTAAAATCAGTTACACAATTTTAGATTGTACGATATGTCAAGCATAATGTTTCGTCACAATATGTTAAAGAATGACTCTCTCTTTATTAGTAGCGGTTGCTTGTTGTTATGTTTATATATTATTGAACACTGAGGCTGGCCAGTTCAGTTTGTCTCCAGAGGCGTCGATACCGGAAATAGGTAATTGCGTTTGCGGTATTTGAAAAAAATAATTTAATCCATGGGCGTTGCCGTGATTGTGTGAAATAAAAACGGTCAAGTGCGCCTTCGACTCGCGCATAAATGGTTCCGTACAACATTGCGAATTTCTCACAGAACGCAACATTTTCAATAACTATGATAAGGTTAGCCCTTGAATAACTAACGAGAGACGGCGATGGCGAAAATAAGTAAGTGCGTATTCATTATATAACTGATAGGGGATATAATATTGTGAAATGCTTACCAGGTGGGTATTATAAATTTGGATGTGCTCGGCTAAACATCTGCAGCATTGAAAATATCTCGAGATATATCGAGAATCACTTTAACCTAATAAGAACCACATTTTCTTATACAGAGTGGAAAATAGTAATAATTTTAAGCACGTGGTATTCCTCGAAATATTTTTTTCTCAAATTTTATTTTTACATTATGTGGAAGCTTGGATTAATATATCGAGACTATTAAGTTTTTTCTTTGTTTTGTCCTGTAACAAGAATTATCAAAATTGTTCTGAAAAGCAGCTCTGAAGTTTAGGAAATATTCACTAACTCAACAACCTGGATGGTGTGTTTTAGTATTATCAGTTATATATTAATTAGAATAATATTTTTAGTAAACATGTTTTATAGAAAATAATAGTAAAATAAATATGACTTAAGCGTTTGACTTTTCAACATGCTTTACTGTTTATGGTTAAGGTTTACTATTTTGATCCAGAATTTAAACAAACCGAACACGTGAAATCAATTCGGTATCAATTGCCTGTCACAGTCCTCTTTCTCCAAGATCGTTAAACCTTAAGAGCTCAATAGGTGTATGTCACAGAATAAACGCAGATTTAAAATACAAAAAAATTCAATCAAAATTTTTGGGGTTGTTTTTTGGGGGTAAACAAGTGACAACTTTTCTTACTTTTAAGTTCAGTGTCTGAGGTATCAAATAAGAGCCACAACATGGAGAATACAAACATATACATATATAATTTGCCTATTTAATAAAAAACTTGTTAAGTCAAACCACTGTGCGTCATTCCGCTTGGCAATTTCCACATGGAATTATATTTTTCCAGAACTGCTAAAAGGTTCTTTGCCCAGTATACTAACCGTCACGTTACAAGACAATGTAAAAATTAAATCAAAGATAAATTCCGCAAAAGATCCCTGGCCAAGTTTTTTATATTTGTGAGTTGCACTGTTTATATGTTTTTTACACTTAACTGTGTTGCAACATAACAATTTCCTGTTACACACCACACATCATGAGAGCCCTGAATATTTTAAATTTCGGTTTTCGGTTCGGGTGCTTTCCCCTGCCGAAACCCCACTGCGAGCAGACCAAAGGGGGCCAGGCACTACAACTTTTTAGAACAGATAATAGGTATATTTAATTGAACCAAATTCAGTACTAGTGCAAAGGAACGAAATTTAATGATATTCCTGATAATCTATTACAGCTCAAACATTTTCTTATAGACAAACAACCCTTTTGTTATACAGAAAGCTCATTGTACGTTGACGACCAAAATATTGTTTTCAGCTCAAGGTACAAGAAAAAAATACATTTAAATATTAGCTTCATATCATCTGACATATTATTATCGTATCTTTTTTTGTCTTTGTCACAAATCAGTTTGTAATCTCCACCAATTGTCTACAGTCAGCAAGTTACCTTTAACTAAAGACAGTATCAAAACAATTCTCTGTTTATTCTATGCCCCGGGGAGGAGATCTGGAGCATCGGTTTACCGGAAATGAAACTCTCTTGAATACTAAATTAGGTGGAAACCCCGGTGGGATTTTGAAAATGCTTGCTGAAACTCGTGTAGTAAATGGATGCGTACTCTAAACTTGGCATACTGCCAATAAATATTTAAATCTTTGTAAATCGTTGATTTTTGCGGCTAAATAACTGAATTTTTTTAAACTAAAATATCATTACAAAGCAATACAGAAAATAGTTTGTATTGTGCTAAATAAATAATGAAAAATTAGGCGAATTATTTAGATAATTTTTTTACAGAAGCAATCAAAACATTTTTAAGCGCTTATGAAAAGATTTTTGTTAATAAATCGAGAAAGTGTGAAATAAACTTAGACGCCAAGAGTTTCGTAAATATATTACTAACTTGCCTTTTCAGTTGTAAAACAAAATGTCTAAAGTTTAGCTTACAGATAACTTTAATACATGAAATATTGCGAGTAGACTCTGTAATTTCGCCGAATACGTAAAAAATTCGGTCAAGTGCAAGATATACTTACACAATTATTTAGATATTATGCTATCGACCCCCCACTTAACCTGAGCAAATTTCGGCCGCCCGATCTTCGCCCATCTGCGGCGCTACCCGCCGCCGACTGCACAAACGCCGTATCACATCACGTATACGCGCAGTTGAGTGGTGAGCGTTTCGACTAAGACAAATTAAAAATTTTGAAAAACGTGTAAGAACAAAAGTTGTTCCTTATGTCTTATTTAAAATAAATTTGACTGTGCTCAATTTTCTTTTCCTAAAATGATTATTTCGACTAATATGAGACGTAATGATAAAAATCTGTGTACTAATCTGAAGGAATATCATCCATCGCAAAAAAGTTCAATAATGTTTTAATTCACAAGACAGCACTTTGACAACAACGCAATGGAACTAAGACAAGACTAAGTTATGAGAGGCCTAGTAAAACGCAGGACAGATTTTCGAATATTTTGGTAGTAGTTACGGTCACAAGTCTAGACTTGCGTTTCGCTCAATAATACCAGTCATATTGTTCATCCGATTTTTGTAATTTCTGCCAAGTTTTCCTATACATTGGTATCGTGAGAAATATTTTTTGCCAAAAAACTACTCGCTAAAACCAATGGTTCGGCAGTTATCAGGAAATAAACAATTAAATTGTTTTTAACAATTCATGGCGCTAGAATCTTTCAATCCTAATAATTTTGGCTCAATCTACACATAATTCTCAATGTTTATGATTTTTTCAGATTTTTTTAGCGATCCTTTTGGTGATAATGGTGAGGGACAGCTATTTTTGAGCATTTTCCCGAAAAATGTTTAAAAAAATGCATAAAAAATACATCATATATATTGTTGACTTCGTTATTCAATACGCTTTCATTTGACACCCTACACGACGCCCTTGAATTTTTTTCCATTTCCCAATATACTCCCTGATTAACCCCCTGAATCAAAATTCAGCTTTTCGTACTTCACGTCTATAATTAGGCCACCATACTTCCTCTCTGTGCTAAATTTCAAGTTTGTAGGTCGAACAGTTTCAGAGAAAATGTGATTCCATTAAGCTATGGTTTCCTCGAAAGCGGCACCGTCATATAGCGGCCATCAAAATCCGGTAGATTACGCACAATAAACGCTGTTGTGCAATTTAAAGTTGTTTTAAACAGAAAGTTATTCAACACCGTTATTTAAAATACCGCTGCTGTAGTGAGAAATAGTTGCCTCAACGTTTTTCTAACGAAGTTTACAGTTTACGGCAAACAATTTTTATAGTAATAATAAAGTAAATCGGGTAAATAAAGCATTTATTTATTTTATGTTGCCTATTTAAAAAAATTACCATTTCCTGTGAATTTTCATTATATATCCATATGTGTTCTGGTAGTTCTAGACATAAACACGCAGCACTTTCGGCGCCTTCCTGACTGCTGCCACCGACGATGCTAGCAGCATTTTTTCCACCGCTCTATGACGTAATCCGTCGGATTTTGACAGCCGCTATAGGACGGTGCCGCTTTCGAGGAAACTGTAACTTCAGTGTTTCGTTTCGCAAATTATAGCACGGAACACTAAAAAAAATTGTGCCTCTACAATATTTTAAACCCATGTTTCAATATAATAAAGGTCGAACTATATGTTCTTAGGTTTGCTTAACATCTGTCTAGCGCTTGAGGGTTTTTGCTACAAACATATCAAAACTTAACTGATGAGATATCCTTTTACTTCTCTACCACAAATCAATTTATAGCTTTCACCCATTGCCAATAAAGTTAGCAAGTAACCTTTGACAATTAAAAGCAATTTCAAAAAAATCCTGAATATATTTTGTGCCCTGGGCAGAGGATCAGGAGAATCGCTTTACGGGCAATGAAACTCTATTGAATACTAAATTGGGTAGAAACCCCGGTTAAAAATGCTCGCTTTGGTCGTGCAGTAAACGGACGTGAACCATGCAAATACATTTTAAAGACTTTTAAAAAGGCTGAGGATATGCTGCTAATAGTTATTTGAACCTTCGCAAAGCGTGGCGCCGCCGTGAGCCTCGACTAAATTTGACCCAAAGGTCTTCCCACTTCATTTTTTTTTAGATGTTGTTAAAGTGGTGTGAGAGGGAGATGGGGGCTTCTGCGACAAGTGCTCAAAGCCCTCTGCGCATGTGCCAGAGCTGTTTTGTAGCCGTTTAGGAGCTGTTCCCAGAAACAGGATCTGTTTTGTAGCTGTTTCCATAAACATGGTCTGTTTTTTTAGTTGTTTTCTGTTTCATACCTGTTACATCCTCTTACTGGTAACAGCTCCTAAATAGATAAAAAACACCGCAACATCATCAGCCGAGAACTTACTGCCGTGGTCGAGTGGTAAGGTGACGTTGCGGTGTTTAACTTACAGCGTTACTAGTCTTAACAAGCGCAAGCAAAATCAATTTTCATCTACTTTGCCTCTAATCGACGTTTGACCGATCTAACAGACATTGGGAATTTCCCGAAAGTTATTTTCTTTGTTTGTTTTGTGTAATTTTATACTTTTGGTTATAACAAATGTGACGTTTCTTATAGCACAACATAATAGGTATTTGTTTTAAAATTGTAAAAGTTTTTTTTAACATTAATATTTTTATAATGTGTTAAAATTTGTTGAGTTTTATTAAAATAAATGATGGTACAATTAAATTACTTCATCCTATTATTATTTTTACCTCCGATGCAATCATTATGGTCTTACGATTTCTCACGAATTTTAGCTGCCAATTATTACGATTTTAATTTCATGTCTTCTGGCAACGTTGCGAATTTAAAGCGGCTGAGCAGTGTTGCCAGATACAATTTTAAGAAATCCCTAAATATACAGACCTGTCATTTCCCCTAGAAATTCCTAGCACGTGTACTTTTAGGTTTTGTTATTTTAAGATTGAGAAAATAATAATAAATGCTTAAATTTATAAAACAAAAATACTTTGATACGATCTGACGGCAAAATAAACAACACGAAACAAACTAAAAACCAGCGCCAGTAAAACAAGAAACATAATAAGTTACTTGTCATAATACATGTACCTTGTTTTATTCATTTTCTTATAAAGAGCATTATCAACTGGACAATTATTATAACTCGCCTTATTTTTTAATAATTGATTTGTGTGCATAATTCCTTCTGATGTTTTAGGTGCTAACCTGTTTCGAAATTTTGTTTCATTTATACGTATATTTACGGTCAGATCCACTAAAAAGGTTCAGGATTTGGTACTATGAGTAGTATGAGTTATTTTAATATTTCAGCGATTTGCTCGGATTTCAAATAATTTTCATCTTGGAACGTATTGCTTAAATGAATTTAGTTCTACTATTATGGAAAGTACGTACAAAAATTGCATTTTTCTCTATAAGTTTTCAAAAAACTTAGAAACAAATTCATAGTATAAAACTTTGCAACTCTCTTATCCTTGCACTTGTCAGTCTGGTGACCAATTAGTCCGCCCTAGCGTTGGAGAATCTGGCTGATAGATTCTAAGTTGTAACAGAAAAATTCAATGGCATTTATTTTGTATGTTCTTCCTTCCTTAAAAGGCTCTAATTCATCCAAATTCAATTAATTATAATTTGTGATTGAAAAATGTGTAAATTTTAATAAGTGATTTGCTAATAATTTGTTTAAGATTCCATTTCACTTTTGTAAAAATACGGTTAGAATGGGTGTGTTGTTTTTTTAGGGGAACAGAGAATTTTTACGGCAAAAACATTTTAACCTTTTTCAGGTAGATCTTAGTTATCAGCTATGAGGTTATGAAGTATAAGAAAAGGACAATGTATATATATATATATATATATATATATATATATATATATATATATATATATATATATATATATATATATATATATATATATATATATATATATATATATATATATATATATACATACGTTTTTACATTTTATTTTAAATTTATAGAGACAAACTATTTTAAACGTGCATTATTTTTTTAATAAAGCTCTATATTTTGGCGACATATTGCTAGAACTAAAGTTCATTAAAGCAGAGAAAACAAGAAAAATGACAAAATTAATTCAGTATTTAAGAGGGTTTCATCTTCGGTAAACCAGTGCCCCACATCCTCACCCTAAAGCACAAAATAAATGGAGCATGTTTTGATACCGCCTTTTGTGAAAAGTTACTTGCTGACTTTATACGCAATTGGCGACAGTTACAAATTGATCTATGGCAGAGGAACAAAAGGGTACCTCATCAGTTATGAACGTTTTGACATTGAAAGATCTTGACGTGAAGGGCTACACGACACAGTAAGAGTAGGACAAAGAAAGATTTGAATCTTTTAATTTTACATAATAAGGAGAATGTTTATTTATCTATTTATTTATTTGTTCTTTCATTTACCACATTCCATACAAAAGACTGTACCATAGCAGCTTGCCAATTATAATTATAACTTACTAACTAACTCTAAATTAATAACGATAAATTAAATGCCTATCTGCGATACAGAGTGTAATTAACTAGAAATAAAATATAGAATCTCACACGATTTTTATTTTCTGTTTGATAATTCTATTCCCCTTTTTGTAAAATTGAAATGGTTCAAAAAAATTAAACATCAGTAATTACTCTTAAGAATTGTAATGAAATTAATTAATTTTGCTTTAAAACCCACTTCCATTCTTAATTCTTATGAGCAGAGTGGCGTAATGGAATCGTGCTGGGCCCATAACCCAGAGGTCCGTGGATCGAAACCACGCTCTGCTAGAAACTTGTTTAGGGTTTTAAAATTTCAATAAAAATAATTTTATTATATAAATCAGTGTCAATTAAAAATGCATTTCGATTTTTAAATTTAGAATAAGATAGCCAGGAAGGCATGGATAATTTGGTAAATAATTTTTACCGTCTTTGCGAAGCGTCTCAGACGATTCTTACTTTCTTTTTGATAATCCTATTCCCCTTTTTATGAAATTTACATAGTACCGTCAACTTAAAATATCAATAATTTCTTCTAAAAATGTAATTAAATTAATAATTAGTCTTGTTTTAAAACCCACTTCTATTCCTTAATTGTCATAAGCAGAGTGGCGTAGTGGAATCGTGCTGGGCCCATAACCCAGAGGTCCGTGGATCGAAGCCACGCTCTGCTAAAAACCTTTTTCTTCTTTAGGTTTTTGAAAATTCAATAAAAATAATTTTATTATATAAATCAATGTCAATTAAAAATGCAAGTCATTTTTTAAATTTTAAAATAAGATTGCCACGGAAGGATAGATAATTTGGTAAATAATTTTACAGTCTTTGCGAAGCGTCTCAGACGATTCTTATTTTCTTTTTAATAATTCATTCCCCTTTTGATGAAATTTTTATGAAAATAAATATCAATAATTGCTTTTAAAAATGATATAATGAACTTACTCTTTTATGCCAAATTTTGCGAAAAACATAAACTTGATCCCAGCATATTTTTAGTTTAATTTAGGGTTAAATACTCCCAGTGTTAAAATTTTTTAGCAGTCGCAATTTTCCGTTTCATTATTGAAGAGCTAACATTTTGGGCAGTTTCTATCTATAAACTTACTATCCTTTGTTGTTAATACTGAATAAGGATTTAACACTGGGTTTAAGGTTTTGTGGAATCGACTGTAAGTATATAAATAAAATAAACATAACCGATTTCAAATGAAAAGAAAAGTACATCAATTACCTACACCGATTATTACACAGCTCCACAAAAAAAAATCGATAAATTACCCCTGGAATATGACTATATCTACCATATGTTTTTGGGGTCGCTGAATCCAAATTCGGGGTCCATTTAACCCCATCACGTCAGGATTTTTTATAAACCTCAAAAGAAAAACTCGAATCCTCAAAAAATCCTCTATTCCAATCCATTGATCACTTAATCCCAATATCCCCATAACCTCTTTATTCCTTCATCCTTTAAACTCTTAATTCCTAAAACCCAAAACCCCCAAAACCCATAAACCCCATAACCCCAAAACCCATAATAAGTGGTACATGCAAGTAGCAATGATGTCCAAAGATTTAACTTATAAGATTTCTTGCATGAAGCTATCCTTTGCTGAGTTATTGAGTTGTGTGGTTATTACAGAATATGGGGTTACAACTCAAGAAGCATGAATGGCTTGAACATCCTGTGTTTCAGTGCTTTAACGCACCAAAGTCGTTTTCTTACGGAGTTATGGGGTTTTAGGGGTATAGAATTTGGAGTCTATGAGGTTAAGGGGTTATGGGTTAAAGAACTTAAGCGGTTATGGGCTTGTAAAGTTATTAAAGAATATGAGTTTAAGGCTCAACAAGCATGCATGGCTCGAACATACTGTGTTTCAACGCGGATAAGTTTCTATCTTGCTGGGCTATGGGGTTTCGGGGTTATAGAGTTTTGAGGTTTATGGGTTTTGGGGTTTATGGGTTTCGGGGGTTATGGGTTTCAGGAATTAAGAGTTTAAGGGATGAATTAAGAAAGAGGTTATAGGGTTATTGGGATTAAGTGATCAATGGATAGAGAATTTTTTGAGGATTCGGGTTTTTCTTTTGAGGTTTATAAAAAATCCTGACGTGATGGGGTTAAATGGACCCCGAATTTTGATTCAGCGACCCCAAAAACATATGGTACATGGTACATGTATTCATATTCCAGGGGTAATTTATCGAATTTTTTTTGTGGAGCTGTGTTATCAATTAAAACAGACTTTTAAAGTTAGCAACATATTTGAGGTGCTTGCTTAGAAGCTTTCCAATTATTTTTATATTAATTATATTTATTCTCCTGTTATTTTAGGCTGCTTATTTACTGTCACTTTTTTTTGTTTTAGTATTTGAAAACTTTTTAAATTTGATCAACACAACTTAAAATTACATACTGATTGTACTGTATGAATATGTAGACATACAAGGATTCAAGAGAATGAATTGAAAAATCTTCAACACATCATAGGGTTACCAAAATGATACAAATATTTCGAATATTACTATTACTAAATGTTTCGATAAACTTCTAGCCGGCCATTTGGCTCGTATATGGCCCAATCCGAAACTTTGTGTGTTAAATAAAGTGATTAATAAAATGTCTTCGGTAATATTACAGGCCATTAAGTCCCTACAGCCAGCGTCCCAAAAGTTTTATCGTTGCTTGTTTAAGTCTAAAGACCACGATCGTGACATGTGTCAAGGAAATATTTAGGCGGAAAATGTAGCGGCTAGCAAATGGTGTAATTAATTGAAGTAGTGTTTTAATTTAAATTTAGAGTTCACTATTCTACCGCTGGATAGTTTCCTATAGGTCATTATTTATAATTATATTTACAGGGTGAGGATTTTGAAGGTTATAATGCGACTGCTCAAGAACTGTTTGGAATAATATATGTAATAAACAATTTTCAAGGAGACAGGAAAACAAAATTTAAAATGTGTTTGACATTTACCGTTCCTTCCAATTTTGGTACATTGTCGTAAAAGACCTTGAAAACTTTAAAGTTTTTGGAGCCCCCCAAAGCAAACCAAACAATAAAAAAAATATTGTAAATGGTTCCAGAAAAGAAATATATATATATATATATATATATATATATATATATATATATATATATATATATAAGTCCTCAAGTCCAATCAAAGAAATGATTGACCATATTACAAAAATAAAAAAAAAATGTTTTCTATCCTAACTTTTTAAATAAGCTTCTTTTTACATACATATACAACCTACGACACAAATAAAATAAAAAAATGTGTTATATTAAAAAAGTATTTGCATAAAAGAAGATTTTTTAGATAGGTAGGTATTATCTTAGTATAAAATCTCTGCTCTTCTGCGATACTAAGTTCAATAGGATCATGTAGGTTAATAGGATTGGAAAACCTAACATTGGATTATTTAAACCACCGTATATCTAGAACGTAACAAGGAATAATATCTTTTTGCAACTTTCCCATTTAAAATCTAAAAAGAAATATTTTTTTTTCAGCTTTGAAAACATTGTTAAAGGCACTGTTAAAGTATTTTATAATAAAAGCTTTATATAAAAGGGAACTTTCTTGTTACCGATATTGATAGGAGATAAAAACCTGGTTTTCTTTTGTTAAAAAGTGTACCCTTTTAACCAACATCCCTTTGGTTTTACTGTTTGGATATTACTAGGTCAAATGTTTTGGTACAGATATAAAACCGACTTAAAGGATTTTATTTTACTTTTTTTTAATGAAAGTGGTGATTTGGAAGAATATACACTGACTCAGAAAATAAGTGGCCAGCCCAAAATTTTCACATATTTTAAATCTTAATAACATTTCAATTGGTTGTTGGATTGTGTTTAAATTTTTATTGGTGTTTTGCCATGTCTTTTAACAATAATTTTTCCAAAATTTTAGAAGAAGAAGAAGAAGAATAGCCAGAAAAAGCAAAATATACATTTATTCAATTGTGTTTTTCGGTTAGTTCTTGCGCAAATCTACTAATTGTTCTTCTTGCCTGTACCAAATGTTAAAATCATATCTCCTGCACATTTCGCAGCTAATTTTAACGGTTTGTCCGAAGGACAATAGAGAAATAAGGGTAACAATAATAATGCTGCAAGTTCGTAATTTATGCAGGCGATACTTGAATAGAGCATCGCATTATTTGTTGACAAATTTGAGAATCAATCATATAATAAGACAAACGCAATCTTAACTTATTTAGTAAATACAATTCAAGTTACAACAGATGCTTATTAGGTAACAAGGAAATCGAGAACATAATTAAAGACTCACCAAATCTAAATTAGAAGGTTTTATATATTTTTATGACAGTGGTATATATTGCTCTAAAAAGTGACGCCTTCCAACTGTTGGTACAATGCTTGAACTGTGCACTTTTTTAAAAGTAATTTTATATAACGGAGGAGATCTGGCACGCCCTGCCTCTATTTACTCCAGTACAAGTTTCAGTGGAGTAACGCAAAATCGTTAGGCCCCCAAGTTTGGACCTGAATGTGTAGCTATGAATGGGCCCCCGCCCTATCTATCGTTGAGCTCCTGACATGTCTCCGTCATGCCACTGCCAAGCTTTGTTATATGTTTAAAGACATTGGCTGGAAATATCCTGAGCAAAGCAACATTGTGTCTTTCAATTTTCTCAACTCCCACACGTTACCTCTGCTCCTCGGTTAAACTCTTGCGGCCAGATTCTCCAACGCTAGTCCGGCCTAATTTGACAACCAAAAGTTATAAACTGACAAGTGTATGAATAATAAGACAACTAAGTTTTACACTATGAATTTGTTTCTGAGGTTTTTTGCAAATTTATAAAGAAAAGGGCAATTTTAGTAAGTACTTTCGACAATAATAGAACTAAATTCATTTTAGCAACCCGTTCCAAGAGGAATATCATTTGGAAAGCTGGCTAATCGCTGAAATATCAGAATAATTCATAAGATTTTAATGACGACTTATTAACAATCACAGGACAAAAACTTGTCAAAACATGACTGATCAACTAGAAGATCTAAATTTATACCGGTACTAAATCTTAAACCTTCTTAGTGAATCTGAACGTTGGTATTTAGTTACCTCCTACTATTTATTTGTCGCCATCTTTCTTCTCTCCACCTTCCTTTCAATTAAAAAAATTACATAACAGTACCAAGAAATACTACTTAAAATCTTAAGGACTGTTAGAGAAAAAATTAAGTTGATGGCATCAAATTTTATAAAATAATGTAAGTTCTTAAGCAATATTGGCAAAAAATAGCAATAGTTTTGCATAGGGCCCTTTTAATCTGGTCTTACAGTTGCAGTTGTCTTGTCCTTCTTCTTTGTAATTTTATATTTGTTAGGAAACCAGAATAGCCTTTTTCTAACTTACATCCTTAGAACCTAAACCACTGCTTTAGAATTAATGGCTTGCTCAGGTGGCAACGCTGACCTTCCTAAAATACTTCCCAGTTTTTCCACTCTATCATCCATATGTGTCATAATCCCATCCCATAAGAGACCCAGACAGTCATAAAATTGTCCGGGCGTAAAAGTTAAAATTAATGGCTCAGTCAATATTTCCAGGGAGATTTTATTATTACATTTCATATTTTACGTTGTTACATTCATTTCGCACTTAGTTACTACAGACTTGGGTAAAAGTTTGCTAAGTCACTTACAGAACTGATTTCACGAAATAACTGTGGGGTCAATCATATGTAAGATTTTAATTGCGGCCGGTGACTCATGTCATTTCATAACAAGACTTGAACTTTGGTCAGTGCCGAACTTCCCATTTTTTATCTAAATTTATGACTGTTTAAATAATTAATTGAACAGAATTATGCTAAAATGAATTTACTGACAACGTATGTGTAGAAATATGAAAAAAGAATTGTACTAGAACTATGAATAAGTTTTACTGAACATGTGGTAATAGTCTTACGCCGCTTTTGGTAAGATAATTTATTATTTCTTCAAACGTCAATAAACCTGACATTTTTCTACTAATTTTTTGACGTTAAAATTTTGCTTTTTTGTCAGTAGGCGATTGCTATTGGCAGCGGGAGTAAAAGTACTTTTTCTGCCGCTGAGAGCGGAGATAAAACTATGACTGTTTGTTCCTAGAATGAATTTTTGTTTACAGTGCATATAAAATATGCCCTTTTCTTTATAAAGTTAACAAAAAACTCCTAGTATAAAACGCAATTGTCTTAATTGTACGCTTAAAATTTTAGCTAGCCATATTAGACTGGTTTAAAGTAAGAGAATCTGGCCGTTGAAATTTAAAAAAATGTATTTTGTTCCAATAAAATGATGAAATGGATAAAATGTTCCATTCATACGAGTTAGACAAAGATAACTTAACTTTAGCAAATAAAAAAATCACCTGTACATAAATTCCTGTTTTTTTCTGTCTCTATGTCTAACAATAAATAATCATGAAATAGTACTGTGAAATTAAATGTCAGCCTTCTTAATTTCCTTTTTCCAATTTCTCAATTCTGTCATCTATATATTATATTTGCCTCCCTTAGAAACCCAGACAGTAATAAAATTGTTAAGGCGTAAAAGCTCAAATTAATGACCTCGTCGTTACGTCTAAGGGTATTTTATTATTTTAAGAAATATTTTCTGATCCTTTTTAGGCCAAAATTTAATTTTAAAATGAAACTAGGGCGGCGGTTTATTATCACAGGACATATCCACGATCTCCTATTTTTACGCAACTGTTGTAAAATTTACAAGCGTGTCAGCGGTACGTCATAAAATAAATTTTACTGTGTGTAGGCAGTAAAAAAATATTATTATGGATGTACTAAAAAAGTACGAAACATACGTCGTCATTAAAGCGTTTAGTTATGCGCGTAATATTTTAAAGCAACCGTCGCTCTTCCAGATTTATATTTCTAGAGCTTTCGCTTATATAAGAGGATTATAAAAAATTGTCATGCGAGTGTAGTTACTGTTTGTCTTCGGATATTCCGTAAAAATAAGCCCCTAACACATTAAATAATTTTTTGTTTTAAGTAGAGAAAATATCTTAATTAGTGTTAAGACAGGTAATTTATTTAATAGCATAGTACTATTTTCTTAATAGCAATGCTTGCTTAACATTACTTAATGTTGGGGAAACACAACCGTTCGTTTAATTTCTATATTTCTATTTTTATTTCCAAATAAACATTAATAACTAAGCAGGTATAAAATCCCTTTCAAACATCAAAACTCAAACTCGTATCCCTTGTTTATTTAACTTGCATTAAAATACGCAGTTATCGGTTAAACACAAAGCCCATTTCGGATAAAATATCTAAAGAACAACTTTCTTTTAATTTAGTTCTTCTAAAACGGTACCTTTGTCGGCGAAACATCAAAGGCCTAGTTTCCTTAGCAAATATCTTATCTTTTAGTTTTATTGCTTTAGCGTTCTAAAAATACACTTCCCTTAAATGTATAAAGAGCAAGAAAACATGGCAATAGATATCAACCCACTTATCTCTTCACCTCGTCGTACCGAAGTATCAGGAGCCAACAATTTTAATATCGAACCAATAGAATAATATCTGCTTAAAGATGATTCGTAAGGGTCATTGCAAAATAACCCTTAATTGGTTAACCCCTAACAGGCGGATTTTGCGAGAGGTAGTAACCTTTCACAATCTTCAAGTTGCTAATGGGACAACATTTCAGTTATTCAGTAACTCACGTGGTTGCGTCACATCAAGCGCGACGTGTCTAAAAGTCGGTCAACTGTCCGACCAGACACACGTTCACAAATAAGTCAGTGAAAAAAAGTAGTGAGTGCGGGAAAAATCCTCTCCCTCTATCGGGTCGTCAGAACTCCGCCATTTCCAATCAGGCATTGTCCTGCTCTATATCGTGTCGTCATCCCCCGTTTTCTCCAGGCATGGTCCTGTTCTCGGGCATAAGAACCCTCCGTTCCTCAGTCGAGCCTCTAGTGTTCAAGGAACCTTCCACAAAGTGCGCCAGTCAGGTTATCAGCACCCATTCTCGAGCAATCAGAGCTCAAAGTCCGTTCTTCTGTCGAACCTCTAGTGTTCAAGGAACCATTGGCCAAGTGTGCCATTTGGATCACAGAACCCCCATTAAGGCAAAGTAAAGCCCTTACTCTCTTCCGAATCCACATATTTCAATACTTCTTCTGGCCGTCAGTGCCAGAAGTAAGTTACATCCTTTCGGGTCGTAGTACCCTTTAATCTCAATACTTCAGCAGGCTAACAGAGCCAGATTAACGATTTTGATTCTTACAACTGAATTATTCACCAACTTAGGATATCCACCAATGTTGGTTCTTTCTTCTATATGTATATGTTATAACAATCTTATTATAATAATTACATCAGCAAACAACATACAATTTACAACAAAGTATCATGCAACAAATAACCTCTCGGAACAACACAGTATGCAAAAATAAACTTTCTTCTTATAACTGTCAAAAACAAAGAGGTGTGTAAATATGCAAGTAAATGAATATACATATTGTTTAGTGAAACTGATGTATTTTACTGTCTACAAGTCACAGCTGCCAGAGATTGCGCACTCAGATGAAAATGAATCAGCAACCTACGGAAATAGTTTACACTATGGTGGAGGTAAGGTTTTGGTAAGAGGTTCCAATCAAACCCAACCTGGCTTTCCTTATACTTTGTATTCTCTCTATACAATATGTCACAATGTTATTTCCAAAAGTAACACTTTGAAACATATTTATTACTTAATAGTAACTTATAACGTCACCGGACAACGAAACTTAACTAATGCGCACGTATCTAATACGTGCGCATTTACAGACATCGACATTACGACCCCTATTCAGGGAAGTCCAATGCGACAACACAGCCAGGATGCGACCGGGGTTGGTGTTAACCCTTGGTTGCCCAACGACGTGCAAATGAGGAGGACGACTCTTTCCGCGAAAGCTTGCAGAGTCAGTAAGTAACAATTCAACTATAAGATATGTTAAACATAAAAGGATCGTTAATACTGTTGGTGTCATTTAATTAAAGATTTTACGTAATATCTATTTTTATAGTTTTCTAGATTGACATTTAATTTTAGGACCCAATTTCACTTAAATTTAGTACACCATATATAAGCGCCATATAGTAAAATTTTATGGAAGTGTAAAATTTACTTCCTTTTAAACGGTATGTTAGGAAATAAAATATCTAAAGTATATAAATCTAAACATTTTTTAGGTTTTAATATTCTTAAGTGAACAGTGACTCCTTACCTATAATACAACTCAATTACGAAAATCGGTTATTTGTTAATTACTTAACCAGCTTTCGCCTACGACTTTGTCCGCAGTATAACAATTTTATTCCACTATAAACTTTGGATCTTCATTTTACCCATTTAGGGGTTGATTTATTAAAAACTGTATAACATGTGTTTAAACATTTATGTGCAGATTCACTAAGAAGTTTTAAGATTTAGTAGTAGTTTAAACTAAGATGTTGAGGTTGATCAGTTATGTTTTGACAGGTTCTTGTTATTGTCATCATTAAAAACTTATAAATTATTCTAATATTTTCAGTGATTTTCTCGGTTTCAAAATAATTTTCATCTTGGAACGAATTGCTTGAATGAATTTAGTTCTATTATTGTCGAAAGTACGTACTAAAATAATCACTTTCTTTATACATTTGCGAAGAACCTCAGTAACAAATTTATAGGATACAACTTAGTTGTCTTATTCTTACACTTGTCAGTTTAAAATTTTTGGTTGTCACATTAGACAGGACTAGCTTCGGGGAATCTGGCTGTTATTTTTTAGAGTACTTCTGATGAAGTTTCGAGTTAATAGGACAATCTAATATGTTTTCTTTATACAAAGTTTGAACCCCTGTTTCACACCCATAGGGGCTGAATTTTGAAAAACTCTTTCTGAGTATACTGTTAGGTTATGTAGGAAACCTCTGTGCAAGGTTTCAAGATTCTAGATTGATTGATTCTAAATAGATTCTAGTGCGTTGATATGTCAGTCAGATTCGTTTTTTATATACATATACGAGTATATACATATATAGCTTTCGCCCAAGGTATAACTATTTTACTCCATTACAAACTTTGAACCCCCATTTCACCCCCTTAGGGATTGATTTATTAAAAACTATAAAACACGTGTTGTATGTTGTATAAGAAATCAGAAAATGTTTTTGCTAGATATGTTGTTAACCGTAACTATCGGTGCGCGACATTCAGATTTATTTTATAAAACACATTCTATAGTATACTGAATTTTGGATATTATTTTAATTAAGTATTAGTAGATTAGGAATCATCCAAGTTTATTCAAATTTAATTTCTCATTATTTCGAGCAATAGATTATAATATTCCTAAAACTACTTTAACTATTTAGTAGAAATGCTTCTGTTTATCATTATTAAAGAGAAACTGAATTATTAAGCGATCCTTGTAAATGTTCTAAACCCGACAACATATTAAACTAATTTTGACCAAAATTGTATTTCAAAATAAAATCAAAATTCAACAGAACGTATCGAATTTTTGCTAGGCGCAGTTCTAAAAGAAATATATATAATAAAATTTTGATTAGTTCAAAAAGTTATATATATCATTTATGAGTTTTTACAGAAAAAATCTCTTTACCTATTAAAGTTTGTTGCTGATAACACTCTGATAATAGCAAACTATTTAATAAGTCCCATGCGTTCCGCAAATTATGGACCGTTATTGATTTGTTTGTAGCAAATAACTTTGCATGTTAAAAATTAAAATTATATTATTGGGCGTTTTCTTAATACAGGACTTGCAGGATTTAAGGTTTACGGATAAAGAAAAGACTTTCATAAATAAGCGGTTGTATAACCTAAACACTCTCGACATGAATGAGCAGAGAAAAGGGACATTGTGGGTTTTTGTTACTGGACAGAAAGGGATGCATACGTGACTTGCTTATCGTTCTGTTGGGAATAGCCAACGAACGAATAGACAAAGGCTAGCTTTTTTCAGCAGAAGGCATTAAAATACCTGAATAAGAGAGATAACTCATGTACAGTATGTTCACGTATGGGTTAGACAAGAGGACAAATGGACCAAACAGTGACAAATACGAAACAAGGTCATTCTTTATAAAAAACAAAATTGGTTGATTTAAAAATAAGATGCCGAAAATTCTTCTTTTGTACAGGGTCTGCAGAAAAGACAACGTACAATTTGGTTAAAAATAAAGTAGCCTTTTTTACATTTTAATGCAAAACGTTAAATAAAAAGTTGTTTTAAATTTTACAAGTATTCTCATTCTAGATTTTCAAGTAAAAATCTGAAAGTTCCATATTACACTTCTAAAATCAAAATTACGCTCTTTTCGTACTGAGGAGTATATGTGCAAACGATGTATGTATAGGAATATAGGGTTTTGCCAGCTGAGATTGTGTTCAAAAGAGGTTCAAACAAGGTCGTTGTTTTGTAGGGCTAAGTCATTCATGTGGAAGGATGTTGTTGTAGGCGTATATGCAATATATTAGTTAAATCTTTCTCATGAACAGTCGACAATATTATAAAGAACTAGATTTAACGTAGAATAATGTATTCACCTAAAATCTAAATAATGGTAGTAAGTTCTACAAATCTGTCCAAATATGAAAATTTTCGAACAGGGAACGCAGCAGTAACTAATTTGCTTTAAGTTAATCTCTGACATCTTAAAGGACTATAAAATAAACCCCATGTCTCTGTCTACCTTACCCATATCTCTAAATAATTTTAAATTACCCGCCGCGTGATCGTTTCCATTCAAAAATGACAAAATGTGCACGTAATGCTCATAAAATGAGAATCAAAAAGGATCCCTTCAGCATTATTATGTTTATTAAAGAGAATATATTAAGGCAGCGTACAGTTTAGAATATATTGTCTTTTTTTGCATTAAGAAACGATTCTGGAAGAATGTTCACGGGCTCCCCGAAAATACTTTTATAATATTTAAAATGTTTAGGAGAAAACCTCTTTCTATATAGGGTTGTAAATCAAAAGAGAAACAATGTCAGGTATCGTTTACTATACTTTATCGTCAAGGGACAGTATAAAACTTCGTCATGTTGGATCAATATGTTGATGGATATTCAAGTAAAAAAAATAGAATAGAAACTTTTAGTAGAATCAATATTTTTTAGTTTATATCTGCATCGGTACTATAAGTTCGTTGTAAAAAATACTCAATATACAAGGTGAGTTTTTAAATGTGTTACAATGCGATTTCTCGAAATTTTGGTGAGATAATAGGGAAAAGGGGGAAATATATAAACATATTTTTGACATTTAACCCCTCTCTCGATTTTGAGGGGTGGTTGATAACTTTGGAATTTTAAATGTATGTATTTTTGTTTATAAAAGTCGGATCTACGTAAATAACTATAGTATAACTAAAGGAAAGTGAAACCGCAAAAAAAGGTAACGAAGCCGACACCTTTGACGCAGCCGTGCCGATATCACATAAATCATGTTCCAAACGAGCATCTGTCTACGTAACGTCTTAATTATAATAAAATGACTCCCTTCTCTGCATGCGCCAATATAATATTACCCTTAGTGGAAAAGAGACAAAACGAATCGTCGCTGCAGGTGTTCCTTCACGAGACACGGCCGGGTATGAGCGGCAGGCCTTTGTCTGGCTTTTTATACCACTTAAATCTTAATAATTTAGATTTATGAGATTCACTTAGGACTGGTTATACTATACGTATGTGTACAAAAAAAATTTTTGATGTGCTCTTTTGGTTACGGAATTATGGTTATTAAATTTTTAAATACATTTTACCTATAAATCAAGTTCATTTATTTCAGAATTGATATTCGTTTCCATGAAAATACGTTATTTTTACTTAAGTCAGTTCCAAGTTTTGACGTTTCAACGATTATTTCTCAGTTTATTGCTGAATTAAACATGGAAGCGAATTTTAATGTGCAAGTTGATATGTTGATAATTTTGGGGGAGTGCAGAAAAAAACAGCAGAAAAGCTGCACTAGTGTGGGCGGAGAGGTTTAGTAATAACCCGAAATATCACATGGCATTTAAAAGGCTGGAAATCAGGAGTAGTACTAGCGACACTCTGAAGCCGAAACTACGATTTCGGATGTGAACTAAAACGGATGAAAATAGGGCGGTTGGCGTTTCAGGAGCGGTTGACCCACATTTGGGTACCACAGGGCTTGCTACAAATGCTGGATTGAGTCAAGAGTCTGAACTTGTACAATTTTCATCAATACCACATTACACTCCTCCAAGAGCTACATGGGCCAGACTTTAAAAATCGCGTTACATTTTGGAATTGGGTCACAAGGCAAATGCAAGAAAATAACAGGTTCCTAATGAATGGTATATTTTTTGTCGCAGCTACTTTTCATCTTTGTGGGCAGGTAGGATTTTAACAGTCGTATTCATAGTCGTTCTCCAGGCGAATCGCCAGCGACTTCTCCACAAGCGCTTCGCCAGCGACGCGATGTATTGTGTGTGTGTATTTTAATGGAGCGATGCTCCGTCTAACATAACCCGAATATCCGGCGGGATAAAAGCTGGCGAATCTCCGGAGAATGACTACGAATACGGGGGTGTAAGTTATCCCTTATTAGTAGAAATATCTTTTTTTACTTGATTGTTTTTTTAGGTAAATAGACACAATATACACTATTGGGCGTCGGAAAATCCCCACTGGATGAGAACCCTGCCAAATCAACATCCCTGGTCAATTAATGTCTAGTGTGAGGATAGATTGGTCCGCATTTCTTTGAAGGACATTTAAATGGAGAAATTATCACAGATTTTTTAAGAAATCAATTAACCTAATTATTAAACCAAAACATAAATACTGACATGTGGTTCCAACAGGACGGAGCTCCACCCCATAATGCAATACAGGCCCGTAATCACTTGAATGAAACATTTGAAATCTGTAGATTGGACGAGCTGATCCGGTCAGCTGGCCTGCTAGGTCCCCAGATTTGACCCCCTTGACTTTTTCTTGTGGGCAGTGTTGGCCACTACACCAACAACTTTAGATGATATGAAAGGCCAAATCCGCTTTTCCTGCTTATTAATGATCCCCGAAATGCTATAGCGGGTTAAAAAATCATTTAGAAAAGAGTAAAAAAGTATTTGGAAGTTGAAGGGGAATATTTCAAACAACTTCTCAAGCATAACAGACGATAAATAAGTTAAAATAAATGGTAAATAAATTGTGTTACACATGCGTAGTTCCTTACGTAGATTCGAATTTTATAAACAAAAGTACATCATCCCTTTTAAAATTTCAAAGTTACCCCACCCCTCAAAATAGAGAAAGGGGGTGAATGCCAAAAATATATTTGAATATGTCTCTCCATCTCAATATTAACCCACCAAAATTATACGAAAATGTTTTAAACCATTTTTGAGATATCGCCTGGTAACACTTTAAAAAAGCTCACCCTGTATAAGTATAATTGTAAAAACAAATCGATCGATCGATCAATCGATTTCTGTCGATAGCTCTATCGAATTGCTGATTTAAATGAAAAAGTGCGAAACATTTTGATTTTTTTAACGAATTAATATTTCTTTTTCGTGTGTCTCCACTGGGTATTGTTAAAAAAACCAAGAAAATAGCAATCGGTATTAAATTCTGTCCTAAAATTTACTTCCCGCTTGAAAGACTAGCGCCTGCTAAAAATAAAACCTAGCTACCAAAAGATTGAATAAGAAAATTTAAAAATATTTTTCTGACAGCAGATTAATTATATTTCAGGCCAATTTTTTATAACAATGTTTTTACCTGATCCTCTCAGATTTATTAATCGCTTTTCAGAACTTTTACCAAGATTATACAAAAATTGTTTAACGAGGCTAAAAATACCGAGAAAAAGCGATTTACTGATTTATTTGGATTCATATTTTTCACTTTTGTGTAGAGTATAAAAGCTGCCATTGTAAGATAATTCTTTAAGCTAAAGTGTAGTTTATTTATTTTTTATAATTTGCTCTGCCTACTGTTGACAACTGATAGCTCGTGGCCTTAGTTTTATATACAAGGCTTGTAGTTGCACCAGCGTGTAATAATTTTAGTAATTTTGGATAAATCTGAAAGCTTAAGAAAATGAAGGTATTTTGTTTCGCCTTTCCTGCTCAAGGTCTCATTTCAGGCTGCATTCCTACTGCTGGAGTTTCCAATT
The DNA here is from genome assembly GCA_963971165.1 of Philopedon plagiatum. Classification (NCBI taxonomy): domain Eukaryota; kingdom Metazoa; phylum Arthropoda; class Insecta; order Coleoptera; family Curculionidae; genus Philopedon; species Philopedon plagiatum. The sequence continues at coordinate 12,403,754 of OZ020195.1, forward strand.
GCTAAATATTTGAAAAGGCTTTAATATCACCAAAAATTAATTTCGTCAACTAATCATTATCTTGCAATTCTTAATATTTCGAATATACAGAAATAAATTAGTTTATTTCAAAATTAAATCGAATCGAATCGGAAAGCCATAGCGGTAGCGCGAGGGCCTTGAGTTTCAGCTCTCTTTCCATTTTGGTTGTTCCACGCACGCATAATGTATTCATGACCTCTCGGTCAATGGTTGATCCCATATGTACTAAATGAGCAGTTTTTAATCTAAGTTAGAATTATTTATTAGGTAATAAATGGAAATACATGGAAACTGCTTTAACAGCTGCAACTATGGCTAGAAAAGTTTTTATCTTTTTCTCTTGTGACAAGAAATGCTCCAAAGCTGTTTATCTCCTCTATTTTTAGTGTTGGAAGCAGTAGGTAGTTTTTATTGCAGTTAATTTATAAGAGAACTAACTTATTTCGGTCTGTGCAAAACTTATATCGAGAATCTTTTATTGCAATTTTTTATTGTTTTGGTTAGTGCCCCAAAACACTTTCTGTTGCAACATTTAAAGGGTCTCAAAACAAACTTTATATTTCAACCGATTTAACATTTTCTCAATCTCGGAAACCTCTTGCACTGATTTGGGTTCGTTTACTAAAGTTTCAGTAAACAAAGACCAGAATATCAATTAGATTAAAATAGGAGAAACTCTCAAGTAACTTTTTAGTGATTAAAAGAAAGTTTCAGGTGATTTAAACTTAAAATTAAATGACGAACCAAAGAAAATAAATTATATTTTAATCTCTCTGGATTTAAAAAAAAGCATTACTAATTTGATGCACAAATAACTGATGCCTTAAATTCCTAATACAAATTGGTTGTATAACCATAGAAACGTATTAATTTTGTATTATCAGACATGATGTGCGTAAATTTAATTTGCTGTTTTTTTTTTCAAAAATTCATGCTGTTTTATATATATTTTGTATATAGTAAAAAAGTCAAAAATATTGAGTGACGATGAAGTTTCCATTCCTTAAACTTCTTCATGATTTCCAAAGCAGTAAAATATTGATACAATAAATAATTTAGTTACTAAAAAATCAAGACAAATAGTTAGTCAAGGTTGAAGTCAACCCTTGGAACTAAGCAAGATGTTGATATATCAACTGTGAGGAAATAGTATTACCGCACAGTACAGAAACGAATATTTCCTAACAGCTATTTTTCATTGCCTCGTAACTACTATAAATGTTGTCGAACAGAAATCGATCAGAAATATCAAAATTTTTGAACGATCGCATCTTTTGCTATTTTTTATCAGCGCATAATCTTTAATTTTGCCTTTTTTGTGTCGTCTTTAAGTATTAGATATTTTTACTGTCATTAATAAAGCAAAACATTAATAAACTTATTCAACAATACAAGAGAAAAAACAATAAAATATTTTAAAAAGTTTTCTTGCATCTGATTACTATTTCTGCATGCATTTTTAGCTGTAGAAAATTTAAATTCCGAATTCATATGTCCTTTTAAATACTGCGAATAAATGTGAAAAATGAAAATACATATATATATATATATATATATATATATATATATATATATATATATATATATATATATATATATATATAGAAAATGGAAAATTTTTCTTGGCCTATAGGTAACATATTAAATGTAAATGCAAAGATTAACTTCTTCGGCTAGTGCAGCAAGAAGGCCGTAAAATGAAAAATAAAAATAATGAGGACTATTTTTGATTCTGGTCTGGGGGCCCTCCTGTATCGCAATTTCTAGGCCCTTACCCTTCATCAAGCAGGCTTACACCCAGGGTGGTCTGTTCTTCAGCCACCCTGGGGTGTAAGCCTGCCTGATGAGTAAGGGCCCAGAAATTGCGATACAGGAGGGCACCCAGACCAGAATCAAAAATAGTCCTCATTATTTTTATTTTTCATTTTACGGCCTTCTTGCTGCACTAGCGAAGAAGTTAATCTTTGCATTTACATTATATATATATATATATATATATATATATATATATATATATATATATATATATATATATATATATATATATATATATATATATATATATACATATATATAACTTTGCTGGAACAATATCTATTTTTTAAAACGTTAGCAAATTTTAATAAATAATTTGTGTTTTCACTGAAAAAAATGTTGAAAGAACTTATCCAATACCCGTCCATTAACGATTTTACCGTAGGCGTAGTTTGGAAGATGTGCAAAAACAGGCATATTATAGCACTTCTGCACAGACTTCTGTCCTTGGAGCCATTAAGCTTAGACATATCCTTAGAGACCGTCTTATAGCTTTTAACTCTTCCACACAATGTTCCTATTTGCTATATAGTGTTTAGTTTCTTTACATAAGCGGTGAAAGGTTACAAAGGTCACGTTGCTGAAGCATAAATATTTTTTTACGGCGACTAATTTTACTGCATGTAACTTCACATCTTATATATAATATATTATAATGTAATACAATATAATGTAATATAATATAATAGGAGTTTGAACCACTCGAAATTCGACGGAAATATATATACCTACATTTGTTATATCAAATTAATGGTTCGAGGAAATTTGAGCGGACCTTTTTATTAAAAGACGAGGAAATCCTTAGGCGTTGTAGCCCTGGTAGGTCGACCGAAAATATCGCCTCCGTGAAGGCCAGTATTACAGAACACCCACGCACCTCCATTCCGAATCGCGGCCAAGGGAAATTAGATATCACAAGCAGCACTCTCTAACAAATTTTGACAAAGGATTTACACCTTCATTCAGTTGACTCAAGCACTGAAAGCAGCTGACCATGGACAGCGCTGATACTTCGCCAACTGGATCTTGGAATAACAGCAAGTCGATGATGCATTCCATACCAAAATTATCTTTAGGCGCATTTTCACCTAAACGGCTGCGTTTAACAGAATTGTCGGATCTCAGTAGCAAAACAGCCACATGCCATGCAAGAACTTCTGATACATCCTGAAAAAGTAACAGTGTGTTGTGCCAGATGGGCAAGAGGAAGAAGGGTCAATATTTTTTGAAAATAATGAAGTTGCCTCCTTGACTGTCAATGGCGATCGCTACCGTGGCATGTTACCAAACATTTTTTAGAAGTTGTTTAGCACGATTTCTAAGAGACATCACGGGAGTTTATCAAACAGACTGAAGAACTAAAACTGTTATGTTTAGCGTACTCTCCCTCTCTCTCTCTCTCTCTCTCTCTCTCTCTCTCTCTCTCTCTCTCTCTCTCTCGCCCCTCTTTCTTTGTCCTACACATGTACCATGTATGAAACAAATCAAAAGGCTAGGTATGAATCAATGCTGTCGTCACCTCTTGCTAAACTTGTTTCATCATCACAACCAAAAGTTGTCAACTAGAGGAACTAAATTTAAAACCAGAGTAAGCTTTGTGAACCAAATTATTAATCTTTTTACAGCCTTAATTTAAAATGTTCTTGGGTAACAAGGTAACCTACCCAAAAGACCACTAAACTTTCTAAGACAAAAAGCAGTTTTACGTTAAGTGCTTTCTTGTTAGTTTGGTGTCCCAAAACAATGCAACTGGGAACACACTTCAAGCTGTTAGGCAATTTTAAAGCGTTTTCAACAAAAAACTTTCAGGAACAATTATTTGAAGTCTTTTCGTTGGAATCGCGTTTTATGGGATCAAATAATGGGTAATTTAAAAGACTTTCAACTCTATAAAGATTTGAGAGAGCACTTTGATATTGGGAAATACCGTTATCTACTTATTGATTAACTCAAAGGTTTCCGTCATGATTTATTTTTAGATCTTTTTCAAAACGCTTTGCGAATATATAAGAGGACAGTTTACAAATGGTTGAGCTTATTTTTAGTCCAGTAAAGTTATGTTTTCACCTTGGAATCTGTCTATAATGAGCGGATTTTCATGGGACTTTTTTCATTTTGTTTCTAATCGTAAGAACTTTCATCTTTTACATTAAAAAATATTGCTAATAATTATTTAATTATTTAAATAAATGATTCTTAATTATGGAATGAATCTTCATGTTTTCACAATAAAATTGATTATCATTTAAATTTTTTTTTCTTAACTAGTCATACAAACACAAAAGATACTGCCAGAAAAAAAATCCATTATTTCTTAGCTACATTGACACAGATGTTCTTAGAGGGAGCTTTAATAAACGATTGGTTGATTTAAATTGTTTACAGTTCGTGGAGAACCATACAGTGCCTAAATATATAAAATAGCGGATTCAAAAACATTTATAATATCGGCGCGCGAATTTTTAAACACTTTAGCAGCTCTTTGTAAATATTTCCGCTGTTTATTTTATATGCACTGATCTTCCTTTTGTTAATATATTTTTGTCTACAGATTGTGTGGGCCTAAACAGATTGACAACTATTTAAAATATTCAGTAGCTCATTATTCCCTTCCTCTAAACATTTTTTAAAGTTTTCTATTCCTCTCTTTCTTTCCGTGTTCAGCAGAAAATTACACGACAGTCAGTCCATTGTAATCATGTTTAGTAAATTTTACAGGCACTCAAATAATTTCTTTGAAAATGTCGATTTAAAAAAAATTATACATAAGCCTCATCTGTTTATATGTCTAGTTTTCGAGAAATTGTAAAAATTTAAGTTAGCAGAAAATTTTCTAAAAAACTGAAACGGTATGCAAGTGAACAACTCTAGATTAAAGCTATAGTGCTAGAAGGCCTTAACTTACGTTGTAAATTTTAATCTGTTAATATGTCTAGTTTTCGAGAAATTGTAAAAATTTAGGTTAGCAGCCAAATTTGTAAAACACTGTAACGGCTTGCAAGTGAACAAATCTAGATACAATCTATAGTGATAGTAGGCCTTAACTTACCTCGTAAATATTAATCTGTTAATATGTCTAGTTTTCGAGAAATTGTAAAAATTTAGGTTAACAGTCAAATTTGTAAAACACTGTAACGGCTTGCAAGTGAACAAATCTAGATACAATCTATAGTGATAGTAGGCCTTAACTTACCTCGTAAAAATTAATCTGTTAATATGTCTAGTTTTCGAGAAATTGTAAAAATTTAGGTTAGGAGCCAAATTTGTAAAAAACTGAAGCGGCTTGCAAGTGAACGTCGGTGTATACAAACCATAGCGCTAGTGGGCCTTAACTTACCTCGTAAATATTAATCTGTTTAAATGTCTAGTTTCGAGAAATTGTAAAAATTTAAGTTAGCAGCCAAATTTGTAAAAAAACTAAAACGGCTTGCAAGTGAAGAACTCTAGATAAAAGTTATGGTGCAAGTAGGCCTTAACTTACCTCGTAAATATTAATCTGTTAATATGTCTAGTTTTCGAGAAATTGTAAAAATTTAGGTTAGCAGCCAAATTTGTAAAACACTGTAACGGTTTGCAAGTGAACAACTCTAGATAAAAGCTATAGTGATAGCAGGCCTTAACTTACCTCGTAAATATTAATCTGTTAATATGTCTAGTTTTCGAGAAATTGTAAAAATTTAGGTTAGGAGCCAAATTTGTCAAAAACTGAAACGGCTTGCAAGTGAACGTCAGTGTATACAAACCGTAGCGCTAGTGGGCCTTAACTACCTCGTAAATATTAATCTGTTTAAATGTCTAGTTTTCGAGAAATTGTAAAAATTTAAGTTAGCAGCCAAATTTGTAAAAAACCTAAAACGGCTTGCAAGTGAAGAACTCTAGATAAAATTTATGGTGCTAGTAGGCCTTAACTTACCTCGTAAATATTAATCTGTTAATATGTCTAGTTTTCGAGAAATTGTAAAAATTTAACCAACCCCAACCCCAAACCCAACAAATTTGTAAAAAACTGAAACGGCTTGCAAGTGAACGGCGGTGTATACAAACCATAGCGCTAGTAGGCCTTAACTTACCTCGTAAATATTAATCTGTTTAAATGTCTAGTTTTCGAGAAATTGTAAAAATTTAAGTTAGCAGCCAATAATTGTAAAAAATTGAAACGGCTAGCAAGTGAAGAACTCTAGATACAAGCTATGGTGCTAGTAGTCCTTAACTTACCTTGTAACTTGGCCTAGATCTGCCGAGATGGCGCTACCCGTAGCGTTTTGCCATTTACCTTGTAAATATTAATCTGTTAATATGTCTAGTTTTCGAGAAATTGTAAAAATTTAGGTTAGCAGCCAAATTTCTAAAAAACTGAAACGGCTTGCAAGTGAACGTCGCTGTATACAAACCATACCGCTAGTAGGCCTTAACTTACCTCGTAAATATTAATCTGCTTCAATGTCTAGTTTTCGAGAAATTGTAAAAATTTAAGTTAGCAGCCAAATTTGTAAAAAAACTGAAACGGCTTGCAAGTGAAGAACTCTAGATACAAGCTATAGTGCTAGTAGGCCTTAACTTACCTCGTAAATTTTAATCTGTTTATATGTTTAGTTTTCGAGAAAATGTAAAAATTTAGGTTAGCAGCCAAATTTGTAAAAGACTGAAACGGCTTGCAAGTGAACAACTCTATATCCAAGCTATAGTGCTAGAAGGCATTAACTTACGTAGTAAATTTTAATCTGTTAATATGTCTAGGTTTCGAGAAATTGTAAAAATTTAGGTTAGCAGCCAAATTTGTAAAAGACTGAAACGGCTTGCAAGTGAACAACTCTATATCCAAGCTATAGTGCTAGAAGACATTAACTTACGTCGTAAATTATAATCTGTTAATATGTCTAGTTTTCGAGAAATTGTAAAAATTTAAGTTAGCAGCCAAATTTGTAAAAAACTGAAACGGCTTGCAAGTGAACAACTCTATATCCAAGCTATAGTGCTAGAATGCATTAACTTACCTCATAAATTTAAATCTGTTTATATGTCTAGTTTTCGAGAATGTAAAAATTTAGGTTAGCAGCCAAATTTGTAAAAAACTGAAATGTCTTGCAAGTAAACGTCGCTCTATACAAACCATACCGCTAGTAGGCCTTAACTTACCTCGTAAATATTAAGGCAGTAAAAATCCGGATTCAGTTTTCTGAATCAAGCAGTAACTTCTCATGTCTCTAAAGCATATAAAATAAGACTTAGTAAAAGGTATTGTTAGTTTCGAATATTTAAGATGTTTTTTTACTGCCAAAAAGTTGAGAACGTCTTAGTAATATATATTTTTATTGTTTTTAAATTATTTCCATCAGCTTTTATTATTTCTGTCAAAATTTTGTTTTTCCTAATTTTCTAAGAGTAATAAGATTAGAGTTAATCCGCTCAGTCGTTTAGAAAATGGAAAACTTTACTTAAAGTTAGATTGTGCTCGAAAGTTTTATCCTAAGCTTATTATTTTACAGAATTAAGTTTGTAACCTTTGTGGAAAGTTAAGTTCAATTAATATTTTTGGTTGATGACGAAAATACTTCGCAAGAACATTTATTTCATTAAATAAATGTATTTTAATGAAATTTGCAGTTGATGTAAAGCAGTGTTTAAAACGGTAATTTAATAAATTATTTTAAATAAATTTGGGGCAAATTTTGTAACATAAAATACATTTATTTTGGCCGTTTCTAGTAAACAATAAGGAAATATTTTTTTAAATGAACCAGCTTCACAAAAGAAAAAGCACTAAAAAGTATGAAGTAATATTTTAGGGTACCTAATTTTGAACAAAAGTAAGTTTACCATTTACCACAGATATAAGTAAGTGAAAATATTATTTCCTGGCTTTTGGTGCATTTCCTTTTGTGAAGATTAATTTTTTGAAATTTTTTTGAAAATAAAATTATTTCTTTCTTTCGAGCTCGCCTATTCTCCCTCCCCTTGCATTTATCGCCCCTGTTTAAATTTGTAATGTCCATAATATTGGATTTTCAGACCTCAGTAACACCGGAAATGACATAGTTGACATTTTTAAAGAATTTTTCACCCGCTCTTTTCGTCCCCTCCACCGCCGTAATTGTCAGTCGCAGATCTATAGAACAAAGAAATTTAAGCTGCTAACACTTTGTACAAACTTTTTAGGTATATTTTTACACTGTAAAAACAACTTATGGGACAGGCTTGAAATATGGCATGTTGATGTCTGAGGTCTTGTCTAACCTAACTTAATTGCATCTCGTTTTCTTTTAAAAATTTTCTCACGATAGGAAAACATTCGAAGTTGTTTTTTTTTCAGATATCCAAAAGTTGAGTTTGGTTTTGTCCCTTACTGTGAATGTTGTTGCTGCGTTTCCCTGTAAAGATGTAGTAAATTCGTTCAATTTTATCAGTTATCAGTTTAAAACTTTGTGAAACTGTCTAGACCACCACATCAGTTAAATTAAAGAAAAAACTTTCAAATTAGGTAAAATAATAACTAAGAAAGTCACAAACCGAAACCATATATGTATGTATCAAATATTTGTTGTCAAACAATTTTCTATGAGTTTTTTTCTTCAATCTAAAAACTCTTGTTTTCAACATAAAGCAAAATATCTATCAAATACATAAGCACTAGTAATTTAACGGTTTGTAGACATGGGAATAGAAAATTCAACAACACGGCGAGGCGTCGAGAGTCGAGTATTGTGTTTTTTTTATTTCATTCTTATAATAAATTGAGGCGTCAATATTTTATATGTTTAAAATAGGAATTTTGCGATAAATTCTGGTTGAAATATATTATTTGTTGAATTAAAAAGCTCGACTTGTCACTGAACAATTTACAACCTAAAAGGTTATTTATTTTGTTTTTGACCTTCGACTCCCTAATGAAATTGGTAAATTGAATTGTATTTTTTTATTTTTTGATAAAATTACCTGTACGTAAGATTTTCTATACCTGTCAATAAAAATTGTTTTTATATTCATTAGAAATACACATTATTTGGAAATCAATGTGAAAACAGAACTACAAAACAAAATAGTAAATAGAAATATTAGACAGCGTCCTAACCATGGATATATTAAGAATGGATATGGGATGATTTAACATTCTTTGTTACAATATTTTTATTAAAATAATAAAATACGTAATACCCATGGATTTATTAGGACTGGATACGGGATGATTTCACATTCCTTGAAGCCAAAACAAACCATTCTAAACGACACTGTAAACACAATTTGTAGACATTGGCCACATCTTATTTACCTTGTATTTTTGTACAAAAAATACGCTAGAAGCATCACATGATTTACTAAAAGTAATAAAAGCCCTAAAATATTTTATTTTTCTGCTGAATATTAATAAATTTAAGTTAAAAAGGTTTTATTATTTATAGGTTATATTATTTCTAAAGGTTTATTTAAAGTCGCTCCGAGTCATTTATAAATCTATATGTCGCACTTTTTCTTTTCTAGTTCATTAGACAAAGACGTACGTGTAAGCGAGTGTTCAGACGTATTTCCTAAGAAACCAGCAGAGACAGCAACACTTCTGAGCTCCAACACTCCAATGCTATTTTATCTCTTTCTACTATCATTCTTGATTCAATTACGTATTTCCTTACAGTTCGTAAACTAGACCTCTAGGGTAAATGTTTTCATAACACACAACAAATAAACAGGCTTCACGTTCGATACGCTCACAGTATACGGAACACCGAATCCTTTCTAATTGATCCATGGTCCTAACATTTGTATTTAGAAATATCCGCTTATATTCACTAAAAACGTTTTAGTACTGGTTTAAACTAAGATCTTTTAGTTGATCAGTTAGGTTCTGACAGATTTATGTCCTGTCATTGTTAATAAGTCGTAATTGAAAACCTTCAAGTTATTCTAATATTTCAGTGATTTGCTAGGTTTCCAAATAATTTTCATTTTGGAACGTATTGCTAAAATGAATTTAGTTTTATTATTTTAGAAAGTACGTACTAAAATTACCCTAGTTTTTGTAAATGTGCGAATAAACGTAGAAACAAATTCATGGTATAAAACTTACCTGTCTTATTTTTACCCTTGTGACTTTAAAACTTTTGGTTGTTAAATTAGACCGGTCTAGCGTGGGAGAATCTAGCCTATCGTTTTTGTTTTTTAATGAAGACAATATATATGTACACCAGGTAAGAATAGTTACAAATACTTACAGAGCCTGTCGCTCAAACTTTTTAAGCAAGTAGTAAATTTAATTTACTATTTTCGAGTCATCTTTAGCAATGACATTTACATGAGTACTGTCACATTACAAATATCCAATTAGTTTAATTCGAATAAGTTTTTCATGTAACTGTAGTAAAAAAAATGTATTATTACCATAACCATATTATATGTATATGTATATCATTATCCTAGCAATACTATATAATTATTAGTCTAGGCAAAGTTAATAACTAGAGAGTTGTAAATATATATACATAATTCCAGGGCTGTATCGGTAGTATAAAAACATGTTAATAACAATGACAATAAGCTAAACTGGTGCATTTGAAAGTAAATAAAATCATATTTACTAACTTTTGGCACAAAGCGTATTTAAGATCTATTTTAGGTATTCGCACATGCGTATTCCGTTTAGCTAGGTCAAAGAAATTATTATTTATTATTGCGCCTTGTATGTACATACTAACATCGGTTTTAATTATACACATTGTTTCAGTGGTGATGGAGAGAGCAGCTCTATAACGGAAGGGTTGCGCTCGGCCCTTGCCCGACTGCGACAAAGATCAGCCCCCGGAAATCACACTTCCCCATTGCACCAACCCCAGCCGAACGTAAGTAATACCTATTTAAATGTCGCCAAAATTTTATTAAGAAAAAAGATATTCCTATTTTGTATGGTTCGATACTATGACATAGTGCTATCTTCAATTTCTTGTCGACTACTTTTACTCGTTGCCCGAGGGGACACTAAATAGTATCGTTTTAGTGCCCCTATAATATAAGAAAAGTTATTGGTCTCGTGTACCAAGAATGTGCGTAAGCTGCTTCTGCATTAAAGAAAGCCCTTTTCCCGTGTAGAAAATAACAGTGTTTCGTACATTTTATGACTATGATTCAGGAGGGCTCCCTGGACAACATGTTTGCTCTTGTAATAAAGAAATGTGTCTGCATTTGTTAAGAGAATATACATACATGGAAAAGAAAAACACCTCGAAATTGCTACATGACAATAAACATAGCTTTTTTAGGAAAATTTCGAGTTTCTTTGTATTGAAAAACCTGCCTTAGCAAATAGTATTAGATTCTGACTATCGAGCTCCATTGCGCGTCCAAGGAGTTTCAAACCAATATAAAATTATTTTGTTAATGAGTTCGTCTGAATGTATGATGAAACAAAAAGCGTTATCAAAATCGTGAAAAGTCCAATGTCATTCAACATAATTATGACTAAAGTACTATTGTTTAAAAAATGTAGCTCAACATTATTAGGAAAACTTTTTTTAGAATCAAGATTTAGGATTTTCACTCACTTATCAACTCCGCATCGCCTCAACACAGGCGGTTTCGATTGTTTTTAAGGAGTATTTAACTACTGCGCTTATCTACAGTATATCCACAGATGGGGTTTAGAAGAGGACAAAATTTTGCAAGATGCATAAAAATGTCACTCTCAATAAAAGTTTTTGCTTGTAAAATAAATAAGATTCACGTTATGTAAAATTTAATTTTTTTATACAGGGAGCATAAAAATCAATTAAGTTTATGTTTGTACTACTAGCAAAGATATTTACATATACTAAGACTTTTAGGACACCTTGTATACATGCATACAAACAACCACATATAGAAATATAATTTATATAAACGATTTGCTTCAAAACCGACTCAGTTTCAAAAATCCAGTTTATCCACTGGATTAATTTAAATACGTCCCTGTGTCCCTGATGTCGTGCACTCCAAAACCTACAATAAACGTGTGTTGCCACACTTACACACCATCCTTGTTTAGATTATGCAGAAAATCCTTCGTTTAAATCTAGCCGTACGCATGTGGCAAGTCTGCCTCACTGCTGCGGCCGAGAAGCGACGCCGTGTCCTTGCTGAAACCTTGGACACCTTTCACCTTCTGTTGGAACTTCTGATGGAACTAATGTTTTATTGAACTAGTAAAACCTCAACAAAAGTAAATTAAGAAAGTTTCATTGATTCAATAAAATTTGATTCATTGTAATGAAATATTCGCCAATTAAATATCTTAATGAAACCAATTTTATTTCTTCATGAAAATATCTTAACTTCACTATATCTCACTTGGGAAAAACCAGCAACAAAAAATTAACTAACGGATTATTTGTCACAAGAAAAGTTTTTTTTTCAGTGTAGTCACAATTTCTCATATTTATAATATAACAAGTGTATTAAAATTTATCGGCAATTTTTGAGAAAATCCGCATGGTTTGAGCCAGAAGAAGCATGAATGCACGTAGTGCACGTAGTGCACGAATGTTTCTGCTTGCTTTAAATCGCATGAATGCAGACTTATTCAAGAATTGCCAATAATTTTCAATGCAAGCGTTATATTCATAGGAGAATTTCGTGAACCAAGTTTGGGACTAAAAGGAAACCCTAATTATATTAGCTGCAATATCTACGTGTTTAATTGCCAGAACTTCAATAATAAGTGATATTGTTGTGTATATTAGATAGCTGTTTTTATTTTTCCTATAGTAATATAAAAAAATTGTTTACTCGCTTTGGTGTTTTCCTAAATATGACTGGCAAAATTACCCGGGTAATTTTTTTGACAGACAAATTGCCTCGATAAGTTTTTTCAATAATGAATGTAGTAGCTACGGTAATAAACACTAAAATACCCGTATTCTATTGTTAAAATCTAGATTTTGGCTGTTAAATGAAATCCTCAATAAAATAGCCTTCAATGTACTAAAATTCTGGTACATCTCACATTTTAGAAAAAAATATGTTTAGTCTTCTTACTGCTGTCACCATTTTCTTCAGTAACTGCAAACTGGGACTAAATATTGACGTTAAATTTTTTCACGCTATAATAACTGGGTAAAATATTTCAAAGAATAATTTTCCAGTTGATGATAATATCACGTGTACAGCACCAATAAGAAGGTTTCGCTTGGGGATAATGCTTGCTTAGTTTTACTTTTTGGAATTAAAAAAGGGTAACAAAATATCAACCTTAACAAATTGTTAAAGCAAGCTGTTTCGTGTCAGTCATGATATCAAGTAGCAAAGAAGTTTGTGATATTAGCCAGAACAAGGTTTAATTTTCGAATTCGAATTTTCTCCCTCTACTGTTGTATAAAAAGTCTATTGTTCTAAATACCTCTTTTACTCTCTGATCGTATTTTAGTTTTCGAGGCACAATGTAAATGTACATACTTCAGATATTTTATAGCAGTAAAACTACCAAAAGAAGATATTTCAAAATTGTTACCTAAAGTATTTCTAAACTTCTTAAAGGAAAAAGCCTTGCTATTATAAACTTCTCCAACTTTGAAATAAATGGTTTCTTTTGTGATCTAAATTTAGAAGGAACTTGACAATAAAGATTTCATCCGATTTTTATTTATTTATTTGAGCTCTAATTTTTAATCATTCGATTTATATATGGTTAGAAATAAATACGATAAAGAGTTAAAATTAAGTTTTTTTCCAAAAATTTTCTAGCAAAGTGTGCAACTTATAATGTGATATGACATCCCTTTCGCGTTTTCAGAAGTTCAGAGAAGTTCAATAATACTGAAATTAGTGATTTTGCAACCGGATAAAAATACAGGAGAATGGAAGGTAAAGGTACACGCTTTCGAAAATAATTAATAATAAAACCATAACCATAGAGTATTGTAAAACTACAAATATTTTATTATAAGTATGTTAATATTTTTAGGCCAAGCAACAGAGCAAAATATTAGCGATTTTTTGACATTAATCCTATCAGAAAGCCGCCTGTGCCCTCATCTGAAAGACGATCTGTAGATGATTCCTGTTATATTTCCAACTCTGAAATTTTTTCCTTTAATTTGTTATATACATTTTTAAGCAAAAAAAACGCGATTTTTTTGTCTTTTGCTTATAGAATGAAAAGTAATAAAGCAATCTTAATAGTGTAACTGGACGATTTGTAGAGAATAAAAATACGAACAAAATGAGAGGTCGAACGTCCCGATTGGGTAAGTAGCAACGCAGAAAATCCGGAAAAACCGGAAAATTAAGAGTTTTGTTAGAAAATTCATATATGGGCCATTTTTAAACGTAGATGGCTCAAACTTTGGCAAAAAGTAGTAATTTATAGCTACTTTATGTGTGCAAAACCCCGACGCTGTCCGACGATTCGTTTTGCCACAATCGTCATTTTAATTTTTCAGCACACTATTTTGCAACAGGTCTGGATGCTCTATGGATCGTCCGATTGTAATTATTTAAACGGATTTGAAAAGTACAAGTTTAATTGAACAATATGTATATTTTAATTTTTCCATAAAATGCTACGAAACCGGTTGAAAATGCACGTAAATTGCGTGAAAATGGCCGAGCGCGCGAAAGATGACGCGTAGCGGGAGAGCAGCGCCAGCGGAGCGAAGGGGAGCCAATATTCGCGCGTTCGGTCATTTTCACTCATCTTTATGTGCATTTTCAACCGGTTTCGTAGCATTTTATGGAAAAATTAAAATATACTTATTGTTCAATTAAACTTGTACTTTTCAAATCGGTTTCAATAATTAAAATTGGACGATCCATAGAGCTTCCAGACCTGTTGCAAAATAGTGTGCTGAAAAATTAAAATGACGATTGTGGCAAACTAATCGTCGGACAGCGTCGGGGTTTTGCACACATAAAGTAGCTATAAATTACTACTTTTTCCCAAAGTTTGAACCCTCTAGATTTAAAAATGGCCGATGTATGAATTTAAAAAAAAAAACTCTTAATTTTCCGTTTTTTCCGGATTTTCTCCGTTGCTACTTTTCCTATCGGGACGTTCGACCTCTCATTTGGTTTGTATTTTTATTCTCTACAAATTGTCCATTGTCACCATTAAGATTGCTTCATTACATTCCATTTTATAAGCAAAAAACTAAAAAAATCGCGTTTTTTTTGCTTAAAAATGTTTATAACAAATTAAAGGAAAAAACTTCAGAGTTGGAAATATAACAGCAATCATCTACGGATCGTCTTTTAGATGATGGCACAGACCGTTTTCTGATAGTATTAATGTCACGACAAATCGCTCTATTGCTTGGCCTAGTTGTTTATTTAACAGAAATACTAGGTGAGTTTTTTGGAGCGTTACAAGGTAATATCTCGAAAAGGGTTTGAAATTTTGGTGAGATAATAGGGAAATGGGGAGACATATTTTTGACATCTACCCCCTATTTCTATTTTAAGGGGATGGCGGGTTGGAAGATCAAATGAGATAATGTACTTTGGTTTATAAAATTCGAATTTGCGTTAAAAACTACCTACGTATACATTTTTTTGGGGATTGCTCTTTCGGTTACGGAGTTATGATTTATTAGGTTATAAACAAAAAAAAACATTAATTTAAACTTATTTATCGTCTTGCTTAAGAAGTTGTTGGAAATGTCCCCTTCAACTTCCAAACACTTTTTCACTCTTTTTCTAAATGAATTTCGTACCCGCTGTAACATTGCAGGTGACACTAACAAACAGGAGAAGCGGATTCGGTATTTCATAACATCTAAAGTTGTAGTTGCAGTTGCTATCACTTGGTCCGTTATAAAACTCCCACAAAAAAAAAGCCAAGGGACTCAAATCCGACAAAACAATATAACTGTCGAGCTGTCAAATTGGACTGTTCTTAAAGATAAAACTAGTTGAAGAATAATTAACCTGTGAATGTTTATGACACCATGACGTTTTCATAGAGAATAAAAAACCAATGCACAAAGAATGTATATTTTTGGTAAAAAAATTTCGTCAAGTACTTTGTATCATTTAGCTTTTAAAATATTAACAAAAGGTCGATTATCGATTTAACTATTTAACATTAAACACTAAATAAAAGCATCCGAGCTAATACTAATGACACTTACTGAGTAGATCGGTAATGAGGCAAAAGTATAATAAAATATTTATTGATGATCTTTAAATTAAATAAATTATTTAAATAATAAAAAGGGTTTTAGCGTCCGTTATGGTGTCAATAAAACAAATGGCCCCAAAGCGGATGAAAAAGACAATAAGTTATGCTCTTGCATTAAAGTACGGGGAGTCCAATATCTAACGGACAACCCCAAGTCGGGTGGACAGTAAGCGTTTACCCTTGTTGGGGATCATCAGACTGACAACGTTACTTTTTGACATCCCTCTGCCTACGGCATCGGGCTGTTTTCAAGTAGCGTGCTTTCGAAATATTTAATAAAATTATCTCATAGTTATCAATGCTCTTGGGATACTATAGTTGATAATTGTAGGATTTTGAAATTTTATAGTAATGCATACGTGAATAAAAACCTACATTTTATTTACAGTCTGGGCCTATTTATAGGACTTTCACTGAGAACTAACATTCGAACTGTAAATATATGAACAGTTTTTTGTGTGCTGGTACGATGCATCCCCTAAAGTTGCAGAGTCAATCATCAAATTAAATATTTACATACTAACTCACACAAAAAACTTTGTGGGAGTTAGTAGCGATGGATGGAAAAATTTGAACTAAGAAAAATCGAAAATCTGTTTTTTTTTTTAATAATCGGTACCGTCCGATTATGCAAATTATTTTGTGTTTTACGTTCTTGTGTGTTAATTTCATTTTAGTATCATTGTTTGGTTTATTGTTATTTGGTATGTATACTATTTACCATTAAGTAGCATAATAGTAATCTAATACATATTAGTTACAAAACCATATTCACTGCCTGCAAGAACTGTTACTAGTCGTTGCCCTTTTGGCACGGGCGTTCGGTGCCTTTCGTTACTGTTAGGTATTACTACAAGATTTTTCATGCGTCTGAGAATAATGAATGTATGTCATATCCATATAAATTATGGTACGATTCTCATTACGAAATTTTTTCATATTTCTTAAGAAATTTAATCTCTTATGGCGAATTTCGGGCTTTTCCATCAACAGTTTGCCGTTAGTTTTTTGGTTTTCTCCACCTGGATACCATTTTTATTTTTTTCCTTAGACTCGCAAGAGGACCGGTGTAACTGTAGCCGTCTTTAATTTTTTTGCGAATTTTACGTAAAGTTGCCATTTTTTTTTCAGTCACTTTAAAGTTGACAATATATTCTCGTCTAAGGCCAGCACTCCTTCATCAGAACCGTCCAATTCGGTTTTAACGCCCGATTATCTTCTTTTTAGTGTTCCGTGAAACGGAACAGTTATGGAATCACTTTGGTGTCCGGCCATCCGTCCATCCGTCTATCACAGGTGATTTTCTCTGAAACTATTGGACGTAAAAATTTGAAATTTAGCACACTGATACAGTGTGGTAACTAGGGCTGGGCGATTATTGAAAGAGATAATCGATTTTCGATTATTTGAAATAATCGATTATTTCCGATTAATCGAAATTAATCGAAAAATCGATTAATCGATTAATCGAAAAATCGATTAATCGATTAATCGAAAAGTCGATTAATCGAAAAATCGATTAATCGATTAATCGATTAATCGAAAAATCGATTAATCGAAAAACCGATTAATCGATTAATCGATTAATCGAAAAATCGATTAATCGAAAAATCGATTAATCGAACTAAATCGATTATTGAACTAGTCGAAATTATGTCATTACTAATGACATAATGAAAGCGACTCCAGCGCTTACCACTTGCCTATCTTGAACACAATTTCGACGGGCGATTTAAATTTTAGACCCTTAAAGGAGCGCGGATCGAAAAGCATTCAAATTATTTCGTTGAATACGTGTTTCATAGTCGAGTTATGATTATAAAAAAGAATCGATTAATCGAAAAATCGATTAATCGAAAAAATCGATTAATCGAAAAATCGATTAATCGAAAAAATCGATTAATCGAAAAATAAATTAATCGATTAATCGAAAAATCGATTAATCGAAAAATCGATTAATCGAAAAATCGATTAATTGAAAAATCGATTAATCGAAAAATCGATTAATCGAAAAATCGATTAATCGAAAAATCGATTAATCGAAAAATCGATTAATCGAAAAATCGATTAATCGAAAAATCGATTAATCGAAAAATCGATTAATCGAAAAGTCGATTAATCGATTAATCGAAAAATCGATTGATCGATTTTATTTTTTTTTTGTAATCGTTCAATCGATTAATCGATTAATCGATTAATAATCGATTAATCGATTATTGTGCCCTCCCCTAGTGGTAACCCACTTATAGTCGTAAAGTATAAAAAGTTGAATCTTGATTCTGGTGGTTAATTTCAGGGGGTAAATTGAGAAACGGAAAAAAATTTCGAGGGCATCGTGTAAGGAGTCAAATGAAAGCTTATTGACGCACGAATTCAACAATATGTATGACGAATTTTTTTAACATTTTTCGAGAAAAACGCTTAAAAATTGCTGTACCCACCCTTATCACCCAAAGGATAGCTCAGAAAAATCTGAAAAAAATCTTGAACATTGAGAATTAGGTGTAGATTGAACAGAAATAATCAGGATTGAAAAATTCTAGCCCGATCAATTGTTATAAACAAATGAATTGTTTATTTCCTTATAATTGCTCAACTATTGGTTTTAGAGAAAATGTTTTTCGACAGAAAATGTTTCATACGATGTGAGAAAGAACTTTTGTCTTTACAAGTTTTTCAATTCTCCGCGCATACGCGATGTGATACGGCGTTGGTGCCATCGACGGCAGATAGTGCGGCGGATGGGCAGAGATCGGGCGGCCGAGGTTTGTTCAGGTTAAAGGGGGGGCCGATAGCACGGAACATTAATTATGCAAGTATATCTGGCACTAGATCGATTTTTTATTAGGAGTTGAAATTGAAGAGCACTTGCCATTTTCCACTTTTCTCAACTCACTCACTATTGTTAATGAGTTTATTCGCTTCAGCTTCTTGATGCATAAAGTTAATAACATTTTTCCAAAATTTCACCACTTTGCCCAGGTAACACTTTGCCTATTTCTTTAGACACGAACCCCGAACTGAAATGCAAATCACGACGGTTAAAACATAAATGAATTTAAAAAATCATACACTTTTGTTACGGACTGTACTATCTACTGCGCTTTTGGTGGGCGGAGCTAATTCAGATGCAAAGCTATATTTGACAAGCTGTACGTACATAGAATTTTGAGTGTTTTCTTATATCATGAACCACACGAATCAAACTGGCGTCAAAATGCTGGTCTCAAAAAGTACTATCATGATTATAGGTTACTAGACCTTACACTGCCACAATCACTTGACAGCTTCAACAATAAAAAGTCCCTTTGATACCGACATTTTCACTTTAATTTCATTCGTGTGGTCTAAGACAGTTAAAAATGTAACCGGAAGTGACGACAAAATAGTATGTTCCGACTAAATTAGCATAATAATAACCGTGGCGCCGCGTTCGTGCCAACTCATGTATACAAGTTCTTTTGTGTGTTTGATACATAGGTCGACTCTCAGACTAATAGCAAAGCAATGCAGAAACTTCAGAAATGTGCAAACTACAAAATAATAATACGGGAATACTGGAAATAATAATTCGGGAATACGGGAAATAGTAATACGGGAAATATAAATTAATATTACATGAAAGGTTAAAAATTAAATAAAAGTTTCGAAATCGCCGGGGATTTAACACAGGACTTTCAGGACAAAATACCGAGCAAAGACCAACACTCAAAATATAGAAGAAATTTCTATACTTGTACGTTATATTATTCTTATGCTTCACAGGGAATGCTATGAAGATTTTTTTTCATTTTATTTTCCTTTTAAAAGCCTTTATTTAGTACATATTATTTGGAGTTGGATCTAATATAAGAATTTATATTGCCTTGGACAACGTGATGAGATAAAAGTGATATACTGAGAGGGATTTAATACCACTGGGATATAGGTATGAAAAAGAAGATAAAGTTTAACAACAGGTTCAATAAAAAGACTTAATATTTAAAACTGGCATCAATTAGGATCCTCTAGTAGATCAGTTAGGGTTTGACAAGTTTTCGTCCCGTCATCGTCACTCTGAATAATTCGTCATAAAAATATGAGTTATTTTAATATTTTAGCGATTTGCTTGGTTACAAACAATTGTTATCTTCAAACTTGTACCAAACAGTCGCAATACTGAGCACTCTTTTGCTTTTCTAACCTTTATTTACTGTCACAATAACCTTTTTACTGACAGCAAGCAACACGTTTCTGTACCGTATCAAATTTATTTTGAGAATGATGACAGAAACCCATTTTACAATGGAGAGATCAGCTATATCTCTCTCTCTCTCTCATGATCTTTCATTTTAATTTTTTCCTCTCGACTTCTTTCTCTCTCATACGCGTATATTTAACACTTTTTATATTTTTATAAATCCAATATGAAGGAACTAGGCATAAAATGATCTTTGTAATGCTATGTTTTAAATAAGTATGTTAGTAAGTACGTAAATACTTTAGTTCTGGATGTGTGCATCTCCGCCAAGAAGTGTATACTTTAACTAAAGTTAAGTGAAACCGCAAAAAAAGGTAACGAAGCCGACACCTTTGACGCAGCCGTGCCGATAAGGTCCAGCCATAGGCGTCCCAAAATATTATAACCAATTTAAGATGGGACACAATAAAAAGTTTTAACATTTTAACCAAATATTATTTATAGGTATATCAAAACCTAACTGAATCTGCAAAAATGATGTTTAACCATAGAAATAATTGTATTCATGGGCGTACCGTCGACCGATAATTAAGACTTTAAATTAATGACATAAATACGTTGTTATTTTTATGATCGTTTTGTAGTAAGTGTAACTATATTATATTGTAACTATATCTATTGTCATGATCGAGATCAGCTATTCAACTGAGAACCAAGGACACACATAATGGCTCGGATGCGCTCCCGAGAATCTTGAAATTATTGGAGTTTCTTACGTGGCCATCGTAATACTGTCTAATTTTTTTTTTTTGGGGTAAGGGGAGGTTCCTCTTGAACACGGTGCATTTAAACTGCAATTTTGAGTTTCATCTACCCAACCGTACTGAACAACAGCATGAGTATCAAACCATGTCTCATCTAGATACACTATATACCTATTTGATTCCCGGTGTTCTTTTATTTTACGCAAATATTCTTGACGATGTTCAACAAGACGGCGCGATTCCATTATAACCATCCGATTATCAATTTTTTTGTGTTTAAATCCGCAATCTAATAAAATTCCTCGAAGAGTTTCCAATGACTGGTAATTGTAATCAGGGTAATCGCGTAACTTATCCCGGATCATTTCTAATGTTGGCACCGTATTTTCCTTATATAGATTGTACACAATTCGTCTAATGACATCTTTTGCTGCATCGTCAACTTTCTAAAACTTTTGATTAGTTTTCTTTCGCTTTACCGAATGATCTGTAACATCTCTTGTTTTAATTACGCGATAAATTGTAGATATCGAAAGTTGTGTTAATTCGTTAACTCTTTTTATAATGGCTTTATCTGACTGTGCCGGATTTTCTTTCTTTAAACAGCCGTAAATATTTAGAATTATTCCTTGACTTTGAACATGTAAATCTTTATTAAACTCTGGACATGTTTCGACTGGCGATGCCACGGTCGGTACCGAAGGTAATTCAACATGTAATAATTCGCTTTCATCTACCTCAAAAGGTCGCCAAAAAGCCATTATTATAATAAAAATTGACTTACATAAACCAAGTATCTAAAAACAAAAATAATACGCACTTCACTGGTCAAAACCTAAAACTTAACTGTTTCACATAAAGCATGTTCTAAACGAGCATCTGTCTAGACGTAACGTCTTAATTATAATAAAATGACTCCGTCCTCTGCATGCCCCAATATAATATTACCCTTAGTGGAAAAGAGACAAAACGAATCGTCGCTGCAGGTGTCCCTTCACAAGACAGGCAGCTGCTGTTTGCATTATATACCGAAGTTATCACTAACAAATCTGAATGAAATGTGGGATACTTGCTATGGGGAATCGAGCGAGCCCGGTATAAGCGGCAGGCCTTTGTCTGGCTTTTTATACCCCTTAAATCTTAATAATTTAGATTTATGAGATTCAGGTAACTCTGGCAAAACTATATGTTCTATTTTTTAAATAAACAAAATGTATCTAACGCTAAATACCCCATTTGTGTTGTGAAGCTACATTCTAAAAGTATATTTCTTTAACATTTTTTATGAACTTTATTGATTTACATTAGACTAATTATAGCTTAGTAAAAAACACCTGCACACTAATTTGGGTGATATTTCTTTAGTGATTTATTTTTAGACATTACTATTTTTGTTGGCTAATGTCACGTACAGGGTGGTTTAGCTAGATGTTCCTGTACCTTATTTAGGAAAAAGTAAAAGTCATCAAAAAGAATAATACAGAAGTTAATGGTTTGCAATAAATTTTTATTTTATGTTATTTTTCTATATGATTAGTTTCTTCTACGCTATTATAAACTTTCTTATTTCCAACAGGACACGCTGTATAAAAAACTATAAACTATAAAAAATTAAACGTTAAAAAATGTCAGTTTGTTAAAAATTAACTTAGATCATAGGACAATACAGCATGCTCTAATTCGCAAAGCATTTTATTTTTATTTTGTTTATTTACTAGTATAAAATTTGTTGTTCATCAACAAGAAAAATTAGAAAGGGAAATAAAATATCACGGTTACAGTTTTAAATATTTATATTTAACCCTTTTATCCTGTTTACCTTTGACACTCTCTAAATTATTAAAATAAAACCCTACCGTCGTGAAAACATGGACTATCGTTATGTTTTGTAACGTGTTTTATTATATAGACCACAGCCTTTATCCCAGCTTATCTCTTTTACGCGTTTCCTTTTTTTCTCAAAAAGGACAAGCAATTTTAGCTTTGTAACAAAAATATTTCTAAGGATTTCAACTATACTTGACCCTTTTTTCGTTTCTATCTTGTGAAAACGTAAGCATAAAAAGTAACAAATTATTTTATTACATTTGGTATATAGAAAGACTCTTTTTTTCGATTTTTCCTTCGTCGACTACACTAGTTTACAAGAAAAATGTAAGTCGTGAAGAAAGTGTTTTTAAACCTAATTCGGGGTCGCTGAGGACGAGAATGATACTCATTTATTTTTCCAAAGAAGCGTTTGCGAAATATTCGCAAAAAACGTGTTTTTCGGCTCCTTTTCCTGTTATTCTCCAACATCTCGAGAACGGTAGACGTAATCGACCTAAAATGTACACACATTTTGAGGAACGCTTCTTTTTGACATAAGTATTAATTTTGAGTCAATTGGAAGAGTATTTTTTTGAGCTACAGCTACTGAAAGTTGAAAAAAACTGCATTTTTTGAGCTTTTTTGAAAATTGCACATTTTTGTTTGTTTTATTTAGTTATTAGGATTTTGTTTATGTTTTTTGAATTGCATATGAAAGATTATTTCGTCGCGAAAATATGTTGCCCAAGTTTGTTCAAATCGATTGTAAAATGTGGAAGATATTACTGATTAAGTGAAGGCAGACGATTTCAGCTTTTGCCATGAACGCCCAGAAGTCCGAAGAAATTAGGTGATCTTTGCTCATGTAATTAAGGTAGTAAAGCCTAACGTACTCGTTTGAAATTAATTTCTCCGGACTTCTGGGCGTTCATGACAAAAGCTGATATCGTCTGCCTTCACTTAATCAGTAATATCTTCCACATTTTACAACCGATTTGAACAAATTTGGGCGATATATTTTCGTGACGAAATAATCATTCATATGCAATTCAAAAAACATGAAAAAAAAATTCCTAATAACTAAATAAAGCAAACAAAAATGTGCAATTTTCAAAAGAGCTCAAAAAATGCAGTATTTTTCAACTTTCAGTAGCTGTAACTCAAAAAATACTCTTCCAATTGACTCACAATTAATATTTATGTGAAAAAAGAAGCGTACCTCGAAATTTGTGTACATTTTAGGTCGATTACGTCTACCGTTCTCGAGATGTTGGAGCATAACTGGAAAAAGAGCTGAAAAACTCGTTTTTTGCTAACATTTCGTAAACGCTTCTTTGGAAAAATAAATGATTGTCATTTTCGTTTTCAGCGACCTCGAATTAGGTCAAAAATCACTTTTTTCACGAGGTACCTCGAATGAAGGTAAAATTTGTAAACTAGTGATTATTTCTTTCTTCTTGTAACAATGAAGTTAATCAATTACAACCAGTTAAATATAAAATTTGTCTTAATTTTGTGGTACTGTATCTTAAATATCTAATCTTTCAGCACACAAGTTTTATATTCCTCTCTATCCCAATTTTCCAATTTCTTAAACTCTACTTACCTAAAAGTGAAAATAAAATTGTATCCATATTCTTAATGTGACAGGACGTTTATAAATGGAAACATTTTGGGAACTGATAAATACTTTTGAGTATTTCATACCTTCTCTTAAACCTAATGGAAGGCATGTGGATAAGAATTTATAAACATTCCTTCCACTTTTCAGTACTCAACATTTCAAAGGTGTAGTTTAGTTACCACATAAGACGCAACAAATTTTTCCGCATTACCTATTAAGAATGCAATATTTGTTTTCGTCTCTTTTTGTCTTTAAGAACGTAAGAAAGAGTAAATAATATCCATCACCAAGTGGGTCATCTACACGTTTAATTCAAACTATTCTTTAATTTTTCTCTGGAGTTCAAGATAGGTCCCTTATGTTTATATAAGTTTCGTACTCAAAATATAAAAGTAAATCATAGTAATATCCTTACAAAGATGGCGTATTCGCACAGCCAGAAAAACATTCTTGTTCCCAGCATCCCTTTTTCTCGAGAATTGTGATTTGGGGTAAGTATCTACTTACTTCATATAAGTAAAAATACTCTTTTTTAACACAGTAGCAATGTTGTGCTGAATCTTTTTTTTTTCTTGAAAGTTATTAGTTTTATTCAAGAATATTATAAGCTCAAACCAAGATATTTTACAAAGACTACAATAATTTTTATTCTTAAGCCAAGTAACCTATAAATATATACAGAAGAAAACAAATTTGTTTAAAATAGCAAATTTTAAAGTCTATCTTAACCTAAGAATACTACTAACAATAAATAATTAAATAATTTTCATAAATTGCTCCAATAGTATACTCCTCCCTTCTCCTCGAAGTTTACATATTTTTTGACAGTTGAAAAAAAGAACTTTACTCAAAATTATTGGGTAAAATTGGCTCTTTATACTCCGCTAAGCTTTATCTTAACAATAAGAAGGAATATATACTTCATCTTGTACCATTATAGGATAATTATTTCTATACATAAAAGAAGAAACTGGCTGACTGACTGACTGACGGAATCAACGGACAGCTCACACCGCTGGGTCTAGAAACTTTAAATTTTGCACATAGGTTTGTAATATAATGTAGGCGTGCACTAAGGATCTTTCTTTAAATTAAAGCCCTAAGGGGGTAAAACAGAGGTTCAAACTTTGTGTGGACAAAAAATATTAGATGGTCCCATTAACTCGAAACTTCATAGAACTACTCTAAAAAATAAATATTTAAACACGTGTTTTACAGTTTTAAATTTATCAACCCTTAAGGGAGTGAAATGGGGCCTCAAAGTTTTCAATGGAGTAAAATTGTTATACCGTGGACGAAGTCGTGGGCGCAAGCTCCTCGCTTATAAGAAAGCAAAGTAGGGTATTGCTGATCAAGCTGTTTTTTCTTGTGTTTTTTCAGCCAAAATTACATAAAAAATATTTGCATTAAATTGTTTTTGTCAAATCCTTCAGATCTCTTACAACAAAATTCCGAATGGCCCTGAAAATCTACCGGAAAGGGCCCTCGTCATCAACAAATCACTGAGAGCCATGGCCTGACCACGATATCTTACTGACATTGTACATAGTAATGTTATATATTTTAAATAAATAGGTGCTGTGATTATATATATATATATATATATATATATATATATATATATATATATATATATATATATATATATATATATAGCGAGAGAGAGAGAGAGTAAAATCGGTGGTAGAAAATAGAAAGTAGTTTACTTTATATGACCAGGGACTAAGCACAAAAAGATGCCAAATGAGATTTTGGCGATACCTCTGCAAGTGTCAACTAGAATAAAAGTAATATACATATATATATATATATATATATATATATATATATATATATATATTATTTTATTTTTGTTTCTTAAAACCATATATTTTATGTTGTAACCAAGCAATACTTTCGAGATATGTACTAATAATTATTATTGACAATTGTTTGTATTTTAAGTTTAAGGATTTGATTGTGAAACTAATGGGAAACATTTTATTGTAGATACATTCCAACCTTTGATAAAGCTCGCCAAGATGAGCGAAACGTCAGGCAAATATCCTTGTTTTAATTTTTTACATAAAAAAAAACCTATACCCAGGAAAAAAAAAACGAAAAAAATATATAACATATATATATATATATATATATATATATATATATATATATATATATATATATATATATATATATATATATTTCGTTACCTATTTATTAATAATTTTTTGTCATGAAATAATTTCGTTTATTAGCCCAGGTATACACATGGTTAAATTTCTAGGGAATTGCGTATACTTATTTATTTCGTTAATTAATTCTGGTTATTATTTTATAATTATTATACCATTTTTTTTAAGGCACAAGGAAGAAAATAAAATACAATTCGTGGACACGCTGTAATAGTTCGGGTTATTTCCCTTATTTTCTTTCGTTAAGTATGAAGCAAAACAACAAGAAACTAATTTCGTGGCTTAATGGTCTGCCAATGGTAAATTGATTTTGTCGATATCGGTTTCTGACGAAGAGAGGGTCGTTGTCCCTTGTTAATTCTTGCTGAAAATTTAATTTTCTTTAGGGATCTTTAGTACAAGGACATAGAATGTTGAAAATCCTAAGATTTTTATGTGATGCCGATGGGTGGAAATAGATGCGGGGATGGGAGATGCAATTTGTTGATACATGATTTAGAGATTGGAGGTTGTGTAAGGAAGTAAAAGTCTCAAAGGCAAGAGGTTTTATAATCTGTACACTGCAAGTACCAAAAAAAATGTTTTTCTTGGCTTCTATTGTTGAGGAGTAAAGGGACTCATATTTATGTAATACACTTGCTTTGTTGGGAATATTATGAAATAATACAATAAGGAATATGCACATAGTCGTTTAAGGAAGTCATTACAAACCCAAAATATTTATTTTCAAGAAAATGACAAGGATAATTCAGCTACAAAAAATATTTACTTTTCGGTATAATTTATTACAATTTATAAAGCAGCCATTTGTCCTTTGTACATAATGACATCAGGAGATCAGCAAACATAAGTGTCAATCTACATGCTAACGTACCTAACGCTTGACCTAAAATCGAACAGGTTGGCTTTTCTCGGAAACAGTCCAATGGGAAGTAATTAAATTGTTTGGGTTGATAGAGGAATAGTGCAACTAGCTTCGGTAAAAAATTCAGTTATACAATTTAAACCAGTACTAAATCTTAAATCTTTTTTGTGAAACTGAACGGAAGTTTTTTCTTAGGATAATTTAAGATTTTTTTTTGCATTTTTTAGGGGCTCGGTACATGCTAGCTCAAGTTTGATTATATTAATATTTTTGTGGGAAACCAGAACTTTTTATACAAGTAATATTTTTTAAAAAATTCATAATAAAAAAAATTTACCACATTTAGAGACATGATGTATTATTTAAATATTCTTACATTTTTTTTTATCTAAGACATCCCACGTAGACTTCAAGCCTAAGTACTAACGTACCGTGGGTGTCTGAAGAGAAGCGAAATGTAGTCTAGTGACACGGGATTTGAAGGATTGGAGGTTGGGACGTGAAGGGAAAACATCTGCAGGCAGTTTGTTCCATAATCTGGAGACCCCAGGTATGAACGAGCGAGAGAAGTGGTCTGTTCTAGGCTTTTGTAGCTGGACAGTAAAGGGATGCATACGTAACGCGCCTCCGATTGTTCTGTTAGGGACATTCAAGGGGGGAATAATACCGGCTAGTTCTTCAGAGCAAAATCCGTGGAAGTAGCGGTAGAAAAGGGATAAATCCCCTACAGCGCGGCGATGAGCGAGAGAAGGGAGTTTTCTCGTGAGGGCTGGGTCATTCATAAGTCGAATGGCTCTCCTTTGGATAGAATCAAGGATCTTAAGTGTCGAAGATGATGCCGCTCCCAAGATGTGGGAGCAGTACTCTAGGTTAGGTCTTATTTGGGAAACATAGAGAGTGTATAAGTTAGAAGAGGAGAAGTATTTTCTGACTCGAAAGAGAAAACCAAGCTTTTTAGCTGCCGATGTGGCTACTGAAGTAATGTGTTTGTGCCAGCTGAGATCATGTTCAAAAGCGACTCCAACAAGATCGAATGTTTCATTGTTTTGTAGGGCTTGGCCATTCATGTGGATGGGGTAAGCGTTGTCAGATTTTTGATGTATATTTGTATGTATGTATGCTGTATTATTTAAATATTCTTTCAGGAATTAAATCTATTTATCTTACTTTACTGCATGCGCACGATATTATATGTATAATCGTCAACCTAAAATTTAATGAGTTTTTGTAAGTAATAATTATTTTCGTAATAACTAATAAATCTGCCGACACAGGCAGTAAAATATGTTGTTCCCTTATTTTTCATCATCTTAATTTTAAAGGTAGTAATGAGTCTACCTTTGGGATAATATTTCTGAATTTACGATTCATAACAGGTAAAAACATCCTAATATTAATATTAATGAGAATAAAAAGCAACCTTTACTTTACAAATACGAAACGTCTCAATTATTTGAAAATTGTTTTGCTATAAAATGAGAGCACCTACTCCTTGTTAGGAACGGTAGATAAGCAGCAGTTAGTAATTGAACTTTTTTATTATAATGAACTAATAAACAATTCTAATCTGACGACGGCTCTTGATGATAAATCTTCCTGACAATAAGGCTAGTGTGAGTACAAATTTTTCAATAAAAAAGTGATCAAATAATTATATCATTTGTTTCTGTAGATTAAGGCATAAGTCGCTAAAATATTTTTAAATCCTTTTTTATCCCGTAAATAAATTGACTGAGCAATTATCATAATAGTTATTTACATTACTAACAGGATAAAAGCACTTACCATCACGAGTGAGAAGTCCGACACAAATGTTGCAATATTCTTGAACCTACGTGTAACGTACAACTATAATCTATTGTTTTGTACAATTGTACAACTGTACAATTGTTATCTACAATCGCTTGGGCTAGAAAAAACTAATGGTAATCGGTTTTTTACTAAAAAGTCAGATTTTATATTATTTAAAATAATTTTGATATTTAGTAAAAGTTACTAATATATTTTGATTATTTATCTTTGTTCATATATTCTAAATCTCAAATTGAGCTACCCATATACTTATTTAATCACACCGTTAGTCAAATAATGATTTCAATATACTTCTAGTGTATTAATAGACCTTTTTGTAGGATTAACAGCCATAAACGTTAGATCAATCAGTTCAGAAGTCACTACTGATATATGGTCATATGTTTAAATTACGCTTGATTCAAGGGAACCTTACTACATTTATTGATGAGGAAAAAATGTAACATTATCCAGCGCAATTGGTAAAAATTACTTATGGCCGTTCGCACAACAGCTATGAAGTTCTCTCATCTTTTCGTCATTATTATGGGGTATGCGCCTATGTTCGCAGTAGTCTTTATATACCGGGTGTCAACGAGATCACTTTCCGGCTGTCATTTCTTTAGTATTTAATCGAACAAGATGAAACTTGGCAGGAGTTATAGGCTAATAAAAAGTCACTTTTCGAGGTACTTGTCAAATTTCGACGACTTCCGGTTTAGCCGGAAGTGACACCATCTTTAGATTTTCAAATGAGACACCCTGTATTTTTCTTGATTTTTGGAATCTAGAGATCATTTTACGTACAACTGTGTTATTTTTATTACTTTTTGTGTCAATTTACCATTTTTAAAACAATTTTTTTGTTGTAATCTAGAGTGCCATAAATCGTTCTAATAGGCGTTTACATCTGCAC